>QUSF01000002.1:36039026-36217736 GCA_003676055.1 Chloebia gouldiae
GTCGAAGCAAGGCTGATTTGCAAAGTGACCCTATGGATCTGCTGTGTTTTCGGTCCACAGTTTTCAGACTGATTAATACAGACTCAGAAAAAGTGTATCAGCATGCTGAAGTGCTCTTCTTTTAATGATCATATACTGACAAAAAAGCAGAAAAATCAAACTAAAGTCCCAAACCCCCACCAACCAAAAAAAGACAGCGGAAGAAATTCGGAGGTGTTTTTTTTTTTTTTTTTTTTTTTTTAAACACAAAACGAAAAAAAACAAACTAGATCTAAATTTGGAATTCTTCTGTGTTTGACCTCTTTAATTTGGGTCACCGAGGTGAGAAAGAGGTGGTTTTTGGTGGGAGTGTGCGGTGTTGTTTTTTTTTTTTTTTTTTTTCCTTTTTCTTTTTTCTTTTCCCTGGAGCCGTTCTTGTTGAACTGGAGCTGAGCCGGGGAAGCACCGAGCCGGGCTTGGTGGCGGTCAGGAGCCGGTCCCGGCCATCTTTTGCCGAGGATACCAGGACCGACCTGCGCCACTGAAGAGACCTGCATAGGCAAACGAAGATAGCAGAAGGGAGTCCGTGGCTGTCCGTGTCCGTATTCTTTTCCATCCATACCGCTCCTTTACCCTTTTTCCCATGCACGGCAGTGGGATTGCCACCCTCAGCGGCCTGCTGCCGCTGCCTCTCTGGGGCCCGGGCAGACACAGTCCCGTCTCTCTCCATCCCCGACGGGGCGAAAACCAGCGTACAACGCCTTCATAATGCCGCAGATCCCCGGGACCGCCTCTCCACGGCTAACGAGGAAAGGCTGTGCACGGCAGCGAGGGCACATGCGGCGAGATACACACAACAGCGTGCGATGCTTCCACGCGAGTTCCCACACGAGTTTCCCGCAGAGAGCGAACATTCAATTTTCCATCCGTAGCGGACATCGACTGATCTCTGTTAAAAGTGTCTCGGGAGGCTGGTCACAGCCATCGCATCCACCCGGCGACCCGCCCTTCCCGGGTGCCCCGGCAGACGAGGGGCACGATGCACCTCTGTCATCCCCCACGGGATTCCCTGCAACGTGAGGAGCTGCTCCCAGGCCTGGAGCGGGCTCTTATTTCCGTGCGGCGCTTGGCCTCACCTTAGGTGTTTTGGTGCATTACACTGAGGGGTGAGGTTCAGCTGAGGACGGTCAGGGTGGGCAAGAGCCGAAATGGAAATTCAGGGGCTTATCAGTGTAATATGGTGACTGGGAGAAACGAGAGAGAGAAAGATGGGTACAAAGAGACAGAAAAATAGAAGAAAGGAGAGAAGGAAGAGGAGAAGAGAAAAGGAAAGGGGAAAGTGGGGGAAGGAAGGAAGGAATTGCTAGACAGGTGGCTACAGAGGTGGCATTTCACCGTCGGGGCTGAGGAGATGCTTGTCCTTGGGAGTAACCTCCTGGCAAGTAAGGCCAGGAGGGGGAGAGCGGAGTCTGAGCCTCTGCAGTGTCGGGCAGCCACCACAGGCGCGGCCACCGAGGTCTGTTCCGCTTGAGAGAAGTCGAAATGGGGCGGGGTACAAAGGGCATTGTCCTCTGAAAGGGAACGATTACATATGGCCCATACATATCGGATATTGTCTCGCCGCGTAATGAGGGGCTCACGATCATTAGATTGGCCTTTGTTCGGTGTAGCCGACTCCCTGACATACGCTACCTCCTCTGCAAACGCCAACAGATGGGCCCTCCGACAGACGACTCGCGGCAGCAGCTGCTCCCCCCGGCCCTACGGCGCCCCGCTCGAGGGAGCTCAGCCCGGACCGCGGAGCGCCCGCACCGCTTCGCTCCGCGGCACAGCACGGCGGGGGCGGGACGAGGCAGAGGGAGCGCGGGGATGCGCGGGGAGGCGCGGGGATGCGCGGCCGCCGCTGACGGGTCCTCCGCTTGCCTCCGCAGGGGAGGAGAGGTACATCTGCTGGTATTGCTGGAGGACCTTCAAATACCCCAACAGCCTCAAGGCCCACGTCCACTTCCACTGCGCTCTGAGCCACGGCCGGCCCTTCCTCCATCACGACCACGGCCGGCCCGCTGCCACTGCCTTCGGCCTGCCCCCCAAGGAGCTGCCGGCCGCCTCACTGCGCGGCCACCCGCCTCCCGGCTGCGGCCCTCGGGAGGCCGTCAAGCGGGAGGCTGTCGTCGCCTCTCCGCCACTCGCCAAGCCGGCTCTGCCCAAGCGGGCGGCGGGCAAGGAGGAGCAGGAGCGCGCCCTGGACATGAGCGTGGGGGCCGCCCGTGGGCCGGGGCCGCTGCTGGGGCCGGCGGGCGGCAACGGGCTGGCGCTGTGCCCTGGGGCGCGCTCCGCCTTCCGCCCCGCCGGGTCGCTGCGGGAAGAGGTGAGGGGCGCCGCCGCCCTCGGCTTCTCCAAACTGCTGGGGGGACTGAAGGCTGGACGCGCCGCCACCGAGGCGCCGCCGAAGTGCGGAGCGCTGCCGGGTGAGGCCGCCCCGCAGGCAGCGGCGGCGGCGGGGCTGGCTTGCGGCGGCGGGCTGCGCGCCTTCCCGCTGCTGTCGCCGCTGGAAGAGGCCTCGGCCTTCCGGCAGGTGGAACGGGGGCTGCCCGCGGCCGCGCTGCCGCCAGCCCGCTACCCGCCGCTGCCCGGCGGGGCCCTGGAGCGCTTCGCGCTGCCGCCCTTCGAGGGGCTGAAGGCGTACGCGGGGGAGTGCGGGCTGCCGGTGATGCCGCTCACCGTCTACAACGGGGAGCTGCTCTACGGGGCCGCGCCCTACTACCCACTGAAGCTGCACCTCGGCGGCCTCCTCAAGTACCCTGAGTCGGTGTCGTACTTCGCGGGACCGGCGGCGGGTCTGCACGCAGCAGAGCTGGGCTCACTGGCCAGCATAGACCGGGAGATCGCCATGCACACGCAGCAGCTGTCCGAGCTGGCGGCCGAGAAAGGCCGAGGGAGGCTGGAGACGCTGCCGGCGGGGGCGGCCGGGGCGGCCGGAGGAAAACCCAAGACCGGGCACCTGTGCCTGTATTGCGGGAAGCTGTACTCCCGCAAGTACGGGCTGAAGATCCACATGCGGACTCACACTGGCTACAAGCCGCTTAAGTGCAAGGTCTGCCTACGGCCCTTCGGGGACCCCAGCAATCTCAACAAACATATCCGGCTGCACGCCGAGGGCAACACGCCGTACCGCTGCGAGTACTGCGGCAAGGTGCTGGTGCGACGCCGCGACCTGGAGCGGCACGTCAAATCCCGGCACCCGGGGCAGAGCCTCGGCAAGGCGGCTGAGGACAAGAGTGACTCTGGCTATGCACAGCCCGAGCAGGAGCAAAAGACTGATAACGAGAGCGATGTGGACGTCTGCTTCACCGACGACCAGAGCGAGCCGGAGAGCGGCAGCCGGCACTGCGAGCAGTGATGCGGGAGGCGGCCGGGTGGGGCGGGGTGAGGGGAGCGCTGCAGCCCCCCCTCCCACTACTCTGGGCTCCCGGGGCGGTCCCACGGGAGGCCGTGTCGCGGAGGAGCTCAGACACGGGCAGAGCCGCCGGCGGGGCGGGTAGGGGTGCGCGGGCGTCCCCGGGTTCCCTCCACGGCGTCGCCCCCGGCGCCGCAGCCGCGGTGCCGGGACAGGGGCGGGAGGGCGAAGCCCTGACGGGCCCAGGATCCCGCTGGACAGGCACCGCATCCCGATAGGAGCCCGCATTTCAGTGGCCATATATTTTTATTGTACCTTCGTGTCGAGAAAATTGTGCCTTTTGGAAACGATTTTTTTTCTATGCGCTCTCCCATCACTCGTTCCAGCGGTCTGAGCCATGGGCCTCAGCAGCAGGCCCGGGTCTGCAAGCGCCTCTGGCACCTGTACACTTTATTTGACACCTCACCTGTGCTTGCTCGGGTCCTAATAAAGCAATACCAACAGCTTTTTGGAAAGACAGAAAAAAATAGGCAACAAAATGCTACTCTTGCAGCATGGAAGAGGTTCGCATAACAGGTGCACCATTTGATCAAGTTGCAATTATTTATAGCAGATAATATTTGAGTAACAAATGTAAAATAAATATTGAAAAGCATGACTCTAAAAGCACGCACTATATAATTTTAAAGGAAATACACTCTCTGTTTGGTAGAATACAAATGTGGTGTATGTTTGTTTTCTAATGAACGATGTACAGTGGATACAGTATTTTGGTCTTGGTTCCAGTTTGTCATGCGATTTTTTTTAAAAAAGAAATAAAGTTACTGACAAACTACTGTTTGCCTAGTTGTTCGTTGAAGTGCTGTCAGCAGATTCTCGTGTTTCTTCACAATGCTTCTGATGACTGGAAGCTCAGACCCGTCTGCATACAGCTCTAAACAATTTGCCCCTGAATATGTTGCCTGAGCATTTTCCTTCTCTCACTTAGCAAAACCAAAGGGCAAAATTCCCAAATAAAATCCTTTCTTCTCTGCTTAGGCTTTTTGAATTTTTTTTTTGGTATTTTGTTTTGCACAGGGCGAAGGCAGAGCTGTTAAAGCTGGACATTATTAGTCTGTTTTTATCTGCATTCGGTCAAACGTGCCGCTTTTGCAAACACTCTTCTTTAGAATCGTTGTTACTTTTATTTGAGAGAAAAATCTTATTCTATGCCTGAAACGAGTTCAACTTAAACAAAAGACGGTCAGAAAATTATGTTTCCCTTGGCAGCTCCTCCAACTCACCAGGCAAAAGGATGCAACACTGCCGACAGTGACCCGCCAGCTGTGCGAGTCTGCCCGCCCAGGTCCGAGCTGGGGCTTTCCGTGTGCCCTCGGGTAGGCAGAGTCAGGAGGGAGCCCCGCTTTTTGGTCTTGCCTAGCTCACAATTCTGAAGCAGACGGTAAATCTCTTCGATTGTTGGATACACTTGGAAGACTGAGTTTTCAGGATCGAGTCCTATTTCAGTCCGGGGTGTAGGCGATGCATTGTAAAATACAAATTACTTTCAGTATCTGAGAATTTCACACACATATCTGATCCTTCGTCTGCTCACTTAAGGCTATACCGTGCTTGACAGCAATAGGAAGAAGGAATTCAAATGCCAATCTTGAAATTCCTTTAAAGGTTTGATGCTGTAGTGTTGTTTGTCAGCTTTTTATCCCTCCTTTTTTTCTTTTTCTTCCCCCCCGCCCTTACTTGGGCTTGTGCACCCACTTGGTTAATTTTATCCCAAGACGCAAGTTGTCTTTTTGACATGAAAATAAATGGAAAACCCCTCTCCTGCAAAGAGGAGGATCTTTTTCTTCCGTTGGTGGAATCGAAAATCCTGTTGTCATTTATAGCACCGTCAGCAGGACCTGGAATATCTCTTGCCAGGTCTTTATTTCAATATTTTTGTCTGTTGCTTTCCCAAAGGAAGGCACCCACCGTGGAGCTGCTGCCGGGGAGGGATGCATCATGTGTCCTGTGAGGTCGTGGAAATTGTATAATAATTCAACTGTGAAACGGGAAATATTTTCATGTCTGTAGAGTCTTTGAGTTTTAATAGAAGGGTTGCATAAAATCGTAATACTTGGGCCACCCTCAGAAAAAACAAAAAAAGCACTTCAGAGAGTCAATTTGTAAGAATTAATAGTCTGTATATATAAAAATCAGTCTTAGAGTTAAGAAAAAACCCCAAAAACTGAACTAAATGTAACCAACCTCAAATAACCAGAATCAAGCGAAAAACAACAACAAAAAAACCAACAGCATATGGTCTGTTTGTTTAATTTTTTTTAAATTGCTATGCAGCGGCTAAATCGAAATACAAAGTACAGGCGGAGACGCGCGGAGAAATTCTGCCACATTGACTTTTAGGGCCCCATTCCCGCGACGTTCCTAGCGGAGAGGCGCCCTCGGGCGCGGGCCGGCGGGCGAGCCGCGGTGCCCGGCGCGGGGCGCAGCGGCCCGCCGGAGCTCCCGCCGCCCCGGCGGCTTCCCACGGGCCCTCCGGATCGGCGATGCCTGCTCGGCGTCATCGTCAATTCCCCCCCGCGTTTAATTTTATTTTATTATATTTTACCACATTTTGGGTTGTTTTATTCAATTTTGATTTATTTTGTTTTATTGTCCCTGTCAGGCCAGGGATGAGGCAACAACGTTTTCCTGAAACCTCGGTGACCTGGGCGGTGTCGGAAGCCTGGGGTGCAACCAGGGCTAGGGAAAGCAGCATATCAGGCGGGTCAGCAGCCGCAGCCCCGGGGTTTCGGAGGGCCCCCCGCTCCTCGGGACGGAGCTCAGGGCTCCGCGGGCGCAGGGCTCCGCTCCCGCGGCTCTCCCGCTCCCGCGGGCCGGGCTGAGGGACACGGGCGCCGCCGCCGCTCCCTCCGCAGCCCCGGCCCGCGCTGCCATCGCGGGCGCTGATTGGCTGAGCTCCGCAGCGGCCCGCGTTCCTATTGGTCGGTGCGGGCCGCGCGGCCCCGCCCCGAGGCGGCGCTGAGGGCGGCGGCAGGAAGGGCCGGGAGCGTCCCGTGGCCGCGGGCAGTGCCCGCCGTGGGCTCCCGGGCAGTGCCCGCCGTGGGCTCCCGGGCTGCGGCCTGGCGATTGCAGCTCCTGGGCTCACTGGGTCGTGTGCCGCTCATGGCGGCTCTTGTGTCTCCCTGCGGGCAAATTTGGGTCTGAGGGAGGTGGGAAAACTTCAGGTGGCAGGGTCGGTGCGGAGCTGGTGCCAGCCAGCCTGGGCACAATACCCGCTGGATTTTGTGTTCTTAGCGCCTCTAGGTCTACCATTGCTTCTGGCTGACTACCGTTTGAAGCTAGGGAAAAAACCAAAATCCCACAGGTTTTACCTTCTGAATTTGTAATTATTGATAGCTGCAGTAAAGCAGGTATGTCCTCTCCATTTTTATAGTAAAGGAGAAAATAATTAACCACATTTGCAGGAAAAAATATGGAAAGCTTAGGCAGATAGAATGGTGCTTAAGACTGAAGAAAGATTAACTCCTTTAAAATATTACTCATTGAGATGCTTGTCAAGGACTATAGACATTAAATTACAAGGTTTCTATATTTTCTATAGGAGGATGCAGGTTTTTTTGAGTAAAGTTGAACAGGGAATAATGAAGGGTGCATTTTTTTTGAGTGAAAAATAGGACATTATTTGCTGATTAGAAGTCAAGAGCCAAGAATGAAAACTAAATTGAGATGGCTGTTGGACGTTATTAGAAACTAGTCTAGGCATTTTGCAGACTGGTCTTTCAGTTTCTAGAGATTCAAACTCAACCTCAGCTATTCTTGCAAAAGTAAGTGATTTCACTAGCATTCAATTTTTAAGTTTGGGAAGCAGTTTTGATGATTATTGACTTGCCCTGTATTAGCCTCTTCTTAGAATCAGCACCAAGAAGTCTGGATGCATCTGGCAGGGGGTAGAAAGAATTGCAAAGAAGTAGATTGTAAGGATCTTGAGGGTAATTTTGGTTTTCAACCAAACTTGGCTGAAACTTTGGCACAAAGCTCTGTCATGTATCTTACTAGTTAATGCTCTAATTCCTGTTGTATCCATGCACATGGGAGATGAATGGTGCTGTGAATGACCAAGCTGTAGGGCAGGGTCTTACAGACCAGGGGTCTAGGTCTCATTCCTCTAAATGGGTTCGAACATAATCTTGAGTTTACAGCTTTTAACAACCCCTAAAATTACCTGATTTTGCAAAGCTGTTGAACATCTGCTCTCCCCAGTGAAGTTAGTGGGACTGATTTAAAATCTGCCAAGCTCTTTGACATGTAAGTGGGATATATGTAGTCTGCTGTAATGCAAGAGAGTTTAGATTTTGATCTGGTTGATAGTCCTCATGGAGGACTTGATCACTTTAAACAAGGAAATGGCACTGTACACTTAGAGGAATATCATTTCAAAGATTTTTGTATTAAACTCATATTTTAAATCAACATACACGCACTGGTGTGATTTGATCAGAAAGCTCAGCTGTAGGTATGAAAACATGTGTGTTCTTAAGTGTCCCTTTGTACAGTTTCAACTCTGGTGTTGCAAAGAAATTATTTATTGATCCAGAAAAAACTATGAATTTGTTTGGGTACATTCATGATGAAAATATTTCCAGAGAACATTTTTTTTTTCACTAGAAGTTATGTGCTTGGAAGTACATTTTGAAATAGTCAGAGTGTTTGTAAGTTGTAATTTCAATATAAAAAAAAGAATCCTCATACCTGCATCTGATGAAGTGAGCAGCAAGGCTTGGATTCATACTTTCAATGTGCCAGGGAGACATGAGGATGGCAGAAAATCTAACTGCATTTGGCTTCAGGTCAGGGAATGGTGAAGATCAAGAATTCTGTCTGAAAAGAGCAATTCTGCACTTGACTGTGAGCTACTTTCTGAATTTTCACCTGAAGGTAAAGTTCAGCACGTCAAGGTCATGTTCAAGCTCACTGGAGTTCATTGGACCATATCAGATAAAATCTACAAGCAACAAAAACGCTTTCAGGTATATTCAAAGTCAATCCAATGAGGAATGATTCCCTACAGCATATGTAATGCTATAAACTTGTATTTTACAAGAAACATGAGAAAGTTTCTTAACAACTGAAAAAATCTGTAGCTGAAGAAACAGATCACAAGATCTGAGGTGTATATTCATCTATGTTTAGAGCTGATATTCTGAAATGTTATGGAAAGCTATGAGCAAAGTTCATAAGCTTTTTATGTAGATTTGCATATAAGTGTGACTTGTTGATGTTTAAATTTTGATTTTTTAAAATATGTTCTGTTTGGAATGTGTTATCCTGTTTCAAGGGTAATGAAAGGGCTTGTATTTATATTATTTTTTAGAAATTGTGGACTGCTTGCTTCTGATGAAAGAGGTTTAGTAGAAGGTAATTTCAAGTCCTGATCTGAAGTGGAGTAAGCATGATTTAAAAAGACAACATCAGTAAAGTGAGGTTCAGAGTGCTAAGGAAACATCCATCACTGTTCTGCTGTTTGCATCACTTCAGTTTCATTGCTGATGGCGAAGCAGTTGCAATGAGAACACTTTAGGAAGAATGGGAAGAGGCGAAGTCTTTATACTCCTTTGTAGATTTTAAAACCTGCTGGTGAGTCAGAGCAGCAGAGGCCTGTATTTTAGCTTTGGAGCATGTAACTGGTTCTTAAAGCATGAACAATTTTTTTGGCACTATTCAGAAAATTGGAGGACTAAAAATATGTTTCAGCTCTGAGTCCTGTCTTTCTGTGTAAGACTTGCACTTACCTATTTTTCAGTAGTCTAAGCTATGCAGTAGTTCACCAAAAGAAATAACCAGAAAAGACAGTGTATTTTTTTTGGTATACTTTAGTATACTTCTTGAAAAATCAAAGAGGCTGAACACTCTGGGGTTCTCAGAGGTACTTCACCAAAGATCATGCTAGCTACTGCACAGGGCTAAAGAGTCCTGTTGGGAATGCACATTTGCAGCTAAGCAACAACTTCGGATTGTGCCAGAGTATCTGCATGGCCGATGGTTGGCCTTCAGTTTGTGCTTGTTATTTCTCCAGAGAGCCTCCCCTCCTTGTAGAAACAAGCAAAACTGACATTTTTTTGATAGAAACAAAAGACTGTGGGGACCTTCAGCCCCTGGTCTGAGTTCAGGCAGGATTCTGATAGCAGCTCACAGCGCCCTGTGGCCCACAGTGACAGTTGTCTTTGTCAGTCCCCATAAGGAAAACTGCTTCAGCTTTGCACAAGCCAGAATTCACTGCAACACCACACTGAAATTTTGAGGTCTATTTTTTCCCCTTTCTGTTTATAAAGCAGAAACTTAATTTAACATCCCTTTGTTTTGCTGACAGCCAGCTAGCTAAGAATAATGCCTTTTGGACAAAGCAGGGGGAGGAAGCAAAATAATTTTTCACTGCTTTAGTCTAAGAGATCTAAATTGTAAACAAATTTGTTATATTAAATTATTTCAGTGGTTCTGTAACATTGTATGCTAATATAAAAAAAAAGCAGCTTAATTACTGAAGAAATGAATGAGAGGTAAGTACCTGAATGAGTTAATTTCAGTTTCATGTGGGGCAACGAAGTTGCTTAAGCTTAATTTCTTAAGGTAGCCTGTATACGCCTTCGAATATGCTTCTATGCTTTGCCATGATATTTGAAAGCATTTAAAAATAGATGGAGAACCTTAGAATTTCAGAGGGATACATATTTTTTTTTTACATAAAGGAATATATAGGGAAGAGTTATACAAATGTATAACTTTGGTTCCTGAATGAAATTTATTGGGGATAATATCCCATGCTTTTGTCATAGATAATGAAAAAACTCCATACCTGTTTTAAGGGGATATATAAAAAAAAGTTGAAAAATATAATTAACAAAATAAAACCATTCACAATGATGCAGACAATTATTTGTCTCAAATATTGCACTCAATATTTATCTTAAATGAGAAGAATTTATATAAAAACTATAACCCTTTTCTCTGATTATGTGTGCATTTCTTCCATAAAGATCTGATTCACCACACTTCAGATAAAACCTTCCTGCTTCTTGCTTTCAGTTTAATGCTCTGGAAATAAAGGAATTTTAATGTGATGCAGAAGCTAATAGCAAATGAGAATCCATAGTTAGAAGGATTTCCTCAAATCATTCTTGTAAAATACTTGTCAAATTTAAAGTCAAGTTGCACATTTATAAAACAAGGAATACATTTCAATGATTAAGATGTATCATGTAAGAAAACAAACAGATCCTTTGCTTTTAAAATGCCTTCTTCCTTTATGCAGCAGATGGTGCTAGATTGTGAATATATGTCAATTTGATTTATTTATAGTCTGAAGAATATACGGTGAAAGACATGGCATGTACAATGTTCAGATAGACTACATAGCAAACTGATCTTTATAAATTCATTTGTTTTGGCACAGTCTTCTGTGGTCTGCATGCTTTTCCTGATGTCTCCTCTGCACCCTTCCAAGACTTTCAGAATTGCTATTGTGCTCACAAAAGATGTCAAACCTAACAAGCAACTGAGTGACAGAATTACAGTCAGTTCTAAAAGGTATCTTTTAGCTAAAGAATAGGTAGAGTAGAGGTAATAGTAGTTTAGACAAAATTCATTTATCTTTTGTACTAGAGCTTGTGCTATCAGCAGCATCCCAAAAGCCTGGCAATTTTCCCAATCCAGATCTGTGTCTTAGCACTCCTGGACTTAACCATACCAGGTACAGTTATGCTACTAAAAAGACAAATATCTACAGAAGAATGCATGTTTAGACCTGCACTTAGACTACCCCCCAATAGATCTTTGGCTTCACCTAGAGTGCCTGTCTGCAGCCTGGCATCTAAAGCTGCCAGAGGTAAGAGAGCTGCAGAAGTGTCAGTGCACAACTATCAAAGCACAGAATGCCACATGGCTTCTAATGTTATTCTGTCCTTGTGCTCTCCTGCCCCCATCCAGCGTGAGCCATTGTCAGAGTACAGCCAGCTCCAGTCACATCACCTGTACCTCAGCATAATTGGATTTGTTGGCTGAAGCATTACTCAAGGAGCTTGGTGTCTCACTCTTGAGGGATTACAATGGACATTTGGTGTCTAAGTTTTCAGGGCTCTTTGGAAAATTCCAGATGCAACAGTATGCAAAATAGGCTGGTTTGTCCTTTGACAGTGGGAACCTTTGTTAGAATCTGTTAGCTTAGATTCTGACTTCTCCTTTAGGAAGCAATAGATCAAGAAACATGCAAAGTTAAAGCTTATTTGTCCCATCCAAGACCTTGAGGATGAAAGAGGCAATGTCATTGCAGCCTTTCCAGAGGCCTTTCCCGGACTGGAGAAATACCCTTTTGGGATCCTTCAAGTGCTGGTTAGAAATTCATCAGAAAATAAAAGCCTGCTTAAACACAGAGGAAAACTCGTATTTATAGTGTATTCACTAAGACATTCTCAAATGTCACCCCAGAAGTCAGGTCCTAAGGTCAGTACATGGGTAAGTATGAAGAACTATTTTTACAAAATTAATGCATTAGTAATGTAGAGACCAATGAGATTCCAAAAGAGTAAAAGAATGTTTAATCCTATCTATCCTTCACTAGAAGTACTTACTAAAGCAACTGCAGGAAGTTTCATCACTAAACCACAGCTAGTGTCAGTATAACCAGATTTTGCTGTAATTCCTAATAAGTGAGGCTTCAACACAATAATGGCATAATTATTTAGCGACTCCACAGATGTGGAAAACAATATAGAAAATAGTCCAGAGTGTTAGGGTTGCCTGAGTAATTTTCTCAGAAAGACAATTAAAGTGTTACTAAAATTCATATCTTATTAAGGCTTTTAAATATCATTGCCTCAGTTTGAATGTTTATGGAAAAAACCTCTTGTATTATAGCTTCCCACATACAGTTTAGACTCCTTGCTTCAAGGTCTTGCACAAATTAGTCCCTATCTGGCTTTCCCCCCCCCCATCTTCTAGCCCATTTCTTGCCTGCCTTGTCTGGCTCAAACCTATCCCTTTTCTTGCTTCCCACCATTTCTTTCCTTGTAATAATACATATATATTTATTTTAAAATTTTCAACTTGCTTTATGGAACAAATGCCTTGCTTTCCCTATTGAAGAAGATTAAAGTGTAAAAACAAAGAAATCATACAAGAATAACGTGTGTTTTCTCTGTGTTCTGTATGAAACTTGCCTGAATATTGAGAATGGACTATATGTAAGTAACCATTCTACTTGGTAACATAGAAAGTGCTTAACTGTGCAACATACTTATGCTGGACCATATTATATTGTTAATAATGGACATCATCTTATGCCCTGACCAAGTTCTTATCAGGGGATTGATTGGCCTTTGAGAACAGGGAAAGTATCACAGAACATGACTAAAAGAGAAGAAAACAAGCTTATGAGAAAATCAACCAGTAATGATGTTGAGCTAAAGCTGGTTGGTGCAGATGTTGTTGAAGAGTTCCAGCACCATGTGATTAGACCCTGGATGTCATAAGTGAAAGATTTCTGAAATCTTAAACAGAAATCACTGACAGCTTACTTCAGGTCCCTCTTAGCAGAATTAGTGTTTTGCACTCTCGAGTTAGTTAGTAGAATTTAACTCAAGTTTAACTCTTTAGTAAAAGTTTAAGTAGAGTTAGCTATTCAGTGGTGTTAGCTCTTTTGAAGCAGTCAAACTGCTTTGTAATCCTCATTTGAGTTCCTGGGTTGAGTTTTAAGTCCTGACAGGCAGGATATATTAATTTGGGTTCTTTTCTTTGCTAATACATAGACAGACTTCACCTAAAGTCAGTCTCTACTTTCTCCCTTCCATCTATTCCCAAACCATTTTTAAAGCCATATTTTTTCATGCCAGGTGATCTCATTCTACATTTTTTATTGCAAAACATTCCTGAATGTCCAATGACATTAGCATCAAGTATTTTGCTCTGGTCTAGAGTAGGATCTTCAGATTTTCTAAACACTCTTAATCTTGTTTTTAGAAAATTGTTATATACGCAGAAGAATTTAATTTCAGACATGACTGCCATGACAACTTTTTTTTGGTTATAATTCTGGTTTTCTCAGATACCTTCAAAATTAGCCCATTCAGGAAGATGTCTTAAGTGTGCACAGTAATGGAGCACAATATACTTGAATGATTAATTTTCAGTTCTGCCCTTCTGCAGCTCCAAGCTTTGCTTTGTGCTCATCCCTGCTTGTCCCCATAAGACTGTTCATTTTCCTTTGTGGATTCTTCTAGAAAAAACATTGCAAAGTTCCTAGGAAAAGTTGGACAAAAACTATTTTTTTTCAGTTTTTATTTTGTGTAATGGGATATCTTGACTGAGATTGTTCTAAGAGTTTTTTTTTTTTTTTTCCTGTCTGCCTAGCCAATCAGTCCTCAGGTTTTAATGACTGAGAAGAAGAGATCTCGCTTTTGTGGGATTTGTTTCCTTTGAGACAAATCTCCAGATATTGCTGTGTTTGCCTGCATCTCCTGTCCTCAGCTCAGTGGACTAAGCCCAGCTCTGTCTGTAAATGGCCAATTTCAGGGTGTTTGAAACCAAGAGGCAGATCACTCTCCATGAAATGAATTGGATAATCATGGGGTATTAAGGGGGTATTAAGAGGGCCTGTTCTCTGCCCATGATCTTTGTGAGGAAGAATTATGGTATCAGACTGCAGTAGAGATTTCTGGCAAAAATAAAATATGTCGTATGTGTTGACATGTGTCTTGTCCCTTGAATCAGTGCCCTGGGGAAGGACCTTACCTTCAGGATTCAACCAAACATACACTAATCAGAGAAGGCCCTTGATTCCCCACCAGCCTTGGCCATGTCCCTGGGTAACAGCGAGCACTACTGGAGCCAGGCTCACAGGCTTCCTCTAAGGGGTGGGAGCCCAGGCTTGAGGACACATGCTGGAGAGATGACAAATGAACACCATGAGATGTGACAGTGTGCCTCATCCCTGCAGGAGCTTCCTCTGTTGGGGTGAGCTGGTCCTACAGAGCAATCTTTGTTGCTCTGTATATCTTTTCAGTAATTCAACATGTAGGGAGAGCTCCAAAAAGGCTGCTGATCCACTGATCTGTCCTGTTTCCAGTGGTTCTCTTTCCCAGCCCCTGTTTATAACAAAAAGTAATCTGCAATAAAGTTTGTTATATAGGCTGTGAAGGATGCACAAGGTGTGGCAATGACTATTGAGATCCTTGGAGAAGGAGACTTGCCCAGTGTGTGGTAAGACCTCCCAGGACAGGTGAAATGTGTTTGAGACTCTACGGATGTGACTGAGAACTTCCAAAAGTGCCATGCAGTGAGGTAGAGGAGGATGATGTAGTCCTGGAGGCATTTCCAGGGACAACTCAAATGAACAACCTCCCAGCAATATTAAAATTATTCTTCTGGTTGCAGAGAAGGGGCAGAGATTAGTGCTGTGTGGGCGTGGCTAAGTTGTTATCCTGTTCCATGCATGTCATCTACAGGGAGCATGGTTTTGGGAAAGAAAGGTAAGAACACTGCTGGAGGTGTGTGTAGCAGCATGTGCTGCAACCACTACTCTAACACCTGCATTTTTAGGTGTGTAATATTTTGCCTCGCTCTCTCCAGTGGGAAATCTGCCAGCATCAGCCTTGCAGACTCCATCCTTTTCTGCCTTCATCCTCTCCCATTTTTCTGAGATGCAGCTACAGGATGTGGTGCTGAAAGGAAAGTATCATCCATGTGGAACTAAGCTGAGATGGTGACTACCTTTCTACGGGTATAACACCTTCTTTTTTGTATGCTTTTATTATTAATATAGCTGCTGTTACTGTGTGTTTCTTATTTAATTTCTTTTTGCTTTCAGTAAATTGTTATCTCAACCCATAGTCTCTGCTTTTGTACCTCTCTTACCAGAAGGGGCGAGGGAAGGGAGTGGCTTACTTGGAGTTTAATTTCTGGTTGGTATTAAAGCACCACAGTAACCAACAGGATTTAACATCTGATATATTTTCAGTTTGCAACTAAGTGACTAAGTGCTTGATTTCCCCAAACCCTCAAAATGTTATCTTTTTGAGATTTTATCTTACTTAACTGCAGTTAGGAGGGATTTCTTGACTTCTTCATTTATTAACTTCTCAGTTTTGTTTGTTTGTGTTCAACTTGACTTGGTCATGTTTGCACAGACTTTCATCTTTGTATCAGATACTGCCTTAATTTGTTCACCATCTACCCGTTTTTGCAATTTGTGGGCTTCTCAGGGTAACATTTTCTGTGCTTTTGCTTTTCAATTCCCTGTGCCATTATTTATAATCCCTTTAAAACTTCTGCTCTGGTTCTGCAACCTTTAGAAATCTAGATGAGGATCCTCTAAGAGCTACTTTTTCAGTTTTGTGTTTCTTATTGTAAGTGGATTCTGAGTGAATGTTGCCATAGGCACTACAATACCACATGTCTGACTCAACAATCTCAGCCTTGTTGAATGATAAAAAGAAACCACTAGTTTGAGACTTTTTAGGAAAAAAATGTCTTTTTGAAGATTTTTTTTTTAGGTTCTTTGGGTTTCTTTAGCACAATATAATAACTGAATTCTCTCCCCATTCTACAGTAGGTTATTGAAAGTCTAGCATCGTTCAGCAAAGAATTGACAAGTATAAAAAACTCCAACTCTTGCAAACTGCTAAGTCTGCACCATTGGCAGTTCTTTTCTTATTCGCCTCTTTCTGCCTGTTTCCTTCTAGATTTACCCTCTGGCTTTCCTTTCATTCTGGCCACCAAGAAATGTTCTTTAGCTGTTGGGAAAGAGTGCTATCAGTCAGCTCACAGTCATCAGGGGGCTCACCCTGAGCATCTGGCTGCTGAGGCTGTTGTGAGGGGCTTCTACCCTTGGTGTAGTGGCTGCTGAGCTGAGGGAAGCCGGGCTGGTGCAGTATCTCAGTCCTCCCAGCAGCAACATTCACTGCCCTCCTCTAGCCTGTCCTCTGTTTGTCCAACAGGAGAAGTAAGCTTGTTTCTTCATGATGGTTCCCTGTGTCTCCCATCTCAGCTCCTTTCCACAGCAGGGAGAGCCTAGTCCTGGGTCCTCTTCCTGGTGGGGAGCAATTAAGCTGTTTCTGCCATAATAAAACCCATCATCATTTGGGAGGCCATCCAGTCCAGCATCCTGCACACAGCAGCATCAATGCAGGGTCATTCAGGCCAGGTCAAGGCTTTGGAGATTTGGTACATGCAGTGGAGCTATATATGGTCATAGAAAAATGAGGACAGAATTTCTTGCAGAGCTGTTTATCTTGGGATCAGCAAGGCATCTTATACCATCTCTTACAACATATTTATTGATGAACTGATGAAGAATGAACTAAATAAATGGAAAACCATTTAAACAGCTGGTCTTGAAAGGTTATGATCAGCAACTTAAAGTTCAGCTGAAGGCCAGTCACTAGAAATGTGCCTGAGGAGGCCAATAATGTTAATCAATAACATTTTAATTAATGCCTTGAACCACAGAATCATAGAATAAGCCGAGTCAGAAGGGACATTCAAGGATCACTGAGTCTAACATAGCCCTTCACAGAACCATCCCCAAAAGTCACACCATGTGCCCGAGAGCACTGCCCAAACACTTCTTGAACTCTGTCAGGCTGGTGCTGTGACCACTCCCCTGGGGAGCCTGTTCCAGTGCCCAACCACACTGTGGGGAAAGAACCTTTTCCTGATGTCCAACCTAAGCCTCCCCTGACACAGCTTCAGGCCATTCCATGGGGTCCTGTCACTGGCTACCAGAGAGAGGGAGATCAGTGTCTGCCTCTCCCTCTCACAAGGAATTTATAGACTGCAATGAGGTCTCACCTCAGGCTTCAGGCTGAACAGACCAAGTGACCCCAGAGGGTTGTGATGCAGTTCAAAAGGACCTTGGGAGGCTCAAGAAATAGTCTCAAAGGAGTCCAATTAAGTTAAAAAAAATAAAATGCTATGTCCTGCCACTCTAAAGGAACAACTCCATACAACTGGGGACAAACTGTCTGGAAACCAATATAACAGGAAATAACTTGGGGCTCCTGATGGGCAACGAATGTGATCCAGCAGTGTGCCCTCACAGTGAAATGGCCAACATCCTTCTGGGGTACATTAGGCAGAGGATTAGCAGCTGGAGGTGATCCTTCCTCTTTACTCAACCTTGGTGAAGGCCCACTGAAGAGAGACAAGGGCTTGCTGGAATTAGTCCAGTCAAAGATTATGCAGTTGATTAAGAAAGTGGAACATCTTGTATAGTAAAGGCTAAAAGTGATGTAGTTGTTGAGCCTGAAGAAGAAAATATCAGGAGGAGCTGATCAATGCATCCACATGCCTAAGAGGAGAGGCGAAAGAAGGAAAAGACAGATGTAGGACAAGAGGCCAATGGGCACAAACTGAAACAGGAAATGGAGCTATCATCAAAGATTCCCTCTGAACACTCATCTTAAAACTGCAGCCTGGCAGTTGGGCTCAAAAGCAAGAATTAGCAATTTTTAATGGCCCATCTTAACTCCATTCTTCATATCCAGATACACATTATTTTGTTTATGATTTGCCACCTTTCATGGTTCTTTTTTTGTTATGATTTTCTTATTATATACAGGCCTCACTTTCATAAAACTTCAATCTCTGCCTTTCTCTCAGCTCTACTCCCAGGTGAATGTCTTTTGTCACAGTGTAAATACCAGGTATTGCTTATTCCAGCTAAAGAAGACTGGTAGATATTTCAGTGCAAAACCAGACATATAAATAAGATGCATTTTGTGATCAAACAAAGAAAAAGACATTTATTTGTAAATTAGTGTTGTGTTTGGTGTGAACTCAGTGAAAAGGTCTTATTGAAGAACCTGTGATGTCTGCAAATACTTTTTCAGGTACTCACGTATTTGTAGTATCTAGAATGTATATCACAGAATTTGATCTAAAAGTTGTGATTTTTTTTCTGATTAACATATGTAAATCTGTAAGACCAGCTTCTGTGCCCTACAGCAAATACAGGAGATGTAGTCACAGGCAAATTTAAACTGCTACTTTTTTGAGTTTTAAAATACTAGATGAAAACTATTCTGATAAATTGCTAAGATGTACACATTTTACTCCAAGCTCTTTGATGCCATTACAAATAAGTGACAGTTTCACAGAAAGTATCTAACTTGTGTAATCACAAGTTAATCATGTGTAATCACAAGAGAAAAGGCAAGGCAAAAATCAGGATGTTTAACAATTAGCCAGGAAGAAGCCACCAGGGAGAAGCCACTTTAATAATCTGAGTCAGCTAAGGGTAGAGATTCTTCCTATCATCAGTGGAGTAAGTGGCAGATTTTCAAGAAGTCAGGTGAATGTGTTAAAAAATGTATATTTGCTATAGTAACAAAAGCCTCCCCATCACCTGCATTCTTTTTAAAAAACTGAAAATGGTCTTCCTTAAAAATTTAGTATTTTGCCCACCCCCTCATCCCAGTACTGATGACTTTGTTTCTCATTGTTGGCTCAGATCTAACCTGTATCTTCCTGCTGGGAGAGAATGAGCTTCTGCCCTTGGGAGGGAGCCCTCAGAAGCGAGGAGCATCTGGTGTGACAGCATGGGCCAGGGAATGGAGACACAAGTTTGATGGACTGCCATTGGGAATGGAAAGGTTTTCTGTCTGCTCTTCCACAGTTTGAGTTATGTTACTTTTTTTGTTTGGAGCCTTCTGCTGCCATTGTGGCCCAGGGTAGCACAGGACAGAAGGAATCCCCTGGACATCAGAGCCTCAGGGCTCTTGAGGAGATCTGTGTTTTTTTACATTTTGCCATCACAAAACATCTGGGGAACTGGATATTTACTTCTGCATTTCTTGTGCTTTCTGGCTGTTTTGTGCATTTATACAAGCACTACCAGTAATATAAAATAATTTGCCTTAAAATAAAGTTTCTCGTGGACTTGGTGGTGACACAATGTTAATGCACCTGATTCCAATTCTTCTCCCTTGAAATACAAGTCTTTCTCTCTTCTTTGCTCTCTGTATCACTCTTACGTTACTCCTCTGCATTAATAACATTTAGTACTGATTTTCAGCCTACAAGATATCTAGAATTGTGCACTGTGGTGAAGTATATAACCTAGGTTAGCTCTTTAAAATCTGTCTAAGCTGCAGTTCATGGAGATTTGTGTGTATCTTCTAAGAGATATTTATTCTTTATATTCTTTCACTAGTATGTTGCTACTGTTGCTTATACTCAAACATTTGCAATTGTACACAGGAATGAGTGCTTGACTAAGTGTTACCAATAGCACTTATTTCATGAGTAGTGACAGCAGGGAGCTGTTCTTGTTCTTTTCAGAATTTTTGTGATCTTTCTGTGTCTTATTTTAGGCTTGTTGCTGGAGGTCAGTAGTTCACAGACACTTTCTGAACAAATGAGAAACAGAAAAGTTGAGAGCTTAAAATAATATGTCAGAGATGATAGGGATAATTTATTTCTTCATAGAAATACAGAAATTAATAATTTTTCAACACTGAAAAAGTTCATTTTGCAGTTTTCAATAAGAGATCTTTTTCCTGCCACTTGCTTCATGCTGGACTACCAGTTCTAATAAGGAACTTTCAGTATTTGCATCTTTGTGATTCTTTCAGAAACACTAGCCCATTTGTTCTTAATAACATTACTGAAAAAAATACCAGTAATTATATAATGGCTGTAGAAATCACATTTTAAATAAATGAAGAGAGAAATGATTTTTTTTTATTATAACTCTCCAATTTATATGTAATTACCAGCTATAAAAGAACCTTCTTGGTATGCATAATGACCACCTTTTGTCCTTGCATGAAAAGTCGAGGTGATTTCATTCAAGGTTTTGTTCTCTTCAGCTTATTCCTGGCTGGTTGGGGAGACAGAGGCAGCTGTTTTTATGACAAGTCACACAGCCCTTCCCCAGACTATTGAAAGTGTTGGTTTGAAAACCAGCTGGGTGTATTCTTAATCTGTCAAGCCCAGGCCATAGAAACAAGAATCCTGGGCAAACTAGTTGAAATGTGCCATTGTTAAAAGGGAGCTGTTCTTGATGTTGTTTTTTAATGTTAATAGAAACTAGAAATTACTAATTACCTGTAACTGCTATGATTTAAGAGTAATACAATAGAAAACATGCTGACAACATAAAGCGACACGCGTTGTTTTTCCAGTTACCTTGGGCTCCACTAGAGCTTTGATTCTCTGCCATCTTTTGTGTAAGTACATATACAACGCCATAAGAAAAAGATACAGGGCTAGTCTTGCTATATCAGTTGTTATGTATTATCTGTAAGCTGCAGTAGAATTCATAATCAGAATTAAAAATACCTTTGTTTTTTGAACAGAAGGAGAAAGGCTACTTTTTGTGTAGCACCACAGCCACCTTTTTGACAGAAATTTGCCAGATAGCTGACAGGGGATGATGATACTTTTGGCCTTCATCTTATTTGGACTGGAAGGATATTGCTAAAGATAGAAAATGTAGAAAAGGAATGGGGTCTGTAGAGGATACAGTCATGGGCGGCATGAAAATTGTAGTCACTGTGACAAAAGGAAAATGCTGGACATAATCCTTGCGGAGACATGAGACCTGGTGCTTGACAGCAGCCTGGATGCATAATCTCAAGGTAAAAGAGCCTCAGGTGATTGAACCTGAATGACAGGTGGGAGTATTCCTGTGTAGCAGTCTTCATAGCCTGTGGCATTTTTATATACTTGACCCACATCATGTGAGAGTGCTCAGAAACAGCAGTCACTTTGTCACCTCTTTTGTGATGGTATAGTATTACCAGCACAGTAAATGATGGGTACAAAAAGACACCTGCATCTGTCGGCTTGTCATGAACTTAACAGCAACTGAGATGATTCAGCCTGATGAATTTAGTACACATATTTCTGGAAGAAACTTCACTATCAACAATGACCCACATTCTCCTTCAAAAAATAGGGAAATGGCTAGATGTTTTTCCTGCTTTGGTGTCTATCACAAATTTGATTTTGTTTTGGGAGAAATATTCCCAAGAAGTTGGTCAAGAAGAAAAAAGTGTCTTGCTGCAGTGCTATTTTTTCCAAATTTTAAAACTCTTGATTTTAATTTGGAATACGGGTGAGTGAAGAATACTGAAGCTTGACTTGGCTATTCTGTTTTCATGAATATTTCCCCAGGATTGGGGTCTGAAAATTGCTCTTTAAATCACATAAACTTTGTTTTATACAGTGTGTTTTTTGAACAGTAAGCAATTTGGTCAGTTATAGGTCTGCTTTGTCAGTGTAGACTTCTTGTGTTGTGGCTGCCAGAGAAGTGATATGGGTAGGTACAAGAAATTGAAATTTCAGTTGAAGAAGCATCAATAAATTCTATATATTGCAATACCCAGTATCTAACTTTGGGTCCTAAACTGTCTTCCTACAGGTATGTTTTTTATAGATTTTGAAATTTTGTTTCAAGGCATTTTCCTTAAGGACTAAATCTAGAACCAGATCTGAAACAGAGGAAGGTGGAATAAAATATTTAGTTTCAGTCACCACAATGGTTGAGAGTCTGGTTTTCCATGGATTTGGATGCTTTTCCATTCTTTGAACATCCCCATGCTCCCTATTTCTCTGCAATAATTTTACTTTCACTTTTATTCCCCACACTTCTTTATGGCGCCTTCTGCATGTCTCCCATTGCCCGTTCCCCCTCTTGCACTGGAGCCTTTCTTTCAGCTGCCCACACAGAGGTGTCTGTCCCAAGGGAACTGAATTGCATTCTGGTCTTCCTGAGTGTCTTCCCTAAACCTTGGCTGACAGCAGTGAGAGCCAGGGCATAAGTGCTTAGCCATGTAGGTCTCACCTTAGAGCTGAGCCTTTCCAGCAGCCACAATGAACTGACGGAATGGTGTTTCTCATAATTATGGCTCTAAATTGCCAGGCTGGATGAGGCTCTGGGCAACCTGGTCTGATCCTGCTGCTAGTGAAATTACCATTGTCGAGGTTAGAACTAAAAACCTATTCATCAAAATATATGGGCAAATGGATTTGTCATATCAGATGTTATAATAAAAATCACTAAATATTTAACAGTCCTACTTAATGGTGAATTAACAATCTCTTGTTTTCAGCAATCCACTTGTTTTATTCAGTTATTGCTTAACAAAGTGGACTTTGTAATGATCAAGGGATTTACAATATCTAATTGCTTTCTGGTAATAATGGATATGTATCTAGCAAGTAGCTGAATTTTCTCCATCCAAATGCATTACATTTATTATCTTGATAGATGAGTAAAAATAATTAATTGAGACAACAATGCAGTGCAAAAATTCTTCTCATCTTATATTGGAAAAAAAAATAGTCTTTGCATTTTATATGTTTGCTTCCAAATTTCAGTGTGAACTTATTCTGTCTCTCTCCATTAGTAAGATTTTATAACTTGAAAGTGTGCAAGGATGAGTCTAGGAGGTGATGATTGAGTGGATCACAGCCTTGAGGAGTCTAAAACAAGTCTGGTAATGTGTGCTTCACACTATGGTTATGGGTGGTCTAGACAGGACAGGCTCTCCATAGTACTTCTCTGTCAACTGCATTTTGTTATATATTTTTATATTTTGCTTCTCAATTACTTGCAAAGTATTGAGAAGTTTTGTGATTAACACACATAGTGGAAGTGACAAAATGTAAATGTATGTGTTTTCTGCCAACTGTGACAGGCTGTTGTCATATCATCTCCCTCAAAGGCTTCATAGCCATGCTGCTGCTTCTGAGAGCCCTGTCCTGAAGGAATCTGCAGGAATATGCAACCACAGCTTGTAACGACCTTCTGTGATGGAGGGGAGTGGGGAATGTGATGACTTCCTTATCCCACCTTGAAATCTCTGAAGATGGGACAGAAATATGTGGTATCACCAATATTTGGTATCACCAAACACCAAAAACATAGGAACATAACCCATCTAAACAGTCCTAAAATAGTACTTTCTTTTTCATACCACAGAGACCCTTGTCTTCTTGACTGTCAACAGCAAGTGAATGGTGAATTTAATATACAGTAGCGCATGCTAAAGCCTGCAGGTAAATTACTGTCTTATTTGTAATAATTTACTTTCTATTTAACATACTGGAGTTGTTCCAAGGACATCTTTTCATAGAAGAAGCAGATGTAGATGAAGTTTTGCAAAATTTAGGCTGTATTTTTTTTCTGAAACATTTAATTAGCAGGCATTAACACAGCCAGACACTTGAAATGGCACTAAAACAATTGTTTGATATTAAACAGCACACACATTCAACTTGTGAATAGAGTAATACTGAAAAGCTTGAAAATATCAACAATTTGCAGTATGTTTAAAAAAGAAGTTTTAATTTTCTTCCAAGGCTTTTTCCTGCAGAATTTAAAAGGTGGAGGAAAAAAGTTCCAATGAACACCAAAAATTAAAAGAAAATGAAAGAAAGAAAAAATATTGTTTCTCTGAAAGCCAAGAGCTTATTAATGTGTCTTTCACAGAGCAGAAAAAGAATTGTGACCCGTATTCTAAAAGCTGTATTGAACTGCTACATTCTTACTTGGAAAAGTTTGATCATGTTATTGTGGGGAGAGTGGGACTCTGAATCATCTTGTTAAAAATTTGAATGTGAAAAAATAACCTAAATAGCATTTAAAGTAAGAAGTTGGTAATAAGCACAATAAACTCAGCTGTACAGTAATTTTTGCAAGTTGTTAAGTATTTAGGGCCAGTTCCAATAGGTGATTGCAAAAGCAACTGCTTGCTTTTCTGAACTGCACTGAGAGCACCTGAATGATTGAGATATGAGCATGTCCCAAAGGGTTTTGATGCTTCAGGATATAGCTCAACATTTCCCTTGAAGATGCTTGTTAGTAGCAGCCTGAGGTGTAGCATTCTGGATGGATCATGCATAACTCAGAAGAAAACTTAGATTGCATCACATAAAAACATTGACTTCACAGTTTTCTACCTTAAGTTAGTCATCATTTCATTAGTCATTGTCTGGAGTTCTCTTATATTTACATATCCTTTACAGACATCATTAATCATCAGAAAATGAGAACATACAGAGACATAAAAGATATTATAAACCTACTTCCACAGAATCAAAGGTTTTCCAAAACATGGTGAAAATGTTATTATTTGCACTACCTCTGGATAAATGAATTTGGTTTATAACTGCTTACAAGAAAAAAAGCAACCTTCCCCTAAGACATATATTTCTAGTAATCATGTACCATCATAGACAGGATTTCTATAGAAAGTCTTTTATACAGTTACAGGCCTGTATTATGAGAAGGCTAAATCCTGAAATATATTTCCCCAACACGTCCTCTGTCATTTTTGGCTCATCTCCTAACCTGACCTAACTTGCAATCAAGAGCAAACTTCTTGGAAATCAACAAATACAGGATAAATCTGTCCATGGCAGAACCTCATGATCCAAAACAAGAAGTATGTGTGCACATCATTTCCGTAACTACCATGGTAAATGTATTTCACATCAGAATCACGAGAATCCAGGAGTGTATTGCTCATATAATGCTCCCACACAATAAGCCAAATACTTCTACAGAATTCAATCAGAACAAACAGGAATTAATTAATACAGAGAGCTGAGAAATAACTAGTTACCAAGCAAACACTTTCATGAAACAGCCAGTGCATCTTTTACATTTTAGTCCTGATTTACAAGAAATATGCATGTAATTCTTTCAAAACACAAGTCCGAGGGAAAAAAAAATGTGTATTTTGATGGATTCTGGACACAGTAGATGAAATAAAACCAAAAATTATAGGGTAAGTTAGTATTGCAATTTATACAGTTGGAAAGAATGAAAAATCTGGAATGATAGTTGTTGATGTGCCTTTAATTGTAGGAACACAGTAAGCAGTCTGCTAGAGAGCAATTTGTTTGGGGTTACCATAATTCTTTTAATCAGTTAGGGAAGTAGACAGGTAGTGGGAGTTGTTACCCCTGGATAAGGATGGGGATGTTATCAAGAGGACGGGAAATTGATGGCCTCTCTATGACAGGCTCATGAGGAGTAAATAGTTATTTGCCACTTGTAAAAGATTAGCCCTGAATCACCGTATGGAGAAGAGCACAGCAGAGCCAGTGTGAAACCACACAGCGTGGGATTTTCAAAACAAAGCACTCATGTGGCAAAATAAGAGAATAGTTCATGGACATATTATTGTGAGAAATTAGCATATGTAGTACCATTTTCACACTCAACCCATGGGGTTTAGAAAGAATCAATTATTGCCAGCACCTGCTTTCGATAGCAGTTTTTTTTCAGCTGGCCGAAAGATCATGCAAATGAGTCTGAAAACTTATGATTCCCCTTATGCAGCATGGTGAGATGGTGGCTGCCTGCTGGCTAAGGTGAGTTTTGGAAAGGTCACTGGGGATGCTTCTGTAGGGAGAAGGAGAAGTGTACATTTCGTCTGCTGAGCTTAGAGGAAACAGCTCTGGCCACAGTCAGGGTCATATGTTCACTTGAAGGTGGAAAGAGCAATGCCCCACTCAGTTGTCAGATGAGGATTCTTCTTCCACACCTCTTATTTTCTAATTTGGAATTAGGGAGTTGCACAGCTTATTGCTGGACACTGTCAGAGCACTGCTACATCAGCCTGACCTTTGCTTTTACCCGCCTGATGCCATTTCAACTGCTGGCATTCAGGTAGTTAATTTCTTACAGCACAGTAAGAAATTAATTTTGTAGTAACTGTCCCTTATGTGGCACCTCCTGCTGAATTCACCAGGAGTGGGGCTGTTTATCAAGTGACCTTCTCTTGTGGCCTTATTTTCACTTCAGCAGTGTCTGAACTCTGAATAAATCTCTGTCATATTTGCTCCAAGTAAGAATATTTCAGCACAGAAAATTCAGCTTGTGTCACTTGACATATATCTTTTGTTCTCAGTCATGATTTTCCTGTTGCAGGATTTGAGATTAGCAAATGTTTCCAGCAACAAAAGAAACCCAGGTAACTGGCTTAGACCTTCTGCTCCTCCAGAGAAATATTGCAAATGGGCAACAAGGGAATAACAACATCCTGAGAACTGGAGAAATGTCTTTTGAAATGACAAAGTGGAAAAGATTGGCTATGTCTGCACCAGTAAACCAAACAGGACCAGGGTACATGGCCAGCTGCTCTGTTGCAACCATCTGCACTGTATTTTTAGTGTGGCCTGTGGCATGGCTACTCTTGCTCCAGACACCCGGAGAGGGGCAAAGAAGTGTCATGCTGAGAGGCTGCTGTGACTTGCCCAAGCAGCCTCGTCTGGTCTGAGCAGATCCCAACAGCTGTTGCCACACCAGGCTACTCTGGAGACACAGGGAGGATTGGGAGCCATCAAACAGGGCAAAGTTCCTCAATCTGTAAAAGAGAAGCAGGCAATACACACAAGGTGGTGCCTGAAGTCTGGCATGCCCTGTGATATCACAACATATATTTGATAATTTTCAAATACACACCAGACCACTAGTTACCTTTAATATTTTCTGCACGTTGTAGGCAAGTTTTGAACAAGTGTTGCCATTTTAAAGTTACCATGCTGGCTTGCCCCCTTTTTAACCTAGCCTTGCTCAGTTCTACCTGAGGTAAATAACTCCATGTTGCACAGGAAAAGATTTGTAAAATAACTTAATCACCTCTTCATATAATGATAAAACAAAATTGGCAAAGGAAGCTTGTTATCAATCTGTGGTACTGGTAAGCAGTTATTATGTATAATGAGGCTTTTGTCTTGCAGCATTCTGAAGATCATCTTGAACCCCTCCTTGTGCTTCAGCAAAGGGACCGTCATGTCAAATTTTCCTTTAACGTTTTTTCCCCACTCCCTGAAAAGAAATTATAGGTTGTTATATGGAAGCTCATTTGAAGCCTCAATTTTCTTGAGCATCCTGCTCTTGTGGGGAGTACCAGGTGTGCTCAGAGACTGTGGCCTTCAGGTTTAAACTCAGCTGGCATTCTACAAGTCTTTGATTTTTTTCCCCTTCTGCTGAAGAGGCAGTGGTTGTCTTGACAGCACAAACAAAGCTTCATCCTTGTACTTTGATGTGTAGCAAGGTTAAAATAAATCCAAAATAGGCTTTTGAGAAACTGAGTATTTTTTTAAGACAAAGGTTGTAGTAAAGGCTCACGATAAGATATATAAAAAATGGTTGATTTTATTCAGGGTATTTTATTACACTCCTTGCTGTAGCACATGAAGATGCCACTCTTAATAATGTATGCTCTGCAAGGTGATTTGTGAGGTGTAACACATTCTGGACTAAAACTGATGTTATGCTCTCGGAATCATATCCCAAAGGAAGATAGAAGAGCACTAAAAAATTAGTTTTGCTTAAGAGGTACAAATATTGAAAAATAACATGTTTATACTAAAACCAACAAGAGGAATCCTGGAGTGCTGGAGAGACAAAACAGGCTATTGAAAGAGAAAAGAAGCATTTTGCCTTTCACTGATTCATAGAAATTCTGTCATTGGAAGGTGAGGTTTGCAGAGACTCATGTTCAGCTATTCTGATTGATAAGAAGATCAACATAACATTGTAGGAAGCATTTAAAAACCGTTTATGACACTGGAGTTTTGATTAAAAAAAATGTTGAATGACCCACTGTTTTCTCAAATTGAAACATATTAGACTCTACAATGAAGCTGTATTTGTGTATAAAAACTTTTGTCAAAGGCATTTATTAGGATCATTTGTTATATGAATTTACACATATCTGAGTAATTCTTTTTGCAAATGTATACGTTTTTCTCCTTCTCTGCTATGCCCCCCCCCCTTCCTCCGCCCAGCTATTGTAGGCACTTCAGGAAAATAAAAATAAAATAGATTAATTAATAATGAAAAGAACTATCCAAGAATTTTACCTGCCTCTCAGGTGAACTACTGTAAGAATAAAATAATTATATGTTTGTGTTAACTAATTTCTCTATCATGTAACTGAAAAGGAAATCCAAGAGGTAGAAGTCCATATTGACATTCAGATCTACCTCTGTTAGAACTCAATGAATAGTTTATTTATTATGTATTTATTGCTATGATATGCTGAGGGACTGTACCATGTAATATCTTACAATAGGTGCCTGATCATCTTTATATTACATCAGTTTCAATTGTTATGAGTTGTATTGATCTGCATTGGTGCAGCCTCACCTTGACTATTGTGTGCAGCTTTGGCCTCTGCAATGTAAGAAATATACAAAGATGTCAGAGAGCATCCAAGGTAGGGCCATGAGGATGGGAAGGGAAGCCTTGAGGGGAAGCCGTATGAGGAGCCAAAGTCACTTGGACAGATCAGCCTGGGGAAGAGGAGACTGAGGGGACACCTCACTGAAGTTACAAATTCCTTGTGAGAGGAAGAGGAGGAGCAGGCTCTGACTGCTTCTCGATGGTAACCAGTGACAGGACCCCATGGAATGGCCTGAAGCTGTGTCAGGGGAGGCTTAGGTTGGACATCAGGAAAAGGTTCTTTCCCCACAGTGTGGTTGGGCACTGGAACAGGCTCCCCAGGGGAGTGGTCACAGCACCAGCCTGACAGAGTTCAAGAAGTGTTTGGACAATGCTCTCAGGCACATGGTGTGACTTTTGGGGATGGTTCTGTGAAGGGCCATGTTGGACTCCGTGATCCTTGAGTCAGCTTATTCTATGATTCTGTGATTCTGCAAAAAGTTGCTTGCTTTAAAAGAAAGAACATTAATTTCTAGTGCAACAGACTTGCATTAAATATTAGTTCCTCCAAAAGTAGCAAAAAATATGTAATAAACTCACAAACACTGACTATTGTTGGAATATTGGCTGAAGTTAGGGACTAACTTAGAGAAAACTTGAGTACTGGCTAATGCTACGCTGAATGCTGTGCAGCTGCATATGTCAAAACATGTCTTTGGGTTGCTCTTCTTACAGTAATGGAACTGCTATTAATAGGCAAAGATGAATGTGTTTCCTGGCTGTGCCAGGCACCTGCAAGTTTAAGACCATGGTTCCAAACAAATTGTCTTCTTTATAAGATCAGTTGTCAAGATGTAGGTCCAGGATGGTACATCTAAATGTGAAAACACCAAAAACCAATGTAAAAGATTGCATTTTACCTCCCTGCTGGAATATTATGCTAGCAGAATAATTGTGACAAAATGTGGGAAAATGTTTCCTCAAAATGTAGGTTTATTAACCAAAGAGGGGCTGAAAAGCACAATGAAACCAAGGAGAATGATTTTTAATGACTATTGTAGAATTGTAGACTATTGTTAGAAAGAGGTTATGAATGATAATCTCTTTAAGTTATAACCTCTCTAAGAGACTTCTTATACAAAAGACATTCCAGAGTAGGTGATATTTTCTAACAAAGCAAAATGAAAAAGGTTAAATGTCAGATGCTTGGATAAGAACACAAATTCTTTAAGTTCACAGATGTTACTTCTTGTTCACTTGTTTTAAAAAGAGATGTAACAAATTCCTAGTGTGGTTTCAGTGGTCACAGTATGTTACCAAAAGCAGAAGTGTCTGATGCTCCTATTAAACATTACCCTCTTTCCAGTCATACAAACAAAACTTGTGAGTGTTGTTGCTGGTAGTACAGAACTCTTGGTGCTTCGAAATTCAGTGACTGGATACTGCAAATTTACATTCTTGCTGCATAAGAAGAGATTTGGAACACATTTTACTGTGAAATGTAGCTATATACAGGCCTGTGCACAGCTCTGTGTTTGTGTAGTTTGCTATTGCAGGTGGTTTTCTGCTAATTTGTGAATTGCTCAAAGAAGCTGTTGCTTGATGTTATGGGAAAGATGGTGAGTTGAACATTATTCATTGTTTCAGTTATACCTTCTCTACTTATTGAAAAGCTTGTCTCATGCTTACAAATGAATTTCAATAGCACATTTAGAAGAAAAATTAAAATGAAAGTCAAATAAGAATATTTTGAGCCTCTATAAAGCAGAATTTTCCCATGCATACCTTTGTACCTCTGTTCCACCTTGCATGTTAGAAAACTTGCCAGCCAGTTCAGGGTCTTTCTTCATTTATTTGCCACACAGGCAGAAGTAAAAGGACAGATAGGAAGTATGATTCTTTAGATCTCTTGGTGACCTTCTATTAAGTCAAAAAGAGCATGCAGGCAAATACAAACATTAATCTGTATTCAGAAATTAGCATACTGGATGTGGAATACCTTAGAAAGAAGATTATATCTTGGAATCAAATTCATTTATCACCTGGTGAAACAAGCATAGCTGCTTAATAGAAACTAGATTATTTTCTAATAAATGATATTTCAGTTAATAACTACAGCTTAATCAGAGCAACATATAATTTATTTTCATTAGGTTCTATCAGTCTCCAGGGAGACAAGGATTTAAGGAAATTGAGCAGTTGTAAGATCAGCCGGCAATTTTTTTTCTTGATCTGAATATTTAGAGTTTTAATTCGTATTATTTCAAGCAGTTTTTCTTGATGTCCCCTCTTTGTAACTGCATGTAATTACCTTAAAGACTATTAAGAGGTAATATCAGAAATGGGAACCTACCATGAGTCTCTTGCCTGACCATAAAGAAGTGGGTCACAAGACTGCAGCTTTTTCTTGTGGATGGCCTTAAAATTTTTCTTTCAATTATTTGAAAACCCACAACAATAATTTGTAGTGTTGATAACTAAAAGCTCATTTGTTTTACACTAATACAGAATTAATATCCAAAGATCAAGACCAGATAAACTCTGTAGACATGTACAGTTAAAAAAAAAATAATGTACATAAGACTATGACTGTTGATATTCTTCAAGCAGTAATGAAATGTGCTAAGGCTGTATATTTAGATATAATGCCAATAGCAGCGAGAATCTGGAGTTATTGCCATATATCAAAGTAATAAAATCATGCTGGTATTCATAAGAGATTAATGACTTAGATTTTTATTTCCTCTGAAGAATTCATAATGGCAAAAAAAAAAAGCCTACCACCTACTTCCACAAAAGATATTGTTTACTTGGTATCTTTGGAAGGTGCCAAGCATGGGACACTGCCCTGTGGGGGACTTGCCAGCTTTGATGCTCACACAAATGGTTATCTTGGTGGGAGGACAATGGGCAGAGCTCAGGGTGTGCAGAGTGTGAGACTCCCATTTGGCAGGGTGGCATTATTACCAGCCAGCTGTGCTGCATGTGCCTGGGCTGGAAGGCCAGCTGTGCCCATGCTGCCAGCTGTGCCTGTGCTCCAGGGCAGTGAATGGCTGAAAGCACAACTCTGTCCTTCTGTTAGCCTCATGGATGGCCTGTCCTTGGATGCTGGGATGAAGGCTGTTTTTAACTAATTTCTAATTTTTTTTTCTCATTTTCCTGTAGAATTTGAATTTGTTATTTTCACTTCTTTCATCTGGCATTTTTTTGCAGGGGGTGCTTTGCCTTCTATCAAATATTCAGCATTATCTTACTGTCCTCCTTCTTGAACCTTCTTGAGCCATAGGAGGTTAACTGCTGTGGTGGTGACTTGTTCAGCCTTGGCTGAGTTATCGAGTGACTTTCTGAAGCTCTTGCCAGCAGATGGACACCACGCTGAATGAGGCTGCTGCCACAGTGCTGGCTAACAGCGCGTCAGAGCCTCAGCCCATTTCTCCATCTGCTTCCTGAACCTTTTCTCAGGCAAAAGTGTGCCAAAGTCTGCCCTTTCTGTAGCTCAGCAATAGATGGCTCAGCCAGTGCTGTTACTTCCACCACTTGGCACGGAGTTACACCACAACTGCAGCACTCCCATGGCAGGTTTGCTTTAATTACTTCCAGTGCAGTACAATAAACATGTACAGGAATAAGTGAACAGTGCCACGTGGCATCAGTCTTTAACTTTTGTTTTGTCTGTATTCTCTTGCTAGACACCAGGCCAGGCAGACAAACATCTCTCCTCCTCTCTGACTGCCGCTGGAGACTGGATTGTCTGTGAATGAGAATTATTTTTACTAAGACTCTGAGAATGTGAGAATGGGCCAAATTCTCTTTTCCCCTCCTATGCAGTGACAGTAACTCCACTGGGAACAAAATAGTTAATCTGGCTGCAGGTGCATACGAGAGAAGGGACATCGAGTCTCTTCATCTGTCTGTATGGAAGCACTGATGCATGTTTGATTTCTCCAAATAAACAAGGAAAGACAAAATGAGGGCAAATCCTTTAACTTGATTTGGATGTGTATTAGGGATACAGAATGCAACACAGGATTTTCTTAGGAGTAAATGTGTCTTTCATCCACACCTAATGTGCCTTCCATCCACACCTGGGGCCTTGTGGAGTGCACCTGGGGGAATCTAGTATGAAGCAGTGTGTAGGATGCTATCCTGAAGGCAGGGTAAGTCTAGGAGAAAGTGAATTAATATACTAATTTCAACATAGTCTAAGTATGTGCTTTTAACGTGTGTGTGAAGTGTCATACAAGGCAGTCTGAGGAAGTCCATAGTGGCTTGGCATACTCAGTTTTAAACAGCTGAAGAAAAGGTTCTTGACAGACTGTGCCATGGAGGACTCCTGCTTGTCACCAGCAGAGAGGCAGGCTATACCAGGTCTTTCTGCAAGCGAGGAAGGGGGAGATACTTCTGTGCACAACCAACAGGATGGTTAACAGTCACAGGGAATGGGTGAAGAGTTTTGCCAGAGCTCATGCTACTTTGTGGCAGTATGTGGAGGTCACCTGCCAGTTGATACAGGTACATTTGTCATATATAGGTACCTATCCCTGATGCAGTTGTAATAGGCTTCCTTTGTAATTGATGGGTGGATTATTCTGTTTGGATGATTGATTGGGATGTGATGTTTAGAGTGTAGAGGTTTCAGGTTAGAGGACATAAAACCATGCTAAGGTGTCTAATTGCATTCTGCAATTTAAAGTTCCTCTTATTTTAAGTCATTTTGAGTCTCCCTGTAAATTCTAGCCCTATACTATAGGAGATAGAGGGGACTTGCCTCCTCTATGTAATCAGTGGTTTTGGGGGACACTGGTTACATTCTAGTTTCTTGGAACCTGACATTTCAGAAGCTGACACTTCTAAGTTTCTTGAAATGCTAGGGTATCACACAGGGAACAAACCAGCAAACTTATCCACCCTGACTGACTTACAGTAGGGAAAACTCTGCTCCCACTCACCCAAACTTTCCCCCCACCAAAAAAGGCTGTCAGCATGTAATGCCTTTGGGAGATATTAATTCCTAGGGTTTCTGTATCAAACTCAGCAAATGAAACTGTGCTGAAACTGGCACAAGGAAAAATCCCAGCTGGTATGAAGAAACTTATATACCATTCCCTGTATCTGGAGGGGCTGTACCTGAGCTGCACTGAGCAGCCACAGGTATAGACAGAGTCTGTTCCTGCCGTTTAGCTCTCTTCCCACCACCCTTTAAGGTCACATGGGGAAAAAAAAAAGGAAAGAGAAGGGGGCTCTGCTGCAGAAGGACCTCCCCCTGTTCAGCATAAGATTTCTTGGGTTGTGAGTGTGATGAGCCTAATTTTCCTTTGTGCTCTAAAGATCACCACATTGCTTAAAAATTGTGGGCTGTAAAAATTACCATGTTCGTTGTGAACTACGCTGGACACATATTGCTGTAATTATTATGCCTCCCATATCTGCGTGGAAAGTGTTAACACAAAAAAGGCTCTGCAATTATGTAGCTACTTTCTCTGTGAGTGTTCTTGTGTTCTTGAACAACTTTGCTAATTTCTCAGTGGTATATTCATAAGCAAGATAATAGAACAGAAGACTTTTCAACTGGAGTCTATTATGTGTTTTTTTCCATCTGTTTGTGATGAACCAGAAAGAGCTATGTGTTAGGTCTTGCCTTATGGCAAACCCTGATCCGCAGTTGCTGTTTTCCCACACTTACTTAAGCTTCTCTGCACATCCCGGCGCACAAAGCAGATGCCGGTGCCGCAGCGGGCCTGGGAGGCTCCTTCGGAGCGCAAGAGGCTGTTCCACAGCCAGGGCCTCGGGTCTAGCCTCCAGCAAAGCTGAGCAACCAAACAAAAAAAAGCTGCTTTCGGTGGACATCAGACGATCTGAAACTGGTTTATCGATTGAAAAGGCAAAAGAAACACATGAGATCATCAGTGGTCTGCTGCAGGCCTTGTGGTCTCAACAGCCTCTTTGGTGAAAGGTTTTAGAAAACAAAAATAACCCCAGAGAGTGCACAATATTTTTCCTACGTTTCAAGTCTAGCAAAAAGCAGCAGTGCTGAGCAGACCCCACAAGGAACAGATAACATTTTCTCTTTTTAAAAAAAAGATGAGCAATAAAACAAGCAGTAAATCCTCTTTCCTTGCATTGATAGTGGTTGCTCCCTCTCCCCAGGGTTGAAATCTTGCCATATTAAAATAATTGGGAGTATGCCATTAATGTCAATAAGGCCAGGTTTCTACACTTTTATTCAGACCTGGACCCTCTTTTTGGCAATTGGCCCCATCTCAAACTTTCCTCCAGGGAGCCATTCTCTTTGCATAATTTTCCTCTCCCCATCCAGTGCTACAGGATGTCTGTCAGAAATACAGACTATTGACAAAAAACAGTGAAGCTGATAAATGCCTTATTAAAAGACAAAAATAATCTTGTAATGATCTCTTTTTTTCTTTTTTCTTAGAGTATTTCAAGATTTTTTTGTAGGATTTTGGTAGGTTTTGACTGTGAGGTGGTTGAAATTACTTTCATATGCAACATCATGAAAATAAAACTCACAGTTCATTTGTGGAGTTACGTTTGCCTATAAAACAATTGCATGACAATTTTCATAAAAAGTGCATATTTATTACCATAAAATAATCTATCATACCATTTAAAATACTGTATTTTAATAAGAGATGTGATACATGTTTTCTTACATCCTGTAATTTTGATTTAAATTGCAAAACTTTATATTAATACTGACAGAATATTCAGAAACATGTATTAATTTAAAAAGCTGTTGATTTTGCTTCTCATCTTTCCCATTAATAATTTTTGAACCAAATTTTGCTTACGTTGTCTCAACAATTAAACTAAAACTAACTTCTGGTTTTTGTATTTATCTTGTTATATTAAAAAAAAAACCTATATTACATTTCTTGGTAATTTTGTATCTCAGACAACCAAAACAATAGTTTTAACAAACCAAAACTTTTTATCCCTAACATTTAATCTACATAATGCAGTTTTAAAAGTCTTAAATTTCACTCCTATGTAATCTGCAGCAAAGTATGTATTGATTTATTTCATGCTGCTGGATCATGCATGGATATTTACATATATCCTGTCTACTGAAAGGGCTTCATGGGTCAGCTTTTAATTTCAAATAGGGCTACCAATATTTGTAAGTGGATATTAATGTAACCTGTCAAGTTAATGTTTTCTTTTCCTTTTTAGAGGCCTAGTCTTAGGCTTTGAAATTCACAGAGTAAAAAATACACAGCCCAAATGATAATTTTTTATCTCTATAGTTTCTTGGATATTTGTTTTTCAAATTTATCCATTGCTTGGCACTTGTTGTTGTTAAAATCTTTCCAGTCTCTGCTTTAAAAAGTAGCTATAAGGAGGAAAACATGACAAACATCTTGCTTTTGTGACAACATTATTACAAGTCTAGCAGGGGTCTGGTTCTACAGTCCTGAGAATTTATTTTGTACCAAAGCTCTTTGAATACATAATGAATACTCACAAATGAGAACCTATTCAGACGGTGTGCTATTGAGTCAAGTTCATCAAAGTTAAAGCAGCATGTATGTTCTGAAAGCTGTAGATGATTACAGACTGGTCTAACTTCAATGAGTTCTGATAATCATAGTTTCCTGCAATAGTGTTAATTAAATTATGTTCTGCCTTGGGGTTCCTTTTCTTACACCAGTATGATTGTAAAATACTCTATTATGTTGCATTTCTGCCCATCAGATTCTATTTAAGAGAAACCAACCCAACAACCACATTTGTTACATAGATGTAAAATATTTCTGTTTGGTGTACACTTACTCCTTTAATGTGTTCATCCTAAATGCCACCTGCCAAAACCAGTGGAGAGCAGGCACCTCCTGAGTGAAAAGGAACAGGACAGAGAGCAGCCTGCCTTATCTCTTGGGGGAGCTTCTGGGGGTGCTCCTCCCTGGCCCCTGAGCCCGCTGCACGTGAAGGGCACAGGGAAACACGGCGACACTGGTGATGGCAGAGAGGCTCTGCTCTTGCCATGGTGCTGCCACTCTGCAGTGACACGAGTGTCCAGGGCTGAAACTGCCAGCTTGGGTGCAGGAACTGAGGTTATTCACTGCTTTTGGGTGGCAGCTTTTAAACCGACCTCATACCTGCAGCAGAGCTAGGGGACACCTACTTTTGAGAATTCAATACCTCACCTATGAATAGTGCTGCACTCCACGGTTTCATCATTTGAGGGAAGAAGAATATTAGAAAAACATTCTATTTACAATTATCCTCAGGTAAATAAAAAAACGGTTAGTGCAACTCATATGGCTGGGAAAAGATGGTATAATCACTATGGAGAATTTAATGGAGAAATTGATTTCCTGAGGTTCCTATATTATACTTGATGGATGACTTGCCAGTTGTTGAATCTCCTTCTCCAAACCTGATGAAATATGGTGCTTTTCAGATTTTAATTACTAGGAATAGTGCCAAAGAATATCTGAGTCCATGTTTGATGATATTTTCAATCTCACAGCCCAAGAGAAAAAACAAAGGTGAAATTTCAGGTAAAAACCTGCTGTATTTTTTGTTTCAGATTAATGTTATTGATAGTTATTAATTTTAAGAAATATTGAAGAATTTTCTTGGCACCATTGTGATTCTAACACAAAACCCCAACCAAATTTCCTCAAGTGCCTTTCTCTGTATTAACTGGAGCTTCATTGAAAATTATTTTAAGTTACTTGCCTATAATTGTGTTATTCTTCTATTATAATGATAAGAAACACATACTTTTTTTTTTTTTAATCAAAATTTGATTCCAGCTCCTGTTTACATAGTTTTCAGGAAATAATGAACAAATTACCTTAATATATGCTCTGACAACAGAAAGTATTAATAATCTTCTGGTGGGGGCTGAGTTCCATGGGATTTTGTGGGAGCAATAACAACTTGTCTCTTGTCATCCATGTATTACTACTGAAAGATGCTTATAACATGTACTTCCACAAAATGTCTACCTGTGGAATTATAGTAATACTATATACAAAACAATGGATAAGGCCAGATACATAAAAATTATGAGTAAATTTCAGCTTCTGACCTTGTTTAAACAGTTGATCTCTGAACTTGTGTTTTATGATATCCTTTGTCAAAATCCTATAATTGATAGATAGTTCATCTTTCTCCATCTGTAACCCTTCAAGAATTCTTAGACTCAAGTGACAGTGAAATATACACAGCAAAATAGTATTTGTAGTAAGATATTTTTTGATTTATCCTAGCTCACCTGAGATTATTTTAGGCTGAAAATGCAAACACATAGATGTATATATGTAGTATATATGTAGTTCAGTTGCTGCAATACCGGGAGCAAAGCTGGTTTAATTTCTGGGGGGGCTTAAGTTAGCAAGAAGTCGATGTATGACTTATTTCTGAAATGCCCAGCCCTCAGAAACTCCACCACGTCCTGCTGCAATGAAAACACATATATTGTAATATTTGTTTTAGAAATTTGTATATTGGCTGACCATATGAACATGTTCTCATTGCCTGCTCAGGCCTTTGAGCAATTTGCAGCCTTTTGTTATCAAATAAAGGCTCTCTGAGCCTCCTACTTGAGCACTGAGTTTACCAGCTGCTATCCACTCCTAGACCTCATTAGGGGCCTGCTGTTCTGCTGAGAACCACACCACATGCTCTGCCCCGCGCTGGCGGCGGATTAGCCTGTTGCTGCTCCTTAAATTACCAGGTACAAAAGGTTGCTCTGTTCCTCCATAGAGAACTACCACTCTTAGCCTCTTTGAAGAGGCTCTATATCATGATCTCTCTGACTAATTAAGGTCCACAGACAAGCCACAGGTTGTTATAGAGGATTCGTCCCCATGGTTGATATCAGTAAGATATTTTTTTGAGCTTTGTTCATGCAGGATTAAAGGTGCTGTTTTTCAGAATGAAGTCCTAGAAAAGCCAGCAAAAACCATACATATTTATGTAACCATTTAAGAAATGCTTCTTTATATCAACTCTCATCAAGCCCATTTAATGCTATTTTACTTCTACTTTCAAACATTATTTGGGAGAAATTTTATAAATGTTAAAAGTTATTTTAAATATGAGGAATAAGTTGAATTAGCTCCTGTGTGTCTAGATATAATTCCTTACGGATTACAGCCAGAGATATTTTCATATAATTCAGTTTCGAAAGAATAGGGCATGTAAAAACCAAAATCTTGACCAGGATAAGTCAACTGGAAAATACATTTTTTTTCTTTATCTGAGCTTCAGTTTTGATGGATTTATGCACACATATGTGTAATTTAGAGTGCCATATGAGAAAGGCTTTGAGATCTGCTCAGAGCAGACCCCCCTCCTGTGTCTACAGTTTGCAATTCCCAGTGAGTTACTGGTCCTCACATACTGGACCATGTTTAAGGCATTCAGAGGGATTTTTCTTGGTTGCTTTTTATTGCTATTGTTTACTATGTGACAGATTATATCTGTTATATAATAACATTAGATATTTTCTGTTTTCATTCCCAGACATATGATGCCTATGAATGAATAGGAATTAGCTGCATCTCTAGTAAGGTAGTATGTGTTCCACAGATATTACATATGGATCTGAGACCTTGTCTGGCAACTGAAGGACTCAACACTACGTCCAGTATTTTGTACAAGCATCATTATATACTGGTGCCAGTAAACAGCTGCTACTTGCCTTAATGGAATTATTTACTTGTAGAAAATTACTTGTCACAATGGAATTATTTACATGTAGAAAATATCAATATTTCTAATATGTATTTCTACAGTGTGTTCTTCAGAGAGCCTCAAGTAATGAATAGGGAAAGAAGAAATGAATATATCTGTTAAGGAAGTAAGTTAAGGACCCTTTTCATAGGAGATTGCTGATTATACAGCTTGTTTTTCCTGCTATTTAGTATGCAGATGTGAACCAATACTGTTTGGACCTGACCTATCTTGGCACATAGTAGAATAGTCTTCTTTTAATTTAGAATGGGACAAAACCAGCATTGGAATCATTTGGGGAAGTCCATTTGGGGAAGTCCATTTATATTATCCAGTGGCAGTCAATGGCTCTATTATATGTTCTGACATCTGCTCAAAACACAACCAAACCCAGCCATCCCTTCCTCCAGGATCTCACAGCAGTACCATGACATGTACCAGCAACTCTATAGTACACATGAGTATAAACTTGTGTTGAATGTTAAAATGGTTGAGAAATTCTAAAACATAAATGGTTGATAAATTTCAATTGCAAGGAAATGACTTCATTCTACATGTTTAGTTGTGTTCATGGTTAGCATCAGCATTCCTGGTGATCCCAAATATCTATTAATGATAGTGTAGTCTGGCTCCTCATGTACAACATTCAAAGATGCACATCCAGTAATCTGTAATTAAGACTATAGCACTTGTTTGAGCAATGTTGTATTTCTAAGAAAGAAAATTACCCTGAGATCTGCAGGAAGGATGACACAGCAGGACACAATAATGCAGCACTTCCAGACACTGATGATCAAGGAGCCAGTGAAGGGAGATGCTCTGCTGGACATTACCATGGAAGCTTGCATGAATTAACAAGGAGCTGCTGAAGCTTACAAGCTAAATGTAAGGAAGAGTTGAAAGAAAGGACAGGTGATTTGGAAGGGATATACACACATGGTCTAAACATGCAAAGATGAGGTTTGGAAAGCCAAGGCCCTGTGAAGCTGGATCTGGCAAAGGACAGGAGCAAAAAGGGCTTCTGCAGGTACATTGCAGTAAAAAGGAGACTGGGGGAAATTGGGATCATTGCTGAATGGACCAGGGGACCTGGTGACAAAAAGACATTGAGAAGACTTAAGTTATTCAGTACCTGTTTGTCTTGGCCTTTATACTGGTGAGATTAGTCTTGAACTGAGATAATACTGTTCTGTGTGGAAAGAGCATAAAAGCATGCACAAATAATTGCATTATTGAACGTTATTCATCTTAAAAGAGTTTTAATATGCAGCAGTCAGGCCCATCAAACAACCATTTGTGCATACATTTATGATGTTTCCACATGGCACTGTATTCCTGCTTTGTGTAGATGTCATGACTTGGAACCAAGAGTGCTGGTGAAGCAACTTCTTGAAAGACAGCTCTATGAAAAATAGCTCCTTGGTATGTGTGCTTAGTAAAAAGTCTCAAGGAAAGAAGCAATTGGGCTGTGATTGCTGTGGGCATGGCTACAGCAGAAATCTGCCAGCCCAAGTCACTCTGTAAATGCAGTTCTGAGCCCTAACTTATTGTTACAGGTCCAGCCAACAATCCAGTAATTATCTGATTGCAGCTGGTAAAGCTGACTGACATTTATTTGACTAAAGAACAAAAATGCATGAAGCTGGTCTAACTACACAGGCCCATGAGGATGTCTTTAAACAAAATTCACAAGGATAAATACTAAGAAGTCAAATTTGAAGGAATGTATAAAGCTCATCTGATATACTGCAGTCACTGGGATTTAATGGGATTTTCCCAAAATCTAAATGGGTGAAAATTGCATGCCTATGCTTTGGAAGTTTTTCTGACTGAAATACATGCTCCAGACTTGTTTATTTTTCTTGCTAACACCTTTGGTTTCTGTCCTGCAAGCTAGAAATCACATCAAAAAATATGCTGCAGCTGGAAAGATTCTGATTGTATGTTGCAATTTTTTTTCAGGTTTAAAATATTCCTTTTGGAGCCTCATACATGTGCAATTGAGGATGTTCAGTTTTATCTCTTACAGATCTGTTTTAGAATGTTCAAGTGGTGATTCTGGTGAGATTACTTTGCAAGACATTCAAACAGAACCACTGAGAAGGGAGGCATCCATGACTGAAGTTAAAGTGGCTGGGAGTTCATGCTAAGGATGTGAAAATTTAGGATTCATTATTCTTCCTAAGTCTTGGGAAAAAGAAATTATAAAAGCAAGAAGTGTATCAAATAAATTTGTAAATGCATTTTGAAAATATCACCAAAGAAGGAAATCTAGTGATGGATATTTAGTTAAATGATTTTAATTTTGGATGCTTTTTTCCCTTCCACCCAACCCAGCACTGCAGAGTTTACCTAATAGAGTGCTATCACAGCCCAGAAGAGCTGTGAGATGCCTAACCCCATCCTGGGCTGTGTCAACAGAGGGGTGGCCAGCAGGATGAGGGAGATGATTCTGCTCCTCTACGACCCCACCTGGAGTGTTGCATCCAGGTCTGGGATCCTCAACACAAGAAAGAAGTCCAGAGGAGAACTTACAGCAAGTCCAGAGGAGGACTGTGGAGATGATCAGAGGGCTGAAGCACCTCTCCTGCAAAGACAGGCTGAGAGAGCCGGGGCTGCTCAGCCTAGAGAAGAAATGGCTTTGAGAAGACTTCACTGTGCTCTTTCAGTACTTAAAGGGGGCTTATAAATAAGAGGGAGAGCAGCTTTTTGTACAGCCAGATAGTGTCAGGACAAGGACCTATGGTTTTAACTGCAAGAGGACATGTTTAGATTACATGTGAGTAAGAAATTTAATTTTTTCTTACATGGAAAGAAAGTAGCATGGATTAATATTTATTATTTCCTTCAGAGGTACAAAATGTTATGTCATTTAATGGGATAAGTGATCTTTTTATAAAATGTATAATGTTGTGGTACAGATTTTTGCACTGTCAGCTTAGGAACACTTCTGTCTCAAAAATAAAGCTAATTTGTAGTTTGGTATTGTGCAGGTGACAAGACATCTGAAGATGACAACAAAGATAAGAATAGAAAAAAAATAATGAAGAGCTGCTGGTCATTTCAGGTCTGTGAAATGAAAGAAAATAGGAATATTAATTCCAATTTGGGAAAAAAAGATCTTTGATTATGGTCTTAATTAGCTTAGCTGCGTTCTACAGAAGATACAACATATTGCCTAGCAAATCAGCTTTTCCAGTGGTCCTTACTTTCTAAACTGGTAAGTGATTTAGTGGATTCTACACTGTTAGAGATGCTGAAGAGGCTTGTTGCTCCCAGGTTCTCACTAAAAAGATTTTTTTGTTTTGTATAACATTGTTTATTATTTGTCACTCATGCAGCTCTCTAGCCCCTCCAGCTTCTGACTTTACTACTAAAAGAAAGTCTTCTGAATTAAACCCCAGCAAACTGCTCTGCCTTGTTAGTTAGCATCTTGCTGCTGATGTAGCTCTGCCTGAGCTACATCATTAGGTATCCTCAGGAGCAACATTTATTCTGTTTTTTTTCCAGGAACAGCCACATGGCTGTAAGTGGGCATGGCTCAAACCTCAGAGGTGGAAAGGCTCCAGGGTGTGCCTGCTCCAAACTCCACAGCATGCACTGCAGCAGGGGTGACAGCCATCAGCTGCTGTGGCCATATGAAGGTTGGCCACTTCAGGGTATCCAGCACAGAGTCATAATAGTAGTCTTAATGGCACAGCATTCTTTCTTTATGTGCCCATGTGGGCATATCTTTTTGTAATAAATACAGCCAGGTTGTTGGCTGTGCATTTACCTGTGGGTATAGTATAACATACTCTCTCTTTTTGTGGGAGCACAGTCTAAAAAATGTATTAATTGAGAAAAGGGAATACATGAGGCTTCAGCTCAGAAATCATCAATGGGTTCATGTGAGGTGTGTCCCCTTCCCCACTTCTTGGTTAAACAGCATTAATCTCCCACCTCCCTGCCCCCCAGCACTCCTCTTCTTTCAATAGTTCTAATATGAACAAATTGAACTGTTGAAAGTGAGTGCCATGAAATAAATCAATTTTGAACAGTGGTTAGAATGGGGCAATATCATTGATCAGGTCATTGTCCACCAGTGGACAGAATGGGGCAAAGGGTGGGAAACCAGCCATTGCCCTCAGACTGTCTTCATTGGCATCATTAAGGAAACAGGTGTGAAGCAGCAAGGCTGAAAGAAGTAAAATTATCTTGGTCCCTGAAATCAATGAAAGTCAAAGAATGAAGTCTAAGAATGAAGTTTCATGTGGCAGAAGAAAGAGCAGCAGCAAGTTAACACATGGGAATGACAGTCAAAATTATAATCTCAGGAGTAATCTCCCTTACAGTTTTCACAAATTGAAAGTATCTAGTATAATCAGGAGAAAGCTGCAAGGACCCTGCTATGAAATCATTAGAACCTGAATGAAATATAAAATCCAAGTGCCATTTATCTGTGCACTGTCATGCTGTGGTCAAGAAATCAAGTCCAAGAATTCAGTTCCAGTTGTGTAACATTTAGGACAAAGATTAAATATATCAGACAGAATGCCATAGCACCTGGCTAGGATATTTAATTGGCTAGAAGACAGATGCAGAGATTGAGGCTGTACTTTCTGTTTAGATTAACATGAGAAAGGCCATACTAAGTCAGCCCTAGCCAGCTATACTTGTAACAGCGGCCAAAAGAAGATGCCACTTAGGAAAAAAGAATTGCAACAGAGCAAGCGTATGGTGATAATTTCCTGAAGAAAAGTGGAAAACAATGATGAAAAAGAATCAATAAAACCTAGAGGGGAATCTCAGGGATTGAGGGAGAAATTGATACAGCAGAAGAGATGGTCCAATAACTGCAACTCTTTGTAATGTGGTGAAGTAAGAGGAGGTGAGTTTGCAAGTTTGAGGGAAATCAGTTGCTGTGGAGGTGAAATTGCTGGTAGGTGTGGGAGGAAGTGTAGGAGTCCAGAGCAATGAACAGTACATGATAAAGGGATTTGCTTTCACAAATAACTATTCACTGACAAATGAAGCCATGGAATGGCTAACATCTTCATGAATTTGTAGACTTTTCAGCCAAAAGAAACTTGGAAAGGTATTTAGAACATTAAAAACTGCTTTGAAAAAAGATGACCTATCTGTGTACAGTATCATAAAATGCCAGTGTTGAAAAATAAGCAGCATTGCAATGGAATCCACAGATATGGTCTTTTTCAGAAGAGAAACTCAAAACAATACTATTGCTGTTTGAGTGAACTCTGTGTGACTTCTATCCATTCTACCCTTGATTTTTTTCTTGCTAAGCCACATGGCAAACCCAAGGATGGATAAGGAGACTACCAGTTATCATCCTTGTTCCTAACAAAGAGCAGCTTTTCACACTGTGAGGCTGACCTATAAACACATGACTCATAAAAGATTCACCCAGAGGTGAATTTGGCCCTTGAGACCATGCCATACTCTGATTTAATAGCTCGGGTGTTCTGGGATCAGGCTGGAGTAAGAAGAAAATTTGGTCCTTTTTAGTTTGTAACATCTATTTTGAGTCTTCATCCAGCACAGCTGCACAATTAGTGTTCAACAAAGCAGTGCTAATTATTTACAGATGCATCCATCACAAAAGCTCCTGACATTCAAATTCAGAGTTTCTGGAGGAAGTGAAGGTGGTAGTGACACCAGTTAACCCCACATGACAGCATTCAAACAAGTAACTTGAATTTTATGTAAATGCCTGCAGAATTGCCTCCTTAGACACTGAACCTCAGGACAAGGTACCCAAGCCATTCTATGATTTTGGGGTGTCAGTGGTCCTGATGCTCTTTTCAGGCAGCAAAAAGACCAAGAGTGGAGAATCTACTCCAGTTGTATCAGTTTTCTTTCTTTTCTGTGCTTGGTCCTAAACTGGAAGGAAAAGGGAAACTTCTGAAATTCATCACCAAGGTACTTAATATAAGTAAACTGATTGGAGATTTGGATGATGTTGAAGCCTGACATCTTAAAGTCAAGTGTAGAAAAATGTCTGAGTTTTCACAATGGTGGCTTAAAAGTATGCAGTGACATCTAGTATATCTTAGTTTTACCCTTCTACTTATCTGAGATAAGTAACTGGCTTCTGATAAATATATAAGTTCTTTCTGCATGAGGTTGGCAGAATTGGTAAAAAGCAGTGGACTAAATTCCCTACAAAAGTGCATTATTATTCTACACTATAATGAAATCCCTAAGCAATGAGTGAAAAGCAAATTTTTAAGCCCATGATTTTTATTTCTCAGTCATGTTTTGCTGGAAGATACTGAAGTGGGCTGTGGAGAATCAAGCCCATTATCACTGAATTCAGGATGGGATTTCTAGACATGGAAAAACAAGATTCCCACTAAACAAAGCCATGATGTCTTAGATTTTCTTTCTAAAAATCCACCAATTTTTGATGATTTTTATCATGTTAACCCACACTGTTCTTGCTTTTTCTGTTGCTTTCCTTGTTGGCTAGACTGAAATGTCTGGAAATTCATACTCTCCTTTTGGCCTCTGACTAGGGGCTGACTGTCATTCCACGCATTCCCTGTCTGTCCTCCCTACCTGGGGGGATCAGCCCTGGGGCCAAGGGGAGAAAAAACCCTGCAAGGCCAGCCCCAGCTTGCCTGCTGAGTTTGCTAGGCAGCTTGTCAGTAATGCAAATGGTGCTGATGTTTGCTGCGAAGCAGACACCTGCCCGTGAGGAACTGGGCTGAGACCATCAAATTGTTTTAGGTAGGTCATCAAACAGCTGTCTGCTTGTGTAATTTGTTCCTCCTAATTTGGAAAGGGTTCTTATTCAGAGATTGAGCTGTTTGCCTGCTGACAAGCTCACATGTATTATGTTGTGCATAATGTGCATGATTAACGCTTGTTTATTGGAGCAATTGTGCTGTGGGGAGCAAGAGCTGCCTTTTTTTTTTTTTTTTTTGTGTGGCAGGGGCAAGCTGCAGCAAGCTCTTCTCCCTTTGGGAGAGGCACTATGGCATATAGTGAAAAACTTTGTGCATGTTGAGCAGCAGAGTAAACATTTTGATGGTATCAACCTCTGGTTGCATACAGGTGGCTGATTTAGGTTTGCAGGCCACTCTGCAGGTAGAGATCAAGGGTGGCTTTTATTGCTTTATTTTGCAGTCTTCATCCTCATATATGGTACAGACTGTCTACCTGTAAAACTTTTTCAGCTAAAAGTTCTGTAGCTACTTTTAAAATTTGCCTTTGAACCTCAGGGAGATTCTACAATAGCTTTTTCACTACTTTTATGAGCATTCTTCTTTGCCTTACACTAATTTTTCCTGTGGGTGACTATGGCTACTAATCACTTGAGAATCACAGTCCTCCTGCCCTTATATGACAAAGCTTTTCATACAAGGAAACTCTAATTGCAGTCCTGCAACAATAAGTTTTAATCAAATATACCACATTTTCATGTGTTGTATTTGCTAAAAATCTGGAGGGTTTTTTTACAATGATTTATTTTCTGTTAATACAGTGTTTTAACTGTAGTGCAGAACACAGTGCTCAGAATTTGCAGCAAAATTAAAAAAGAAAAATATTCTGATACAAAATTACTTCAAAATTTATTCTTATTTGATAAGGATTTGATTATCAAATTGTATTTTTTTTCCTGTATGAGAAATCTTCAGATTCAGTTAGTAATGTCAACATCCACTCTTATATGGGCATATGTGTTTTCTTTTTTTGTCTTTTCCTAGCTTTATAGGACTTTAAAATAAATGAGGAGACTACTGGTAGGATTTATAAAAAAGAACACATTTTATTTCCTATTTACCCATATGAGGTATCTAGCTACTCAAACACAAAGCACATACAAAATAAAAATTCCCTCCTCTTTTCCTGCCAGAAAACAATGTACCATATGAACCATTACCCCATGAAAACACTTACCCTCTATTCACTTGCTGTTGCATTGTTTTCTTTAGCACTCCACTCTTAATTTAAATTGACCTACCCACTAATAGAATTTAACTTATTTCACTCAGCCTGTAAGATACACCTGCAATTCTCCCTTGCATTTCCTCGGCAGGGCTGGAGAGCTTTCCACCTTTTTTCTGCCTTCCCCAGCTGTGTGTTCTCACCCTCCTCCGCGGGAGGTTGCTGCCCCCCTTCAGCTCTGCTTCTCCCATTGTTTTCCCATCCCAGCTCTCAGCTGGATGTGCCAAATGAGCTATTTAAACCCCTCCAACACTTAGGAGGAGGAAGATTTTGTTTTGCTTTGCTTGGGACTAGAACATTTACCAGACTCAGTTTAGAAGTATGGTTGAACAGTTTAGTCTGTGCCGCAGATAAGGTGACAACTGGGAAGATGGTGATGGGGGAGCTGGAGAGGAGTGGGTTTAGGAAGGAGGGATCTTGAGCACCTTGGTGTGCTGGTGAAGAAAAACTGCAGGAGGGGAGCCTTAGTCACAAGATTCCCTCCCCCTGGTGCAAGCAATCTGAGAATAAGTTACAAAGAGAGATCTGGGAAGTGTTATTACATAGGTCTCCTGTCTGGGTGGAAGAGTGAGTAAAGGGAAATAGGGTTTGGATCCAAGGGGAAAGAAAAAAAAGAGGGGCTAGTAACATAACCATTAGCAGGGACATGATGGTGATGGGGGAGCAGTTTAGGAAAGCTGTTCAGAATGTTGATTTCAAGGAAAAATATTTGCCTTGAATTTTTCTGGCTGCTGATTTAAATGAAATAAAAAGCAAGTGGATTTTTTTTTGCAGGGTGGATTTTTTTAAGTAGGAAAATGGATCCATGGTTGATATCAGGTAGAAAACATCTTCAAAATCTCTAAGTCTGGAAAAATGAAACTTAAACCATGCTGAGATCATCCCCAAATACACTTCTGACTACTTTCCCATGGGATCATCTGGGGGACAATTGGACCTTGAGTTAGACCTGGCCACAGACTTTTTTTGGTCATGGGAAAAGGGGTTCAGGTTACTGAACATGCCCAGCTGTTGAAGAGAGACATGCTAACAGTTCTGCTATGGCACCCTCTGAACAGGGCAACTCAAATCTTTCCCAGTAGAGCTGTTTACTTTTGTAGCTGGTTACCTGTTGGATGAGAGGTAGGGTGGTCTGCTCTTAATTCCAGCAGTCAGAAAGGTTCATCTGACTTTTGGGAAGCTGAATTCTTCCCTTACACTTTATTCAATTTGATATATGGGCTGGGAAAGCCTTGTTTATCTAAGTGCTGATCCAGACTCAGGCAGGTGTTGTGAATGTGGTGTTTTCTTGTCTCTTAAGTGTGGTCCAGCAGGCAAGACATGCTTCTATGACAATCTTTCTGCATCCTACCTTGCTCTTCTTTTTTTACAGGAGGTGTGTGATCCAGTTCTGGGTCCTACTGCAGGCCCCTGTACTTGGTGATCTCAGATTTGTGGAGGTTCATTGGTTTATGGACCTTGCTTGTCTGCAGCTGTGGGCAGTGACACAAGAACAGTTGTAGTGAATGCTGGAAATCATGCAGGAATTGTTGCTCCTGGAGGACAGGGACAACACTCAGTTTGCATGAATGCTGCAGGTTTTGTATGTATTTATTTTATGAAAGGAACAAACTGGTTAAAATCAATGAATGCGAGTTCAGGACATACTGGTGTCTGTCACAACACTCATATCACTTTATATTCTTCCAAATGCAGCTGAATGGTCTGGCTTCTGTGAGGACAGAGACTGAAATTCAGCTGCTCCTCAGCTGCACATTTCATTGACCACAGTGAAGGGCACACAAATTTTTCCATGGCACCACAACCCTTCCAAGCTTACAGTGAGTGTCCTAAACCAGCTGCATTCAACTAATGCTGCAAGGCCTTTAGGCAGCTGTCCAATCACACCTGCATCAGCTTGGCCTGGTGGGAAAAGAAAGCTCTTTAAAAAGATGGAAGTACATATCTCAATCTCTTAAAGCAGCTTAGCTCTTCCCCAAACCATAAGAAGTGTTCCCTGGGTGACTTGAGGACAATTTTCTCACGCCTGTTTTTCAAGGTAGAGCCTGCTGTATTCTCAAGCTTCCCCATGCGCAGCTTGCATGTGTGCACACAGCTGCTGCTGCATGGCTTGCTGCAGGTTTAAACCTGCAACTTTGCCTCTTTGCTCATGAGTTTACATGCTGCTCTCATGTGGTCTGCATCTTTTATGACCCCTGGATTTTGTTTTTCTTTTCCAGCTGCCATGGGCCCCTCTATATTAGGCAATCCTGCCTTAATTGCTCCTATTTTTCACCAGTTATACAGAACACTCACTATTGCTGTTCTTTCATTCTCCCAGTCATTTTTAATTATAATGTCCAAGCTTAAAATTATAGTCAGTCCTTTAATAGTCCCTCTGTTACTGATTTTTACTAAAAGCTTTTGAAAACAACCCTCCCCAATTTTTCTTTTCTTGTATGGTATTTTCTTGATTCCCCAGAGGAACCCTTTTATGCTGATAAACAAGATCTTTATTTTCATATCCTATCCTACCTTGTACTTTGTGTAGCATGCTTTTTATATGATTCAGTAGTTCTGTTTTGTTTAATTTAATTTACTTGGTTCTCATAAAAACCCTGTTCTCATCCCAGGATGTTCTTTTAGCTCTAAAACTTACTGTAGCTTCTTCCTAAGCTCCTGTTTTAAGAAACAATCCCTAGTATTCACTATGCATGACAGGAGAAATGGAGTCAAGGGAGAGCTCTTTTCAGCCTGTGTCACCAGCTTGGTTTTATATTTTCATAACTCTGGTCATTAAGCAGCATTTGGTATAGTCAAGAATATGAAAATTTAAATGTCACTATCTGGCCTGTCACCTCAGCCTGTCAAAGGCTGAAATAAATCCCATACCACCTTCTAGGCCAGCAGTAGATATTTAAGGAAAAGTGTACCTGAAACACTAAAGTTTTTGTAGTAGACTGAACCCATCTCTTGTACACCTTCCAAACCTCCAGAAGATACTAGGTTAAGGACTACCTCAGTCAGAATCTGGATCATTCTATCTAATAGCCCTGGTGGACTTACATCTTTGACTTTATGTGAAGAATCTTGGGAGCAGAGTGGGAACACTTCTGTGTCCACACCTTTGTTATAGCAAACAAGATCTTCAAAACATAGCTTAAAATTTCATAGCCTTCTTTTTTTGAGCCTTTGTGACATAACTCTCGATTCCCATCATTTAGAGAGAGAAGCCAGGACCTTTTTCCATTCAGTGCCAAAATTAACAGTATGGTGGTAGGAGAGACAGCCTGAGGCCTCTAGCACCAACTTCTCTGAATTAAAGGTTTCCCTTGTCACTGATTATCCAGCGTTTGGTTATCTTGTGGTGGCTTCAAATTGCCAGTTTATAGTCAAATTAGTAGATGTGGGGCTCTAACATAAGATCTAGGAAGGACAGAAGGTATTAGAAAAAAATACTGAAATTAGTGTTTGGGGACAGGGTGATTTGGATTGTGTAAAAAATCACTGAACAGCTGCAGACTAACCTCTGTATATATGTGGAGAAAATAAGCTTGCAGCCAGATCAGCTATCTGGTTCAAGATGGATAGGTTGGAATAAATAGCCAGAGCCTGGACAGCTCTGAGATAGGGAAAGAAAAGCAATACAACATAATGCAGTTGGATTCCTTGCATGTCAGGATGGGACTGGAACCCCACGCAGTGTTTCCATCTTGATTTCATTCTCCAAATTTCGATATTTGCATCCATATTTCGCTTAAAAATACATGTGCTTCCAACAAGCTATGTCTGGTTTGTTTTATTTTTGTACTCATGCTTCAGGGCTAGATCAATAGGTTTGTTTTTGGAGTTTCTGGCTGCAATAATATTTTCCCCCAGCATTTGGCAACTGTAGATGGCATTTTAGGTAGCTTTTCTAACACAAGGATCTTGTGCCTTCACTGGTTCTTTGTACAGGACACTAGATATATAATTGCATTAATTCCTTTGTGTATTATTCATTATTTTCAGTCACACAAACATATAATTTCCTCTATAAGCTACCATGTGACTCAAAATAAGAGTCAATTAATTTCTATTTTTACCTTGGCCAAAGTTCAGTCTTTATTACTGAATGATCTGTAAACAAAATAATTTTGCAGCATGATTACAGGATGTTTCAAGTTGTTCTTTTTTGTAATATTAGTTATACAATTTTAAAAATAGAGTAGAAAATGAGCTTAATATTCTTTGTTCAAATTTAGTTTAAAATTAAATTTAAATTTAAAATAACCCATAAAAACATAGCTGCTATTGCATTACTATATGCTCCCTGCAGTTTGGAATGTGGAATTTCACCCAGTTTACATCCATGTATTCTCATTTGGATAAAACTACATTGGACAGATGCTGTCTGATACTAAGAGAGTCCAAAAGATCTGAAAACTGGCTTTCCCCCTCCTTTTTTTACTTCTCATTAAAAACATCTCAGGTTTGCTCAAAGGTTATGGATAAGATTTATGCATGTAAAATGTCAAGTAGCCTTTGTAAAGTCCTTGCAAACCATACAGAAGCAGACATAAGAAGGGTACAGATATTAAAATTATATCCTGGGCAGAAAAATAATTTAAGTTATGGTATACCTGAGTGCTTTAATTAAAAAAAAATACCAGTAAATACCTATGTCTAAGAGCTTCTAAAAGCTTTTCAGTGATACTGGAGTCTTGTGCTCCTGAATATGCATGTATAATTCTAAGAGTCCTTAAACTCTTTTGGAGCTTATGAAAATTTTTTGTTTGTTTGTTTGTTTCTCCTGTACTGAACATCGGTATGTTGAGGCTTATATTTTGGATCTCACTTTATTCCTAATCCCTCTTGTAATCTGCATACCCATAGCCCAGTGCACAGACCAAGTGCTAGAGCTCATGGAGGTTTCCCAGAGCACAGGCAGCAACACCCACATGAGTTCCACATTAATCCAGCAGCAGCTGGCTTTGAGGTACAGTAAAATAGAAGTTGTGGTTCTTCCTTGAAGCAGAGGTGCTCAGTTTGCAGAGTGCTCAGGCAGATTGGAGAGGACCTATGTTCAATGGCTTCTTCTTTTATCTGGTGATTGAAGGATTTACATTTCTAATCAGTCCTGTCTCTTTCTGTTTTGCCTAATCCTGTTTGGCTCACCGACAGGATAAACAGGTTGAGGTGCTTCTCTACAAGTCTTTATATCAATGCTCTGTGGAGGCCCCTGGCTGTGAATTGAGTGAGGAACATCAGCCTGTTTGTGACTATACATCTACAGTGTGAGATAAATTAGGCATAAGCTGATATTTCAGCTTGTCCTAGCAGTTCGCTGCTTGTGGAGCAATCTCTTTGAATGGCATGCATTGAGGTAGCAAAGACTATGTGCAGTAACATTTTCATTTTTATCAGGAGGGTGTTCTTGAGCTGAATCCCCATCTCATCCCCATTGACAGCAGTTGGTTTGCATTGCAGAATGCTCTCACAGTGCTCAATCTGGTTCCTTTTGCAAGAAATGAAATCAGGAACTTGCTCCAGAAGGACACATAGTGTTCTCCTCAGACCAGGCTGGGATGCTGTGATGTAAGCCCACAAAATGCACATGCTGCAATGTCTGGGTTCCCAGCATCAAACTCTTCCAGACTGCATGCACACTGGCTCCTGTTGGGCTGAAATGCTTCCTAATACAGACATAGCTAATGAGACCTTGTAACCATGTAGAGTACGATAGACCTTGCACAGGAATGGGAGAAATTCAGGTGCCTTGAAGCTGCACCTTGAAGAATTTAGTGTCAAACACCTCAATCCTTTTTAGCTGCAGACCTAAGTACATGTTCATTGGCACCTACCCATATAATTCTGCTATTCAGTTTACCAAATAGAAACATTTGTGATAAGCATGTGAAAGAGTGATTTACAGTCTACATTAAAATCTTTCACCAGGAAGAACATGCTCATTAGTGCAATATTCACTTTAATCTCATCTTTTTCTTCTGCTGCTGCACACTGCTCTTGTATCAACACTGATTAGCAGCTAGAAACCTGGCCTGCTTTTTCCTTACTTGAGCATCCTGTGAATGGGGGATGGACCTTAACTGTTGGTAGTCAGTGAGGCTCTCTCTGTATTATGTTAATGTTGTCACTCACAATGTTTTCATTACGAGCTTCATTGTTTAGAGTTAATTTCCCGGCTGTTACAAATTCTATCAGGATGAATTGTAGCAGAGAGGCTTGTAGATTTGATTTGATTTCCTTCGCCAAAGAGGGTGCAAAATTGTTCCCAGTTCTCTTGTTCTAATGTAGGCTTTCAGATACTACTTCCCAGATAATTTGTATCTAATCAGAACTCTGATCAAAACAAAAGAAAAATATTTTTAAAAATTGTCTGTTTCTCCTTAGTCTTCCAACTGCTCTGTTCCCAGAACTCTTGGTGAAAATACATGGGAGAACTTGGGAAGCCACTTGTCAACCCTTTCTTAATGGATCCGCTGATTTTCGGTCTGTGTGTATGTCAAGAAGGAGATAATTTTTTGGAAGTGGAAAGCACTTATTTCTTGTAGGTGGCTAAACTACAGAGGTCATCAGCTCTCAAGCATTCTACTATCCTTAGGAACAAAATGATTTGGTGCTGTAAATCTAAACATCCAAATTTAAGTCTGGAGATGGTGCAGACTCATCTTTTAGAGCTGATGTTCAATGGGCACTTGTGAAAACTGTTTGTTAAATCACAAGTTAGACACACTTTCAGAGTGCTTACTCATCTGTGAACGTGAACATAGTAACAGACAATAAAATGGGATCTGAGAATGACTGCTGCATGTTTTTACAAAATGATGGGGAATGTAGAGTCAAAACCCCCAAGTTTCAAAGCTGTCACCGAAGGGTATGACTCTTTTATGACTAATTTTCAGTATAATCTAAGATTTGCCCTCTAACTAAATTCTACTCCACTTATCTAACAATTAGAAACTATTTTAAAAAAAGGCATTAGGGTTTTTCAATTATTTCAATCATTAGGTTATTTTGTCTTCCTTGGCCTCTACATTTTTTAAGGAGATGTTTCTATGCTTACATTTGAACTCCTTTAGAGCAAAATGCAGATAGAAATAGTTGTGATTAATTTTCCTCATTAGCTGAATGATCGCAGCTGTTGATTTGGGACACTATAATACAGTAAATGAATTCCATTGCCCTGGGACAAGCTATAGCAGTTACACAGAGATATCTCAGGTTTCAATGTTTCTTCTAAGTGAAAACACTCGGGTGCATACAAAGCAAGATCTCCCAATGTACCATTCTGGCTGTGTCCCCCAAAAGCTTTCTGTAAGTCACCAAGCTGCAGCATATTTCTTTGCATGCAGAACCTTTTTTCTTACATGGCTTTCAAAAACTTAATGTAAAAATATATATAGAATCAACTGGCAGCTGACTGGCTACTGCATATGCCACATTTGTGATTGTAGTCGAATGCAGCGCTCCAGGAAAGAAAACCCACTCATAATTTTGGCTACTGCCGGGCATGGCTCAGGCCATCACTCAGACTCTGCTGTGCAGCTCTGTCAGGCACATCAGCCCTGGTTTGCAGCACTTCTGGTCTCCCATCCCCGAGGCAGCATGGAGCCAATGCTACAGTTTGCAAATGGGTTGAGATAGGTACATAGAAAGGAGAGGAAAATCACCAAGTTTCTGCTACCACTTTGCTGCCTGAAACCTTGATTTTTTTCCCCCTTTCTTCTTCCTTTTTTTTTCCTTACAAGGCGGAGAAGCCCTATATATTAACAATTTATTTTAATCAGTTGCAGTCTGACCTGTTGTGAATGTGCTTTGCAGAGTGTTCTGTCTTTAAAAAAATTATTCCCATCTACTAGAGCCACTGGAATAAATGCTTCACATAAAAATGAACTCTGTGCTGATTTAAATATTTTTACAACTAATAACACCAAATTTACCAACGGGAAATCGCATCTGAATAAATATCAAAGAGTTTGCCACATAGTACTGAAATCAGGAACAATAAATTTTCAAAGGAATTACTATTTAATGGTTAGAGATCAAAAGTCTCACAAAAGGAGAAACAGATTTTACACAACCTCTCTTTATTTAAGTAATTTAGGGCAAGTGCAGAGCTGGGCTTTACTTGTTAACACTCATCTGGGTATTAACAATGCTGATTTGTATCTTTGTGTATGTGGGAGGTGACAAAGTAAAACCAGTTGGCTTAAAATTTCAAGACAACACTTCTAAAAATTATGCATCCATACGTAGGCAAATGTGCAATGAGAGAATAATGGGAAGTAATGTTTTGGTGTAAGCACAGTAAATTGCCTCATATCAGTGTCATATTGATACTTTAAAGTGTGAACTCTTTGGTTGGATAAGTATATAATTTAAGAGTAGAAAATAAGGTAATTATGACTGCTTCTTTTTCCTTCTAATTCTACAGAAAATCTTACTGAAGTTTAGTGTCATATAAAGCAAGAACTGTCATCAAAACAAAGAGAATGGTCATTCTGCTCTTAAATACCAACTATTTTTTGTCAGGGTTGTAATGATTATAACTTATCTTTGATACAATATTCCCTCCTTCTCACGTATATAAATATTAATTAATTCCACAAGAAAATCTCTCTGTTTCAATTCCAAGGAGAATTTTGTAGCAGATAAGAGCCTTTTTCCAGGATTATTTATACACTCAATCTTTTTGATATGTGGTTTGTTATTTTTATAAGCCATCATCACCCAAGTTTGTAAATGATCAGCCAAATCAGCATGGATAGCCTAACCTGAATGTGTTCCCCGACTATTGCTCTACCTGTACTATTGGTACTTTTCTGTCAGTATTTTTATACTTTGTATTATTATACTTTGTATTATTATTTTGGTCTGTCTTGTATTATTGTTTTGGTCTGCATATCTTTTTGTAACCCACAAAGAGTTCAAAACACACCAAAAGTCAGTGAAAAACTGTGAATACGGCTTGTTGACAAATATGTTTAGTTTTCATTCTTTAATACACAGGTAAGTGTTTACACCTTGTTTTGTGACTTTCTGTTTTAAAAAGATTTGGCCTAGTGTGTTAGAAATTAATCTATCCACAGTCTGTGTGAGCAGATAGCAGATTTATTATGGTTATCATATTTGGTGACAATTTTTTACTGGGTAGTAGTCTTGTATGTATCTTGATGGTGCAAATTCTTGTTTTACAATTTATTATCCAAATTTCTCCTTATGCACTGAAGAAAGTGAAGTTCAAATGCACATGCTTAGGCAAGAACTTTGGATTTACTCTCTCCTTCTAACATACCACACTTAATGTTTGTGGAAACACTGGAGCCACCAAGGAGGAAACAGAAATGCTGCACACCAACTTCCCTTTCTAATGAAGAACAAGGAGAAGTATTGCAGTTATGGATACAAACAGAGGGACATGTGAAAGCCTCTCAGTTAGTGTTTTGATAATGAGCCTTCTTCCCCTTCTTCAGTGACTTCCCTGGAAATGGAAGTGCAGCATGAGACGAAAGTTTCCATAAAGATGTAGTGCCATGCCATGCAAAAAAATAGCTTTTTTAAAAAAAAAAAAGAAGGCAGGACATATTGCAATACTGTGCATGCTCTCCATCCAAGTGCATCCTTGCTGGAACCTGTGTCCTAGTGAAACAGTCTGACTGACTTGTGAGCAGGCACACAGCCAGTCTAACAGATGGAGGTCAGTGAAGTCAGCCAAGAGACCAAGCACTAACTGCACATAGGGTGTGCTAGCTAACGGCAGGATTCCCAGACAGAAACAGCCAAATGTCTCCTGGTAATCTTATATTCGTGTACTGGGACAAAACTAAGACCAAGAAAATGACTTTAGCAAGAGAAGCAGAAACAGGAATATAAGAGGAGTGGTTTCTGTGTGGATTACACCAGCAGTGTAGCTGTGGTGTGTGGAATTACATTTCAAAAAGGGAGCTGTCTTCTAAGACCACTGTCAGAACTAGGCAGGCAGGGGAAGGACTAGCTCTCTTCAGAGGAGATCCATCCAAGGTCATAGGGTCTGTTTGTAGAATGCTAATGAAAAGAGCCTGATTTCCTGACTATCTTTTGTAGAGGATACAAGACCAGTAAAAGAAGACCAATATTTTAGCACTCCACTCTTAATAAGCTGATCTTTATTTAATGCTGTTGGTAATGAGGACAGACTTGTGTTTGTAACAATGATTTTAAACACATGTGATAACCAAACAGCGGTAGGAACCAGCTGAACTATCATGCAAGTAGCTGAAAATGAGGATCAAGATAAACTGCCACCAAAAAGGGAGAATAAAAATGCAATCTGTATAAAGGTCAGCTAGTTACTTGCCAGACTCACTTGTTTCATCCTGCAATAGTAGATTCTTGTCATTTGCAGAGCAATGTAATAAATGCATGAAGAGCGGTGCTGTTTTGCATTTGGGATGCTACACAAATACAACAAAAAATAGTCAGCATTTCTTCTTTGACTGGCTTTTGAAGTGCTTATAATAGAACCATACACAGTCTCCCTGATCCAAAAAGGCTTTCAGTGAAGCAGGGTCCAGCCATGGCATTTTTAGAAATTCTTGTATTGTTGTGAATTGCAAGAGTCAAAAGAAAAGAGCAGATTGAGTTGTGTTTGACAGACAGCACAGTCAGGACTATGAAGCTTCAGAGTCACTGTAGCTTCCCCTTCATCATGCACTGTAGAATGGGCAGAAAACTGACTAAATAGTACCAGTGCTTCACCAGGCAGATGGTCAGGCAAAGGCCAAAGCCCTCTGTCCCTCACTCCCCTGCCTCTTCCTGTTTCCAGATGCAAGTTGAACTGGCACAGGGGTTGCTATAATTTGCTGCTGGTATAGACCAGCAACAAATTACTCCCCTGAGGAACAAGCAGGAATAGGGAAGAGCATCTCTGAGGCATAAGACCTCCAGCATGATTCCTTACTCACCACCCATCTCTCAAGGCTGTGCCCAGAGGCCCAAACTACCCTGTGGAGGATACTTCTGAAGCCACCAGAGAGAAGAGAACCTTTCTCCCACCTCCCGAATTTCCCTCTCCCCTTCTGAAATGTAATCAGTGTAGATAGATGTCAACTTGATTACACTAGAAAAAAACTGTATTGGTACGTGTCTTGGACCTCAGCGTAGGAGAGACACACATACTTGCTGGCTTGGAACAATACCTTTAGCCAAGGAAACTTGCTTCTACTTCCTTGCCTCTTTTTGCATTTTTACATTTTTGAGAACTTTGGAGGCAAAGGGCCACCTTCCAAAAATGCTTTCTGTGCAATAACTGGTGAAGCAAGACATTACTTGGTGTGACTACCAGAGTCATGTTTAAATCCCAGAGGTAATGTATTCAAATAGGCAGCAAAAATAAAACCCTGATGGGGAGCCCCTGCTATGTACTTGTATTTGCACCACAAATCATATAGCTTTAAATGTCTGGAAGAAAGTTACATTTGTATTTGAACATAGCCATACTTAAGGATGGACCAGTGCTTTTTTCCTTATGTTAAAAGAGATTTATATGATACACCACCAAGGTCAGGGATTCCCATATCTCAGAATCATTGATGCATTTATGATCACTGTTTCCCTGTTAGGATGGGATACACAGTAATTTCCCACTGAAAGAAAGACAACTGGCAGTGGGGTTCATCTGAGCAGATGTAGATGCTTGCAATGTAGGTCTCCAAATCCCAGTTAAACATTCCTCTGCTGTTAAGAGTCATTGGAGAAAGATAAGCTTTTCTAGGCATGATTTATTTTTATTTTAGATATTTGTAAAATATCAGATTTTTGTATAAGACTCTTTCTTAAAGTGCTACTGATTGCATAGACTTCAGGGTGAGTAGCTGAGATATTCACATTACAGTTAAACAGCCATCCTACTCAGGGAGATTAAAGATTGTAGAAGAATTTAGGTGTTTACAGCTGAAATGTAGATATTCAGAATGCTTTTTTACTTACCACTTCTCCTTGGAGATCCCAAGAGTTCCCGAGGACCAAATCTGTAGATTTGCTGAAGGCAAGCATGCCTGTCTGCGAGGCACCTTGACTCCCAGTGACATTCACTGCCCTAGGCTTCCCCTGCTCAAATGAAGAAAAAAAGCAGAAAACATCAGTCAGGACAGAGCGTAGCTCTGAAGTATTACACAGTATAAGCAAAGACAGACAAAATATTGTCTGAAAATGCAGAGACAGAGTTTTTTTTTTTAAATTTATTTTATTTTTAAATAAATTAAATGATTTTGATTGACTGGAAATTCCTCAAAAGTAGAATTTTGGGGTGATATTTTGGTTGTGGCCCATTTTGTCAAAGTACATGCTTTCCCCGTGTAAGAAAAAATAATAAATATTTTATTTATATAGGACACTGAATAGACTGCATTTTAGCTACAATGGCATTTGATGCATGCCCACACATATCTGTGTGTGTATGTTTACATATAAAACCTGCAAATATTTCCAAATTCTAATCACATTATAAATGGTGAGAAGAGAAGGACAGTATTGCACTGACTCCAGTTAATCCCTGGTAAATAGAGAAGCCTGCGAAGGCAGGTTTAACAAGACTTTACCACTGTTGTTGGTAATTTGTGGAAGGTAGTAAGTGTGAAAAACATGTCACAATATGATGACCATGTGGCTATTCTTGTTTCCAGGCTCCATGACCATTTTTAAAAATCTATAAATTTCTAAAGCCTTTGCTGGCTTATTGTTAAAAATGGTATCAAGTAGATAGTAGGACTCAGATTCTAAGAAGGAATTTCATGCCTAATTCCTGATAGAATCAATTATCTCTCTTTGACACACACTAGGATTGTCTGAGCTGTTAGATTTCTTATTTATGGTCCAGCAGCAATACAATTTCTCCCTCCATCAGCCTGCTTGAGTGAACTAGAGAGTTCTTACTGATGGCTGTATAAGAATACTTCTTTGGTCCTTAGAGTGGTTTAGTGGGAAAGTGACCATAAATCTCTTTTACCCAGTGGCCCACTTTTCCTTTGGGATTCCCAAAGTATCCTGGATTTACATGTAATTAGTCAGAACTTTTTGTTTTTTCCAATAAATCAAATCCTGATCAAGACACACTGCTGCTGTGGGTGACAGCTGGTCTCTGATCAGAGTAAACAAAATAGTGAAATGACCACTTGGTGCATGGAAATGTTTGCAGGGAAAAGAGTGCTGCTTTTTGTAGAGTATAAAATTTTAGACCCTGCTATCTTCCCATGATTTTTACAAGGACATGTCCTAACAAGACAAGGGAGAATGACTTCAAACTGAAAGGCAGTAGGTTTAGGTATTAAGAGGATGTTTTTTGCTGTAAGGGTGGTGAGGCACTGGAACAGGCTGTCCAGAGAAGTTATGGATGCTCCACACATGGAGGTGTTCAAGGCCAGGCTGGATGGAGCCCTGAGCAATCTCGTTTAGTGAAATGTGTTCCTGCTGAGGGAGGACTGGAATCTTTGCTGAGGAATGGCAGTAGACGGGTGTTGTTTTGTTGTGGCTTAACAGGATTTTCTCTTTGTCACAGGAAGCACTTATCTACATGGGCAGGCACAAGCACCTTTCTAAATCACATCTCTCTGGACTACAGTACAAACCCTCAGCCCTGTGAGGCAGACTTGGTCCTGATACCATCATTTTAGGGAGGTTGTGATAATCTCCTGACTGAAAGGGACTTCTCTTACACAGAGAACAAGATGAGGCTGAGCCTCTTTGCCTTTTCCTTTTCCAATTCACAGGAGAAAAGATGATTCAGAAACAGAATCAAACCCACTGAGTTGCAAAACTGGTTGTTTGCCTTTGTGATAGTCCGTCTTTTTCTCTTTTTCCCTGTGAATCTACTCTGCTAGACCAAGTGTGTCTTTATTGTGACAGTTCATGGACAACTCTTGTGAGCGTTGGATCTTCCTGACCTATATAGCATGGAATGAGATCTTATTGCTTATTCCTGGATGGATTGTCTGGGGAAAACAGGAGTGCTTCTGAGACCAGAGGGGAGGGTATTGTTGATCTTTTAACAGCAGACAAGAAGCAGGATGAGAACCAAGATGATTAATGGTATCCTAAACTGGATTGTAACAAGAAGGGGACAAAAATTGAATCCTTTGCATGGATGCCCAAAGGTCATGCGGTGGTTTGGGAGCCAGAGAAGTCAGACCCATTTGATGCCTGACCACAGCCTGAAAGTGGGAAGAGTGTCATGGGACAAGAAGGATGAATAGGAAGAGTTCAAGAGTTTGCTGCCAGCTGAGTTCCATCTCACCTGCTGGAACCTGGAAGACCTCAATCAGCTAAGGAGCTCTCAAAAAGAAGTCCTTTTAGTTTTTCTTATGAAATATTTTCACTTTAAAGGCATGATAAAGTGTGAGAGGTTGTTTGTGAAACCAGCTGCAAAGTTTTTACTTTTTCTTGGTTTCTCTCTAAGAATGACGTTTGTTACAGTTCTTATTGAACACACAGCTGGGCTAGAAACAGGGAGTTACTTATTTATATATTTATTCAAAATTCCAAATTAAAGATGAAATTCTCATGAGAAAACTGAAAAAAGTTTCATGATTTCCATAAAAAACCCAAACTGGTGGAAATCGCATTATCTAGGAGTTTTGTATAGAAAATCAGTAAAGTAGCTGCAGCAAAGGAGTAAAAAAACTCACTTTAATAGTTTCAGTTCTAGACATTTAAATTACATAACATTTTCTGTGTGTGAAAAGCTGTATTTGTACATGCTTGTGCTACTGAGATCTGTATCAGTTAGAATCCAAGTGCTGCTGTTGTGCATAAAGTACTCTGTGAGGTACACCCATGTGTTGCCAAAGTAGCACGAACGTGTGCACTGATGTTGATCCAGAGGAAGCCTAGGGGTTCTTCCTTTCCCTCTTGTATGGTGATTATTTCTGCCAGGCCCAGGGAAATCTCTGCGAGCTCGTGGGGCCGTGGCTTGGTGACAGGATGAACATGCAAACAGATAGCTTCCATGATGCTCAGAAGTCTTTTTTTCCTGAAGGTGCTGTGCAGCAACATCTTTGAGTTGTAGGAGAAGACAAGCATGGGGCAGATGGGAAGACCCAGCCCCATTGCTCTAGGGCTGGGGTTGGTTGGAGCACAGTGCCCCACTAAAATGAGGCCCAGAAACACTCCTTCTCAAGCCCTGTATGTAAGGACGTCAAAAATAAACTGTGTAAATATGCCAGAAAGAATGATACTTTCATGTTTTTATGCTAAAAATGGGTAAGAGAATTGTCAGCACTCTTGCGAGCAAAAATGATAATGTATGACATTAAATATTGACTTAAAATATCTGTTTTGCCACCCCTTTCTATTATTTCAGTATGCAGTTGCTTGAAGGTAAAGTATGATTTTTCTGTCCCCTCTGTAATAATATCTAATACATCAGAACAGAATTTTCTAAGTCTTGTAAAAATCAATCCACTTTCTCTATTCAAATGCAGATTAAATATATCAGATCTTGTAGCAATTATATTTCTGATCTTTTCATTGTTCATTGGTTATATCGTGGAAGTTTTTTGGAATGTTTTTCAGGCTGAAAACCTGATTGGAAAACTCTGAGATGTGAGGTTTTTATTTTGAGTGTTTAATAGCATGCAAAGAAATGACACTTGCTTAATCAAATCTTTAAATTACTAAAAAAGTGATGATGTAGTAGAGATAGTATTTACTGGTAGGATCAGTAAGATGCTGTATGTGTTAATAATTGACAGGAAGAGATATCTTCTCTCTTGCACTGCAAATTGCACTGTTGAGTCAACAGTGAATGAGTTTTCATGGTAGATATCCTGTATAATGTGTTCAGCTGGGAAATGTGTGTCACAGTCCTGACAGATATGAACAGAACTTAGTTATCTTATGGTAGATGCAGTTCCTTACCTGATGTTTTGTTTACTGAACTGGGTGGTCATAGGAAATGACTAGAACTTCTTCAAAATAACACATTTGACATGCACATGCTCATTATTTCATTTAAAAACCAACATTGAATGCATTCCTGTGCATGATGGTATCTTCTCATTCAAATGCTTTCTGCTACTCAGTTGATTTTAAAGTAATAGTTATTGTTACACAGAGCTGCTCCTGTTGAGAAAAATGCTCTTCCTTGGCTGTGATGATGTGTGCCAAGCAACCTTTAGGTTTTACCTGAAATAAGATGTTAGGACTTTGAGCTGTGTGTATGTTGTCTGTGAGCACGTGCATACACATGCACACACGGGTGCTGGCATTTTGAAACAATACAAACACCACAGGCGCAGGAACAGACATAGAAAGAAAATTATTCTTCTCCTGCTTATTTTCTTGGCACTTGCAGCTTGGTTAGATGTGAGATAGATGAAACATTTGCATTTTCTATCTGCATAATGAGTTCTATACAAAATGATTGCAGCTAATGCAAAAGACAGGGTGGCATGTTTTCAGTTTTAATGGGGACACTCAGAAAACTTCCAATCTTTCTTGACATTTCTTATAGCAAAATAAATGTGGTCTAGGTTGGAGTGTCTATTATGAAAATAAGAGAAGAGCAAGTCAATTATATTTCAATGACTGAATAGCCAGGGGTCCTCATTAAAATGATCAGAAAGGCTGCAGTGTTGCTTTCTTGTATGTAGCCACTGATTAAGTTGTATAAGAATGACATGGCCTTTTTGGGAGGAAAGCAGAGTATGCCGCGGTCTCTGGCCAGCCAGCCAGAAACCGTTGACACTTACAAAAGTGAGATGCGCACTCCATCAAGAAAGGGAAGTTACTACTTATGGGGTCATGGACTCCTGATGTATTTAAAAATAGTTGTGGCTGTTTTATTGGGCACAGTCAGAGAAAGCTTTGAATTTGCACTAGGCTGTATGAAAATGCCTGCGGTATGGTGGTGATATGGTATGTTTTCCTTTCCGCTGGCTTCGATGAAGGATACATAGCTTAACAGAATAGTACTATTATTGCAATCTCTCTGTATTTGAACCTTTAAGCAATATTTTAGTTATCAGTTCATTACTATTCATTTCTTAGAATTTAAATTCTTCTTATTTGCCAATTATTTTTTTGGTATAAAATGTTAGGAGAAAAAGGCTTGGTAATTTTTTCCCGGGAGAGACTGTATCCTGAAATGGTAAAAAAAAAATTTATTTAAATCTCCTGAGGGTTTGCAGTCTAAGGAAATACAGTATTGCCTAAGATCTGCTAATCCCAGATCAAGTGGCTGTAGAATTCAAAAAATGTATATTTTCCTTTTCATGTTACTTTACAGACCTTATATATTTATTTTAAAATAATACTTCTGCTATTGTATTTTATACAATTTCAACTATTTTAATAAGGTAATTGCTATAAAGAGATATATACTTCTAGTAAGGATTTCTATAAAGATATATACCTTATGTTTTTTTTTTTTTTATTTGGAGAGTGCTGTAGAATGTTAATATTTTACATTTAAGAGTGATACAAAGCAAAACAAATCTTATGTATTAATTAATCTGTCATGGTTTAAGTTGCTTCCCCTTGCATCACTGACAGTTTCTAATGATGAATTGATTAATAAAAAGGCAACATTTGATAATGATCTTATATCTATTAGTACAGTGAAGTTTGAACAAATATTCCTCTTCTGCCAAGGTGGAAATACACATCAGCATTTTCCATTTTTACTATCTGATTCAAGTAAATACTAATGCAAACCAAATAAAATCTCTGCTATTTCTGACTGCAAGTACTAGCTAATCTAAGCTTGTATTCTAAGTCAAATCCCATCACGCAGTGTTCCACCATCAACAATGATATTTCATTATAAATGGAGACAAATAGAATTTTATATAAGTCTGCCCTCATTTTGATGAAATAATTTTTAGTCTCAAGAAATCCAACAGCAGGACACACGGTAAGATAAATACATTAACGTATCAGGTACTTAAAACTAATTGGATTTACTAAAATTAGCTAATAATGCAGCTAAATAATGATGCTCTTCATTTACAATTCAGGAGCTCAGTAATGGACAAGGGAAACTGTAAGTGCTTGCAGTCAACAATAAAAGAATTGGTAATTTTGCCAATTATTATGTAGCACAAGATGGCTATTTAAAAAGTTTTCATATTTTATTTACATACATGGCATCTAAAGAGGCGAAAAAGTGTCTCTGCCTTGTTTACTTACAAATGCATGAGTGACTTTGATTCATTTCCATATAATTTCTGTGATATTTTCAGTCTTTAAGTTGTTTTAAATGGAATTCACTCAGTCATTATTTTTTGTTTAGTGGATGAAGAATCTCATTGTATTAAAAAGAAATCTTCTTAATTAAAAAGAAATTCTTCTTACCAGTTAGCAATATGTAATAAAACTATAACATTCATATGTTCTATTTGTTTTTCAGCAGGAATAAAATTCATAAATAGCAACTAATTGATGTCTGTTTTTGTTAAGGAGAGATACAATTATTGATGCAGTACCCTGAGTATGAACACAATATTATGGTGCTTAGTACTTGAATTTGGTTTGAAACACCTAGATGTCTTTTCTCCCAGAGCTTTAGTGGCTACTTTAATATAACTTTTCAGCAATATGTAGTACTAAAATTCTGTAGTGACTGAAGACAATAATAATTTTTTTGGAATAAAACTATGAAAAATTTTGAGCAGTAGAGAGTAAAGCTTGAGATTTCTTAGGGTGGTCTGGTTTTGTTCTTAGCATACATGAACAAATTAAAAATATTCTTCAGACTGAGGAGATATTTTTAAGAACTTTGCCATCCTTCTCTAATTTACTTCCTAGATTTTTCATTTGTGTGTTTTAATGAAAGCAAAGAAGTAAAGTACTACAGGTCTTGGAAAATAATTAGTGCTGTCGTGCTGCTCTCTGAAAGTGATTCAACAGCAACACACCATAGATGTCAGATATGCAGGTTGCTCATTTGACTGATAAGTCTTTCCAGAGTGCTTATAGTAATCTAAAAAATCACCTTGGATTTGATGTTTCTGAAGGCAAACATATTCCATGAGGAGGATATGACTGTACTCTGTATGTAGAATTTTCAAGAGCAATTTGCCTTCTTTCAGAAGCAGAATTTCCTACATGACCTGCCTGGGTGTCTACAGACATGCTTGAAAGGAAAAAAAAAAAGGTTTGCAGGAAACATTTTTGTCATTATCTGTGTCTTCATTTAAACCTTAATTTTTCTAGTAAGAAATGTAATTCAGTGCTTGCATCATGGGAAGTGTGGTTTGTGTTTTACAGGTTTAAGCAAGATCAAGAGATTGAAGTTGAGAACAAGTTACTGTATGTGAATTCAAATGCAAAATATCCTCATTATAATAATTCACAGGGAATTGTACCCCCACTGCTGTAGAATCAGAACTTGCCAAACACAGCCTAATGCCAGCAATGAACTCTACTTTAACCAGCCTTTCAACCTGTGTATCGTCAGAGTAATTGGTCTTTTAGTTGATTTGACTAACTGACAGCCAAGCCACTAATAATTACCTGTGGCAGCATTTATATTTTTTTCTTGTACACTATAGAACAACATCAATGAATATATTTAAAATATTCACAGTAGTTGAATGTTTAGATTATAATTTAAATAATTATTTATGGAAATATAATTGCATGTCTGTGCCTTCAATGGAGAGATTTTGTAATCTGATTAAAAAGAGAACAAAAGCATATCTGCCCATCTAATTTTGTGGTTAAACTATTCATGACTTATAATAATATATTAATTTTGTCAATTTGTTAGGGTATCATTTCAACTTTTTGACAAGCTTTCATCTTTATTTAGCTAAATTCAGGCTCAAGACAATGCTTACTTAATAACTTATGCTTTATGAAGCTCTTCAAGAGCATGATGTTCTCACAACCATCCACAATTTTCTTACATTATGATGTTGAGGCTCTTTAACATAGCATATTTCTGTGTGAATGATATACATAAATATAAAGCATATGCATGTTTGTATGGTTTCAGCAGAGTAGAAATGTGCTGCAAAGACTTCCAAGACTCACAAATGCTGGAGAACTTATTTCTGAGGTAAGCTAGAGACATGGACCCACTAAAACCTAAATTAATACTGTTGTTTGTTCCTGTGCAAAATACCATTTTGGGTACTGTGTTTTGTTCTTTACTAAGAAGACATATTTACTTTTAGACATTATTATGGAATATATCTGAGTGATGAATGAATAGAAAATAATGGACTGGTTAAAAACAAGCAATGTTTTAAAATTTAAACTATTTTAAATTACTTAAATTTCCAAATATTATGTTTGAGTTATGGAACTAGAGATAGTTAATTTTAAATATAATATTTTCATTTCTAAAATATTGTTAGTATGTCTATTTATCTCTCAGGTTACCTATATTTTGCCTTCTACTGGAAAAAGAGCATATATTTTTCCTGTACACCATTGTGTTACCCTTCAATTCTAATAGTGCCATTTTTTGAACAGGTGAAATGTAGTGATATTGGATCATTACTTGTTTTCCATATCTGAATAAAATGTCAAAGTATTTTTTTCCTAAGACTGGTTAACAAGTGGTAAAAATATTTATAATTCCATGGTGTAGCTATACAAATAGTCAATATTTAAAATATTTTTGTTTTTAAAAATATTATCTGAAGTTTCTTTTCAGCAGTACTTGTTACTTCTGAGAGTATGTTGTTGTATTTTAATTACAAATATTGATTAGTTGATGATATTAAAAAGTGAAATTTTGTTGAAAAGTTGAATCAGATATTTAGCATAAATGAGGAAAATTAGTTACAATATATTTTAGTGTTATGTGGAAATATTTAAAACATATTTGACTGAAAAAACATAGGTATTTTATTTTTAAGATATTTCAAAATCTAAGGTGAAGACTGTTAAAACTGTTCCAGTTACTGAAAACAGCAACTGAAAATATATTTAATATGCACAAGTGTGCATACATTGTTTTAGTGTTTTGTTTGATGCATAACCATTCTTTTTATCTACTAATATTTATTTATTCAAAGTCAGAGAAATGCTGCTATTGAATAAGTATAATTCAGGCATAAAAGCTTTGTTTTCCTATCTGTGCATTTCAAAAGAAGCCATATTACACTGCCCTTATAATAAATATTTCCAAAACTTTCATGAACTATAGTTCAAAACTTTAAAGAAAGACAATTAATTTTAACTATATGATAGCTTTTGTATAGGAAAGGTTGTGTGTGTTTTATTTGGTTAATCTATTTTGTTGGCCCAGCCTGTCATTACAAAGTTTCTGAGGGTAAGTTATAAAATATCTTCTGGCATGTATGAATACAGGAAGTCTGCGATTTTTCCATTATTTTCAGAGTCCTCTTTCAAAAATATTAATAAATTAGGTATATTGTAGAGATTTCTATAGAAGAGAATGTTATTTAATCTTTCGGTGTTTTCAAAGAACAACTCATTATAAAATTACATCTTATTGCAATGAACTTATATTAGAGTGAAATGGCAAAATTATTGTTCAGTTACCTGGATAGGAAATGAAATAAAAGCATTATCTTTTCAGTAGATGCACATTTCAGTGATAAATAATTTTAACTAGATGAATAAAGATAGTACAGACACATCATAACTATAATATCATATACTATTTTTTTGTATATTGTCTCATTTTCCCTAAAACATGCATTACCAACTGTAAAAGTATAAATTGCACCTTAGATGCTCAGAAGGATGATAATTAGAATTAGTAATGAAATATGTAGGTGTTTTCAAATAATTACTGTAAATGTGATTTTTAACTAAGAAACAACAAAAATGTCTTACTGCCAATGGTACTCGACTTTTTATTTTCCACTCAGAAGAAAACCCCAAGATAGCTGTTGGCTGAAGAGAGACCATTATAGTAAAATAAAATTCAAGTGTATGATGTATAAATGAGAGAATCTTTAAAATAAAATTCTGGTAACTCACCTGAGTTTGTTAAAAGTAAGCATATGTTTGCAGGTCTGTTGTTGACATTACTGAATAATTCTAATAATTTTCAATTAAAATCAGAAATAGAGCTTGTACAACCAGCATGTTCAAAGCCATTTGCAAAGGTTATTTAAAGTGTTTTGTACACAGAATGGTAGGTGGAAATGGGCTAAGAAATGTTTAGTGAAATATCAAATAGATAAATTCATCTTTCAGTTTTTACTCTTGGGCTTTTTACATGTAAGTAGTTACTTACCTTCAACACAGAGCCCTGCTGTTTTCCTAGGATTCCTGCTAGCAAGACCCAAATATGGATTATGGTACTAAATGTGTAGGTTAATTACTTCAGGTTTCAATCCCCAAAACATTTATCAGTTTATTTCTTCATTTCAGTTCCTGTAATTCTGCATGGCTCGATCTTCCAGCCACATACACATTTCAATTTATCTGCCATCGTTCATATGCTTACCTGAACACCTGGTACTCATGCAAAATCAAAAAACATTCCAGTTTCCACATTTGGCAGGATTCACAGAAAAGTAATTCACATGTAAATAATATTATTTTCTACTTTCTCAGTACAGGGGACTTTATAAAGTCAGGGTCTATTTATGGAAACTAAAATCTCCACCCCTGCCATGATTTTATTTCACTGTAATTTCTTGGAAAGCTTCCTCATATCACCTGCAAAACAAAATATAGATTTTGAGTTATAAACCTTGAGTATGAATAAATTTGAGCTGTTAGATGAATAGACAAGAGTGAAGTGACTAAAGGAGTCCACAAGAACAACTGTGAAATTTATCTCAAGACACTATGCAGCTCATAATTGTTGATGTCCTAATTAAAAAAGTGCAGCAGCAAAATGTAGTGCTGATATAATTTTACAAACCTTAATTTAGGAAAGTGAGTCTTAGTAGGAAAGTAAGTGTCTAAGGAACCCAAAAGTATTTGACTATAATTTGGACTAAGAAGGAGATAAGGATCTCTGCTTAAAAAACAAAACAAAACAAAACCAAAGTAAACCCTCAACCAATGTTTTGGCACTTATTTCAATTTAAAAATCTTTTCTGACAGGAATACAAGGCTGGGAGCAAGAAAATGAACTCCAGAATAATATTTTTTGTTGGAGTTTTCCCTGTTACATGAAATTCTGTGGCTTTAATCAGTTAACCATTGAGTTGTCTGATTTTTTTTCCCCAAGAACATATGTTGTACACCTGAAAAACAACAGATATTTAAGAAAGCTGTCTTGGCAGATCAGCTACTTTCATGTTATATAGGAATTTCTAAACAGCTTGGACTGTAAAGGCCTCTGTAAGTAACTGAAGCTTTCAGAAATGAAGAATGAAAGAGGTGTTTGGTGATAGTTTCTGACTAATGGAATTTAAAAGTAAAGAAATCTATATCAAATGGCAATAAACCGGAGGAAATGTCTCAGCTGTAATGTCTCAGGCTCCTGAATTGCCTGATAATGACAGTGAATTTGGGTGTGGTAGGAATGCCATTTCTGGCCTGTGAACAATGTCCCTGGTTCCTCCTGTTCAAGGTTAGCTGCAAAACTCCTTGACCATGTCTCAGCTTCCAGAGCTCTTGGTAGCTGTGGCTGACAGGCAATTTCTACCCTGCTAATGACCTGGTGAGTCAGGTGGTCACAGGCCAGCTGTAGGCTCCTGTCTCTTCTCTCTGAACATCCCTAACCACAGATTTCTGTAGGGATCTGTAGTGCCCTGCCTCCACTATCTCAGGAAAAAGCAGGAACCATGATGTTGTTACCAACTGCAGCAGGTAACCTGCACGATTCTTTCATCACCAGTGCAACTGCTGTCACTGGCAGGAGAACACTGTGTCTGTAAGAAAGCAATTCTTGAACAGAAAACGCCTGGGTCAGCTGGGCTCAAGAGCAATGGAGAGATGCCTCTCTTTATGGTTAATAAAGAAAGATATTCTGAAGAATAAACTATGTAGCTATGCCACAGTCTCACTTTTTTTTTCTTTTCCTTCCTTTAAAATATGCCGATTATCAGTCTTTTTTGAAGACTGTTTGATATTTTGCTAAATGTAGCAAGATAAAAATGGGCAAATTCTGTAAAATAACATGGAAGCAGCTGTGTTTCTATAGTTAGTGTCCTGTTTATGACAGTAACAATGGAGTACGGTGGGAAGAGTGTAAGTACAGGGTAATGCTTCTCCCAAAATTTTTCCTCAAGAAGCAATTGAAAACCCTATTTTTAATTTTTTTTCCTGTCTGCAAGCTAGGAAACATTATGTCTTCTTCTCCAATTTAGATACAGCAATATCTGTCATTGCAAGGCCAGATAGTTTTTATTGACTGCATCAGCAGTTGAATGTGAAGACCAGCCACACATTTCAGAGAGGCCAGAAGTGTCTGCCTGCCTTCTCCCTGCTAAGTCTAGAGGGAAAATCTCTGCATGAGAGTGTCCACTGCCTTCCATATCTGATGTAGATGTTGAATACTTTGGTAATTGTAGCCAGTGAATTGATCTCTGAACACCCAATAGTGTTGGATGGATCCAGGATGGCCAAGAAGATGATGTGAAAATTACTGAACTCTTGGCAGCTTCAAAACTCCTGTGCAAAGGATTTTGCCCCCAAAGCAACTTATTGTTTGAGCTGTCAATCTTCAGTGTATATCTTAGCCTGTCAGCCTCTCAGAGTGTAAAAACTCTCCACTGGGTCAGAGCAAAGATCCATTTACCATAGTTTTTTTTCAGTTGTAATACATCTGGTTAAGAGGGTGAGGAAGAAGGGTACAGTATTATTGTCCCATGGAATTCTTCATTCATCAGTGGTTTGTAGTTCAGAGAATGACAGAAACCCAAAAATAACATTTAAGAATAAATCATAAACTACTCTAAATGGATTTGATTGATAGATTTATTTTACTAAATTGCTAAATTCCATCTTGCAGCAGGGATTTCCACAGCTAAAGAGCTCATCTTATAAAGATGTTTTTGTTTTGAATTTGCTACCTGTGATTTTATGTGATGTTTTTGAATTGAAAAAGGCAAACCCCCACTGTTCCCAATAAACTTAGATTGCTCATAATTTTTTACCCTTCAGTCATTTCTCTTTTAATTTTCTCTTTTTGAATCTGTGGAGTCTTAGTCCAGTTTTTCCTCATAGACAAGCTGTAATATTTGGTTGCTTGTCCTCTTTTGATCCCTCTATTTGTTTGACTTTGTACTTTTACCAGTCCTTCTGCAGTCTTTTTATACCTGGGACAACAGCACAGAATCCATTACTTATGTGAATAATTAATTTATAAATAGATTGATTAATCTATGTGTTTTCTAATCCTTTCTTATTAATTCAATTTTTCAAATTCATTTTTTCATTTCTACTTAGCATTAAGCTTTTTTTTTTTTTTGGACAGAAGTATTTGTTATAATTATTTTCTAAGAGGTACTAGCCAGCTCAAATTTGCAAAAAACATAAAACATTTCCTAATGTAGTTGTTCAAGTTTATGGAACCAGAGGACACAGGACATTTCACTGTATGTATTCACAATAATAAGGGATAATTCCTTGGTAAGAATTCCACTGTGGTCAATTATGACTTGATGATCTGGTAATGATAAACACTGGTTAAAATAAAATACTCGTGAATCCTTGTTCACAGAATGAAACAATTCACACATGGCAATGCCACCAGAATATGATGTGCAGATTTGGTAATAACTTTTTCAGCTGTTTATCACAGTGTTTAAGATCCCTTAATACATATGCAGAAGCTGACCCTAAGATGGAAGATTAAGACAGCTTCTTAAAAACTTAAAACTTGTTTTTTAACATAGAAAAGTGTAAAGGAAAGGTATGCCTACACAGTTGGAAGGGATGAAATTTGCCACTTGTGATAAAAGTTCTGTATTGAGTCTTCAAGATTTCCATTTCTGGAATTTTACTAAAGTAAATTCTTTTCCATTTTTTGTGACTATCTGAAAGATTAAGAGTCATATGTAGTAGCAAAAGGATGATTTTAAGTGTTTATTAAAGTATGCATGAGAGAGCAAAGGGATTTATGTTGTGTATGGTATGAAAAAATTTGGGAACATATCTACAGTGTAAGTGGTATAAACACCTATTAAAAGGAGATATTGTAGATTAATAACAACTTGTTAATTGACCTGTGTAGTACATCCCTATGGAAGGAAGACAAATAAAGTAATTGCTAGTGTGGAATTTAGGTAATTTCTAAATTGCAGTTTACAGTTGCCAGGAAACCTCTGATTTTCAAAATGCGTTTCATGATAGTCTAAAAGAGTTTTCCTCTTCAAACTCTAAACAAGGATGAAATTATCTGCTGCCTGATTTCTTGAAAATCTATTTGCATCAGTTTTCCTCAACTAGCTAGGTCTGCACGCCAACATTTTGATTGAAGCCCTTGATATTTGTATTTGACTAGGTTATTAAGATGGTATGAAAGACAGTGTCAATGATCTTTTGCTTTTTACATTGCTCCTATAAGAATAAGAATTTACTTTTCAGTAATTTGCAAAGATGAATACTTCAACTGAACTCAGTATTTATAAAAATATAGTATTGTTTGAATAACCTGAGCTCTACATTTCTAAAACAAGTTCATTTTCTTGCTCCTATCTGGACAATAATTTTTTATTAGTTTTTATAATGAAAAATATATTGGAAGCTATTTATTTTCAGAAATATTTCCTCTTCCTCTTATTATTTCTAGCGTTCTTGAGTACTGTCTGATTACTCCTTATGCTCACAAAGACGTTACAAACCAAAGAGATAAAAAAGCCTCCCTGAACTAGTAAACTTATTTCAGGGAAATTCAGGCTACAAAACCAAGTTATTTTCAATGCTTCCCTCTTCTCTGAAAGTTTCTTAAACATCCAGGTAATTCTGACTTTGCATCAACTATTTAATTGATTTCTGTTATAGACCAATATTATTTCCTTAATATTTAGCTTAAGTTCTTGCTTTTGCTTTAAGACAACTATATGAAGGACACTGTTCCAGACCTTGCCTTCTCTTAAGAGATTAGGAAGCAAGGTGTTTGACTGAGGAGGATATTAAGAAAAGAGAAAAGTGTACAAAACTTGAGGGCTCTTGGTAAGCTTTAGGAAAGACTGAAGTTCTGTGTCTGCAGCAATATTTTTCTTGTCTTCTTGGAAACTTTATTCTCTCAAAGAATAAATAAGATGTTTCTGATGACCATACAATAATTACAGAGAAATTCTGTTCAGTATATCTTTAATGATTAACAAATTTGTGACTTTTTTTTGAAGTGCAAAGTGCTCAGTCTATTATACCAGGCTGCAGACATGTCACTTTAATGATATCTTTAGACTTTGGAAGCAAAATTACACAGCAGAAGGATGACACATACGGAGCTGATCACAGAACAGTGGTTCAGTAAAGTCAGGACCACATGATCTGCCAGAAGCTGACCTCATTTCTGAATGCTTTTAAATTATATGAATAGTTTTGAAAGGAGTTTGGAAAAATAGCTATATGCATATTCAATTTCGGTTGCCTTTTATTTTCTCCATGGTTTATATTTTTACTGATTCTATTTTTTTTCTTAAATGAACTACCATGCATTACATTTTAGAGCAATCAGTTACAATCGTTGTTCTTTAGATTATGTGAGCTACCATTAAATCACACATTTGTTATGTCCATAATGTCATCATGTGAGTGATAACTCTTAGATTTATTAATATAGTGAGCAAGACATCTCAATTTAAAAATAAAATGAAATTTACTCTTTGCATATTTATGTTTTCTGAGGAAGGAGGAACAGTTAACTTCCCACTAGTTTATGACTTTTTTCTACTGTGAGATCCAAAAAGCCATAACACATAGCCATAATTAAAGAATAGTCAGGGTCCAAGTGGAATCTGTGTCCTGCCCTTTCTAAATTTAGATTCAAAAACACAGCTGTAGGAAGGGGCATTTTCTCCTTTGGGCTATACAGCAAACCTCCATTATTTCAGTAACATCGATAGATGCAAGTTAAAGGGAATGCAACACACTATAAATAAAAGATTTCTAACCCTAAATGAAGGAAATACTTGCCTAGAACAGTTCCCAGCTGACATTGGTATGTCAGATTACTTGGTTGTTGTTTTAGTGTTTTGAAGAACGTTTCTGGATGAAGCGGAGCCACAAATTACTGCCATTGAATCAAAGCACAAGGGAGAGGAACTACACCTCTTCCCACTGCATTGCCTTTCTCATTGTGCCTACAGCCCCAGCCCAGCACCCACTGTACTCCCAGAAAAATAAAAAAATCCACATTTACACCAGTCTCTCCTTCACTCTCTTTTACATGTTTTGCTTTCCACGAGAAAAAGAACGAAGGAGGGAAGAGCACACTGTCATGAGGATGCTGCCTCTACCTGGTGACCTCAGGGAGAGTTTCCTAATGCTGCCATGAGCCACTTTCCTATTGATCCAGCTGCAGTGCCCGGTGATGCTAAAAGGGTGGTTAAATCTCCATGTCATACCTAGATTAGAAAACTTGACAAATTCCAACTCCCATATACAGGTAAGGCTGAGGCCTTTGCTAGGACTCCATCTCAAGTTGATACTTTGGAGAGCAAAGGTAGGAAATAAAATTCATGGGAGATCTTCAGGAGTGTTTAAAAGCATCAGAAACAGAGGTAGAATTCAAAGTTATTATAATCTGTGCTTCTCATTTCACTCATCTACCTTGAAAGTCCAGACTATCATGTTGTACAACCTGCTGGAGGCAGATGCTAGTGTTGACCTAGAACACAAATTACCCAACTTTTTTCATGATTTAACAAATAACGAAGAAATACTTTGGAAAAATTAAAAGCAGTAATAAAAATTCACATTTCTCTAGTCAACAGAAACAGCTTTTTTCTTTTATTCTTTATTATTGTGTTTTTGTAAGTACTTACACCTGCTTGCAGAGATTTTTTGGTAAAATATGGTGGGGTCAGCTGTTACTAGAAAAAGCCTAGTTTGAATGATTAAATAATTAAATCCTTTAAAAAGATAAGGAACTTGCTGGGGTTAATGGCACCTCTGGAAACGGAGTCTTTCTGTGTTGTGCACTGCCATTCCGAGTTGCTGGTTTTTGCTTCTGCCTTCTTGCAGCTTCAGTTCAGACAAACCAAGTTCTGTGCTACCAACACAGTTTAGTGAATTATTTCTGATTTCCCCTTGTACTGGTTTTGGCTGGGATAAAGTCAATTTTCCTTATAGCACTTCCAACAGGGCCAAGTTTGCACAGAGTTGGGGTCTTTTCTGTTTCTCTGGCTGTCCTGACAATGACTAGGCTGGGGAGGGAACACAGCTCCAAAGGGACATTCCATCCAGCATGTTGTCATGTTCAGCATAAAAAGGTGGGAGAAGAAGGAAGATGAGAGGGACTTTCATGGTGCTGGCATCTGTCTTTCCAAGTCTAGAAAGAAGCTAGGTGACCTTGAAGATCCCTTCCAACTCAAACCATTCTATGATTCTGTGATTACATGTGATGGAGCCCCTGATTTCCTGTGGATGGCTGAATGAATTCCTTGTTTTTCTTTGCTTGCATGTGTGGCTTTTGCTTTACCCGTTAAAGCAAAACAGGCTTTACCTTTTGCTTTACCTGTCTTTCTCTCAACCCATGAGTTTTCTCACCTTTACCCTTCTGATGCTCTCCCCCATCCCACTGCAGGGAGTGAACAAACAGCTGTCTGAGGCAGAGTTTCCAGGTAGGATTAGACCACAATACCTCTTTAAAACATTATAAAAACCTAATGGAAAACAGGCAAAGAAACTAGCTAAAATATGTGCAAGTATCCTCCTTCCCAAACTGGGCTGGAAATGGTGTTCTTAAGTGGGCTGACCCAAAGGAATGAGTAGGATACTCGGGCAAAGTGACACTTTGCAGGAAAGTCTGATTGATATTATTCTTCTAAACCCATAACTTAACCATGCAAGTGACTCTTTAGCTATCACAGAGGAAGCTTTTCTTCCTGCTCATACAGAACCAGCGGCTGGGATAGAAAATACACCTTGCAGATGGCAGCTCACCCTTGGGCTGTGTGGCCTGGTGCTGTGTGTTCTTCTCTCACAGAGCCCTCTGAATCTTCTTATCATTGCTTACGTGTAATCTGTCAGGAGCACTAGAAAGCCACAGAAAGAAAAGTTCAGCTGGTGGGGGCAGTTCAAAGTGTGTGGGTTTGCTATGGGAATTCCTGTTCATCCCAGCCAAGCAGGAATGGCAACAAATTGCCTCATGCCCTCCATGGTTCTTAATAACAAATGAAAATTACTCTTTTGGGAAAAGATGGTTGCAGTGCATCAACCATGCTATAAAAACATTGGATGTAGACCCTTCCCTAGAGGTCTCACTTATCTGTAATCTCAAGAGGCTGTATTTAAATCTTATTGACACTATCTATAAGGTGCTCATTTCTATCAGAAGAAATATTATCTATATGGATGCCTCATCCTTTGTGCAACTTTGTAGAGGTACTGAAGGGTTTTTTGTGTAATTGTGACAACTTCAGAGCTTCCTTCTCATACTTGAGGGGATGCATTGCACTTTTAATGCGAGGATCAGTGAGTTTCTTCATCAGCATTCTCTGACTGAAAAAACCCCCAACATGTTCTTAAATACCATTCACATGATTCCTTGCAAATTTAGATGTGAATAGTAACATCTTTAAATTTTGGTTGCAGCTTCCATTTAAAGGTTTTAAATAATCTTAAAAAACTTTAGTAAAATAAACTGCACAGCATTATTTTTTTCAGTTGAGTGTTACTTGTGTTCATTTCCCCTGGTTGGAGGAGCTGCAATACTCTCCTGGAAATCTAAAAAGATCTCTACCTCTAAAACTTGTTGCAAAACTGGTTGCAAAACCAAAAAATGCATGTCAGTATTAGAGGCTGAGTATACCTGGAATAGAACAAACTTCCTCCCATTCCATCCCCAAATGCACCAGCAGTGGCACAAAGAACAATTTTGCTTCACCAAAATTCCATTTCAGTTTCCATCTTAACACACAGAAGACTCTTTAAAGTTGTCACAGAAGACAGATCTGATCACGCTTACATCATTTTACTGTATCCATATTTATTCCATCTAGGAGTTCATATGCTCCAAAGGAAACCCATGCTTCTTCCCTTAAGCCACTGATACCCTCTCATCTTTATTAAATAAGCCAATCTTATTAAAGATGGCATTATATATATGGTTGAAAGGTGGATATTCAAAAATTAAGTTTTTCAATTGTTTCTGCGGCAAAAACTTGACACAGAAAGAAAAAAAATATTTTGCTGACCTTTGACAGTAAATTTGAATGAATGACAGCTCACAAGTAGAGTTTGGGTAATTTAAAGCAGGCACATTCTTTTAATTTTTTTCCAAAGAGTAAACTAGCAGCTAGGTTTTGAGTCATTAGACTTTGTAAAGTTTTTTATAGACAGATGTTCATCGTGTGGGGGCTACAGGAGTGGCTTCTGTGAGAAGCTTCCAGGAGGATTGTGTATGGGAATCATTCAGTGAGGTGTTTTTGGCAACTCAGACAAGCCTCCTTCATCCTGAGGGAGTCTGTACTCCATAGGTCCATTTCTGGGTTCTTTGCTTAATTAAAAGGCAAGTGGTTCTTTGAAAAAATGTGAGATTTACACTCTGTATAGGTATGAGAATTTTTGTCTCACTTTTGACATGTAGTCCATTGTGGAGGACACATTTATTGTCAGTGATCAAATAACCCTTTGTATTAGTTTATGTTCTTGCCTTATAATGATTGAGCTCACCATGCAGTTTCTTTAGTGAATAAACTGATATGTTATCACCATTGCTTTGCTGGAGATGGTGACTCAGCTCACAGGCAGGATTCCCTGGTCTGCTTGCTCTGACATAATCAGAATGGACAAGAGGAAATACCTGACTGAAGGAAACAAGATTGTCAGAAGTCTTCAAGAGCCAAGACAATTCATTGCTTTGTGTTGCAAACCAAATGTGGTATTCTGCAGGTGGAACTCATCTGAAAATCTGGCATTTTCATGCATATTTCTCTTGCTTACAATCAAATTTGAGTTGTCTTCTTTTGCTTTTTCTCCCATCTTTCTTTCCAGCTGTTTATTTTCATAGTGACTTTGAAGTTGCTGTTAAACCATCTTGCTTCCACTCTGCTGTAAGACTACATCAGGTAGAACACTGTTTCTTTTTGAACTTCTTAAGCAGTCTAGTAATCCAAACATTACTAATAAAAACTTGGAGACCTAAATTGTTATCCCTGAGGTCCGACACTATTCTCTACCCAATCCAATGGTTTAGATAAAGAAAGATGAAAGTAATTCCCAAAAAACGGAAATGTTAGTTTTTGCTCAGACATCACAATATCACACCTGAAAACTCTGAAACTCTGAAAAATGCAAGGAGAATTATACAGCCCACATACAACTTTTTACTCTAATTTCCAATTTTATTTGATTTGACCTCCCTGGCAACTGTGAAAATAGTGACTTAGGCCACACAGTTCAATCAGGAAACAGTACTGTAATAAACTGTTAATTATTTTAATGAATTTAACTGTTTTAGGTCAGAATTAATATGGCAATATGATGTCCACTTACAAGCACATGCATGGAAAGCTGATTAAGTCTATTCTCAGATTTGCCAGCTATTATCCTCAATTTGAATTTGGCTATAATAAATCTGTTCCAACTACATCAATGTCTGTCAAGCCATCTTGCTATATAGCTGATATAGCACTAACTCCATGTTAAGCACAAAGTTAATATATCCTGGATAATAAGGATTTTTTTCATGTCTGATTTACTATTCTGTCCCATCAATGTTTTTCATGGCTGTTTAGCTTGACTAATGACTTCCAAATGACCACAGAAGACAGAAGTCTCCATGGGTGTTGCAAATGTGTGGGAGGGTTAATTTCAAAAAGCCTGTCTGAATTGTGTTAATGCAACTATTTGACCTGTGTGTATCCTCGGGACAAAATGTGTTCAAGCAAAAGGTAGTAACAATAAACAGGATTTAAAATTGAAGTTTTATTGTTTTTTCGAAGTGAATTTAGCTAATGGACTTTTCCTTTTTTTCCAGGTCCAAAATTGGAAAACAGTTGCCAGCGTCATCCAGATTTGGCTCGGTACAACCTGCTCTCCAGGGATTCTTGGGAAGAAATAATTTATAATATTTCTAGTTCTTTCTTACATATATCACAATTCCAAGTGACTGCTCTATGTTTTAATTTATTTTTCTATTATCCTATTTATTCTTATATTTTAATTATGATTTAATGAATTTTGCAGTGAATTTGTTCTGTATTAATTTTGATGGTTTTTTACTCTTACTATAAGGTATATGCAGCCTGAGGGAAGGATTATTATCAGTGAACCTTGTTTGCACAGAAGAACCAACAAAATCTATAGTTCTGATGCATAGACTCAGTGGTATTAGATTTATGTTGAGCATTGTTAGCAAATTCCCAAGGTATCCTGCAGTTTGCCTATAAAAATCTGTAGCCTATCTAGGAATGAGAAAAGATATGTCATTGAGTGTTTTTTATTTTCTTTTTTAAGATAGAGTTTTAGATGAAGTAGCCATGCAGTTTAAACACTGAATCCTCAATACCGGAATTTTTTATACCTTTGCTAAAACCTAGAAAATGGCATGGTCATTAATTAGAAGATAATTTTTTTTCCTCTGGTGAATGTTATCTTCAGGATCCTTTTTTTAAATTAGTTTTCTAATGGTAGGGCATCAGATCTAAAATATATTGATATTTTAGCCCATATATTTTGAGAATGAATAATTTTGATGCAGTATTACACATTTGTCACCTAAATCTGGTTACTTTCCAAGACTGCATTCTTAATGTCAAGGTTTCAATATTAAATATAGATTAATTTTGTCAATTGTGATGTTGACAAATTTAATTGACCGTAATTGTCAAAATTGCTGGTCATTAATTTATTCTCAGATTTTCTGTGTGAAAATATAAACCTGCAAAAGTGTCATTGTCAATTATGGTCCATTTGAAGTGACCTAATTAGCATTGTGTGATGAACCAACACATGGAAAAGCAAATGGGAGGACATGGTAGGGAGATAATTGAATGTGACATGAATACTAATACTGACTTTATACTATTTGAATCATTAAAACACTGTCCAATGAAAAGTACTTAATTTAATTTCATGTTTTTATTTGCTAGAAAACACAGAAGGATAATGAGAAACACCTGAATTCTTTCCACTGGAACAAACATTTGGCAAGACAAATAGAATAACTGAAATAAAAGTGGTACTCCAATTTTTTATTTTTAGCAATGAGAAAACTGGCCAATATTCTTTAGGATGGTGACTTACTGCCTTATTTTGCAGCATTTTCCAGACACAAGCCATTCCTGGAAAGGAAATGGTTACAGACTCACTTTGCACAGCACAGGTGAGTGGGCATCAAGAGAGGAGGAAATCTAGAAGTCATGCTGTGCGGCCATGTCATCTTATCACTAATGCCATGAACTTTAAATTATTATACCAACAGACAACTGCAAGAGCTCAACATTTCTTTAAGCCTTATTAAATAGCAGATCACTGCCACTGAACCCACTGAATTCACTGGGCACTGTTTGTTTTTTTCTCTTTGTGTGAGCTGTGTTCAAGACTGGGTCTGTCCAGGATCAGTGTTTAAAAACCAATATTCTAAGCCTTCTTTCTGTCTGATGTATATAATCCTCCCTACTACTGGATTTGTAAAGAGAAAAGGGATACCCATTTTTGGAGGCTTTTTGGAGTCGTGGAACTCCAATTAATGTAATAATTGCTGCATAGGCATTGTCTCCTACTGGGTGAATACTGTCTGGGTGAGCACTGTCTGGGTGCTGTGCAGAGGCTTGAAGGAAACCTTTCAGACTCTGGCTTAAGACTGCATTTTTATTCTGTGCTGAAGGAAGGGGAAGTGCCCTCTGGGATGAGTAGTGTGCAAAGTCAGGAGCACTGGGAGTGCAAAGTTAAAAGACTGAAGAAATCTTGGAGGAGAAGCCAGAAGAGATAAGACAAGACATGAACAGAAAGGTATTTACTGTATTGAACTTAAAGCCCTTCTGCTAAAAAAAGTGTGTTAAAATGCTTATAGAGGGACAGAGGGAAATTCCTTAAAATACTTTTGAGTAGACATATTTAGAGCAAACATCAGTGTTTTCCTTCTACTTCACATAGTGAACTTGCCCCTATGGGTTTTATGCTGGTTATCCACATATGACACTAAAAAACATCTAAGATGCATTTGCATGTGGCTTTGAAAAATTCAGTGTAATGAGCCACACACTAACGTAACTTGAAATTCTATGCATCCACTTAAGGCCTCTGCTTATAAGGAGGAAAATATAGAATACACTCTAAAGAGTACATGCTTAGCTTTTGTATGAATATTGAAATTAAACTTGGGTTTAACAGCAAGTTTTGCTGACTAAATTGTTTATTCTGCCTAACATGCATAGCTGTCATATCTCTGATACACCAAAGCCAGAACCATTTATTCTGCAAAAGGTTTTTCAGAGAACTAATTATAACATCAAGTGGGGTGGTGCTCAAAATAGAATGAATGCAAAATAATGAGAAAAACGAATCCAATAATTATTTAAAGTAGTGGGTGTTAGCTTCTCCTCTGATCCTGTGGTGGTGGTAGCTGGGAGTAGCTTCAAAGTAACAATACACATGCAGACATTGAGGACATTTTTATTCTCCTGTTCACAATTTACTGCATTACAAAAATCTGGTAGATTTAGTCTGTTTTTCAATTAGACTAGCCACTTACACATGTAGTGCAAAGCTCTCTGTACTGTTATACCGGTCAACAAAAGACAATGATTAAATTCTGAAAAAGCACCAGATGAAACTGCTACTACAATAGGCATCAGTAATCAGAGGCATAATCACTTTCTGCTGGAAATCTGTAGCTGTAAAATGAACAGAAATACACATTCAGCTTTGAAGTTCATTTTCATGCAAAGATCAAATAGCTGTCATATTTATTCCTCAGTTTTGAAGTGTAAATGTAAACCAATTCAGAGACAAGGAATTATTTACTGTACCTCTGTGAAGCAAGCATTGTCCAGAAAGAGTGATAAAACTATTTCTCTGCAATTTTGGGGACAACCACATTTGATGTGAGAAAAAGACACCAAGGTGATTGCTTTACGGGTGTTTTATGGGATGGCATATTCCTGGAGCACTGAGCTGGTGGTTTCAGGGTTTCCAGCACCCGAATAGCTCAGTGCTGCTGCAGAAAAACATTTTTGATTGAATGGACTTACGATGGAACTCCTTGACCTGAAGATCAAGTATATAATTGTGAGCATGCATTTAATAAGTCCAGGTCCAAGCAGCCTGAAAACTGTTGCACTAAGCACCCCTTCACCTCTCTTAGCTGCCAGACTTCACTGGAAAGAGGGCATTTCCAGTGGCATTTCCTGCAGAGCTGCATACATGTTGCTCAGCTTCTGCAGTTCACAGAAGCATTTCTCAGCTACAAATATGGCATAAGAGCAGATGGGTGACTGCACGTCATGAGTGGCAAATGGGGCAAGGTGAGAGGAAAAGAAGTGCTAGCACATCTATGGGTGAGGAAAAAGATGAATTTTTATTTTTTTTTAATTTAAAGTGGTCCTACTGAAATGTGGACTTTCATAGAAAAACATACATGATAGTAACAGAACAGAGATTGTTTAACACTTTGAAAGCAACCTCTGACAAAATGCCTACACAAAAAAAAACTATTTATGAATGAGGTTTCTCTACATACCCAAGTTATCTATTTGAGTAGTTGAAGCCTTTTAGGAAAGAGCATTGACTGAGAAGCTTCTTTGACTGCTTTGAGTAGTGAGATTTACCTGAGCATAACGGATTTGTAATCCATAAAGTTAAGATTTTTTTCCAAGCAAAATAGGGCATCCCTACTCAGAATTGCTATCAGAATTGTTCCCAAGCCTGCACTTGATCATTAGCAACCTAACTGTGTGTTAATCTATCTGTCTGCTCATACTGTAGCAGGGAGTGATGGTTGGCATGGACCAAAAATGTGCTGGGGAAGATGCTGATGACTTAAGCAGCATGCATGACTGCTGGGCAGTGCTCAGGATCCCACTCTGTTCGGTTTCCTGGCATGGATTTGGAGGTGCTGGACCAAACTATCCAGAGGAAAGCCAGCAGGACTGATGAAACAAGGGTAAGAAATTGAGTCAGCCACTCTGCTAACAGGCACCTTAATTACAGAGATGTTAGTAGCTTTAGCATGGGAAAAATGGAACACAAAGCAGAAGGAGAATGGTTGGAAGTTTTCCTTAGACTTAGTCCTTTGAAATCAACATTAAAAAGTTCTGTTGGGACAATTTATGTAATTTTTCTGAAATTATAAATGTTTGTGTTCAGCATTTTCAAAGTATGTTTTACTGTAATAATTTTTCCTTTTAAGAAGAAAAATGTATGAAAAATGTTAAACCATAAAATGGTTGATAATAAATATGGAAATAAATCTGCTTCAATTGACCTTAGCCAATATTTCACTGATAATCCCTCAGTAGAAAAAAAAAAAGAGGAATTTTTCAAAGATGATCATCCAAAGAGAGATTGAGAGAGATTGTCAAAGAATATTCTCTTTGGTATAATAAAATCCCATCAGAATCAGAGGAGAATTTCCTACTCAGCCTTGCTTATGAAAAATATCAGCATTCCCTGGTGTACTGATATGCACAAAAGGCTTGCTTGCATTGCTTGCAGGTGTCTTCCTCAGTAACCTGGTTGCTGTTGCATTATGTATCCTGGAAATGTAGCTAAGTTCTTAGAAAACAAAAAGCACTGTAAACAATTTACAAGCAAGCACAAGTTCACAGATTTTTTTTTTTCCCATTGCGATTTTATACATCCTGAATGGCAAGATATAGAATGGTCAAACTGACAGTGTCACCTACTAAAGTGATGACTAAAATTCCACACAGCTTGTGCAATAGACTTTTAGAGAGAGCTGTATTTTCAATAAATGATATCTCTACCAGTGGTAAAGCAAACTAAGGACTTGTGCCTCCTTGAATTTATGATTAAGCTGCAGTGTTGTGAGATCAAGGCAGTTTTAGGCAATTGAAGACTAGCTTCAACCAGGCAAAGATGTAGACCTGAATTTACTCAAACCATTCTTGCCTAACAAAAATCAACATGAAAACTTTACAAATAATGAGACTCAAAAGGATTCCTATTATTTACATTCCACAATTTCAGATGATAAAAACAAACTGCGATAGGAATTCTAGATTTTAATATAATATAAATAGAAAGATGGACTAGATAAAACCAGCTGAACACTAGTCTGTCCTCAAGACCTAACAGGGAAGTAATAACATGCTTTTGTATATGTAGCAATGACTTTTGGCAGATATGCCGTATACAATTCCATGCCATGGAAAACCATTGAACTTGATTGACTATTTAATCCATTTCTGAAAGAGCATCACTAAGGGATTCTTATATTGTTAGTATATATATTGTATTAAATAGTTGGCCAGAATGACACAGGACTGTCAAAATGCTGGTTGCTGCACCACTGATATCTAGTTAGCTTCCTATGTCCAGCTGCAGTAAGTATTTTAAAAGTTATGTAAAAATTTTGCTGATACTTGCTGCAGATTTTATTCTGCCAAATAGATATTTTGATTATATTAATATGATAGATAATTGTTATACGAATTAGCCCTAAGCAAGAATACCTTAAAATACAATGGAACATTGTAGCTGCAAAAAGACTTCAGTTTTGCAACTGTAACAAAAATAAAATGCATATGGAAACATATTTTTTTTATTTGTTATAAACTCTTTAAATCTCATTAGATATATAGAACTCTTTCAACAGCTAACCCTATTTCGTGATTTTATGTAAGTTTGTTCAAGAAATGCAATATTGAAATGTTATACTGGATGGGTTGATAATATTCCGACCAACAAATCGTTTGGTAAAGTCACACAAGCTTTATGTCACATCCAAAATATAAAACTCAGTTATGTCAATGCACTGAGCAGAAAATGACAGATTTATGGAAGTTCTGTAGACATAGGAGAGAAGAGGTAGTACAAAAGAAACAATATGAAGCATTATAAAGAATACTGTTTGTATAAGGAATAATGGACTTTGTGTGGCTTGTATTAGAAACAAAATATTAATTTCTTCACTATGCCTTGTTCTATTCACTTTTTCATGAAAAGAAAGACCCTAGGGTCTTATAAAAAATATTCCCATATTTTTTCCCCTTCAGAATACCCTAAAACATATGATACTTATCAGCCTGAAGTTTCCCCTCTAGCACTTCTGAAATCCCTGCTGTGTCAGTTAGACCCCATAAACTAAACAGTGTAAAGATGATTTTAATATCTTCTGAGTCCACTTCCTGACATTAATTTTGCTAATTAAAAGGCAGTCCTTCATAAACATATAGTTATAAGTGTAATACCATGCACGCATGCAAATGTTTTCATGTGGTCTGTGTGTCACCATGTCCTCTGTTTGTCTGAGAAATTGTCCTTTTGGAAATCACATATAGCACAGAAGGACTTAAGAAGGGGTGTAGGTAAGACATAATTGCCACCTGCCATTTCAGGTGCCTAAATTCAGTGCTCATATTCCCATGCTCCCAACCAAGTTGATACATTGTCTTGGAAATACCTAAATACACATACAGTTATTTCCATCCTTTTGTGAGTTAATGTATCTAAATTTTGTCACTAGACCTATGCAGTCATATAATGATACCCTCATTTTAAGACTGCTTTTGGTCCCCTTTGTCTTCAAGGCCTGCAGAGAATCATAAAATATGCCTGTATAATGCTGGTCTCATTTTGGAGGCTTAATCCAATAGACTTCTCAGAAAAGGATTTTTAAAAGTGAGTAGCAGTTAAAAAACACTCAGACAGAAATCTACAGAAGCTGGGGTTGAAGATTCTTCTGTAAAGTGACCTGAACTAATGTCTCACAAAGTTGCATGAAATGTGGAAAAAGTGTTCTTACAGCTTTGAATTGCTCCACTTTGACTCTTTGCCCAGTAAATTCTCAGGAATGATCCTGGGGGTGGAGAACCTGCACACCTTTCAGGCACTTTATCAAAATGCTCTTTAATAATAAACAGCATAGTTCCCTGCTTAGACCCTGGAGTGTGGAACATGCCTTTGATGGATTCCAAATGGAAGTCCCACCCATCCTTCCACCTTACCAAACCGGGTGCAGAGAGGCTCCCCCAGGTTTGAGAATCTTCTAAGAGCTCTCTTTCTTTCTTAAAGTTCCTTAAAGACCTGATAAATGTTCTTGATATTTTTCACTGGATGCCTTTATGCTGATTTTGTGGCTCCCATTTGCTATTGCCTAGCCCTAACAAAAAGTAATTTGAAGAGTACCTGAGTCCAAAATAGAGATTGTAAGTCCTGCTTATTAGGTACCAAGAAGAGATCATGCAATGCTAAATTTCTGTGGAAATTGAGCCCTCATACAGTAAAGAGCAAGCGCTAGAGGTACTCCTAGTTGGGAACTAAAAATGCTGTGAATAGGCTGTGAACACCATATTCAAATGGTGTCTGGGACCTCTACCTGAAGAATCAGGCTAAAGAGTCCAATAAAATGCTTTTCTATCAGTCACTGTGTTGTGTGGAAAAAATAACTTTGAAAATTTAACTGATGACTGTCTCTTTCATCAACAGATAAAATTAAGGGTATATGGAAAACTTTAATTCTGTGTTGCATGATTTTGGGAGTGCTGGTTTTGTGAGCTTTTCAAGTCTTTTCAAGGTACTCTTCTATGTGTGTATAGCATATATACAATATCAACAGTCCTTTCTGACCTGTCATGTATATTTGTTTCAGAACAGGGGCTTTAGTATTACAACAGAAAAAAAATTTGTTATTCATTTTGTATGATTTAAAAGTCATGTCTGATTTATTTAGTCCATTGCTCTGGCATGTTGTTAGGCTTTTTGTAAGCTTCAGTGTTATGTCCAGTGACATTGTCAATTGTGTCTTGACCTAAGACAAATTGTTCTTATTTCATCTGCTAGTACCCCTTCTTATGAGTTAAGCAGCATTATGTACCAGAGGAAACAAGCACTGACCAGAAAAGTTGCAAGGCATATTTACATGCTGTTTGGGGTAAGTGAAGTTCCTTCCTCATACAACATCCATGTTTTCATTTAAATCTTAATTTGCAATCTGAAAAGAGAAAGGGCCATGAGGAGTAACAGGCATGTGAGTCCTTCCAGGCACTTGTCTGATGGGTGGTGGTGGATTCCTCCTACCAGCTGAGGCATTGAGTTGCCACTCACCTGAAGCTTACTCTTCTGTTTCCAGCAGATTTCCTTGCTGATGCCAAGCACTCTAGTAGCCTCAGCAAAGCTTTACATTCTGTCAAATTAGCTGCCAGAGTCCATCTCTCTGGTTGGGCAACAAAAGGGCCATTTAAAAAATAACAGTGCAATACAAGTCTGCTTTCCTAGGCCTGATGCTCTGGCTGGCACAGAGCTCTGAAGCAAATTTCTGGATGGCTACTACAGGATATCACACCTCTATGAGGTTACACTACATAGATATTTGATATTTGTAGAATATCAAACCTACTTCCAGGGCTTGTCTTACATTCTAACTGGCTTTCAATGGCCTGAAATACAGAGAGGTTTGGGATGAGGATCCAGTGGAAGAACTTCTGTGCTCTCTTACTGGATCATTTACACTGGGACAAAGCCTGTCTGCACAGAGGACAGAGTTCTCAGGGCCCAGATTTAAGTGAGTCATGATACTCACCACAAATTTCACCATCATCTGTTCCTAATGAAGAAAGAACAAAGTGCTTTGCATTTGTCTTCTCAAATACATGAATTTGTATGTGTATACCTGTATGATTGAAAAAGCCAGAGAAAATAACTGTTGCACTGCACATACTTCTGTCCTGAAGAAGAGGACAAGAAAGGGTTGGAAGGAATAGTACTGTGTACAAAAATGGCAGGTGGAGAAAAAAAGGAGAAAAAAAGCTGTGAATATAAGAGACTGTGAGAAAAAAATGTTACAAATCTGCAACAATGAATCAATATACAAAAATGGGGAAATAATCCAAGGCTGAAACAGTTATGGTAGTAGATATATTTTCCTTCTAGTCCTCTGTTTGTCTTGAATCTCCCTAATGTCTACTTTCCTTTTTACATCCACCACGACCAGATACCTCCTGATGTGCATTGATCCTGGAAGAGACCAGAAGTCTGAGATTATGGGAGGGAAAAAGCTGACCACAGATGGATTCCAATTTCAATTTCCCTGTTTCTTCAAAAACCTTCAAAACCTTCCAAGCAGGCTTTTATGCTTTTGCTGGGATCCAGGTCTTCTGGCAACAGACAAGTTTCTTAGTGCATTCAGCAGAAGGACTGCAGCCAAAATGTGTGATAAACAGAAACTCTCTGTTTAGTGTTAAGGGTGTTTAATTATGTCTATAGGGTGTCATTGCAGTTGGTATTGACTGTAAGCAGGACCACCAAGCATTTTTGCTGTTTTTAGGATCCTTTTCCTCATGATTCTTTGCTTTGAGGATCTCTGCTCCTCTTAGTCTCCATGAACTAGCAGACAGCCCAGGAGTCCCATGTTTGCCCTTCCCATGCTTATACAGTGTCAGCATAGCTATCTAATCTTTCTCCAAAGTCTTCAAAATGTCCTGCTTTGGCTTCCCTTTGACTGCTATACTTGGCCTTGGACTCTGAAATGCAAAGAAATGTCTCTTTGACATATGGCAGATAAAATAGGTGAAGGTCAGGATGACCAAATTAATCAGCAGAATATGGAGTGAGTGTCCCTGATGGGTGGCTGTGATAACAGTGATCCATTAGACAACCTTCATCCCAGTAAATGTCCCCAGTGTCCAGAGGCTAGCCACTGATCCACCACTCTCCACCAGAAGATATGTAATTTTCCATGCTCCTTTCCTTTCTCCTTTCACAATACCTACACTGAATCTCCACTCCAGAGTTGGTTTGCCTGGTTTAGAAATGGATAATGATATTGCATCCTAGGTTTGTTGGAATTTAAATAGAAGTTATAAGATAAGAAGAAATACAGAAATGAGAACCACTGCATCTGCATTATCATCAAATGCACACATCCATATCAGTGGATGAGAGGCTGGACATGAGCTGGCAGCGTAGGCTTCCAGCCCAGAGAGCCAATTGAATCCTGGGCTGTACCAAAAGCAGTGTGGCCAGCAGGGTGAGGGAGGGCATTCTGTCCCTTTATGCTTCTCTGGTGAGACCCCACCTGCATCCAGCTCTGGGGAACTCAGTACAGGATGGACATGAACTTGTCCAAAGTAGGGTCACTGAGGTGATTAGAGAGATGGAGAATCTCTAACATGAGGAAAAGCTAAGAGAATGGGATCTGTTTAGCCTAGAAAAGAGAAGACTTCAGGGTGGCCTAATTGTGGCCTTCCAGTACCTGAAGGGAGCCCACAAGAAAGATGGAGGAGGGACTTTTCACAAGAGCATGTAGTGACAGGACAAGGGGGATTGGCTTCCATCTTAAAGAAAGCAGGTTTAGATTAGATACTAGAAAGAAGATTTTGCTGTAATGATGGTGAGGCAGAGAATGGATGCTCTGTCCTTGGAGATGTTCAAGGCTGGGCTGGAAGGGGCCCTGAGCAACCTGGTTTAGTGAAATCTTCCCATAGCAAGGAGCTTGGAACTACATGATCTTGAAGGTTCCTTCCAGCCCAAATAATTCTAGGAGTCTATGATAACAAATAAATACATCTGGAAGAAGAAATGTGGCTCTTATTTCTAGACCCTTAACTGGCTAAGTAAAGCAGTGCAAAAGAAGATGATGAGGATTTTGAAGGAAGATGCATCTTATACGGTTACACTTGAGTGAGACTGAGCAAAATTTCAAGAAACTACTTTTATATTAACAAAGTGGCTGTTGTTGACAAGTGGAGCATGTGGTGGAAGGAGATTGTTGTCAGTGTAAATGGTGGTTACTGGAGATGGGCTGTCACTGAGATAAAAATGAGGTGAAAAGGCTACAGTTGGTGAAAAATGACATTGGCAAAATTGATTTGTTTCAGTTGAGGGGGTGCAGGGAGAGTCCCTAGCTGTCAGGACATGCTGTTCAGTAGAGTGGGTTATCAGACAAATTTTTCATTTGTTGAATATTCTGTTAAGGACACAGAGAATACCATTAAACCTATCCAGGGAAAGCCGATAGAAATATTTATAAGTCATCATTGAGTGCTGTTGTGTACTGTCCTTGTTCCACACACACAGAGCTCTCAGCAATGTCAGCTCCTCGCAGTTCCAGCATGGCTTGTGACCCTGACGTTTCTACATTTCTAATGAATTACTTATTGGACAGTGAAAACAGGCAAAAGCTTAGGTTCTCTGGAATTAGAAATCAGAGGCATTATTGGGAGAAAATCAGAAAGTAGAGGCAAGGCACCATAGGCTCAGATTTAGCCTGAATCAAAAGATGGCTGTCTTTGCCATTCTGTTCCACATAAATGTGTGTCTAAGACACTGGGCATGAGCAGAAATGCACACTTGCGCCCCTGCTTGTTGGAATTCAGTCACCTGTGGCAGAAACTGTTGCTGGGGGCCGAACTGCTCCTCCTCCATCCCTTCAAGGAGCTTCACTACATTGCTGTTACATCTTCTGTGGAAAACGGAGACTTCTGTGCTGAGGAAAATTTCTCAAGCTTTACTTTTCACAAGCTTTAAGTTCATTTTGAGCTGGATTATAAGCCCAGACATTAAGAGGGAAGTAGCTAGGTGTGTGTGGTTCAGTACAGCACAGTTCTCTACACAACCAGAGTGGATGCAGTGGTGGAGCTTGCCAGAGGATTTGACCACCCTGCCAGGAGCCAGAAGCTGGCTGTGATGTGAGTAACTAATACTGCATGAGGAAAGTCTTCAAAATCTGTGTGGATGTGGGTCGCAGCCATTTGCCCATCTAAGACTGAGCAGGAATCTTGTGCAGTGTTAGAGAACAAACACACTTCTCCCCAAGGCTGTGTGAAATTAACCACATTTAATGCCTCATCTTTTACTGATGTTTCAGTCTAGACTTCTTGACAGCTTTTGTTACTTAAAGCATTGGGAGGAGAACCCTCCCCAAGCTTTCTGACAACAGAAGATTTTCTGTAGCTTGCCACATGTGTCTGGTATCTCCAGTACCAATAACACTGTATAAAGAGGTGGAGAAATCCAGGGGGTGGGAGGTGACACCCACTCCAAGTTACCATCTACCCCATATAGGGCTGCCATGTTATGACTTTGCTCTTGCAGTGGACCATTGCTATTCACCCTCTCTCCACCTTTCTCCAGCCTCCAGGCAGAGGTAAGTGCCTGAATATTTATGGATATGTGGATATAATGGAGGTTGATGACAGCCTAAAACTCCTATTCTGTGAAGGCTGTATTTATTTCCTGATTTATGCTTGTCGTAGCCCCTAAAAAGACTAAAAACTATGAACATCAAGCCAGCGAGACACTGACAAGCATGGCTTCATGTTTTTTCATTCAGGATTCCAAAATGTGAAGCCATTCTTATGCTGAGATAGTGCCTGAACATTTTTCATTGTTCAGGTGCCTTTGGAACCTTGTTTCAAGGTGCTCACTTTCAGCCTTGGGAAATGAGCTGCAGCAGACCTTTGTCACAGCATTCCCCAGATGCATTGTATTCTGCTGTCCTTCCACACAAATGTGACATTTGCAGTGATAAAGGACAAGTAGAAAATTGGTAGGAGATAATTACTTTCTTGTTAGGCTCCAGTTTCAGACCTAAGGAATTTCAAGGTCTGACAGAAACAGTGATTTTAATGAAGAATAGAAGGCGGGGGACAAGTTTCCTCATAGTAGCTTGTAAATAATTTCTGATGGTGAACTTTTTATTGCTGATTTTGATTAGAAAAACTCACCGATAATTTTAGGCGGTTTTCAGCAACCTGTTAGGGTTAATGTGATCCATATATGTAAAAATGATTATGATATTGTCACATCCAGATGTCATTCACAAGAATTATGAGTGGGCAGCAAGAGGCTGCAGAAGCTCTTACAACTGCACTGATGATAGGAATCTGTGGAGGGATATAAATTCTCCCCCACTATGCCACAAGATAAAGGGAGGAGCTCTGAACAGGGACCTTCATCTCACAGACAAATGCCATTGACATCAAGTAGAGCTCTTCCAAGAGCAGGAGTAAGATTCTCATTGTGCACTTTTTTTTACTGACAAGGATTCCATGCAAGCTAATTTCCTTTGATACAAAGCAGAAAAAAAAAAAAGCCAATTAAGCATCAGAGTTTGAAAGGAATGGTATTTCTCAGGGCCAAGGAGTTAAAAAAAGAAAAATATAGGATAAAGGGGTATACTTAGAATCTGGTCTGTATAATATCAACTTCTCTCCTAAAGAGAGGAGGAAAAAGTTACAGTCCTGTCCAAGTAATTCCTCTACTTGCACTATTTCAGGAAAGGTAACTAGTCACTTAGAGAAGGCATTTGTGCAGAGGTAAAAATCACACTTAATATTTCAAGTATATTCACAGCTTGCAGGAATCCCCAGCACTTGAAAGAGGCCATACATTAGAATATTTTGTGAGGTTTCTTCATGATCTGTGGTTTTGTGGCTCTAGTTAATCACTTTCTAGGACTGTGTCTTCTCACTCTGAAAAAGGCAATATTCTTCCTCCCTTCATGAGTGTTTTCTAGGCCAGGCCAAGGTTCTTATAATTACAGATGGTGTGTGTTAAATGGCTTAAAGGTGAATGACACCTCTTGGAGCAAAACATTTTAGCTCTGGACCTGCTCATAACAGCCACTATCCCTGAGATGTATGGAGGGGACAGAGGTGTGGGATGACAGAACCCTGCTCAGTGGCTGAGCGCTGGGGAAACAGTCCCTGGTGACGGCAGAACGTAGGGAAACCTTGGGGTGTATCCAGAAATCATTCTTCCAGGCACAGAGATCAGTTTCTCACTGCCTCATTGCTTGGGTGAGCCCTTAGTACAGGCAGGCTCAGCAGAGCTTTTCCTCTAATTGAAACAAGTCAAATGAACACAGACCTAAGTGGTGACAGTGTATTTGTACTTTCATGGGTTTGCTCTTTCTCCCTCTTCTATTCTGTCAAAAAGAACAGTGATGCTGACTGATTATGCAATTGAGCTCCTATTTCTTCTAACAAGAAGAGCAAGTTTATTTGACAATTTCCCAAAGTGCTGATAAATCCTGCTGCAAATGGGAGCAACCACCCTAGAGCAAGTAAGGCAATAAAAGTTCAGGCAGCATTTTTCTGCCACAAGCAAGGCAGAGAAAAAAGCAACTGTACATCAAGCAGGAAGATAAAAGCCATGCCAGCTATGAGTGGGGACTAAAGTGTACTACAGCATGCATTTCCATGACAAGCAAAAAACACCCTGTGTGAAGAAGCATTGAAATATTAAAAAAAAATTATATTTCCCTGTGAATGCCACTCTCAGTTTTCAAACACTCTACTCATGAGATATAGTATTATATATGGATTTTAATTTAAAGGGTTTGTTTTGTTTTGTTTTTATTGATGCCTTGATGTTTCTGAAGACCTGCAGATGTGCTGCAAATTAAAGTCACAAACTCAGGACAGCACAGAATTAATTGAGAAGGCTGTCTCAAAAGCAATTATACTGTTTAACTGTATTATTCACCCTCATGTAAGGATTTTGATGATGTCAGAAGACTTCAGCTATGGTTGTGGGAGGTCAGAAGCAACTGTACACACTGCTGTCTGTTTTAGGATTAGCTGAGAACCTGCTTGGCCCCTGGCATAAAATATATCAGCCCAGATGCTCATAAGGGAGAAATGCATAGGAACAAGGCTCCTGGGATTAGAAATGCTGCTGCTCTGTCTTTGTTGAACAGCATCCTTTTGCTGCCCCTTACTGAAGAACCCAAGTTCTTCCTTGATGTATCTATCTATATGTGTCTACCTGTGTCTATATACAGAGGTTTTGAAAATAGATGCATCTTCCTGCTGCAGGTAGATAAACAGCTTGGTTGGATCACTAGGTAAGAGATGTAAAAGTCAATCTTTGTGACACATAATCTAAATATTTGAAGATATGTTTTAGGCTTACTTTTAAAGCATCTTCTGTGTAAATGAAGCAGTGTTCATGAAACTTTACAGAATATTGTGTGAAAATTGGTGGTAGATTTTAGCCACAGGTACTTGGGCTAGGAAAAAAGAAATTGCAGAATAGGAGCATTCAAATAATTTTCAGTGACTCTTACATCGAGTCATCCCTGTCTACACTGACTTTTCCTCTGAAAATGTTCTAACATTTTTATACCTGTTCACTGTTTTAATATATTTCGTATATCCAGAACAATTTAGGATTGTAGGTTTCTGCTCAAAGGTACCAGATGTGAATCTTGAATCAAAAATATGGCTGTAACTCAAAGCTTCTCAACCAGAAAAAATGGAAAATTTTATGTTGAATTATTTTAATGTGATATCCAGCTATTGGTTACTGTGTCTGCTTCTTTTCATGGAGGCAAACTGTTGTGCACAACAGATACTCTACAGAGAGAAACAGACTGAATGGGAGAGTGCAAGCATGGTGGTGGTGAAGAGAAAACACATAATCCTGTTTCATGCCCATTTGCTGCTTGAATTTCCCTGTGCTGGCTCAAAACCCCACACAGCAGGCACCTTCAAAATTGACCATCCATTCAGGGGGTTTAGTGTAATAGTACTTAAGTAGGCTTTTCTTAGCTGAATTACCTGTTTTGATTTTGTGTTTGGCTTCAGCATTCATATAACTGTCTCTCTAGGCTGAAAAGCTCAATTTCCCTACCAGTCATGCTCTCTTTGTACCCTTTACCCACTACAGAGCTTGGCAAATTTTGGCAGCCTGCTCCTGGCAGCTGGATTTCCTTCTCTGCCAGGTTCTACTCCTTGGAAATTCTTTAAACCAGATAATTTCCCGGGAGGTCAAAAGAGAGAGTCTGAAGTTTCTTTACACATTCAAATGAAAATGGTTAAGCTAAGGGACCTCTCCTGTATATTCTGTGAAATGTATATGACCAAGCTGGTTCTATGACTTCTGTCTGCTACCTGATCCCAGATGCAGTTGATACTTCTTCCAGCAGTTCTGCTCCTGAGAGATTAAGACAGGTTGACCACAGCCTATTTGCTGCTAAAGGAAAGAGGAGCTTCCAGAAGCACTAAGCTTGCTCTCCCAGCACATTCTCCCAGGAATGCTACATGGTATGTCTATGACTTTCACCACTGTGCCTTTGGAATTATTAATTTAATGAAAAAGAAGCAGTTTTGTTTTCCTCAGAGACCACAGTCTGTCTTTACATACTAGGACATATTTAGATAACAGAACAAATGTGCTTTGCAAGGGTACTTGAACATGAGGTCTGAAAAGTCCTTCTAAAAGTTTGATAAAGCCACATGACTCTCAGAGAAAGAAGAATTAAAGCATTCTTTTTATTGCAGAAACCAGTCCACTGATATGAGATAGTAGCTTGCAAAAACTTCCTGCTTATTTGGAGCAAACCCCTTACTTCCCCTTGTAAATGTGGAAATTTTGGGTTCTAACCCTTGTCCTGAATATGGCTTATGTATCTCTGAATAAAATTAAAGAGGAAAACTAAATACCATTGCAAGTAGAAACCTGGTGCCATTCCTCTCAGTCATTTCTGGAAAGCACCCTTAGTAAGGGCATAATGTTCAGGCTACTTTGTACTTATTCCTTATCTTATCCCATAACTAGTGGGTTTCTTTTCTGCACTCCTCCTGCCTGCAAACACCATGTCCCACCTTCCTCATGCCAAACCCCCTGTACCAGACTATATCCCTGGAGCTGGGGAACGTGGCATTTTGCCAGGAATTGAATCAGTTTATGCAAACAATCAAGTGATAAGACTTTGGAGCACCTGAAATCCATGATTCCGATGGCAGTAAAAGGATGCTGCCACCTGTTCTATCAGCTGTCTTGAACTGAACACGTGTTTGTTTTCTTCAACTTTAAAGCAACATGGAAATTATTTTGTCCAAATAGAAATGGCATTTCAAATCCTCTGCACAAAAAAACCATCTAAACCAGTATTTTTAAATGCAAACCAACCCCGATAAAACCTCAGATGAAATCTTCCATTAAACCAATTACATAATAAAATTGATAGAATATAATACTAATAGTATAGTTACTTTTTACTAATTAATGACTAATTAAAGTCTAATAAAAAGTGAATTTTATAAGAAGGACATCTAATAAAATTTTTACAGGTGTGATCTCATTTAGAGCCTGGTGCAGCTAGAGAACAGCCTGGTTGTTGGACAAGAGCAGCAGCGGCTTTGTAAAAGATATATATGGCATGAAAATCCTAAAGGAAATACAGATTTTTGGTGTGAAAAACATCATTCAAATTTTTTGTTTTCCTATTTAAACTTGCTTCTAAATTTCAACGGACCGATACAGCAATATAGGTATTTAATTGGCAAAAGGTAAGGTACCAAAAAAAGTACAAAAAGAGGAAACTAAGCCTGGAAAAGGCAATTCAAACGCAAGCCGAGAGCTCCATCTGCTGCTGGGCTATGGCACGTCAGAGACTCTGCGGAGCCACAACGAGCTGGGATTTTAAAGATGTTGTTAATTAGGAATTGGAGTACTTTTAAGGAATACCTATAGATAAAATAAAGCTTTTCTTATCTTCCAGTCCATTTATTTTAATTTTCCTCTTTTATTTTTTTTTGTTTTGTTTTTGACCTGGCACCTTGAGGTCACTATTAGCGCTTACATGATATTCTTCTATCTTTAAGTGTATGAGAAAAAATTTCCTACACAGTCCTGTAGCATAACCCCAAACCCCTCTTGGGCTTCACCATCTCTTCAGTTTATTTCTTTATTTTCATGGGTGAAGGTCTTTTGTAAAAGCTGCAGTAGACAGATATCCTGTCTACTATTCTCATGCTGCCTGAGTCACACTAAGTCACAGTTGGGAGGAAATATCTTATTTGTTTTCATCCCTAGCTAAACACATTCATGTAGGATGTTCTCCTAGTCCAGCTGGGTTGGACTAGCTATTTTTTAAAGCCAAGCCATCATTTGATGGCTTCCAAGCCAAGCCATCATTTAATTCTAAGAAATGCTCTGAGACAGCTTTGAGGTGTCCATCACAGGGCGGTAATGGGGATGCCTGTGAGAGTCACTTAAAAACACATTTCTGTTGGGAACTAAAATGATAATCTATGAAGTAAATTGATGCACAAATAAACTCTCTACTGGAAAAAAACCATTTCATTCCAGAGATGGTATTTTTAAAACTTTGCTAGGCATAATGCATTGCAGAGTGCATGTTAAAGAGTATTTTAATTCTATTTGTGTTCCTAAGGGCAAACATGGATTTTCTTTCTCATCCTGCACTTTACATGCTCTTTCCCTTTTATGACAGAAAACAAACAATCCCTGGAGATTTTTTGCATTAAATTAAAGCAATACTCAGCTTGAGAAGAAAGATGGAGCTATAATGTTCAGTATAGCTGGATCACCTATCCCTGGAAACAAGATTTTGTCTCTTTGAGCTCAACCTTCCTTAGAGCAAAGTGCAAGCATCTTAACAGAGTCTCTTCTCCATTTCTTCCATCTTAAAGTAAACAAGGGCTTGTGATATCTCTATATAACCATATACAACAAATTGTGACAGATCCTGGGGACAATGAAACATAAATTAGCAGGAATGACTTTCAACAAAATGGATGGAATAATTATGAATGCATATACTTTATAATTATTTTTATTATAATAAGAATTGTAAGTGTCTTGGTGCTATTATTAATTGATTTCCCATCTATTACTTTAATTCCAGAATAAATATTGCAATATTACATATAAATCTAGACTTTTTTCCTTTTTTCCTTCTCTATAAATTTGTCAACCTACATTTTGTAACCAATAACACAAGCTTAATGATATGCCATCTACTAAAATGCAAACACAAAGCTTTCCAGTGTCAGATAAATTTATAAAGTCAGAAACCAAGCTGTGATTTTATCCTATAGATTTAATTAAGCTTGGTGACAGCTTTAGGAAAAAAAAAACATAAACTTTTCAATTTCTTATAACTTAAAGAGTTCTGGAGTTGCTGAATCTGGAATAAGGTTGAAGGAGAAGGGCCAATAAATAAGAGATTTTGGGGTATTTTTTATGATGTTCAAACAGATGTCTCTGCACAGAAGCAACCCTTAAAGTCCCCTCTGATAACAAAAATTATTTCGAAAATCCTGGTGATCAGCTAAACAGAAGTTTCTCTGTGCAACTCAGCAGAGAAAAAACCTCTTCAGCTGTACAAGCAAGATGGTGGCAATAAGAATTGGGGATTCAATTTACCTCATTACTGGACATTACACAAGAAAGAAAAATTATGTAGAACATAAAAAAGAGGAGAAAAAATAATTCAAGACTTGGAGATTATTTCTTACAGCCAAGAAGGTAAATCTATTTGCATCATTAATAAGAAGACCGAGTTTTTCCTCAGAAAGAAGGACTAATGAAGATTTTAGTAAAGATCTATTTAATCCAGAAGAGAAAATGGGTCATAAGAACTAATAATTGGGAGCTGAAAATTGGAAAATTTAATTTGGGAACATAGGAGAATGCAAGCAGTGAGAGTGAATAGCAAATAGTGAGAGTGAAACAAACTACTAAGAAAAAAGTGGATTTTCCATAATTTTAATTTTTATTAACTAATGCCTTATGTATTGTTCTTCAAAAATGTAATTATTTTTTATATAGTAATTTTGCCTCTGATTGAATGCGTTATGAGACATTTCCTCTATTATTAATTTTTTTTTTAGTTACTCATTTATATGGAAGTTGGCAAGAATTGTACTTTATAAAGTAGAAAATTAGAACATTAGGTTAAAGTAGTTGTTTTTGATATGGAAGGAAGAAAATTAGTAGAAATGCTGTATAAAAGGAGTTATGTAAACCTTAAAACTTCCCTCTGAGGAATGAGATGGCTGGAAGTTAAATTGGAACCACCAGCTGTAGAAATCTTTGAGTCTGTGTTGAAATGAAATCTCATCACTATATTTCTCCCTGCTAACAATTTCCCTTTACCTCTCTGAGGGAACTACTATTGAATTCACCTAAATTGAGAAACCAGAGTGAATGGAATAGAGAAAATGTTCTTGAAATTTATTCAAGATGATTCTTCAAATGCAGGAATTTATGTGACAAAGTCACAGTGGGCTTGGCCTATGATAGAAAACCCCACTAGATTTTGAAAGTATTTTTGTTAAAGAATTTTTGCTTCAAAGATCATCATCAAGTAGCAGCAAACTACAAGAGCAGAACATTGATCAACTTTTTTTCTACCTATGTTTTTCTTTTCGAGTTATACGTTTTATGGATATATTATGATACCTGAGATCTATATTTTATGATATTTTCAGTCTTTATCACAGAAACAAGTCCGTGCCAGAAGATCATAGACCATTCCTAGCTGTTCTCAGCAGTGCCTTCAAACAGAAAACGTGAGACATTGTTGGCTGACCCCGGAGACACTCACAGATATTCACCAAATCATCTCTATTTCCTCAGAGAGGATCAGTGTGTGTTCATCAAGATATGTGCTAGTCCAAGACACTGTTTGCACACAGTCTTCAATTTAAGGGGATGGAGATAATTCCCCACGTGGAAACAAGCTACAGTATATGTATTTTTCATTCTTTTCTGCAGCTATTTCTCCTGCAGGGTGCGCAGAACTGCAAAGCAGGAACAAATGGAGCCATTATGCCTATTCACTGAAATATTTGCTCTTTGGTGTAGTATGTGTTTTCTGATTTTAATGCCCTGTGGCTGTGAAAACAGCTTTCTCAGCTGTGGGAGAACTCTGAGCTCTATCTAGGGAGCAATGGGCCCTGCAGTATCCTGGGTCATTTCTGCCATGGTAAGGAAACTCTTCTTAAACTGCAGCTCTCAAGAGCTGAATTTCTGGAAATCCTGTACCTCCTCCTATAAAGTCTGAAGATGATCTCCAGTTCTTTAGCAGGACCTGATGCCTCCTCAGACCGAACTGAATCTTTCACATCACCCAGGAATTCAAGACACCTACAATTTCGCTGCATCCATCAGCACATCCATGGAATTCATTTGGAGACAGAGAGTTGACCTGTGGGGGAGAAACTGAATATTTCACTTACACCATTGATCTGAATTGACTGGCCAGCTGACAGGGCAGGTCTGTAGTTCTGGCTGGCCTAGGGACATCATGGTTTCTAAGTCTCCATCTGCTGTTATAATATCCCCCTGGTTTAAGTTGTGTAACGTATAAGAAAGGTATCCTGCTCAGGCACTACCAGTCTGGATTTGGGAAATTCTTTGCTGATTTGAAATTGACCTTGTTCAACAGTCATACATAGTGTTCTCGCTTATATTTTTGAAATGTGTTTAAAATACTGTGTTTTTAAAAAAAGCAACAAATTTCAAATGCTAAGTGACAAAACTAAGATCTATACCGATAAATACTGATGCAGGAACAGCTTACTAAATTCAGAATGATGGCTGGAAGAGGGAAGGACACATTGCATCTAGCAAGTACTGAGACCTAATATCCTGTCTCTAGCCAAGACCTTAGGAAACAACCTGCAAGAATAGGGTGAACAGAAAGAGACACTTCCCTTTATGCTCACTCCAAGATGCCAGAATTTTGAATTAAATGCTGCACCCCAGGTAGGCTCTACTCCCATGCCTTTGTCTCTTATCTCTTAACATCCATTTAAACTTTTAGCATAAAAGTAGTCTTTATTTTATAATGAGCTCTATGGCCAAACTGCAGATTTAAAGTTCTTATTAAAAAAAATATGTTATTTGCTAATTCAATTTAGTAGTTCCTAATTCCAAAAAGAATCAATGAATAAGTATTCAGCAAATTTTCAGTATTATAAACAGTAAATAAACATTCACTGGCCATTTTCTATGCTGCCTTTCTATCTTTCTACACTATATGGTACCTTTTATATCTATATCTCTATCATCTATATCTATATCTGTATTTATATCCCTTTGAAGAATCCAAAAGGTTTATCTGACCTTCCCTTGTCTTCTGTCCTGGAACTGGGACAAGGTTATTAAACACTGCCATTCTCATATTACCCCTAGAGCCATTCTTGCTCTAACCCCTTGCTTAAAATCATCACAGAAATAAGATGGCTGCACCATCATGAACAGAAAGAAACATAGTCAGCTCAGTAGAATGCTTGGTTTGCACAATGATGCAATTTAAATTCTTTGATATTTTAAGACAGTGAAACATGCACACGAAATTCCTAGCCACTCTTTATAAATATTTAATTCTATTTAATTTTTTTTTTTGTTAAAAAAAAAAATCCAAGGAAGGCATGTTGTCTTGGAATTACAGCAAAAGATGTGTTATTTTGTTGGCATCTTTTAGGAATTTTTGTGTTGCATGTTAAAGCAAAATTGTGCATCAGCAGAATTGATGCTGGAAATGTTACAGGTCTTTATGACAACCACTATGTTATCATGTCATGATAAAAATAAGTTGGAAGGATAGGTTTGGTAATTGGTCACAAGAACCAACATCTAAAGATAAAAAGGTCTCTTTATGTACAGGGTACATTGCCCCAAGCTGGTACTACTGTGTAATTTTTTCAGATGTAAATTCTTGCATTGACAGGTTTTTCTGAAGAACTGCATTTTTGATGCTAAGTGCTACAGAAGCTCCTATAGAAGGCAGCTAAGGAAACATAGGGGGCAGGAATGGCAGAGAAAACTGAAGACAGCAGAGCCTAATGGAGCACAAAATTAATTTTGTCTGCCAGGGGCAGCATTTGGTGACAAGGAAAATTTACAAGTATTTTGAGGCTACAGAATTTGGGACCTTTAGGGCTCTGCCTTATTATCAACATGGTTGTTTAGTCCAATTACACAAAACGTTTCAGCCAACTAGTTAATACCGAATGACAATAGAAATGAGACAAAGGGCAGAAAATTAATGAAGAAAAATAAAAATGAACGTAGTTGGAACAGCCATATTTGCAAGCACATTCATATACAAGGACTCAAAAATTTCTAGCAACTGTAGATGATTCCTTCTTTTTTTATGCTCTTTTTCCAGACATGACTGAATTGATGCTCAGTCTACATGCAAGAACGTTTCTCTCTTCAGCTGTTGGAAAAGAAGTAAAGACAAAAAAAGTTATACTGAAGGCATTTAAATAGCTAATAAAGTTTAGAAACTCTGAGGCTGTAATGGGACATTCCAAATAACTGAATAGCAGTAGCCTGATAGTATTTAAAAAGGAAAAAAAAAAAAGAAATAAGGATTAAGCGTTACTTAAGATAAGAGAGGAGGGAAGAGGGAAGAGAGCTATAACAAGGTATACAAGCAGGAAGGACTGAAGGGAGAATAGAAGGAGGAGGAACAGAAACTGAGGGAAGACAGATTTAGAGTATAGAGACTAATGGGACAAACAAATCTGGCAGCAGAAAAAGAGGGAAGAAACACAGAAGAAAAGGATATTGAAAAGTAGCAAATAACAGAAAAAAGAGTAAACTAAGAATGAATACAACTGAGACATATTCTAGTTTTCCCTGAAAGCAATGCATTTCCATGCAGAAGTGTTACTATCATAAAATCAGTACCACAATGGTTTAGCATAGTCAAACTAATATATATCAGCATTCCTTTTCTTCTTGTTGCAGATATAACCAGCCTCTTATGGACTTGATATTTTATTTTGGATGGAAATTTGGACCTCAGAGGACTGGTCCAACCAGCTCCTGCATTTTATTTGAAAGTCATTTTAGAAGCTACCTTGTTTGTGCTGGTGATGTCATGCAGCAAATGATTTCCTTAGGAACTAAGTTCAAGTGTGGACTGACAGTCAGTTTTGAGTATCTGGCTTTTATTATTGCCAAGATATTATTATTATTATAGTAACAAGATTTTAATGTATGCAGGTCAGAAAGAAAATATTTGCAAACAATACTGATGTCAAATGGATCTCCTCCTTTCCTAAAGTTTAAGCACTTTAATCACTTTAATGAAAAATAATCTTAATATTGATTATACCTTGATTATTGATTATACCTTAATGCTCTCTAAAACAGTAAAAATCCATTCAGGCATTATAAGCATATATCTGTTACAGTAACTTATCATCATACCATATTTGAGTTTCTTTTGAATATTACAGTATGTTTCAAAATCTTGACTGTGAAGAAAATCAGAAATATCCTATTAGATACACAGACACATACACATATATTTCAGCTAGCCTCTCAACTTTAATTCATTTTCATAGCTTTCTTTTAGATAATTAGAAAAGAATCAATAAGAAAATGGTAGATTTTTCATGATAGCAAAGATGTTTTAGAACTATACTTGGTCTTGCCATTGATTTAGGGATATAAAAGAAGGAAAGGGCAGAATTAATAGGGCAAAGCTGACTTAACAGAATGATGCTATCTCTCCTTATTGATGAAACCAGAAAATAGGATCTTCCCAACATGTTTTTAGCACATGGAATAAAAACAGAGCTTGGGAGAAGAATGAGTGAACCAGGGAACAGGCTCTATTTTGTGTGAGTAGAGCTTATGCAAAACCTCACCAGTCCTGCTCCCACCTCTCACTAGTCCCCTTTCTGGCTGTACTTGAAAGGCACTTTTCAACAACCCATCTCCTAACCTGGGGCACCCTTCATAAAGGACTCATGGATGTATTGGATACGTCTTGCCTACTCCGAGCTGTTTAGAGAAAGTTTTCTGGCAAACATCATGAAATGTCTGTTTCACTCTCAGATTTTTTCTAGACAAGATAGCAAACTGGGCAGTAAGTTTAATTTGTAGAACTGTTGTTTGCTAGTGCCATGTGCCAGGGCACTGATGGGCAGAGCAGAGCCCTGAGGGGCTGGAGAGTGGCACTGCTGAGGAATTACAGCGTCTCCTGCAAGATGTTTGGTGCTGTAAGTCATGTGTGAAACATGCCTTCCCCCTCAGTAATAAGATCAGAAATTTAATTAAAAGTCTGTAAATTCTTATTATAATTTCATAGGTTAAGTCTTATACTTTTATAGGATGATATCAATTTTACATATGCTGTAAAAAAGCAAGGCTTGGGAATTTCAGGGCATGAAAAGCAGCTTGGTGTTCCAGATGGTTTATAAAGTCAGACAACACTGCTTCACCCTGTAGAGCAGTTTTTGGAAACTGTCCCCAGCTTACCAGCTGTACAAGAATGCAGTGACAGAAGGGAATACTTGACATATTTATAAGCAAAATTTAAATTATTTTCTAACCTTAGGGGCAGAGATAAGCATCTCCAGTCTAATATGATACTATTAAATGCCAGAAGCAAAAAGATGCACGATGGATCTCTCAGTGTATTTACCTTTAAATATCTGACCGTGTACTTGTTTCATTTGCCACTCGGTCCCCGTCATTGCTAATTAGGCACCGGCTGCCAGAAGCCCTCCGGATTTCTGCTCCATCCCAAGGGCAGAGGCGGGTGCTGGGGCTGGGGCTGGAAAGTTTAATTCCTCAGCCTGACTGACCGCCGGGTGTCACTGTTTGACAGAAATAAACTCGGCAAGGCTGAAAACCGGCCCATAACTTCCCCACTTGTATGCTAGAAGATGCAGATTTCATTCCAAAATCCTCTTCCCCATCTGGCCTCTCATTGGATGGAGCTTTAAAGGATATTTCGGAGCAGGATGATACTTTTTAAAATGGATTTTGGAAAATGCTTTCATTTTTAATAAAAATACCAAGGGCAGGGGAAAAATGAGAAAAAAAAAGGTAACTTATGAGCATTTGAGATATTCTGTGCTGCTAAAATTTGTCAATTACATTTATTTACTGGCATCATAATCCAGGCTGCAGATAAAAATTGTGCTCAATTAATATGGAAAACCTGATCCTCCAGATTTTCAACCTGAAGTATTAGATTTCTAGTGTTTCTCAGGCCAACACTAATCTTACTGACACTTTTAGTTAGATGTAATAGAAAATGTCAGGTTTGAAACTGGCCAAAAGTATAAAAAAACTCTTAAAGAAAAACCTCATTTCAAAAAGCTTAAGGATGCCTGTCTATTTAAAAAAGAAAATACTTTGGTACTTTTAAGAAAGGGAATACATTGGTACAGCTTCAGAGTCTTTTACCCAGATGATGAAAGTAGAAAAAAAAAAGTATTTTCTCTCTCCCCAGATAATGTAACTGAATGCCATGCCCTTATAGTGAACAGTTGAGAAGTACAACCAATTAATTAAAAAAAGGGGTAGTAACCTAGAAAAGGAGGATAAATTAATCCCAGGAAAATGGGAAAATGAAGACAGTACCTCAATGAAATGTACTTTCCGAGTGGAATAAAATCATTGAGTGTGATAGAGATCAAAGGATTTATTGCCTCCTGTCTAATAGCAATGGAAGGATTTATTGCCCCCCAAACCTGCGGCTTCCAGAAGAATGTACTTACCCCAGTGTCTGCTAAATGTGGATAAATTCCTTCCCTCACAAGCTTTCTAAAATGTGGAAAGATTTACTTCCTTCTCCACAGTCTGCCTCAAATAAGCAACTACAAATGATGCCACAGATGGTGCTTTTTCCTTCTCTTTAAGGAGAAAATTTCACAGAGGAAACCTAAAAGCAAGTAAACATTTTTTATGGATGTAAAAAAGAAATACAGCTTAGACAATAACATCAAATATTATGTATCTACAGAGGCTGGTTAGAAAAACTTTTGAGGTAAGGTATTGAAAACAAGGCCACGTAATATGACAATTCAAAGGCAAGGTCATCAAACATATGGCTATTTCACTTTATAATAAATTTGATAATATTCTAAAATAGTTATGTAATGTAACCTGCAAATTAAGATTTGCAGGGACTTAATACTTTGTCTACTTGCACTGCTGGGAAACCAGGCAAGACTTCAGACATCCATGATCTGCTTCAGGACCAAAAGAAATGGCAAACATCAAGCCACAATTTTGCAGCTTCTGTTTCATATTCAGAAAAAGATTTGGGTGCCCAAAAGCAAGCCTGCATTTTTCCAACTACATCATCGGGCCAATAAAAGATATTCACTCTGCCCATAAATCTTTCCTTGCTATCATTAAAATGTTAGAATATGTTTAAAGCTTTCAGATGTTACTGGTTGTTATGTAATAAAGAAGTTGATTATACATAAAACATTGCTTATGTGGAATAGCAGCCAGGTTCAAAGAATCAGTAACTTCAGAGACTATGAGGATAAATGAGAGCTTGATCAAAAACTTGAAGCCGAATCTGAGCATTCCTCCAACTAAGCAATTTTATCTGCTGTCGAGCTTTCCAAATCAATTCCCAGCCGCCAAGAGATATTAAAAGCCAGAAAGGTGGAAGTGCACAGGAGAGGCACTTGGTCAGAATTTTATTCTTTTAAAAACTCACATTTGTACAGGACTCCTGAAGTTGTGGTGATATGCACTGTGAAGCAGTTTCACTGCTAGGATAGGTCTCTAACAGAACAGCACCAGATCGCCTGGTCTCTGACTTCCACATGACTCAGTCTTGAGCCTGATGCACCTAAATGAAAGGCCTGAAGGTGTAGCTACCTACCTAATTCCTCCTCCAGAAGCTGTAAAAAAATAGTTTGTGTCAAAATGTTAAATATTCACTGGGCCAGTGAGAAACCAAGAAAAATCTGTTGTCTACAGGCAGTAAAATATATTAGTGAAGAAAGGAAAGGACTGAGCATGTTTGAACCTCAGTGTAAACCAAGGGCTGACACAACTTAAATGAGGAGCTGAAGATGGCAAAAGAGGAAAACTCCGGGATTTCCATGTCTCAGATTCCTGAGGTGGCTGTCATTTCTTTCTACATCTATTTCTTTCACATTTAGAAAGGTATTTTGGTTTGAGAATGGTTCTTCCCAATTCAGTGACCCCACCAAAACTCTCCAAATCAAAAACTGCTGTCTTGCTCCCCCTTCTTTCCTCCCCCTCTCCCCTGAGGATGACTGAAGAGCAGAATTGGAGACACAAAGGTGAAGATCATGGGTTAAGATAAGAACAATTTACTGGAAAAAACATTGAGATAAGAAAAGGAATAGTAACAGCAAAAACACTAATAACACAGAGCACAAAGAAGGGTATATTATTGCTCACCCTGGAAACTCCTGACAAAAGGCAATACCCTTCACGTCCCTCTGCCATGCTACACCCACCATTCCCCTCTGGAATGGAACTGGGACCTTGCTACCCTGACTAGAAGGAACCCCTTGTCATTGAAAAATGTCTCCCTGCCTGCCATCCCTGACAATGATATGATTACTTGGATAATGGGAGATTATTACCTACGGACTACTGTGCATACCAGCATAGGAGAGCAGCAAAGATGGCAAAGCTGCCAAAGAGTGAAAGGTGCTGTGGAATGGTTAATAGAATGGACACTGGAAGGGACAAAAAGGTCTCTTTTGCCATGGATTTTTGAAACAGAAATATGCTTCCTCAGAAAAGTAGTTCTGGTGTTACTTACTAGAAAGTGCCCTGGGGTCTAGAGCTTCTTCTCTTTTCCTTCTCACTTGTGCTTTTGTGGGACCTGACTTTCCTCTGAAAAGTACTGATAGCATGAAGCCTTAAAAAAATTATGTGATAAAGGCAGGGGAAAGACATGGTAATTTGCAAGTAAGTGTAGGCACACCAAAGAGATCCGTGGGGCTAATCTGTCCTGCTAGCCCTGTAGTCACACCTGAACTAGTTTGTGAAGAGCTAGCACAGATATCACAGAGCTACCTGGCAGTGGAAACCTACCCCTGGAGCAATGGGATGATGCTGTTCCATTCTATTGCTCTCACTGGTACAGGGACATCTAAGAAAAGAAGAAAAGCATGTGAAGAAAAACAAATAGGCACAATTCCCACCTCCTATTTGTTTGTTGTCAGTCTGAGCTCATAGTCCTTATTCTGCATAGGTATCATGGTAAGCAGCTTCCACACCATGCTGTGCTTGCCTTGACACTTCATTATAGGTCTCCACAGATGAATAGAAGTGACAGTGCAGTGAAAAAGCACTTAGAAATGCAAAAGCTAATATTTGCTGGATGACTTGCTTGTTTATGCTTGGAGCAGGAGTGGTGACACCTGAAATCCTATTGTGGTCTAGGGAGCAGTCAATCAAATTTCTGGAACCTCCACTCTGGTGTGTGTTGAATCGGCCCTGGTTGGCAGCCAAACTCCCACACAGCCTCTCACACCCTCCTTTCCCCAGTGGGGACAGACACAGAGGATTGGAAGAAGGAGACTGAGAAAGCTGTAGATCTCTTGTGGCTCAAATACTCAGGAAAAACACGTATTGAGGTGGGAGGGAGTCATAAGAAACATACACTGGACAGCAGTGTACTTGGCCAGCTATACAAAGCCAAAGCAATGGCCTCACTCCTGAATTCCACGCTGACCACAGCTCCCAAGTTTGTGTCAGTGTGATCTCAGCCAACAGGGACAGCACAGTGGGTGGCTTTAGCCTGTAGACTGTTAGACAATAATGTCACAGCCATCCTCGTTTGGTTTTAATGCTCTCCTTTGATCTCCTGTCAACCTTGGTTATCCATTTTCCACAAGGACAGCCCTCCTGAAATCCATTAGGAGCACAGTGATGATGGGCCTCATCTGCAGCTCCCGGAAGTGGAGCTCTTCCCAAGGTGCTGGCCTTGGAAGGCCACCATTCTCAGCAGCCTGGGCAGACTGATATGCACATGGCCTGGTGTAGGGCTGTGAAAGGCTTAGGGGTGTTCAAAGGGCAGGTGGGACCTTTCAGTGTGAAATGAAAATCTTTCTCCAGAACCTTGCATCTGAATCTCCACCTTTTGTGGCACCAAGCTTGATAAAAGCCCTGATCTCTAAATGTAAATAAGAATCAGATTTGAGAAAATAATCCTTCAAAACACACACTTGGAGTTGTCTTCAAGTTGCTATATAATATTAAAATTGAGGAGATATTGCATTTTGGAAAACTATATTCCATGGGTTTATTTACTGTCTATACAGATCCCTGCTACTGTGTGGCTGTACTTATATTTATGTATATACACACAGACACATAAACATTTCCAATCAGAGCAAGGGAGAAACTGAATTTCAATAGAGACTATTTTTCAACTCAATAAGCAGTAGCAATTTTTTAAACTAATTTTTGAGTGATAGAGTATTTTAAAAAAATATATTTCTCTCAGCCTTTGTGTGTACACTAGAAAATTTTGATGACAACTGTAGTCCAAATGGCAAGGTCCTGTTACAAGGAATTCATCACAGATGTAGCCCTTAGGCCAAATTATGACCAAAAGAAGACTGAAAATAAAATGTTAAGAAACAGCTGATACATTTTAATTTATGAAATGCAAACTAGGCACGATCAGTAGGTTCTGACATATATTTACTTGCTAGTAGCACTGTGGGGCAATGCTGGAGCCAACGGTGAAAACCTTCAGCTCCGATCCCCCTCCCCTTTGGCAGCTGTTGAACATCATTTCTCAATCAGGTCCACTTCTCCAACATGTCAGTGAGCTTCAAAACTTTTCTCCAGATGGCCACTGAAGCTGGGAGCGATGACTGCAAGCTGCATATTAAAGATCTAAGTTCTTCAAAAGAGCTTGAGCCTGCAAATCCATGCAACCTTGTTTTTTCCTGGGAGGCATCAGTGGGTGGATGGAGCTGAGGCAGGGAGAAGGCAGGATGAAGTGTGTAGGAACAGGGAAATGACAGCGGTGGCATATCAAACCCCTGAAAATAAAAGGATTATCATTGATTTCTACAGGATGTGTAGCAGGTTCAACACCTTATGTTACTTCACATAGGGGCTGGCCTTCCAGGCTGTGCAGAGCCTCTTGCCTCAAAAGCATCCCTTGGGACCCTCTGCTCCATGGCACACATGGCCATGCAATGCTGTCTCTGCCCAGAGTGTCCCTGGTTTCTGGGAATATTGCCAACTTTTCAGATGCCAGTAGCAAAGATTGTGAATCTTTTTCTGCTCCTGTCATAGCACTTTGGTCAGTAAGGGAGAGACGAAGAGCACACTTTGTATTTTCTCAGGAATGATGATTATTGCTTTTTACTGCTGTGAGGTTCCTGAAGGTATTATGTAAACAGGGACCAACTTTTTATCACTATCAGAAAACCGCCATATTTTCCTGAACTCATTGTATAGGATCTTACCTCAGGATAAGAATCCTAGCAGCTGGTGAACTGAATTTCTCCCTGCTAACTATTAAATGCAGTTGATCATTTATCTGCAGATTGTGATGTGAGTTTAGGCAGTTGAATCACACATGGATATTTAAATGTGAAAACATAACCTTAGGTGTCAAATTAAATCACACTTACTGTTCTTCAGAAGCTTTCTTGTGACTGTTAAGCAGTTTTTTTCATATCACACTTGTACTCTCTCTCCATTTCACCCCTTCCAAGCAATCAAAGTAAACAAATAGCACCAATAATACTAACTTCCATCCAGTTCTGTGCTGTCTCAGTTACAGCATAGACATTCCCAGTCACTCTGATTATAGAACACTTCTGAATTTCTTCATCATAAAGTGAACGTATATTAAAAATACAGATTGTCAAAGATGTGGTGGGACACCTTCCCTCCAGTGTGGATCCATGGTTTTCAGTGCAGTGTGTCCAGATATTCCTCTCTCTGAAGCACAGGATGTTGGGTGAGTCTTGGCCACCTGAAAATATTATCTGAACCTTAAAGATCCAGAAAGGACAGAAATCTCTAGTGTAAAGTGAAGGATACAGCTGTACCACCAACTCACAAGGTGAGAGTTAGCTCCATTCATTTGTTGTGTGACTGGCTTTAACAGTGTTCTGATCAAACCCAGTTAACTTCAGGGAATGTTCAATGTTGGGATTGTGGTTCTCAGATTTTTACCCCAGGCTCTCCCTGGGGATGCTTACTGGACATGACAAAATTCTACTGAAACAGAGAAAAGATGTCCAAATCTGAAGGAAACTTGCATATCCAAATGCTTCTCTGCCTTATTTTGTTCCCCACGCCCCCCAGCTGAATTAGTGGACCATTAGTTTTTCTACAAATCTTTGTTTCATGAAAAATTTATGTCTTCATAACAATCAGCTCACAACTGTGTTCCCTGCAGGACAGGCACAACAGTATACAGACATTTTGGTGCCTGATAGCTTGCATGTTATTTATTTAGTTTCTCTTAGCTACCACTATTTTATTGGTAGTGTTTGTTTTTTAGAAAATATTTTCCTCCAAGTAGCAATCTGATTCAAGCCAAAACTTTATGAGGAGACAAGAAGAATGCCTGCTGGGTCACCCTATCTTAGGAGAAGGACCCTCAAGAAAACCATGTAGTTTATATAAAGAAGAGATTAAGAACACCTGTGATCTAAAATCTACACTTCAGTTCTTGTTCTCTAAATAATTTAGGAATTCAAGAAACAGCAATCACATCATGTCTGGTAGTCCTGAGCTGTTACAGATTTACTGAGTAAATCACAGAAATAGAGGAGTCCTTTAGCCAAATTATTACAATCTGTGTTTCTGCTAAGATGTAGCCCATGTTTCCTTCAGGTTTGAACTACTGCTCTCCAAGAAGAGCTTTAAGTAGTTTCAGACAAGTTGGTTCACTGTGATGAATTCACTATATTGAGATATCTCCTGGGTCTTATGCAGCCCCAGAACAATTTGTTTGCCAGTATCAAGAATCAATACAGCCATTTTGATCTTGCTTTTGAATCTAAAAACATAGTATGTAAAGGGAAAATCACTTTTAGGATGGACAAATAATGTACAAATATTTCCTGTGTTGTAAAGCAACATTTCTGAAATTCCCACCCTTTACTGAAGCCCAGGAAGGCTAGAGCAGACTAGGAAAACAGACCAGCTGGCTACCCACATGAACTCTCTGGTGGTGATGAAGAAGCCTGCTGGTTATCCTGCTAAACCATTTGGAAGTGACAGCTTGCAGACTCTTGGAATGTACAGACACACGAGAGGGGAGTTCAAGCCTGTTGGAAGCTGGTAACGTCTGGATGAGGGGGAGAGGGGATGAAGTCCAATCTGTGGTGTGGGAGAAAAGTGAGAGTCCTAGATTTCCAGCCAGGCTGTTCTGTATTTCCTCCTTTCTATATCTGATTTGTTGTGTATCAAAGGGAAGTAGACCACTCGATACCACAGACACCTAAGGGGAGCATCACTGATGTCTGCAACCATGTTCCTTGTCAATGACACATCCATTAGAGGCTAACTCCTCTATCCTCAGCATTCAGACTGAGGTGTTTATTCTACACAGGTAACCTTGAACCTCTCATGTCAGTCCTGTGACAGGCCCAGCAAGAACCCTTTGGGCACTAGGTCAGTTCTACTCGATCCATTCTTTCAAGTGACTGGAGAGCTGTTTCGAACTCTGACTTGTAAGCAACTTATAACTTGTAGTTATCTTGTAAGTAACTTCTGTCTTGGGTATTATCTGACATCCTGTGCATTTCTGATCCCTCTAAGTTCTCAAAAGATGGAAAACTTATTAGAGATTTGTTTTGTGTGGAAAGGAAAATCAAAGGGAAAATAAACCAAGGGAAATCACAGAATCATGGAATTGTAGAAAAGCTTGGATTGGAAGGGACTTTAGAGATAATTTATTCCAACAACTCCTCCCTGCTACCTCCCCTTGCCCTTCACTCTCCTCCCACCCCCTGCTCTTTCCCCCCACCCATAATGGACAAGGGTGCCACTCCCACTAGGCAAGCTACTCACAGTTCCATCCAACCTGGCCTTGAGCATTTCCAAGGATGGGGCACCCACAGGCTCTTTGGGCAATCTATTTCAGTTCCAGCTTCATTACCCTCTGAGTAAATTTCTTCCTAACATCCAATCTAAGGCTCTCTCCCTTTAGTTTAAAACTAGGCAACAAACATAAGCATGACCACAGCAAGGACTTTCCAAACATAAACTCCATTTTACCTAGACTCATGAAAAAAATACAATTATTTTCAAAGTCACATTCTTTCCCATAAGCTAGAAAAGTGAGCTTTCAGCAGTGTCAGCTACTTGCTCAGTGTGTTTTAGGCACCACTTCATAGTAAACAAACAAAAAACCTTAGAAATCTGGAATAACCAGCCTGTTCTAGCCTTATTAAGTAGGTCATATTTCCCAAGCCTCAATATGACCACAAAACACAAAATGCATCTTTTATTTCCAGTATGAAATACTGTTATTTTAACACAGTTTTAACATCAATGGAAAGAACAATTTGCTTAAGTGTTTGGTACTGTGGTTATATATTTATGTGGAGGGATAGTAGTTTGAAGTTTTTTTCAAATGGGAAAAACAGTTTATACTGCAAAGATGAAAGAATCTCCCTCTTCTATCTGGACCAAATGAGTGCATTTGCATGCTCACCAAAGCTAGTCCAGAGGGGAAAATGTAGCAGAACCTGCTGTGACAATGGAAGAAGTTACTAGTTCAGAAATTGCTAATGTAGAAATAAGAATCTCAGAATAAACCAAGACAGGTGATCAACCTTGAAATATATGTCAGATCTAAATGCAAAGAGCTATTAAAAAAGAAAAAAGAAAAAACTCTTGGGGATGCAGCCTCCTGAACTTCTGTGGAGCTCTAGTGCTAATGGAATTTTGTATTGTTGCACACCTGGTATACTTGGTGATGTAATGGCATCTAGTGGGAAAGTAATTAATATTCAAATCACTGCACATTGGCATAATGTTTGAACAGGTGATGCTAAAATATCTCTGTCACACAGGTAGATGATGCTCCCAAGTACATTCTTTGCTAACTGCAAAGCATTGTAGAAATTGCCTACACAAGACGAGCAACTATCATCTGTGCCTCCTTGTTTTGTTTTGTTTTGGTTTTGTTTTTGATTGTTTTTTTGTTGTGGTGGTTTTTTTTTTTTTTTTTTTTTTTTTACTTTGGCTGAACACCAGGTGACTCTGAGCACTCACAGGTTTTGTGCTTGCAAATGTGGCTGATAAAGAGTGCTGGAGCCCTGAGGGCTGTGTGAACACTTACTACCAAGTGCCTGAGTGCCTACCTGGGCACGCAGCAGATGGAGCACTTCGCTCACACAACTCATGTCAGTGGGCCACCACCAATGTTGGGTCACAGGGAAATTAATGTCAATTGATGTAAATTATACTCATTGCTAGACTTTTGGTGCTATAAGTCACCTAATGGGCTTTATTTTCATTTATGTCACTGGACCCTGTATGCTCACAGTCTAATTGGATGATACTATTTTAATGATATTGGCAAGACCAAATGCGCTCATAAAAGCTTGTGATGCTTTTGCACTTTACAGAAATATATTACTGTTTTCTGTCCAGTGAGTGGTCTAAATCTGTTCATTTTTCTCCTAAAAGAATGAAATGTTGAACACATTCAGAGCTTTAAAATTTACAAATTTTGTGGAACTAAATCATAACCCAGTCTTTGGAAGTGGATCTCTTGTCAGTGTTCCAGAGCTGCTAAGATATTTTGCTGGTGAATTGTAGTTAGTACAGTTAGAAACATTGCAGGCTTTAAAAATGGAAATTTAGAAGCCCATTATACAGCTTTCTAAGAATAAAAAAACCCAAAACATATGCCACCACTGTAAAAGGCAGTTGTTATACTGCTAGACAAATTAATACAAATTAGAAAGGAGAGAAAAGGAGCTTGAAGGATGTAATATGATGCAGATAAAATCTGAAATAAAAACGTACAAGAAAAAATGAGTCAGAAAAATCATGAAAGAAACATTCATACTAATTTAGTGAAGGGAAAGAACAAAATCTAAAGTGACAAGACTGTGATTCGAAAATGCTTTTCCTCTCACATATTTCAACCTGCCTAGTGTCCCACTGCTGTGAGTCACACTTGCTGCCTTCTTGCAATTCCCTGAAGTGCTATCAGCTATGATTACTGCATACATTCAAGTATTCTCTAATCTTGAGCCTTGTCCTATTAACTTTCACTGGTATATGAGACATGAAACTTGCTGAGATGTTCTCCTGGATTTAGACACCTAAATTCAACTAATTTTTAGAACAAACAAAGCATTTCAAACCCTGTCCCCTAGCTCTTGAAGTTAGAAATTAGTGAACCAGAATCCAAAACTGGGGAAACAATGATGAGCATGCCCTGCTAGACAGAAGTCTGTAAGTTGGTTACCAGCAAGGTACTGAGCATTCATATTCTGTAAAGAAAAACATTTGGTTTTCTAATGGGAACTTTTTACAGAGAGTTGCAGCAAGTATTTCGTGCCAAAATATGACTGCAACAACTATGCTTCCAGCCATGGTGAACTCATAGTAAAATTCCATTAGATATTTGTAATACTTCAAGGGACATTTTCCCCTGAACTCACCTGACATTGATCAATTAAATGACATATAAGTAAAAAATAGGTCATACTCTTACAGTCAGCTGACATCATATATCTAAAACCTATAAAAAAATCAGCGTACATATAATATAGGAGTTTGAAAAATTCATATCTGTAAAAGAAAAATATAGCTGGGGTAATGTGCAATCCATATGCATGTCAAATCAGTAAGATATTTAAGCCTCTGTGAATGTAATCTTGTATGCCATTCCTTTTCCTTTTGACCCTGGGACCCTGTAGTGAAGAGGGAAGTAGTCTCTAGCTGAGCATATTGGCTAAAGAAACCCAGTTATCCAGGCTCATTTCAGATGACAATGCCTCAGAAATGCATGAATTCCCTTGGTTTGGAGACGTGTTAGGAGGAAGAGGACAGTATTTTTTGGCTATAATGATGTGGAGAAGGTCTCTCTTGCCTTCAGCTTTTCCAGGCTGGCTTTCTATTGTTATTGCAAGTATGGGAATTTTTCTGGGAATTTTCTGGACTCTCCCATGTTATTTATGTTTGGCTTCAGAAACCATGGCAAAAAAGGGGAGTTCCCCAAAATAAAGAGGATCACATCTTCCTCTCCCTACCAATATAACTCTAAGGAAATAGGATTTTAGTGCTTAAGAGTAGAAATTATAATGTCATAAATCTGCCCTGCACTTTACTCACTGTACTACATTGCTTGTTCTTGGCCACTTTAAGTGATAACTAAAGGCAGCCTACAAAAAGCAGACCACATGAAGACTACAAGCACACTTTACTCAGCCAGAAAAATTCACTCCTTGGATATAGTTTTGGGGACTCGGTGACAAGTTAGGGTATTTGTTCCTGTAGTATCATTTACTCAGTTATGTTCTTTATCTTCCTCACTACCCATTATATCTCTTCCATCGTATTACTGATGGACATATGCAGAAGACATTTTACAAAGGCAGAGTACATTTCCAGGCACCAGACCATATGCACACAGACTCCCTGTAATGCACAAGTATTAATACTGCTTTTTGGTGTGAGTATAATTAATCCATTATGAGCGGGAAATGCAACATGTGCTGTATATGTCTAGAATTGTTGTGTCATTCTTCTGCACTGATCTATTGTTTTTGGAAACCACTCGGTCCACTGAGCAGTCACAATGCATTTTTTCCTCAGATTGCACAATGAATATGGTGGCCTCAGGAAAATTCAGGCCTACCACCAACAATCTCATTTTCTGAAAGATAGTTACTGTTTAGTTACTGATTTTTTGTTCTCAAAACCTGTAAGGGAACAACTTTGAGAATGGCACCCAAAGCCTGCAGCTCAACCTGATGCAATTGTTAGAAACAGAAATAGTTCACCAGGTAGGTCTTGCCAGAGAACAAGAGAAAAAATAATTATTTTTGGTCTTGGATCTTAGTTCTGTACTGTGGGACCATGGAATTCAGATAGAATCTTTACACAGCTCTGTAAATCTCCAGTCCTTCTATGATAGTTCTGACATCACTAGAAGCCATTCTTTCTCTTCAAGATGGCATGGTTACCTCATTCTGCAGTAGGCCTCCTAAAGGCTCCAAAAAGGGTTGTGTACCTACAAGAGTAGGGAAGCATTTGATATATGCCACATTTGTTTAATAATTTGTCCTCCATGTCCTCTTTGAATGTTCTCAGTAATACCCATAAGACATTTAGATCTCTTTCTGAGGAAGCCACTGCATGTGTTTGCCTTGCATAGGAGGAAAAGAAAAGGAGAGGGGAGAAAGTGCTATATAGAACATTAAAATAGGATGAGCTCCCACATAACACACTGCAGCAGAAGTCCTACAAGGTATTCTCTGCATAGGTTAGAAAGTTTGAGCAGTTCACCACAAGATCTTTTCATCTCATAGAAATACCAACAAAGCAGGCTTTGACATACTTTGGCAAACTAGCACTGACAGTGGAGGCAGGTTTACATGGTGAATTACATGTCTGAGTGTTTGAATAGCTCATGTGGACAGGGAGAACCAATCAATCTAAACCGTGGGTCTCTATTCAAGGGCATCTGGCTAAATTATTATAATCTGTGATATATAAGAATTTAGGCTAGAGCACCCAATTGCTAGCTCTGGACTTGAATCTAGCTGTGTGTGGGAGTGGCCTGAAGCTGTGTCAGGGGGAGGTTTAGACTGGATATTAATAAAAGGTTATTCACCCAGAGGGTGGCTAGGCACTGGAACAGGATCTCCAGGGAAGTGGTCACAGCACCAAAGCTGTGACCATCTCAGCATATTCTGTCATTCTGTAATTGAAGTACATAAACCCCAATCCTGAAGGATTTCTCTGGTGGCTGTATATTTGGACCTTTCCTCTCGTTGAGCATCAGTCTCAATGCTGATAGGATCAGCTAAGGAATTGCTCTGAGATAAATGACAAAATTACTTTGAGCACCTTGGCAATAAGAAAAATTTGACATAAATTTTTGAATATTTTAAACTTTTCAACAGACTGCAATTTAGTTTTTCTCTGTTTTTATCCAATCTCTTTTTTTCACAGCAAAACCACACACTTCTGTTTCTTCTATGACAAACATTTTAAAACCCCTGAAGTTCTCAGCAACATAGAGATTAACTTGACTCCTGGATTCAGTTTTGTCTAAGAACTACAACATTTTGGCCTCATGTGCTGTGCAATCTTTTCTCCATTTGTGTAAAAATCTACTGGATACAGATTCAACACAGTATCTTTTTCTGACAAAACAAGAAGTAATTGTCCTTCATAATGGCAGAGCATATATGCATGCTTACAAAATTACTACTGGTCAAATGGTAATTAGGATTGTTTTGATTCCCCATGTAGCCGCCTGCAGAAGAAAATAGATATCTTCACTATTGTTCACATAATGATAAGAAAGTTATTATATGAGGCTGTGGTCAAGATGATTCACACAGAACTCTTGGGCAAAATTACTACCTTCAGCTGAAATCTAAGTAGTAAAACTGCCTCTGGTCTATTTGGCTTATCATGTCAGGCAGCAAACTCCACAAGTTCAGGACTTGCTTCAAAAGAGGATTGGTATTTTAGATAGATGGAGGGAGATGCACAACAGAATGGGTTAAGCTTTCCAGTTATCCCTCACTTGGAATTGCAGAGAAGACAAAAATAATTTCTGTTCTTCCGTGTCTGAATTTTAGAGAAGTTTTAGATACATCCTTTATGGAACTGGGCTATATACAGTGACAATTTAGTTAAAATTACAGATTTATATTGAAACATAGTAAATGGAGTAAGAAATTTTATAAGGTTTCAGTGATCAATAGGCACATGATGAGACTAAGAATCTACTTAAACAATAGTGTTAAGGGCATGGTGAGGGTTATTTAGCCAAGATTAGTGGAATTAATTGTGTTTTTTAAGTGAATAACTGGTGAGGAGTCTGACAGAGAGCTTGTTAAAATTCAAGGTGAGCATTTAATTTGTTTTTGAATGTCTTTAAATGCTTTGCTAAATAGCAGGACTCCATACCTTATACCTGGTTCATAACTCAGAAATAACTACTTGCTACTATTAAATCCTTATCTTTCATAAAGCTCCATCATTGATAACTCATTGGGCCAGAATTATTGACATTCCATAGCAATTTTTACTGCATCTTGTTCATGCTATGGAAAATGTTCATCCAACTTTGGGTTTTTCTGTTGCATCTGCAGTCCAACACACTTTATTGAGAAGCAAGCCTTGCCAAAAGCTTGTCTGTACATGAAAAATTGCTTCCATAAAGTCTGAAATAATTACCAGCTGTGTCTTCTGAAATTCATACAGGCTACTATTCATCATTATTGAAGCTGGACTTTGGATTCTTGTACCTAGTGGGTTTTTTTACAAAACTTATCTATTTTTCCAAGTCTTTAAAACTTTTGCAAGTCATTGGATTCTGTGAATATGATGAAAATCAAATGTCCTTTTTGAAGTGAATTTAATTTATTTGAGTTTCTTGATCAAAAACTACTTGTCTGGATACATACTTGTGACATACAAATTCATTTAAACTTTTCATATCCTCAAGTTACAGAACACAGTAGGGAACATTCTCTGATTTTCAACAGAAAACTACAAATTTTCTTATTTTTACATATGTATTTAAAGCTATGCAGATTGCCTGTGAAATGAAGCATCTAGCTTGCTTCATTTATGCGTATCAGTGAGCATTCAAAGTTAAATACACACAATTCTTGTAAACCTTACTAAATTACAAGGTAATTTTAAATGACTGGATGAAAATTTCTCAGCTGTTCACATTAGGGTAGCTCCTTGCAGTTTTTGAGTCATGAGATACTCCCTTCCCATATAACAAACACTTCCAATCTTTCAAGAGCACATTTGCTCTGAGTCACTGTGTGGTGATTTATAGCCATATATATATATGTGTATATATATATATATATATATATATATATACACCTCTCCTAGATATAAGAAGAAAAGAAATGTGGAAATAATCAAAAGCTTTAAGTTAGGAAATATGGAAAATTGATAAGAGAAGCCATAGAGCTCAGGCCGGCAGGGTTGCCAAGAGTTAAAGGGTGAGGATGAGAGTGGAAAGGGTCATAAAAGCTGGAACAAAGTGAAGCAGTTTATTAGAACAGATAAGGGACACTGATTATAGGAAGAGAAAACTCCCTGCTGTAGAGAGTGCTTAAGAGCAGAGATTTCACTTTCTGCCTATTCATCTTTAATTTTTAGAAAACAGAAGTCTCTCTAGGTTTGCCATTGTCATTGTAATACACTTTCTCATAGTTGATATAAATTTTAAGCTTAAGAGTCTTTAATTTGATCTAGCCCTCTGTCTACTGCTCCAGAGGGGAGTCACAGGACTCTGACACAACTCAGATGTGCAGATACAAAAGGCAGCATTGATCCAAAAGTTTTATATAGGCTTGAAAGAAGTTCCCAAGGGAACTGAAAATAGTTGAGAAAATGCTACATGAAGAGAACATCTCATGTCAAAAAGCTTAAACTATTAATTTGGGTAATTTTACTTTTATGCCTTCCATGAATCTACAGGGACAATGATAAATGGATCACAGTTATCATCGTGCAATAAAAATGGCAAGTATTCTAAAAGAGACACATAGGTAACTCATCATCTTAAGGGGATGACACAAATTACATTGAATTTACTTTACTCCTCTTCAGATATTGTAAAGACAGTAGGTAAGGAACTGCATGTATTGGCCTCCAAGGCTTTTGGAACCAAGCAATTACGAGTATATAAAGAACATCTCAGCTAATAATAGCAACAGTGTAAAAACCAGTGGGATTACCTTATCTCATAACTAATTTTGGAGTATTGTAAGAAAAGAACATGCTCATTCTTGCATCCTTTTCTTTACACCACATTCCTTTACCTTATTTGTCTTAACATTGGCCTTTTCTTTTAAAATCTTGACTAGAAACCAGTTGCTGAATGACATGGGAAGATTTCCCTACCCCAAAGCATCGTTATAACTGTAGGTGCATTAAAAGTGGGGAAGACATTGCAGTGTGCTTGAAGTATGGATATGAGCAAAGATCTAAGATGAAAAGTTTGTAGCATGGATCTGAATGTCTGAGATAAGTTTGTCTAGTTAAAAATAACCAAAGACATAATTAAAGAGGGATGTTTGCAACAGATGTTTGCGTTTTGGATACCACTGGGGATGATATGAAAATAGGTGGTCCAAGCTTTTTTTACTTTCAAATGTAACACTGCTGCCTTTTCAGTCAACCTTTTACATTTTTCCTCTCACCTTTTTTTTCCCTATATATTGAATCAGCTAGACATTTCTGTCTATTCTTTCAAAAACTGAAAATTCAGATGATTTTGTTGAAAAATCATCTCTTCATTCTGCAGAAAGTGATAGTAACAGAGGTTTGGTTTGATTTGCCTAAAAAGTTACAAATATTTCCCACAGACATTTCAAATAAAATAATTTTACAATGAAAGCTGACGTAAAAGAAATGTTTTAACCACTTCTGTATTATAGGAATAAAAATAGAAATAATTCTCAGGTATAGGACTAAACCAAGGCAAGGCCTAAAAACATAGGTGTGTAGGAGACACAGATGGCTGTAAAACCTTATACTTGTTTCCTACTGCAAGAGAAATTCCTTTTGTCTTTGATTTAAGTCATCAGCAGAACTGTAGGAAGGAATCACTACCATAAAATCGGCAAGCTTTTTCTCAGCTGTATTACAAAGAATACAAGGGATGTTCCACACCTGTAATTTTCAGTCTTAGAGATTTTACTCATGTGATGTTTAATTGTTTTGTCTTCCAGAAAAAAAAGAGCTTTCAAATGTACTTAGTTAAGGCTGCTATGCAGGCTTGTATAGTAAATCCTTCAAAATTTCTGCACCGACCCAGGTCAGTGGTTTGCTCTTTGAAGCTGAGGTTGTCTTCAATGCAAGTGTTCAAAAGAATTGTTCATATAGAGACGTCTGTTTTAGAGAAGGCAGGATCCACTGTTACTAGATTTATGCTTTATTGCAACACAGATCTATCCAAAGGTATGTCACCGATTTTTGAGAACAATGGAGAAGTTCTATCAGATCCTGAAATTACTTCAAGTGAACTTTTTACCCTCAACACTAACTTTGGTTTGGCATTGATTTAATCTAGACCATAGTTTAAGTGTATTTGAATATTAAAAGGATGCTGCTGTATCTGTATGATGCACTGTTTTAACTGGGTAAATAAGAAAACATTCAGAAAAACCATGACAAATTGTGGCAGGAAAATTTAAGGAATTATGAACCTTGGTTTACTTCCCTTTGCTCTGGTGAGTAGAAACAGGCATGTGCACGTGCCTAATACTCCATGGGTCTCAGCCTGACAGCAAGGTGGGGTTAATGAACTCTGGGAAGTGTGGCAACAGACAAATGAATACTGTTCTGTTTTTGCTGATTCTGAGGGGGCTGAGAGAAAAAAAACTCTGGGAGAGGAGTAGTAGATACCACCCTGGAGTATCTTATTCCATGACCCTGTGTCATCATGTGATACGTGAAATGTTTGAGCAGCTTTAGCTGCAAAAGAAAATATCTAAAAATCACAGTAAATAAACTGTCAGTTACAAGAAGCAGCTGAGGACACTTGGTTCATTCAGCCTAAAGAAGAGGCTGAGGGGAGATAGCACAGCAGCCTCAGCTTCCTCACGAGGGGAAGTGGAGGGGCAGGCACTCATTTCTTCTCAGATGCCAGTGATAGAACTTGTGGGAATGGCCTGAGGCTGTGTCAGGTTGCATATTAGGAAAACGTTCTCCACCAGGGAATGGCTGGTCACTGGAAAGGCTCCCCATGACAGTGGTCACAGTACCAAACCTGACAGAGCTCAAGAAGCATTTGGAAATGCTCTCAGGCACACGCTGTGATTCTTGGGGATGGTTCTGCTCAGGGTCAGGAGTCAACTCATTTGGCCTTGGGGGCAGGACTCAGGCTCTGTAACTTTGCCAATGTAAGCTGGAAGCAAACAAGTTAAGTGTATGTCACATAATAAGTAAAGATTAGTGGGGTTTTTTGTGGGTTTTTTTGGTTGTTTTTTAATTTTTTTGTTAAAGTAACAATTACAAAGCTTTATAAAATATTGGCAAATGCTATTTGGTCAGCTCTTCAGTGCAAAACTCACACTAGCTGGGGTCTTGACATGAAACTGCTCCCTTTTAATACATTTACAGTGCTTCAAACTTCATTTTCTGTCATTTTTCCTTTAGAAATGACAGTGTGTTCTGCAGAATAATTTTTCAAAAAATGAGTTGTTCCAGCAGAACTGATAATGATGAAGTAGTTTGAGATCTACCACTTGTCACTAATTACTTGCAGCATTATTTCGTTGAAGCTAAGGGGCATTATGAATGTCATAAACTGAGCCAGGCAACGCAGTGTCAAGATTTCTGCATCTTAATTAAACTTTATTTGATCACCATGGAAACTTCCCACCATACAGCAATAACCAGACAAGGTGAGATTTCATTATAAGCATTCTTAAAAAAAGTGGAAGTGCCAACTAATGCTGTTTCTGTGCCAAAGATATCCACTCCTGTGCCTCCCTACACACACTGAACATGGAAGACAGGAATTGAAGTTTATTTACTTGAGATTAGTCAAAATTCCCTCAAAGGGAATCAGCTATCAGACATTGGTGGGATTGGGTATGAGGAGCTAAAAATGAAGCTTCAGAGATGTGTAAAGTCAAAAGTAAAGAGAAAAGGAGAACAAACATCAAATCTGACAGCTTTAGAGCAGCTTAAAGCTGATGTATTTGTGAACCTATTTAATACAAAATATGCCAACAGTCCCAGAAACAGATGCTAGGATCTAAGGATAAAGACCACTTGCCAAAATCTGGAATAAGATACATCCAAATTATTGACTCGGTACACCTATTTTTGTACTAAAGGTGACTATTGATTAGGTAGTCTAGAGAGGCAATATATGTTCTGTCTCTTGAGAACTGTGTATGAATGCTTTTTACTTTTTAGAAAAATATTTTGGCTGAGTACAGCTTACATTTTGTCAAACAGAAGCTACAGTTGTACCTGGGAGTAATTTAAAAAACCAAACCCAGTCTAGCAGTAAATTCTTGTTTTAAATTTTAGGAATCCAACATCTTCCCTGTGTTCCCTTATGGGAATGGTTTCAGTACAGTTTCTGTACTGAAAAAACACTAAACTCATGCAATACAGATTATTAACAATAGTATTAACTCATTGAAAAAGTCATATATAGTAGCTTTGTATGCTCATAAAATTGCTCTGAAGGAAATCTCTTTTCACTCTGACAGCATAATATTTTGTGAAGTGGTATGCTGTCCCTGGTGTAGCACTGATGTCTCATTGAGTGTGACTCCAGGGACTGGGAATTTAGATTGACCTTTGACATGGCTCAGAGCACTGGGAAAATAAAAAATAAAATAAAAAAATTAAATAAAATAGTATTTCTTAGATTCATAGTAGTATTTTGCATACCACCTATATATACAGATTGTAAAGTCGTGAAGATGACACTGCAGTGCAGATGTCAAATTCAGGTTTTCAGTGCTAAACAACGATAAATTTAAATTGAGCCATAACAGCTCAGTACACCAAATTTAGTTAAAGCAGTGGCAGTGCTTCCTTTGGAAGCAGAATACCTTTTCTCATAAGTCTGAACTAGGATATCTAAATCCTGCAATCCTTGCTCTTGTCATTGACGAAGATAGTGTGGGTTGTTAAGACAGCATTGGCTACCAAGATATTGGCTGAGGAAACAAACTCTGGAGAACTGCCTCACATGTTCCATGGCCTTGGCTGTCCACATGTGGCAGGTGACTCCTTTCCCTTCTCCTCATCTGTTGGAAGGCCAGGTCTAAACTCTGAGAGCCAATGTTTGGCCTCATTCCTGCCTGCACTTCTGCATCCCCTGCTCTCAGAGCCTATTTTGCTTGCTTGAACAACTCAATCCTTCTGAAAAGAAGACTTTCAGTTATCGTGAAAACTCCTTTTTATAAATCCATGCTCTCTTTCTCACCTTAGTGATTTTGATATTTTTGTTGTTCTGGCCTACAGGTGAATTACTTGAACAAATGAAGATCTGTCTTTCCTACATGAGCTGTGGGGTCAGTCTGCACACCATCAGGGTCTGTTGCAGCGTTGCCTTGATAGCAAAATTCCTAAATAGGATTGTGCCTTATAAAGAAAGACTGACCCATTTTCCAACACAGATAAAAGTCACTCCAAGCAGCATAACTCAGGAAGGCAGAAAGATTTTTTTTTTTTACTGCTGCAAATCATGTCCATTTGGGGTTTGGTCAGCTTAGTGGTATCAGTAGGCCAGCTACTCAAGCTGTGTAGTGTTGTTCTGGGCAGTCATGTACAATCCCTGGACTAGGGTGTCATAATTCTCTACTCTTAAAAAAGATGGAGTTAATCTGCCCTTTCAAATCTGGCCACATTTTAAATGTTTTTACCTCTTTTTTTTTACAGCTTCCCATGGAATTTTTCTGAACTAAAACATTTGTCTGGGCTGAATAGTCAAGACTCAGGACCAATTTTCCTGGGCTCAAATTGGACAAATTATCTCTGTTCCAGATTTGCAGTTGTACAGAGAGAGAATGCCCTGGCCATTTATCATCAAATGTCAAGATTAAATACATCTAACTGAGTTATGACAATCCTGTATTTGGCCATAAATTTCAGAAGACTCACAAAGCATGACAACAAATGGACAACACAAAAAATGGATACAGCAGAAAGGGACATGGCAGAATGGTACAAAAAGAAAAAGTTAAAAAGAACAAGTGGTTAATGACATACACATACAGCTGCTGGCCTTTCCCAGGGCATGTTGACAGCAGAAGGAATAAGAGGTTTCTTCTACAAGCTCAGTGTGCCCAACATCAGACCTCCAGAAAGTATGGGCTAGTTCTCAGGTGAGCTGTGGTGTTGAAACTTCTGCTTAGCATGTGATTCTCATTAAGCATGTATCCTTAGTCTATGCACAACTAACTCTTATTTTGGGGTTATGTCCTGAACCACTGCAGAGTGTCTTAGAGATCATAATAAATAACAATACATACTAGTGTAAAATACTAACTTTTAAAAATGATTTTTTAAAAATTAGATAACCAATTAAAATGTAACTGTATATTTCTGGGTGTCCAGGTGAAAAAGACTGATATATGCCTTCTCTTCTGTCACCCTTACATGCACCTAACTTCAAACAAACTTGTAGTGATGTACAAAAGATTTTAAATACACTTCCTTAATTTGCATTAAAATTACATAAAAAATATTTTATGCTACTCAGTATAGAAGTCTTGTGTTGTGTAAATTGTTCAAAACTTTTTGGTCTTTTTTATGTGCATGGAGAAATACATTTCATGAAATGATGTGAGATGCTATGAGATCTGCTTTCTCATGCTATATTCCAACCCCAGCCTTCAAGGACCAAATAATTCAAACAGAAAAGTCAGTTTTTTGGTTAACTATATTTTTTCAGGACCCACAATTTGCTTCAGTTGGATCACCATAACCATTGTGATCACAACTGCTTAATTGGTATAAATCATCAGCTGCATTCTATTCTATTTTGATTTTAATGTCATCAAGAAAGCCCCTAAATGCTAACAATGCAGTAAACTAAATAATATTTAGTACATGTGGGTAATCTATATATGCTGTACTTATAAATTGACTTATTTGGTGTGATTCATCTAATGAAATGCTGCATTTGTGATGGATGTGTCTAATTTGAATGGACCATTTAGACTATACTCAATGGAAACACAGTAAATGGGTATGATTCATCTTATTTTATACAGATGTCTACAGTAAATCACATGATTGTGCCAAACATTCATTTTCCCCTCCTTGGCTTTCAAAGGTTAGCAAAAGGATGACAAAATCTTCTTGCCCATTTTGCCACAACTCTAATGTAGGATGTTAAATTACATGTTGGTGAGGTGTGAAATAACAAATGGTAGTTTGATTCAAAATAGAGTGCAACTTTCCTAGGAGCAAACAATTATTTCCCAGTGTTACTGACTTTGAGTAGTAGTTTGAATATACCTTTAAATGTAAATAGGATCAATCATTCATGCAATATAGCATGAACTGACTTATGGCCAGGTATATCAGCTTACTCACAAAATATTCTTCAGCTGCTGTTGAGAATAAGCTACATAATTGAACTGCTGGTTTACTCACCCTTTTTATGGCACCCTGGTTTAAGTCTTTTTTGTAATGGTGGTCATAAGCTAAGGATGGCTTTCCCACACAGCCAAGGGAATCTTAGGTATTGACACAAAAATTCAGGTCCCCTTGGAGGAAATAAAGTGTTTAAAAAGTATTCAAACATGAAATAAAAAAAGGCAGATTCCTTTTCTCAATCACTTGAGCCCATTCCAACAGATCTTGATGACTGGAATTGTACAGGGGTTTTTCACTGACTTACTGGGTGCTTATCCCCAGACTGCTCATTATTGTTGGTTGCAGCTTGCATTCACAGTGAATTTCATTACAATGTTTCTTTTCCAAGAAACAGATGGTATTTTTCAACATAAAATAGTTACTCAAATTTTGGAACCCGTTCTGGTAAAACAGAGCAGTTCTCCAAGCTACAGGAGATTTTCACTTTATAGTAGTTTTGAGCTGACTCATTGAAAATTCTCAATATTTTGAAATGTTTTCATTTGTGTTAGTTTTTTGGGAGAAAAATGAGGCAGGGTATATGTGTGTGCACTTCAAGTTTTGCCCACATGAAGGATCCTCCATGCAAAAGAGAATGCTCAGAAACTTAATAGCAATTTCCTTTATGGTGCATCAATTGTGGGCTAAACTCAAGACATCTGAATCTGTAAAGGATTTCTAAAAATATTTTGTGCTGCTTTTCTCTTTATGTAGCTGAGACTCTGAAAACTGACTAGTTGTCTTACTAAAGGTGAATTAAATGTGCTTCCATAGTAATTTATTTAAAAAACTTGAATTTCAGAATTCACTAATGAAACACTGGAATTTATAAAAAGGATTGCTAGGACATTTATTTTTATGCTTTGTGCTGAAGGCAGTTGGGCAAATACACAAAGCTATTCTATGATATAAAAATACAGTAAAAAGGAGGAGCTCCCACTGGAATAGAAAAATCATATGAATTTTCCCCAATATGTTCCATCAGAGACCTTGTTCAAATGATCCAGAGGGCCAAAAGGCATAGTAAATATGTCTGAAGAGTCAGTGCTGCTACAGCTTGGCACCCACATCTAGTTTTCTCTGCTTGTGGTACAAGTCGAAGTAAAGGCAAAGTCTGGTGAATATGGTGGTCACAAGGAAATGCAAGTAAATGCCAAACAGTGTGTACATTTAAAAAATATCTGATTACAACTCAGCAATTAATTTCTTTTTCTCCCTAAAAATGAATGGGAAAATTGCAAGACTGTTTCACTGATATTGCTGACAATTTATTAGTGTTAGGCCTTGAAGTTGAAAACCTTGCAGATTGCTTGTACAAGATATCATTGAAAAAAAGCAAATTAATTTTCCTTTCTGCTTGCACAGCTCTACTATGTGTCTATTTATGTCGTTAAGTTGCTATCTTACTTCCACACAAATTAGAAGGTACAGAGCACAGTGCTCACAAAAGCCAGACCTTGCTCTCCTCAAATTTTCTTTGTCACTAATACTTACTGAATTCTTAGATTATATATATATATATAAACTTTACAGAAAATGGCTTATGTCCCAAGGAAGAAATTGTTAGTTCTCTCTCCAGCTAAAAGCAGGGATTTAATGGGATTTAATTTTTTTGTATGATTTTATCCCAATTAATTTAAATAGAGCAGATTATGCGACTATTCAAGCTACTTTTGTTCTCTTTTGCTTCTGGCTTAATTGATGGCAGCAGTCAAAAATGCCACTAATAAAAAAATGGAAAAAAATGTCCTCAATTTTAAATGAACACATTTGTTATTAATTATTTTCTCTCTGTATTTTCCCTCTTCCTTAGTGAAAATGCGTTCAAGAACACCATGCTCTGATTCTTCTAATACTAAAGAAATGCATCTTCTACTTTGTCTTATGTGCTCCCTCCTATTACTCACAATATTTTGTGAGTAAGCTGGTATATCTGGCCATAAGTCAATTCATGCTATATTGCATGAATGGTCCTTTGCTATGATTTCTGAATCACAGAAATGGAGAGGAAGAAAATTTCTAGGAACTGAAGCTAAAAAGGACCTAGATTAACAAAATGGAAAGGTATTTCTTGCTTCTCTCTTCCCAGAGCCCAGGGGAAAATGACAGAATTCAGAAGGTCCTTCCCAGCCAAGAGCTGGCACTGCTGCCCACTGCCATATTCCCAGCCCAAAACCACTTCAGCACCCCTCTGTGTCTGGAGGAAGTGCTGGGAAGGATTGTCTGCCTGGAACATGTAATATTGCTGGTCTTGTGCTCCTTTCTCTACACCACATGTGCATTGGTGTTTATTTCTTGCCAGTGGGCTCTATTTCAAAATTATCTTTTTCTGAGGCATTTGTACATGAAGGAATTGGGAAATCCAGGCTCACAAGCATGGCTTCTATTTTGATCCTACACCATAAGTCACACAAATGGCTTAAAATCTTGTGAGGTGCATCTTTGCTCAAATTTAATCTTTATCCAACTCATTTATTGGACTGATGGGTGCAGGTTAAAGAGTCCTGGTTGCTTTCTCTTAGCATGAGGCTGCAAAGCTGGCCAAAGCCCCTCCACATTTCAAACCATGCAAGAGACAAAGAAGCACATAATATCATAAAGCCAAGATAAAGTTTCATTGTCCTCAAGGACTGATTTGCAAAATAGTGAGAGAAATAGCTCTGTTATTCCCTTTTCTCTGCAAGAGACCAGAATATAGTCCTGCTAAAATATTCAAACATATTCCTAAATCCAGACCAATTGGCAGAAGTTGAATAGGCAGAAGCAAGTGCATAAGTATCTTATAGAATCAGAGTTGCAAGTACAGTATATTTAGAATAGATATAAAGGAAGAAATTAAAATTTTCTCTTAAAGAACATACTAGAAATTATTTTACTAAGGCTTTTACTATATTTTACTTTTCACTCCAAATGACCTAAACAAACATGTTAGCCTTTATATCCTCCTGTTACATAGAACATGGTACAAAAAATGCATATTGATAAGTTGAAGTTTAAGCTGAGACTGAACCTATTAGCCCTAATAGTTCACATGGTTTGCTTGTTAGAGGCATTTCTTTTCAATTTTTATGGCAAGACACTTAATTGAGGAATATACTTTATTATCTCACATCAAACCTGTCAGAGAGAAAAAGTTATAATTTTTATTTAGCACCCGGAACAGACTTGGGTCATTGTTAGCAGCATGGCAAAGGTTTAGCAGTAAGAAGTCATTCTGCATAAGGACAAAACTGGAGCTTTTTAGTATAAGGGATCTTCTCTAGTGTACCTACAGGTCTTGGTGATTAATTCCAATACCTTAATGGTTAAATTATTTGTCATTACTGTTGGATCAACACTACATTGCACATTTTTAGATGAATTACTGGACAGTAAACATACTTCTAGTTTTACATAATACACTTAGCTTTGTGAAAAGTTCCCACACAAATGTGCAAATGTGCTGCATGAGCAAACAGGAAGCTGCCACATTACTGAGAGTCACGTTGGTTTGGATGGCTCTGTTCTCCTTTAAAGAGCCACTTGGGTGATGAAATTCTTTCAGTGCAAGAGGAAGCTTCCAGAGAGCACAAGAAACAGGAGGCACCACTGCTCTACAGCATCATGGCAATGATAGGGGATCCTGGCCAAATACAAATATGAAAGCCTTTGAAATCCAGCCCCAGCAAATATTTCTGAAGCAAGGATAACCCTCCTATGGTATTTTTCATCAAGATCACATCTGGAGTGCTAATTATGCCTGCAACTATTTCCTAACACTTATCTGTTACAAACTGGACATAGATGTCTCCTCTGTCTTTTCTACCGTTGTAGATATCTTTAAGTTGACTGTACTCTGTGAATTCACATCCAGATGGTGCTTGCATTTGGGCAGAAGGTTTGGGCCCCAGTATGGCAAGTCACATAGTTGCATGCCTACACTGATTTCTGTGAAACTATCTACATGCTTAAAATGCAAGAAGTCTGTTAAGTGCTTTTTCTGGATGGAGAATGGGGCATATATCATACCATTACCAACTCATAAGCTATCCAGTTTCACTCAGGAATCCAGTTTGCTCATGCAAGCAGTGTTTTAGACTGGATGATGGGATTAAATAGCCATCAAAATATATGTAGCAGGTGATAAAATATTAAATGCCAATGTTTTGACATTAAATTTTCTGGAAGAAATTTCTGGTCCACAGTGCCCTGGAGTACAGTCAAGGCTGGCTTCCTGCTGGTTTGGAAACTTTCAGCTATAATACTCTGATTTAATGACTGAATATTTGCACCCTCAACCTATTGCTGTAAGTTCAAATCTTATAAAAGCTTGAAATGCTGAACTGGATGGTAGTTCTGGCGCAATGTTAACAACTCTGATCAGTAATGCTTCATTTTAAAGAAGTGTTTTATGCAAAATGAATAATAAAAAAAATATCTGAAGGTATGGGCGTATGCCTTATTGTATGTAGATACTAGGCACCAGAGTGCAAGCAGGCGTCTTGAAATAAACTTTTTGTAATTATAGTTTTTGGGCAGCTTATATATGATGACATAGTGGTAAAAGAGCACAGAAAATACATATTATCTTCAGAGAATGGACTTATGCTTCCAGTTTGATTTCAACACTGTTTTGCCTTTTCATAGCCTTCTAGTTTTTCTATAGACCCTCTTCCTTCAAACCCAGATTTTCTCCATCAATACTATTTCAACTGAGAGACATAATGTTTCACCTACTTTTCAGCTTTTAGAACTATTTTAAATCCAACTGAATTGCAATATCTTCCCTTCCCCCTGCCCCTCCCTGTTTTTATTTTCCAATGAACTGCTTATTCTAGTTTTCTGTGAAACAGCAAAATCCAGATAAGATACTCCAAAACATTAAAGAGGTATATCTATAATTTCCTTTATGGACTTTCATTGACACAGAAAATGTAGTAACTGGTAAATAAGTTTTAATATTTACCTAAATTTCCCTGAAATACATAAATTTTATATCTTCTGATAAGGAGAATTAAAACAATATGGAGAAGGTGAGAAAAATGCCAAAGTATAAACTATTTAATATGTGTCTCACACAAGAGGAAATTCAATGTCCTGTTGGCCTTGCTCTTAGGATAATTTCATGAAGTTGTGCTTCTGTTGTTCCATTTCACTACTATGATCTCAACAACAGAGAAACTTTAGAATGGTGGCAGAAACTTTAGAATGACAGGCAAAAGAGAAAAACACCATGACTATTATAAAAGACTATTTTATCATTATTATATGTGCTAAATATCATATCATCAGTGATCTGCTCTGATTCAAAAGGCCAGGCAAGGGAAAAAAAAGAGGAATCTTTAAAATCATGGTTGCAATTCAGAAGCAAATGTGACACATTCCAGACAGGAACAGTGAGCTGACAAACATGCACTTAACACAGCCATATTTTGGTAATACTTGATAATCCACCTTGTGTGTAAACTGTTAATTAAATAATTTATTTTGAATGACAAGACTTGTAGGTAGAGATGAGACTTCTAATAGACAATTTGTACAGCTGAGAAAAGTAGAAAAACTTTTCAGATCTGAACAAATGCTTACAGATTGAAATATTACCATTTTGCAGCTGTCTTCCAGAGCTTAATTAAGATATTTCTTTTACTCATAAAGTTTGTCTTGAGTATTCCCTATGGCTGCTATGGTTACAATAACACTGCCAAAAATGTTTTGTGATGTATTTTCTGTGTAAAACTTTCACTTTGAACTGTGGATAGTGATTTCAAACTCATTGTTCTCCTTTTTCTGTGTCAGGCCCTCTAGGACTTGCAGATTTCACATGGTAGGAGGATAAGACAGAGCAACACCTTAGTTCTCAGTTTGGGAATGAGTGGCACAGACTTATTCCAGTGAAAGACATTTTCCTCTTTCTTGTGTCATGAATCCGGCAGTGTTCTCCAGCATTTGTACAATTAGTGACTATTCTTGCAAGCATTTATGCAGGACATAGTCTGCTTAGTCCCCTGGTATTTTAGTCTGTCTGCATGTGACTATGTATTTTAGTCATATGCAGGACATAGTCTGCTATGTCCCTGTAGTCTGAAAGTAGATCAGTGATAATCACCTTGTCAGCACAGTTTGTTTCAACCATTCTTTCATTGTCAGTGTAGTCTAATTGACAACATCTTTTCTAGTTGGTTTGCTGGCATTTTGTATAATGCAAGTTATTTTGTTTCTATTTATTATTTATCAAGCGACTTCCATCAAAGAAGGAAATTAGATTGATTTGTTATAATTTGTTCCTGAAAAAGAGACACAGAGTTTCTCTTACTACCCTCAGAGTTTAGTAATTTGTTGAACTTTCAGGCTACTGATGCTTGTTGTTTTTATTCTATCTACCAAAGTGTCTTTTTACTTGTCTTCAAACTTTTCTGTGTTTAAGCCTCTGATATGGAATTAAACAAGCCTCTGATGACTAGTCATGCCATCTGAGAAAGTATGGACTACACTGAATCCCCCAAATCCTTTACATCCTGATTTTCTCCTAGCTCCCCTGATTTCTTTCAAGCTATTGGGTGGTCTTACGTTTTTAGTCTTTAGAAACATGGTTCACATGTTTCTAAAAATAATGAATCGTACTTCAGGGACTGGGTTTACTAATACCTTGAGTCCTCAGTAAAGAACATCATCAAGTTTTTTTTGACATTAAAATATTTAACTTCTCTACTGTTACCCATTTTCTCTCATTTTCTTGTTCTCTGGAATTGGAATTAATCTATCATGCAAAAATCTAGATGCAATTCAATTGAATGGGGGAGAAAGAAGAGAGGCTGGAATAAAAAAACCAGCTAAAATAAACTCATTTAGATTTTGTTTACATTATCAAATGAGTACTACGAATGAGTAATGCAAATCTGTAGAGTGAACTACTCGGTGTTTAGGACATGAGATATACTCATTTTCAGGAATTTAAATTTTCTCTAATTGGAGGCTGTAGACTGATGACTGAGTATACAGCAGAGGTCAGAGTCTATTCATTGAACCCTTAGAGCACTTTTTCTAGTCTTTTTTCACCCAAAAAAAGAATACTCTGAGACTGCCAAAGAATGTGAACTCCAGTATACTACTAGAGACAATTTGGAGACTCACCCCAAAAATGATTTCTTTATTGTGCCTGGCCAATCTGGTGGACTTCTATGATTGTGTAATGGCAACAGTTGACAAGGGGCTTAAAAAAAGGAGGGAGAGGGATTTTTTAATAAGGACAGATACTACCAGGACAAGAGGCAATGGTTTTAAATTTTAAGAGAGAGGATTTATATTAGATGCAAAGAAGAATTTTTTAATAAGAGGGTGGTGAGACACTGGAGCAGGTTGCCCAGAGAAGTTGTGTTTGCCTCATTCCTGGAAGTGTTCGTTGGGGGCCATGAGCAACTGATCTAGTGAATGGCATCCCTGCCTATTTCCAGGGATTGGAGCTAGATAATCTTTAAGGTCCCTTCCAATCCAAACCATTCTATGATTCTATGAGAGTCTGTCAGGTCAGAAAGATCAGTGAGGTCCCAATTGTGAGCAACAGTTACCTAGATGCAGCAAGAGAAGATAAGGAGAAATAGCAGTCCATCACTGTAACAATTTGCTACATGGGGGCTGTCTTGCTGAACTTGATTGTTTTGGGCTGCCTCTGTAATGGCAGTACAATTTGAGGTGCAATGATTTGAATGATACACAGCTCAGCTTCAGCCTTTAATGCTATTTCATTAATTCAGCCATCCATCGGTCCGTCTGCCTGTAAGGACACGTCAAAAAAGATGGTATCCTCAAGAAAATCGAAGACACATCCCCTGAACTTTGAGAACTTACCAAAGAACATCACCAGGTGAAATTAGATTTCCAAACCACCTTTGAACTTTACTGCTTTTTGAGTATACCCACACAGGGAATATCAGAATAAGTGATGCCAACCTTAAGCATAAATTGACTTAAATTGTCTTGGATTGGGTTCTAAGATAGGTTAGGTGAAATGGCTGAACAGGTGTCTGTAATAGCAGGCAACAGCAGTAAAAACAAAACAAACCCCTTGGGTTAATATTGTTAAAATTCTAGGAAAAGTCATTGCAAAGGAAGGGAACTGCATTTTTAAAAGTAGTCTAGTACATGTCAGAATGGCTTTTATTCCAAGAATTCTCTTAACATTCAAAAAGTGTTGGTATAACTAATTATGCTTTGGGTCACAACATTATTTGACTAATTTGATGAGAGTTTTGGATAAATTTTAGTAGATTAGCATGTAGGAGATAGAGTTTAGAAACTCAGGCATACAAGAAGTAAGCAGAGACATAACCTGAGTTAGTTTTGGAAAACGACTGGAGATATTTTAATACAATCAAGATGCTAATTTAAAAAAAAAAAAGAACATTGTGATATACCTGAGCTTTAGGAGTGTTCAAATTGTTTGTAGTTGTAATTAATTGTTCCACATAACTGATAAAGAAAACAGACTGTACCACCTTAGAAGTTAGCAGTGACTTATGATACAAAACAAATTCAACCAGTTAATTATTCAGCCAGGGAATAATTAACTCCATGATTGCAGAAGGCTGATCAATTGCTTTATTATATCATCTTATACTGTATTATACTATACTTATTAAGAAACTCACTAACCCTTACAGCCAGTCTGATACAGCTTTGACCTAATTGGTCAATCCATCCAAACACCATCCAGTGTCCAATTAAGAAATCACCCTTTGGTAAAGAAATCTCTGCAACACATTCTATACATGCACAACAACCAGTGCAGCAAGTGGAGATGAATTACTTCTCATTCTTTGATTTTATCACAGCCTTCCCCATGAAAATGCCTGGGAAAGTCTGTGCCTGGTCTCTGTGGCCAGAGAGCTGTTGCCACAGAAGGGTGATTCTCATGACTCTGCTGCCAGCTTATGGATGTGATCAGTTATGGGTTTCCTCCCAGTATATGATGTGATTGATGTGTCTATTAATGAAGTTCCAGCCCTGGTAGTGGCATCTGTACCAGTTGCCACCAAGCTTATGGTTGTGCCTTGGCCCCACTCCTGCCAACTCGCTCCCTATGAAAGGGACAAGTGGAAGAATGAAGCCTCTGGCAGCAGGAGCTGGTAGGTGTGTGAGGAATGGAGACACTGAAGAGAAATGAGGCAGATGCAACTCAGGGAAAAAAATGAGTTTTGAATGTGAACACTTCACAAAAAAAAAGGAGGGAGGGAGACCTGGGGAATTTTGTAGGGGTAGAAAAATCCATTCTAAGGCTAGTTTCTAAAAAAAATATATATACAAATGTCATTCTGCTCTCTTCAGTTATAATACACAGGTCCTTTTTCATGAAAAATTCTGGAAGATGTTTAGGCAGTAGCCATGAAACACAGCTCTCTTGTGTGGGAGTTAGATTGATGCAGTTCCTTTCAAAGGACTGAAAACATTGAATCTTGGCCACAGAAGTATTTTGAAATTGTAACTTTCTGAAATTAATTGAAAATGAGTGATTTACTAGCTGCTATGAGAAACACAGATTACTAGTTATTTAAACAATATTTCGAAATAATATTCTTGATATATTGACTATTAGCAACTTCTCTACCAAATTCTATTCTGTAGGCTTCATTGTACGTAAGTATTAAGTGTACTTAAGACCCATAAAGTTGAAAGGATAAAACTGAGAAATGTTTCAATACTGGTGAAATTATCACTTTCAAAATGTATCATTCCTTTCCCGTGTTTCTGTATCTGTACAAACACATAGCCATACTAGTACATTTTATACAATGGTAATATCTGATACAAATCAGATGATCCTTGTGTGTAGGTGCCACCAGCATATTGCCTGCAAGACATTGAGATGTTGCTCAATGTCCCGTCCTTTTTTTTCACAGATCAGGTTCAGCAGCCTGTCAGAACAGGGTGCCTGCAGAATCTCAGTTGCTTATTGTCCATGGGCCAATGATGATCAGGAGTCATTGCCTGAGATGAAGAAAGATTGGTATTTCATGTGATAATAAATTATTTTCAGTCTTGCCTGAATATGAGTATGAAACAAGTTTTTTGGTTTTTTTTCCACTATTCAAACTTTGCAACAATCAAGTTCTTTCACTAAATGAGGTCAAAGTAATAGCTATCAATTCTAGAATCAGCAGAAGGCTCCTCTGGCATATGATATCTTAAAAAGCTTTGTCTGATTTCACGCAGTTATTCTCAGTCCTCATGATGGTGACAGAAAGAATAGAAATCCTCTACATTTGTCATGGTAGAACTACTTTGTACCATTCTTGGTACAGTGAGCTCTCTTGTTTCACTGGCTGCCTCATGGAAATAGCTTCTGACACTGATACTTCTTACAGGATCTGTGTAATTGAGAGTAATTTACAAGCTTCTCAGGTTCTTAAATTGTGATTGCTTCTCCTTTACACAAAATTTGACCTCTTAGTCTCCATGTAAGCACAGTGTAAGCAAGCTTTGAGCTAGCTTTCATGTTTTTTAAGTGATGCAAGCAACAACATCTCTCTGCAAAGAAACTACTACAACTAATTTTTAAAATTTAAAAGCAACAGAGCTGCTTCTAAAGAATGAAAGCAGGAAAAAGTTACAATGGAGGTTACAAAAAAACAAAACCAGCAAACCAGTAATTAAACTGTGAGTTAAAGGAAGTGTGTAAGATGGAAGAGGAGCAATGAAGGGTGTTCCAGGCAAGCATCATTCTCTGTGACTCTGCTCCAGTGCAGTAGTTCATGGTTCCACCTTTAATGGTTTTTCTACAGTATCAACACAGTTTTCATCAGGACTCTCTTCTTACCAGCCCCTTCTTATGAGGCTGTAGGTGTTACTGAAAGCAAGTGTTGCTGAGGCTGCACACTGACTGGCTATTAAATTTGGGGCATGCGTGTTTTTGGGTCAACTAATGTAGACCAGAAATTTTGACCAGAGGGTAGGAAGAAGGAGGGGAAGCAGGGGTGATTCTCACGCTGGTGGCAGCCCCTTCCCATGAGAACCCCCTGTATCAATGCCATAGGATTTGCAGGTGCAGGGTAGGGAGGATAACAGTGCAAGGTCTGCAGCGTGGGAACGAGGAGAAAGTGCTGCCTCAGAGGCTCTGGGAAAGGCTGCCACAGCTTGGGTGACCAGGCACAGAGCTGAAAGTCAGCTATGCAGCTTCAGAGAGTTGCACTGTTAGCAGTGCAAAAGGCTGAGGCTCTTAAGGCACCGTGTGACATGTGGCTTAGTGGATGGTGCTGCCTTTGCTCCAAGGACCAGAGACCAGCACAGCTCAAAACCCAACAACAGCAAACGTAACTTATTTCAGTGGCAGCTGCAGAGGTTATCAGAATAATGCAGTTTGTAATGAAATTAAGTGTGTAAACGGGCACTGGACATCAGAAGGAAGACATGGCACGTGCATAGGAGCCCTCTAGCCTAGGATGTTACTGAATCCACATCTTCCAGCTCCAGAAATGCCCATCACTACCTATCTGTAGGGTGATCCTGGCTTTTGCTGTGTGGACACTATTTTCTTGGATACACAGCTGAATTTTCAAAGGGTTCCTACAAAAGTGAAGGGAGGGTTGCCACAATGCCTTCAAATCTGGTCTTCATACACATGTATTTCCCTAAGTATTGTAAGATGACTTTTCATGACTCCTGGATCAATTATTTTGTAGGACATGTTCACATGTGTCTACAAAGGATAATTTATCTGGGTTTTTAATTCTCACTTTTAATATTCATCTAACCAAAGGGGAAAAAAAAGTGATTTAATGAATTTAAAGATGAAAAGGAAATGATTTGGCTGGGTGGAATGAAAGCACCACCACAAATTCAATTCAATGTGAAAGTAAATGATTATTTTTCTTGATAGAACTCAAACTTATTCCAGCTTGTGGTTCCAGCTTAGCTTTCTCAAGACAGTAAGAAATTAATCTCACCCTAAACACTTACCAAGCAGTTTTTGTCTCCATTCTTTATAGCAGAGGGGTTTCTGTTGGTTCTTTCAGTTTCTATGTAATTTTCTGTCTTGTCTGTTGTCTGATGATAAATTTGTGAAGTGAAGCATGAGTGGTGCATTTGGAAAAATGTGCTATTTTGCAAGTAAGGGCTCATTTCCTCTTCAAACAGCGAGTGAACTTAAAGGCAGATTCATCTCAAAAAGTAATAATCAGTAATAAAAGTATTTTATTGGGAAAAGTCTGAATAATACTTACCCGAGACAAACAGCAAGGGGAGTGTCTGAGATGGGTCTCTGATACAGTGAATGGGAGAAGGAGGCAGTGATGGAACTTGTGGAGCTCTCAAAAAGCACAAGGCACAACGCATGGCTTGTTAGCCATGTCTATTGGTGCATTCCTTCTGACCTTTCCACTGCTGTTCCAGTGCTGCCTGAAGGAACATCTCTGAGACCAGCCACCACCAAAGTACATGATGTGATGGTGAAAGCCAAGGTGACACTTGGATAGAGAGAATATTTCATGAGAGCACCTGCTCCTAGTTAATGCAGCTAACTAGAAATCATCTTGTCTGATTTCTAGTGAAGGCATAAACATGTGGTTTTGTTTCTGTTATGAATATAGGAAAAGGCGAGAGGAAGTATGTTTTAGAGCTTGATTTTTCTTCACATTTTTCTTCTTGCTGCTGGACATAACCTATCCTATCCTATGTATTTTATATTGTCACAATATAGTATACTGACATATTATTATTATTGCAATCATCACAAATTGCTATCAATTTTCTTATTACTTATAATTATTAGTATACTGTCTGAATTGGCTTAAAATGTACTGCTGCTAGGCTTGCCCAAGAGGCAGCACAGTGTATTACACTCAAAGGCAAACTGCTCGAGGAACTGAACTTTTAAAAAGCTTTTACCTTTTCCTGTGGCAGTGAGATTTGTAACTGCATGTGAAATGAAGCAAGGAGCAGCTGAAAAAGGAGTGTGAGGAATGAGTAAGTGGATTAGTCCATGCCAAATCAAGTGGTTCTGGTTCTAAATGACTAAAAGCCCATGACTTTTGTAGAGTTGTGGCTCCATCCTAGCAGTGATACTGCCTTGGTAAACATTTCTTAGAGCAACATTACAACAATAGGCAAACCAGGAACACATTTCTCATGCTTGTCAGTCTCGGCTGCTCCAAATGCTTGGAGCACCTGTCTGTTTCTTCTCAGCTGTCACAGAACTACTTACTCCAGATTTATCTTTTCAACCATACTTCTCTCTTTATGTGCTTGCAGCTCTAAGGGTATAGGCTAAATAGATGTTTATGTAGCCCTCAAAATTGACTGGTACCTACGCAACTTTTAGGCTTCAAGAAATTGCTCAGGAAACTTTTCCACTGCACGGCGATGTTTTGCAAACAGCATATTTACAAAAATAAATTATTTATTGTCTAGTACAGTAGGGAACAGACTGCTAGGCTAGCAAGTTCCTAGGTTTAGCACTCTTACCACCCCTGTATGACACCACTGGGTCTTTGATGGACAGATTTCAATGGGAATGAAGAGGCACCTTCAGACCCCGTGATCTTCATTAGCATTTTAAATTTCCTCATGCCATTGCTTCTCTTTTTGAATCCTGAAGGGCCTGTCTCTACCTCAGCAATCTTGTCTTGGGTTTCAATCCATCTAACTCTTAGCACACATGGTTCTGCTCTAGGTACTTTCACACAGATTAGAGTTTAGAAAGTTTCTCAGGTTTCTGAGAGAAGATTATATAGCTGTGCCATACCAAAAATACACCTTAAATTACAGGCAACTGAGCACCTATCAGGTGGATTACACCTTTTCCTATATTCAAAGTTTGTAGAAAAATTAGTCAGAAGCAGGTGAACTCTGTAAGAAGGGATCCAAATGGTGGAATTTTCTTGTGACATGATCCAGTGGATTTATGCTACAGGGAATGAGATGTGCCTCAGAGTGTCCTGTCACAGAAAGAAGTCTGGCATAGGCTTTACCTGCTGCATCTTCTGTGCCACGAAAGAATGAGCATTAATCACTTTGAATGTGTATCTTTGCTCTTTTTTGAAAATCTCATTGGCCAAGTAATTCCTTTGCCATTTTAATCACTAACATTGCTAATTGAAATGTTCATCTTCAGTTACATTCAAGTGGCACACTGGGATGTTCCAAGTGATGAGTAGGACATCATAATGGATCCCCTTTTCACTTACCTCAGAATTTCTCTTGGTTCACCAGAGACAAAAACATAAAAGTACATAATGAGCTAAAGAAGATGCTGTCTGCAGCGCACACAGTTCTGATTTTACTTAGGCCAGATTTGCATAGTGATATTTTTGTTCATGTACATGGGTAAACTTAGGATTGTTGTCTGTGTGTGACTATGTTCATCCTTGTCCAAAGAACAGATGCTGTGAGTTGCTTCTTACAAAATTTTCTTTTAACCCGTAGGCAGAAATTGTGCTACCAAAGTTACATCCAGGTCTAATTTATGTTATGTCCGCCTGTGGCATAAATATAAATCTGTATTAAAAAAATGTGTCTGATGTCAATTTAGAAAATTTTCTCATAAATTTTGACATGCATACTTGACTTGCATAGTTTTACAGCTTTTCTTAATGCTTTTTATTTCATATTAAAGTGAGTCATGAAAGCCAAATTTTTTTACATTGTACCCCTCATAAATTGACCCCTAAAGCTCCATACAAGAACAGCTGGTCTTACCACTTCTTAAGACCTTATAAAGACATTTTATTTGCAAAAAGAAATGCTGAAATACTAAAATCTCTGTTGGACAATTGCGTGATATAGTTCACTCCTATTATGAAGCAGAGGATTTATGGGAATAAAAGCATTATCCAGCTATGTGACAGATATTAATTTGCATGTGGTGCTCATTTTATTCAGCTCAGGCTTCTTCTGGAAGTGCCTTCTCAGGTCTGACTGCTCCTGTCTTGTATTCTAAGGGCTTTTATTTTTGAGACATGTGAAAGAGAATGTGAAGATGTCCAATGCTGCATCAATTATATACTTTACTAAGATAAATTATGTCAATTATGTTTCTTACTTTTATTGTGAGTGTGAGATGATTTTAAAGTCAGTCTGATAAACTGGTGGTTTTTTGTCAAAACTGCTGGTTTAGTATTTCCACTGAATAAAAACTTCTAAGTAAATTCAGAGGTGTTTTACTGAAACTATCAATCACTAAAGTTTGGAAGATTGTTATCAGAAAAAACTTTGTTTTTTGGCTATAGTGTCATAATTGGTGTTAGCAGTGATAAGACTGGGAGAGAAGTAATTTGTACAGCTTTCCCTAGGCAAGCATACTTGAGATGGAAAATCTTGTCTCAAAATTAGAAAGAAAGCACAAGCTTTCTTTTTGGAAAAAAAATGTTATCTATTTTAAGACATGGCTTTACTTGGGATATAAATTATATGTCATATAATATTTATGATATTCTGTCTTTCCTCATTTAGGATGTCATGGCTTATTCCTGCCTTACTCCTTTTGTATGTGTTTTTCTCTAAATAATGAGAATAAAGATACTGCTATATGTAAATTCTTTAGGAATATGGGAAAAGACTGTAATTCAACACATGACTCAAATATAAAAACGAGCTTTCAAAACTGAATTTTGAAGGAACTGATAATTTATTGACTCTTTTTAAACTGCATGTCAACCTAATTAGATTTATATTATCATTCAATAGTGTAGCCTCTTCATAAAAGCCATAATTTATTAATTTCAAAATTATTTATAACTTTTAATTTTCTAACTAAATTATTTATAACTTTCTTCTTTCTTTTTTCTGATAATTTTTTTCTTCTTCTCTTTAGCAACTACATTCCTCTACCATGGAAGCATGATGTCCTTTATACTACAAGTTCAATATCAACTGTCCTTCCCACTGAACCTTTTTGTTTAACCCTATGTCTTCTCAATGACTGACCCGTGCCTTGTACTATGCAGGAAAGTTTGGACTTTTGTTTTCCTTCATGCTCACTCTGACATGAAACAGTAGATGACTTTGTGCCAAAGTAGACTTCTCTTTCCTGAATTCAATTACTTTTTTCCTTAAGATCAATAATATACAGAAGCTGTTTTTGAACTCTTTAGTTAATATACAAAATAAAATCCTTCTTGTACTTTTGTGACATTTTAATAAGGTTTCAAAAAAACAGCAGATATTAAAGGTTTCTGCATTCTGCCTGGATCTTTTATTTCAAATGATAAAGGTTAAAGCAAATCTTGTTTTGGTGACATTAAGCCATTACTGGAAGCTGCTCTTCTAAAGAGAAGCCGCAGAACAGTAACATTGGACGAGGATCCCTTAAGGCCTTGTACAAAGTGTGATGCCATATTGAGACTTAAAATATTTCTGCCACCTCCAGAAAAATCCGAAATAACTCCTGCAGTTTTCAAAAAATCAATAACCATGACTGATGGCATTCTCTTTAAATATTTGGTTGTGTGCTATTTTTTTTCCTCCTAAAAAAGATCATTCATCTTTCAGCACTTGCTGTTTTTACACTGAGAGTTAAGAATCTCCTGTCTGCATTTTTAACCAGAATTCAGTCCTGAATCAACTACATTTCAGGAAAGCTCCAATATCTTCTACTTATGCTAGGCTGATATTTCCAGATGTCCACCAGACCTATGTTCATTTTGAACACCATAGTTTTCAAATGAGAATATGGATAATTTTGCTGATGTTAATAAATTAAATAGCCTATTCAACCTCACTAGAAAGCCAAATTATGAAAAATTTATTTTTGTTGAAAATAAAATGTTTAGCTTGAAATATCTTTTGCCTGACAATCTTCTCTGTCTCTAAAACAGTGTTTCTTACAGTAATTATTTATGTGAAGTATCTTCTAAAATACAATGCCATTAACATATTTTTAGTTACAGGACTTTATTAAAAATGTCCTTATCCACAGTCATCATATAGAAACCACTATGCTTAAATTCACTTAAAAATTAGGTGCCTAGTCTAAGCTCTTTGTCTCTGCTGCATCTCAGTATCTCTAATCAATTTATTTTCCCCCAGTCTACTGCAAAGTACCAGTTTATTTGTCAATCTTATTGGAAGACACAGAAGGACTTGCAGCTGGGAGAACTCCACTTGGCCACCCATGAAGCACATTCAGAAGCCCAACTATATGACTATCATTTCCCAAAAGAACCTGTGTGAGAAGAGTTCCTAATTTCACACTTTTCGTGCTGCCTTCACTGCATGCTACAAGTTATGGAATAGCTATGTTTTCAAAGAAAAAAATTATGCTGGAGGGAATGAGACAGACAAAAGCATTATTACTCAAACATTTTAGCTAAATTACAAAGTATGATTCACTGTCATCTGGTTATGATACTGAAACCAAAGTCAGAATGCTATAAAGTGTATCTGCTGGCACTAATGACTGGAGCTCATGGAGAGAATGACGCATATATGATATTTTTCCTCCAGTGCCTTCAGCTTTGTGAATGTTGAAGGATGCAAATTCTACAGGAAAAGACAAGCCTCAAACTGTGTTTCCTGCAAGACGTCAAATGACCATTATGCTCACGCAGGTTTCAAAACATCTGAAAATTCCCTGCCCATGTCTTTTTAGGAGAAAGTTAAAACATTTTTTCTGCTTTATTTCTTTCATACTAGCAGGATAAATCATGCCAAATTGGAAATGACTTTTGGACTCAGAATGAGAATCTCAAATTTTAAACTTGCACACCTTATGCTTATCATGGTTTAACCCAGCCAGCAACTAAGCACTACACAGCCACTGGCTCACTTCTCACCACAGTGAGGAGAGGAAGAAAATTGGAAGGATAAAAGTGAGAAAACTTGTGAGTAAAGATAAACACAAATAGTCACTGAAATAAAATAAGATAATAATGTTTTAATGAAAATAATAGATAAATTACTCCAAGAAAGACAAGTGATGCAAATGAAAACATTTGCTGACTACCAACCTATGTCCTGCCATTTCCCAAGAAGTGGCTTCCTGCATAACATTCTTTCCAGCCATGTGTTATGGATTATCTCTTTGGTCAGCTGGGGTCGGCTGTTCCAGCTGTGTCCCCTCTCAACTCCTTGTGCACCTTCAGCCTCCTCACTGGTGGGGTGGGATGAGAGACAGAAAAGGCCTTTACACTGTGCAAACATTGCACACCAGTAATGAAAATATCCCTGTATTATTGTAAGGAATTGAGGAGTCTGCTTGCCTGTCTCAAGCAGTGTTAAGGCCACAAAAGGACTTTGCCAGGAGATAGCACCATCCCATCACTCTCCTGTGCTTAACTCCAGGCCTGGTGGAGGGGAGGTGTGCCCAACACATCCTGGGTAATACACCCAGACAAAAACTCCCTCTGTGGAAAACCATGTAAAGAAGCAACTCTTTGTACATGTATCTCCAGTCAAACAGAGATCACCCCAAGTGATGGTCCACAAAATATTACTCTTTACCTAAGCCTTAGTGTCAAGCCAGATAGCATCACTCAGAGGCACGTATCAGCTGCTGTGCCAAATGTCATCATGGGAAGTCCCACATTTCTAACATGAAATTGTTTTGGATTTCCTAAACAGATCTGAAGCAGAATCTTAGAAATCAGTTAAAAGTTGACAGCATGCTGTCTCGCTATAAGACACTTAGCTTTCCATCTCCACAAGGAATAAAGAACAGGACAGCTGAGATATGTTGTAGGGTACTGGGTACATTGTTTAATGTGCTATGGTTTCTTAGCCAGATATAGGAAATCTGGGAACTTCAGATTGAAAGAAATAACCCTTGTCACAGTGTAGACTTATCAGCTGTCACAGACAACAAGATCAGTAAAGATATCCTCATGACAAAGTAATTTCATCTCAGAAATAATGGCTTTACTTCTACCACTCTTACCAAGGCTATCACTGGACATCATTGTTTTGAAAGGTAAAGTCACCTTTAGTCTCATATTTAGTATCTCCTGTCTGTGTTCAAACCAATTGCTCTTGTAGAAGTTTTGGCCTTTAGTTTAAACAATCCTTTACCCATCCTGCCGCTCCTGATCCTGAAGTATAGAAAACAAACACACACCTCTGAGAAAAATCCCTAAATTTAGTTGAATTTGGGTAGTTCTCCCTAATTCTGATTCTAGTAATTTTCTGTTACTTTCCTGCCCTGTTCTTATTCTAGTCTGAATGTTTTATCTTTCCTGGAAACAGCTGGTGAGACTTGTATTTCAGGCCTTGTTATGAGCCTGGAGAAGGGCATCAGCATTTCCCTCTTTCCCCTGGAAAGGCAAAGCCTTACATGTATTTCAGCTGTGTGTGCTTCTCACGCAGCTTTAGGCTAATAACAGCCCTCAGGAGTAATCCCAGGGGCTTTTCCTCTGTTGTTTTCTAACTGAGAGCAGTGCTTCCTATTTATAAAAAAGAGTACTAGTAAGAAAAAGATTCTATGGATTTGTGCAATTCAATGTTAACACATTTCTATTGCTCTAGTCCCTCCTCTATTCTTTATCTGGTTCTTTCTGTTTGGCAGCCTTTTACTGCTTCACATCAGCCACATCTCCCCAGTGGGTGTTCCTGGGAATATTATTAACATAGTCCTACACTTTTCTCCAGGTCTCTGAGGGAAAATATGATATCTGCCTAGCCCCACAATCAGACCCTGAAAATTCCATATTAACAGATTTTCTCCTGAAAAATCTTTTCAGGAAGCTTGTTTTTTTATCAACATTTCCTAATACCTGCCATATTTTAGCTATTTTTTATCATGTTGTAATTATTCTACTCATTAAATTGTTCTTTAGCTGATTTAATAATTCCATCCTGATAACATATGATCTGGCTCTCTGTAGTGCTTTCAAAATTTTTTTGCCAGCAACTCTACATTTAGTTGCAAATATACCTTCCCCAGCTGAAGAATGCATTAAATGCTATAACTCTTACTTGCCATCTATTCTGAGAAAAGTTTTTTTTACCACTGGCTACTAGTTACCTTATTAAAATTAAGTTAATTTGGAAAGAAGAACCTACAGATAACTGAAGTTGCATTTCATTCCCTTAATTTTTCAATAACCTGCTTCTTTTTAGGTTTATGAAGTCAGACTAATGAGGTTGTCTGGCTCCTATGTTCCTCCTTCATACAAAGCCGGATTTGTTGTCCCAGAAGCTACTCTACCCAGCTCAGTGGTTTGCATAAATACTTGCCTCCAGAACTGTGGGTCTAAGGACCAGTTTTTTAGGCTGTTGGGATGAGGATGATTTGGTACTTCAGCCTGACATTGAACCCTTGACATATTTTCTTCACCATTTTTCTTTTAAATTAAATAGTAATGTATCTTAGTTCCCTCTATTATTCCCTAGGGAGGGATGAAAGTTATTCACAGGAGGAGAGCCAGCCAAAAGTCATTGATTTAGAAGTTTTTGAATTAAATCTCACTGCATAGGCATATATTACATGCAAGGTTCACTAGGTCATATATTGCAGATAATATAGTTTAAATTTACACTTAAAAATATCTGTCCTTAGCTGGCAGATTTGGAAATGAAATTGGGGAGCTAAAATTCCAAGGCCCTTTCTTTATAATTTTAACCATCAGTAAAGCACTTGCTACTGGAAATAGCTTTCTACTTTATTGGAGAGATAATCAAGCTTCTTTCTCTCTTTAAACAATTGTCTTTGTTTAAAACATGAGAAAATGTTTTGAATAAAGAGAGAAGATACAGCTCAGAGGTAGAGCCATTGAGTGCAGTGAAATTGGTTAGTGGAAGGTGAGAATTTGACACAATTGTTTTTCAGTATATTGCTAAAATTTACATCTGAGGTTTATGACTATCTTTTGTAGTGTTGGTAAATATCACATTAACTTTTTAACACACCATTTCCAAATTCTTTTCCTGTGTATAAATGTTCATGCCCATAAATTTCAATGCTTGTAATTTTTTCAAGCATATATGGTTTAAATTATACTCTTTTTATTTGAAGTAATTGTCTGTGTCCTTTCCCTCTGCCTCTCATATTTTTATTTAAGTTAGACAAAGATTTTCACCAGGGGAAAATAATAATCTTTGTTACTTGTTAGTTTCCTTCTATTCTATTATTTTAGAGACACTATAACTAATTTTTCTCCCTCTCTATTCATACATTTAAAAAGTCATATTGTCATTATGTTCACTTCAGATGCACCATTTTCATATTTGTCCCCTTCTTCATTCAAGCTACAGAGTTCTTGAGTGTACCAATCATTGAATTTCCATTAGTTTTAAGGGAAGTTTACTAAAACTCAAGGGCTGATAGTCCTTGGTTGTCCTTTGGATATCTTTCCTATGAAAGCAAAATCCATCTAGTAGTCCATGCAGTGTGTGATGATTATTTGCTTTATGCACCCTATTTTTTTAATGTAAAACTTGCACCAGAAATAAAAGCCACTTTTTCAAGATGCATGCTTATAGATTTAGAGTTTATTGGACTTAGGCATTAGCTGGTTGAAAGTATTTTTTCTTTTTTCCTTACATTGTGAAAAAAACCTCTGATCAAATTAAGATATTAAAAGATATTTTCTTGCATAAAGGCTATTTGAGTCAGATTTTATGACCCCCACAAAATTAGCAACTTCAGCAATTTTACTTTCTCAGCATACAACAAAAATATCTTGAGGTATTAATTCCTGCCATGTGAGAATCCTCAGCTGGTACTAAGGCCCTGTTTCCAAAAGTAAGATGATGCTGGAAAAACAGCAATGAATTCTAGGAAGCTGCAGTAAATGGGCAAAAGTTAGATAAAGCTCTGTTATTAAAATAGTCTGGGGCAGAAATGCAATTTTCAAAGCAGGAAAAACTGTATTTCAACTGATCTTCAAAGAATTCTGTAGAACATTATAATTCCTTGCTATTACCACAACTAAAGTATAAAGATTAGTCTAGCTTTTATGTGTGCTAGAGGGAAGATTGCTCCCCATTCTACTGGAAACACAGGAAGAAGGCATGAATTGTGATTTCCTTCAAATTGTGAATATATTTGAAGTCAGTCATGCACTGCAGTGCTTTCTTATAGCAGAAAAGGGCAAGCAGGCATAAATTACTCCTATATATAGTCATGATTTAACTATTTTTTAAATAAGAATTAAACATCAATGACTAAAGGCAACATTAAAAACTTGCTATCCTTGTTTTTGCTGGGAAATTCACTTAGTGCAGTCATCCTTTATTTTTTCAGCAATAAGCAATAGATCTTGTTGAAAAATATATTTTACTTTAGACTTTATTATTTTGAACACAGTGAGGATATTACCAGCTAAGACTGTTGAACAGATAATCCCAGTCAGAGAAAGAAATCAGACCTGGTAATGGTGCCATCCCCTCTAAGATCTGTTAATCAAGCCTGGTGTACAATTCTGACAGAAAGGCTGAAATTCACTCATTCTTCAGTGGTTTTAGTACTTGGTTCTGAAGTAGCAAGATAAATTTGATTATTTGTGGCTAATAATTTGAATATCAATATCTAAATTTCATATCTATGTGTATACTACTGTTTAATGATTTTTAAAGAATTTTTCACTGAAAAACTTTTTACATCCAGGATTGTACTTGAAAGAACAGGATGATGTTATTTTCAAAATTAAATCTGTGATATAATAACCCCATTAGAGTTTAAACAAATTTGTAATCATCCAAGATATGCCTTTCAGTAACACGGTGTTTATTCCAATAAAGTGCACTGTCAGCTTCTTCTCTTGGCTGGGGTGATGCAAATCAGTCCTTCAATCAAACCCCCTAGTCAAACACCTCCTTCAGCTTAGAGATCACTTTTCTTGTCCTATCACTATATGTCCTTGTGAAAAGTCCCTCTCCAGCCTCTTTGTAAGCCCCCTTTAGGCAGTAGAAGGGTGCTATAAGGTCTCCCCAGAGCCTTCTCTTCTCCAGGCTGAAGAGCCCCAGCTCTCTCAGCCTGTGTGCATAGGAGAGATGCTCCAGCCCTACTCAGCCCTGTGGCTCTCTGGTCTGTTTTCAACAGGTGAATGTGCTTCTTGTGTTTGGAGCCCCAGAGCTGGACACAGCACTTCAGGTGGGGGTCTCACAGGAGCAGAGTAAAGCAGCAGAACCACCTCCCTCAGCCTCTAGCCATTCTTTTGATGGAGCCCAAGGTGCAATTGGCTTTCTGCGCTGCAAGTGCACAGATTGCTGGGTCCTGTTGAGCTCTTTGTCCACAAATACCCCCTTCTCCCCAGGGCAGCTCTCCATCACTACTCTGTCCAGTCTGTACTCATGCTTGGGATTGCCTAGACCCAGATGCAGGACCTTGCACTTGGCCTTATTAATCTTCATGAGGTTCATCACTAAACTCTTATTTTACACAGGCTAAGAATTATCTTTCCTGTTTTGTTGGTGTGGAAATAAAGGTGGAAAGGCTGGTTATTTGTCTAAGGTTATTAAAATAACTCAAAGATTTCTTTGTTAAATCCCTTTAAAAATCTGCTTACAAGTTTTTTCAAAAATAAGTATGCTCTGAGCACTCTCTAATCTATTCGTCTTCCACACAAACAAAACTGTTATTGTGTATAATAAACCAGTTAGAATGGGTGTGCTAGGACTCTGGTGATGCTGGGGTGCTTCTAGCAAAAGTGCCCTGACTGCGTGTCTGTGTTTTCCTTGGAGAATTTGCAAGGTTTTTTTGCTATGAGCAGCATGCCATGCATAACCCCTTGGGTTATTGTTTAAGCAGTCTAAATAAATAGCAGATGTGGAACAGGTCAATTTAATTTGCTGACACAAGTGTGAGAGAAATAGCAATTTACCTGTGTATCAACTGTGACCTTCTTGCAAGTGATGGAACTTTTTTTCTTATTTCTAGGAAGAAATTAAATGAAATTAATAAAATATATGAGATTGTTCATATACAGGGCTGGGTTGTATTAACAACTGTTTGAGGGCAGCTGTGTTCAAATCAAGAGAATAGGAGAAGGAATGTAAAAAAGCAGAGATCTTCCTACTTGGCCAAAGAACTGAAGAACAAATTTGGACTGTAGAATACCCGCCTCATCTCTGCAAAGCATAACTAACACAAATTCTTCAAGAAACAAGGCCATCTACACCATGATGGCAAGATCAGTGCTGGAAATTTAGGGTAAATATAACTTAGGTCTTTTCCATCTTCCACCGCTGATGACCTTGAAGCAGCACATAAATGTAAACAGTTGAGATGCATATTATAGGGGTGGATACAGGACATTTCCTGTTACATGGACATAGAATTAGATTTTGGAATGACCAATGAACTGGACACCAAATTAAATGAGAACACAGAAACATTATTATTTGGCTTGCTTAGATTCTGCCCTGGTATTTTAACCTGGTGGGATTTTATCCCAGGACAGAACCTGAAGAATTGCTATCTATGCTTCTTGTATTGAGTTTACAGTGGCAAGGCTTTGATAGCAGGGTGACTGCAGGGGTGAGAAGCTGCCAGAAGCTTCCCTCATGTCCAACAGAGCCAATACCAGCTCTGTTGGAGGGAACCACTGCTGGCCAAGTCCAAGCAACAGTGGGAGCATCTCTGGGACAGCAGATTTAAGAAGAGGGGGGAAAGTTTTTGTGGAACAGTGATTGCAGCCAGAAAGAAGCAGGAGTATGTGTGAGGAACAGCTCTGCAGACACCACTGTCAGCAGAGAAAGAGTGGTGGTGGAGGAGGAGGTGCTACAGGCACCAGAGGAAAGATTCCCCTGCAGACCATGGTGCAGACCATGGTGAGGAAGGTGTCCCACTGCAGCCCACACTGACCTCTGGGAGAAACAGATTTCCACCACAGAGGAGTGGGATGAGTCCTCCTTTGAAGAGAAAGGAGCAGCAGGGACAATGTAATGAACTGACTGTAAGTCCTATCCCAGTCCCTCCTGAGGTGCTGCAGGGTGGAGGTTGAGAATCTGGAATAAAACTGAGCCCAGGAATGAGAAGGGGTGGAGCGAGGTGTTTTTGAGATTTGTTTTACTTCTCATTATCCCACAGATTTGATTAGCAATTAATTTAATTAATGTTCCCCAAGCTGATTCTGTTTTCCCACTATGATAACTGATGAGTGTCCCTCCCTGTGCTATCTCTACCCACAAGCCTTTTATTGCCATATTTTCTCTCCTTTGTCCAGCTGTGGAGGGAAGTGATAGGGTGGCTTTGGTGGGCATTGGGAATTCAGCCAGCATCAACCCTCCACACTTCTATATTTTCCTTTTCCCTGCAATTACTGTAGCACAGAGTTTGTGCCCCCACATAACAACCTGATGGACAGAAGTTCAAGCCAGGTAATAGGCAAGTGATGTCACATTTCTTTGTAAAGCATAATCTTCATTCTTTCTGGGTGATGCACTACCTACCACCAGGAGAGGTATGAAAGTTTCTGGCTGCTCCTGCTTTACTCACAACAGATTCTTGATTTCTTTTCTTGACTTCCCATGTAGTCTACTGCCTACTGGGTTGTATTAGAGACAACTGCAGGTAATTTGGATTTACACTTTTCACAAGCACTCATCCAAGAGAACAACTGTAACTTTCCAAACAACTACTTAAATTTGTCTTTTTAATAAGACTTCCTATACAAAATAATAACTTTGAATTAACAAACCATGGTGGTATAGACAAATATCTATCTTTTTGATAGACTCCCTTCTTTGGGAAGGGGGACTGGGGGTTGGGGTGGGGTGAGGATAGAGATGGAATATAAGGACAGAAACATAGAAAAAACTGAAAATTATTCTCAATATATGAAATTTTCATTAGATTACTGAATTTTAATGACATTATAGCAGAAGATTTTCTTGGAGATATCTATGTAAAACAAATGCAAATTCAATGAAAGAAATACTTCCACAGACTTTTTTTTTTTTTTCTGTAAAAACTCTCGCTACTCCTTAGCTGGTACTATAAAACAGATATTTATTGAATCTGAGTTAAACTATATTGTGGCAAGCACATTTCTCTCACTCTTAGGATTTTTCCTAGAGGTGCACAGAGAGAAATGGAAGAGAAAACAATTTCTATTTCTGCTCCTTGTTTTTCCCATGTGGAATGTGTTTGGAGAATTGTTTACCTGGGGTGAGTGCTTGATTGGATTCTGGTGAGGATTGTTTGAGCCTGATGGCCAATCCAATCCACCTGTGTCTGGACTCTCGCAAGCAGGGTCACAAGTCAGTTAGATTAGAGTTAGAGTAGGAGAAAGTAGTATGTAGTTTTTTGTATCTTCCTTTTATATAGTATATTAATGTATTTTATAATAATTATAATAAAGAAAAAATTCAGCCTTCTGAACTGAGTCAGACATGGTCACTTCTTCCCACTGGGTTTGCTTGCATCCACAACACCATATATTGAAGATATTTTTCTTCATATGGTATGACTTGACTTCACATGAGTCTGATATTAAAGTGCAAAAAAATAAGGCAAAGTGTCAGAAGAAAGTACATTCAAATATAATAGCTGTACCTCATTTTGCCCCTTATGTTAATGCTTAATGGTTATGCTGCATGAGAGCCTTTAGAAAATCCTGTCTATATTTAATTTTCTACTCAGTTTCTGCCACAAAGTTATTTGTGTATTCTTCAGTAAATGTGAGTCAATGAATGACCAGAAAAAAAATTCTATCTCTTTTCAATGCATAGAAAACATAGAAAAATCACATTATTTTCAAAAAGTTGAACTACTGACTTGACTTGACTTTTATATTATAGAAATATTTCCTTACTCCTTTTATTTACTTCTTTCTATAGTCACTATCCAAAGCACATGCCTTAAATAATGTTACAGCATCTTTCTCTCCAAGACAGAGTTGGAGAGAGAGACTCACACCATTTCCTCAGGCAACTAAGTTTCTTCAGCATCGACTAAAGTCACAGGCATACCTTTTCTCTACAGGCAATCATCAATCCAAAAGCAGTCTGTTTTCTTTTCATCATTAAAGCAAAACGAAACGAACAAAAACCAAAGGAAAAACCAAAAAACCCCACACGGCTGATCGCGCGCAGAGCGCAAAACTTCCCAAAATCGCAGCATCCTCAGTCGGCGTGCCGCCGCGGGATGCACCTGCCGACCTCCGCTCGTCCCTGGGAGCTCCCGCGTCCTGCCCGGGGCTCCCGGCAGCTTTGGGAGCTGCCCCGGCATGGGGAAGCGCTGCCCCGGCAGCGCAGTGAGAGCTCAACCCGCAGCCGGCTCCGCTCCCGGCCGCCGCGCCCCGGAGCCGCCGCGGGCGGAGCGGGAGGCGCAGCGGGGCACGGGCGGCGCCCCCGCCGCTGCTGAGCCCATCCCCGACCGCACCAGGGTCGCTGTGACCTCCCAGCGCCGGAGGAACCCTGGAGAATAAAACAGACAGGAAGACTGACTGACTGACAAACAAAATCCCGCTCTGTAAAAGGATTAAAAAGAATAGAAAATGGTGATACCTGTTTTATGCCTACTCCGAGTTCCCCAACACTTACATCTTCGCAGTCTGACGCTCCCCTGACATTTCAGGGAATCATTCTTACAAATAGGAAAGAACAGAGAGAAAGAGTAATTTTCTGTGTAACATCACAATACTTGTCAAAGAGCCCTGGCAGCTGCGGAACTGTATTGAAGCAAACATGACTGGACACCACTGATTCAGGCTTTTCAAATTATGACATCTGTTTCTGGTTCTGATATGCAAAGGTTGTTGCTTAAATATTATTTTAAATTCCTCCCCTCATATAACACAGCAATACATGCTTTGTTGTTACTGTAGGGTTAGTCCACTTTCTGGGTAACAAATTTTTGTAAGTAAATACCTCAATGGAAGACTTTTAAAGCCAAGAAGAAAATAATACTGTAGTGCTGTCACAGGATTATTGTCAGAACTACCTTTCACACCGAATTTTTGGCAAGAATATTTAAAATTTGATGGAAATTTATTTTTTAATTCTGAATCAGAAATGTTTCTGATTTCTCTCGTTTCAAAGATACATCTCAACTGAATTAATTTGGAGTCAACATTACCTTTTCAGCTCCTCTAGGAAAAAGATATTATCCCAAAATTCTGAAATATCTCTAAAACCCAGACTCTGCCTCTATACCCTCTCAGAGAATTGCAGCACACCTAGGAACATGAGAGACATGAACAGGTTCATGTTTTCTTAGCAGAAAGGCTGCTAAGAAAAACAAAATCAATTTGTGAAAGGCATTTTGCATCCAAAGGAAAGAGAAAGACTCAGTGAGCTATTTCTCATTGATATACCCCTTCCCAGCCACGTGTCCTGGAATTTCTCAGCGTGCTGCCAGCTGCCCTCCCTCTCTTGTGTTTGAATCAGCTCAGTTACCTTTAGTGTCCCTCATATTCCTGCTAGAGATTCCTGTCTCCTCATGTACCAACATAACTGCAGGTTTCATTCCTCCCTTACATGCTTCTTGAAAAAGATCTGGTATAGGAAAATTTGGCAACAGAAGAATTTAAATGAATGCCTGTCACTCCAGAAGAACAAGCTGACAAAAGTATTTTAATGCATAACACTTGCAGATCTGACAGGAAAGTGATCTCTGGCAGGAGTGAGGTGATGGGCAGTGAGAATGGTAACTGCTCCAGTGGAAATTATCATGGTACTTTCTCCTTCATGAGCTCTGGAGAGAAAAATGTTAGAGTCCTCTGTGAAGAGAAGTCCAAATAAACTGAGCAAACGTAGTAAGTCAGCCAAAGACAAGGACTTTAGCTCATATTTGGGGAGTGGAGATGTCTTTCTTTCCCATTACTATTATTATTGATATTATTATTATTATTGATATTATTATTATTATTATTATTATTATTATTATTATTATTATTATTATTATTATTATTGTTATTATTATTTTACTTTTTCTCCTCAATTATTATACTGTTCTTATCTCAATCTACAAATTTTAATTTTGATTCTCCTCGAAGTGGGGTGTGAGAGGATGGGGTTCAGTGAGCAGCTGTCTTGTCAGCTGGGCTCAAATAACGACATGACAATATAATTAAAGTGAAAATCTGAACAGTGAATTAGAGAGAAACCACAGTGGAAATAAGACATCAATTTGTAGGTAAGAGCTTGGTGGTTGAAACAGCTGAAAAGGTTGAAAGGCAGATTCTGCAGCACCGAAAAGATTCTTAGAGAAGTTCAGGTATTTTTTTCTGTAATATATATTCTTGCTCAAATGGGTATTAATTGCAAATTGCATATTTGCAATATTTTTCAGTATGGCAGATGACTATTCACAATTTCTGCACTAGATTTCTAACCCATGAGAAAGCTAATAGGGTAGTTAGAAAGTGTGGTACTCATCCCTTTGGATGAAGTTTGGATACGGATTCCCAGTCTTGACTTTGTTGATAGTATCAGAATGGAAATCCTTTCCATTATTTGATATTTGTGATACCAAGTACTTTACAACAAGAAAGGCAGCAAAATATTAAAGTTCCTACTGAGAGGTGAATTGAGGCCAGGCTACCAGAAAATTTCTGTGTCTTACTGAAAGCTATCAGTGCCTTAATCTCCTCCAGACATGGTATAACTAGAGTAATTCTAAAGGAGCTTTTCTTTTTTTTTTTTCAAAAGGAAAACTTAAATATCAACCAAATTGCTCCAGGGTAATATTAATATCTGCTAGTCTGTTAAGGTAGTAATCACACTGTTCATAATTTACCCTGACAAAACTCAAAATTTGGTAGTTTTGGCTGTGAAAAGTTTTATTTGTTTATCTTTATCATTATGTGCCCATTGGTTACTTATTTTCTTTCTATTTTAAATATTTGATAGAGAAAATTGCCAGATGTTATTATCTGTAATAGTTTTGACTCACAGTTGTTGGCATTGTGTATGTTAAAACCCTTCACTGATCCTAGCTGCACACAAAATGTTGTGTCTGATGGCTGGTTTGGGACAAGCAGTGAAAGACAAAGAATGGTTTTCATATGACTTGAGGGATGTTTACCTGGAACACTGCAGCATGAGCTGTAAATGTTGTGAATTGAGATTTAGTTGGAACAGAGACTGGCACTCTTTGTGCATGCAGTCTTTCTTTTGCTTTCCTTTTGGCACAATGGATTTTAATGATTATGGGAGTATAATTTCATTATTCTGCTTTCAAGGAGGAGATAGAGTTCCTACCTCATATGCCCACATGGTTACAGAACATTTATCTGGAACACTTTTGGGCAGCACAAATTAATTTATTCCAAATCTACTAGGTCTAGAGGAGTTATCCAGCATCTCCATGATCAGAGGAGTAATTTTGTGATCATCATCTTTGCCTTCTAAGAAAGGCAATCAAGCCATAAGTTATGGCAGAAGTGGGGTGGAGGAAGAGGAACGGATGGCTCTAGAGATATGCTTCCTGGCTGGAGAGGGTTGCCTCCCTCCCATGGGTACTGAGATCCTCATTCCCTTGGAGAAGTAGATGATAAACCCTTCTCTTTAACATTTCTGGCTTCTTCATTTTCTGGAGTTTGGCACAGAGCTTTCCCTCATGTGTTGCAAGTAAATTTTTGAGAATGATTCATTTTTCTGAATACGTTAACCTCAGAAATGACTAAGAAGAATGTCAACAAAAAGAAAAGAAAAATAATAAATCCCAGTTTCACTGAGAATTCTCCCAATGGGTGAAAATCAGCTTTGTTTCTTTCTCTAAGGTTGTCTATCAGTATAGTGCTTTAACAGCCTCATAGTAATTTGTGCCTCTTGTTATAATTTTTCTTTCCTCATGGTACTTTCTCTTAAAAGAAACTTTATTTAAAGAAAAGTGAGTAATTTTGGGGTTTTGTCCTAACCTCTAATTCTCACTCACTGACATTTTAGAAATCAACAGCAAACATGATGTTCAATTCACAGGTGATAACCTTGTTTTCTCCTAAGGTGCTGCAAGGACTGTATTTTACTTTTCTGAAAAGAATGGATGCTTTTTGCCAAGATTTCTTTATCAGGTTGGAGAAGTGGGCTGAAATATCTGTTTTTTCCTTCGGAATGACGTTTGACACCCTATTCCCTCTGCAGCCACATTTCCATGCAGAAGGAAGCTCCGCTTTTTCATGGGACATTCAGTAAAACACTTTAAATGCCTACAGTCTGTATTCCCATTTCCCCAGGAAAATAGACTGCTAAGAGCAGTAATACATCACTACATTATTTCCATCTGCTGCCCTGACACAATTTTCTTCCCTCTGCCACGCAGGCAAGATGCTTCACCAAAATAGCAACAAGACCCCGCCGAATAACTACAAGAAATCATAACCACCAGGTGGTGCTGCTAAACACAATTTTCCAGGTCCTTTTTATCCCTGTGGGAGTGAAGCAGTCTAAAGGAGATCTACCCAACCACTGTTTTTAACTTGGTCAGTTTTAAAAAGAAGCCATTCTTTAACTTGCTTCATTTTAAAAATAAGCCATTCTCTTTGGGTAGAAGAGCCCTTAGGTACCCTGCCTGGGTACCTAAGAAGAATCAATGTCTGAGCCAAATTGCCTGGTATGACAGCGTTTTTTTAAGCAAACAAAACCACCACTATCACAGACATAATCCCTGTGTTTCACAACTACTTCTGTCAAGCCAGGGCAGTGTGCAGGGCCCAGGCATTTCCTGCTCTTGGTTAGAGACACAGGGGTTGCAATGAGTGAATCCTGAGCCTTGAGTGAGTGCTGCCCTTTTTTGGGAAAAAATGGTAACAAAATAAAATACTTGTTAATAGTTTGCCCTACCCAGAGAGCAGTTTTCCAGGTAGGTATGATTTAAAGGGAATAAAGAAATGAAAAGCCAACTCAAGAGAAAGGACAGATTTCACTTTTTGGAATCTGAATTCTTATGTGATTGCTTTAGAAATTTCTACTGCTCCAATGTACCTGAGAGTTAAGAAAGCAATATAATACCAGTACTACATAATAAATCTCAAGTTTACTCCCCAAGCTCTTTATCTCTTCCAGATATAAAATGTAAGATGCTATCAGGTTTCCTCCCAAGCTCTTTGAATCTTTCAAATATCTAGTTGCAAGGAGCTATCATTAGTTCTGAAGTGTGTGCAACTATCACATGAAATGAGAAATATTTATTGAAAACAAAGTATCAAATGTTAATAAATTCCTCTGTGTCCCTACTTGGGATTTTTTGTTATTACTAATTATTTGGTACTTCAAAATATATTGGCTCATTTGTACATTTGTTGAGCTAATGTTTTCACAGAAAGACAACTGTCTGCTGCTTGAATCTGTATTTTCCATGTTACCATTGGCTAGTAGCAAAGGCACATAATGTAAAAAAAAAAAAAGTTTCTAGTAATCTTTTCTTATAGAAAAGGTTTCCAGAGACATTAAGAGGAATGCTTTTATGCTATACTTAATATTTTGGGAGAAATATAAAAGGTCGTTGAGATATTTATTATTCAGTTTGTTTGGTTTTTCTCCCTAAAGTTGACTTTTCTTATATGATTTATGATATTTTAGTAAAAAAATTTGCAAGAATGTGCATGGAAAGTCATGATTTGAGACTTGATGAGGCTATTTTCCTTGCTGACATGAAGTAATACTGTCGGCATTTATTTGCATATTTTCCTGCACAGCAACAGTCATATATAATCCAAATTCAGAGCCAAGTGCTCTGGGCTCTGCCCAAGAAACATGTCTCCTTTTCCACTTTTTGGGGTTTTTTTTTGAATTACAAGTTTTTTCATTACATCTCTATCTGGCATCTTCATGAAAGTTCCTTCTCAAAAGTTCTTTATTTATTTATATTTTCCTCTTTAATGTTGATTTTTATTTAAATTTGCATCAAGCTGCTATGTTAGGCAAATCAAAACATACCTGGAGAATAAAAAAGGTTCATGTAAACCAGATCTGTAGTGTTTAAGAGAACCCTCTAGAGTCATAACCCACTTGATTCAAGCATCTGTCTTGGCACATTCTTTATCACTAAATTTACAATCTGCCCTCTAATTTTAACCTTTTACAACATCAGGATACCTGTGGAGCAGGTTTTAGACCCTCAGCTCAGTCAACACTTGCCAAAGGAAACCATTTTGACAACTGTTTTGTGGCTGTATCTTTGTCCACATTATAAAAGGAAGAATATTCTGTTCTTCACAGTCATATCAAGGTACTGACAATGCTGTAGGCAAGTTATTTTCCTGTGACTGACACAGCAACCACTGACAGAGCAGAACTAGGAACAGGCTGCAAATTAAAAAAGAGAAAACATAGACAGCTAGAGAGCTGTCTATGCCCATTCACTCTTTTTCAGCTGCTTTTATGTGGCTGACACAATGAATTCCAGTTTATGTCTAGGTCCTCTTGGAGTGTGCACATGGTATCATTAGAGCTATGCCATTAAGCTTCAGTTCCTATTGTGCAAATGTATCCTTCTAATTCACTTAGTTTTATAAATATCTTTCTTCTTCTCTACATCTTTCTTGTCTTAATTAATTTTTTTAAATTTTCCATATTGAAGAGGGTTCTACATATTTCTATTTCTGTTGGCATCTGCACCACTGAGACCTATTACCACTCTTCAGCTTTGGTTTTTGAGTCAGCTCTGCTTGAGCAAAGGAACAGAAGCAGAATTGCCTACGAATGCTAATAGAACAAAAGGCTAACTCAAAATGAGCTGATAATGTGTCACTCAGAAATTTTGAGTCCTCTTGAAAGTGTTCTTTACTGCCTTACACTGCAGTTTGAAAATGAAAATTGTATACATAAAATGATATATACACAGATATGTGTAGAATTTGAATTAGCTAGGCACTCTGTGATGTAATTTTTTCTGCACTGAAAATGTGTGGGGATATTGCTTCTTCTAGTTTTTCCCTTCTAGACCGCTATTTTTCTCTGAAATACCAAGCAAACACACTCATGTATAAAATCAGTCTCTAATTGAAGAGAATTGTGTTTGCCTATAATGAATGGTAGCATGAAAGCACCCATATGACCTTACTTGTTAGATTTAGAAAAAGATAATCAAAAACATTAGGCTCCAGCAGTTGTTATTAAGCACTTAACAATGGGCTCTTCAATCCTAAGGAAAAATATTGAAAACATCTCCTGAATAACGAGAGCAAGAGATATGTCCTGAATAACAAGAACATTTTCGTTGTTTGACATGTTCTGTATTTGTAGTTGCTTTCAACTGCCATCAAAGATAAAATACAATCATAATCATAATTGCATTTTAAACTTCATCTAAATGTGTGATTTTTAAATCTTAGCAGTTAATAAGTTTTTAGATTTTTGTCTGCACCAAACTGGAAGGTATTTCTTTTAAGTACAGTGGATTTCTTCAAACCCAGGGTAAAAAACTATTTTAAGAACAGTGAAACAATTTCTAACTAGCAGTACATGCTTGGATAGCTCTGCAGTCATTTAACTTTGATGATGGATATTAAGTTCCTTGATAAGAAATTCAGATTATATATAAATCTGGTAATGATAATTCATAGCACATTTAGGAGAAAGCAATTTATTTCATTCAGAAGCAATTTTTTTTCTTTAGACTATTTAAAATATAAATTTTTGGAAATTAGAAGTATTTTGAAGAAATTACAATGTAATTGAAAAATTCAGAATAAATAATTCTCACAGCTTTTCAGACTCCTAGAAAATTTAAAGAAATTTTAACATTCATGATTCTTTATAATATCTCAGACAAAGTATAACATTTTAAAATTATCTAATGTTAAAATATAAAGTAAAAATTACAGTCACTCAAGTTTTTTTTCAATTATGTTTGTAGATTGGATTTAAATGGGTGCTTAGGTAAAACACTGATATTACTAATGATTAAGTTCTTCAGAAAAATTGAATATATTCTTGTAATTTCTACTGTGTTACATTACAATGGAATAGAATAAAATAGGAGGAGTAAATATGGTGAAAAAAAATGTTCATTCAACTGTGCAACTGCTTTAGAAAAATACAGTAAGTACAGAAGGTTTCATCTGATAAGTCTTAAAGGTACATAGAATGTTTGTAGATAGATTCAAAAACCTACCGAAAAGCAAAAAAATTTACATCTGTAACCTCTGCCTCTTGCAGCTGTGTGTTTTACTTTACATGGTCATTCCAGCCTCCTGGGGAGACCAAATCTATTGAGAATACTTCTATGTTTCTGAAGACCTGTAACAAGAACACTCCCTTTTGCTGGTCCAAAAATGTATTTCTTTCACTGAACCTTGTTGGCCAAGTTTTCCAAACTTCTGTCACTTGCTCTTCAGTGAATTGCCCAGTTTGTGCTGTCCTCTTACTGGCACAGAGCAGAGAAGGGCCACTACCAAGAACAAGGAGAAAGAATCCACAGTACAAAATACACTATTTGCCACAAATTCAGAGAGACTGTATTTCTCCTCTAAAACAACCCATGATTTTACCAATTATACACATTGCACTTGCAAAATATTTAGAACTAAACTAGAGTGCTTTGTTCTAAAATTCATGCTCCAGTGCTGACAATTGAGGTGTATCTGTTCTGCTTTAACACAAAGGCTTTTATAATCTCTAAAGTGAATTATTATTCTTATTGTTCTTATTAGGACAAACTAAAGTACTTTTTTTAATTATGAAGCAAGATGTCTAATAAATGATCTACCTCTCATTGTCAAGAAAGAATATAATAAATAAGGACTGCTAAGTTACAAAAAAAAAACCTGGCCATTTTCCTTGGGAGATTGACCCCAGTTCCTTTGGGAACTGGTGTGAGTGTGACTGAGCAGGACACCAACACTACAGTGAGGGTTGCTTCATAGTGGAGGGATTGTCCTATGACCAGTGTAATTTTGTCCAGTGGAAAAGTAGCACTACTGACCTAATTATTCTATAAGCTCAAATATATCCTGCCCTCAGGAAAATCTACTGAGTTCCAGATTTTTATTTTTTTTTGCTATTGAAAAGGGCACTCTCTAATATAACTATCCCTTCAAACATAGGCAATTCAAAGTTAAATTTGCTCTTGTGCTCTCTTTCAAGTCCAGGGGAGTTTGTCTTCTCACACCATAATTCAGTTAATGGTGAAACTTTCCTCTGTTTCTTGCCCTTCTATCCCTATTTTGCTAAAGCAGTCAAAATGGTTTGAATGCTCTCATAGGCACAGCAGCAATGAACTCCAATCCCTGCAAAAATGTCTTCAGCATTGTGTGATTTCCAAAATGTGTGGCTTTAGCTCTTCTGATTTAAAAGAAAATAAAAAGGTTATTGACATATTTTTGAGGGATCTTGAGTCTATCAATGCAATAAACATCCATCTTCAATAAATAATTTCAAGATAAAATGTCTCCAGAAACTTAGTCAGAGGATTATCTAGCTTTTTGGAACTTGAACCACGCAACCATGAGCTTAACCATGAGTTCTTTTACATGTCTAAAATGTGTAGTTTCCAAGTATATTCTGAGTCACACAGCCAGAGGTCTTAGAGCATCAAAATTTCAAAAGCATTGATGAAGGAGAGTTTTCAAGACTGGTTTTATCTTTAGTAGTCTACACTTCAGTAGTATTCAGAATTTCAGTAATTGAACCAGACCCTTACTTGTATGTTTTAATTTAAGTATTAGCTAATTTAATCTAGTATCCAGACTTCATCAGTGTCTCAGAGCAAGATACTTTGAGAGCTCTACTACTTATTATCTGTAAAAATGTAATAATTTCTTCAGTGCTAATAAACAAGGTGGTCACTAAATGAGCTGAAGTATGACTTGATGTCTTTCATTATCTAGTGATAACGAAGCACACATTTTTTTAGTCCTTTAATTTTAGATCATCCCACCTCCAGCTTTTACTGCCTGGCTTAGTTCAAACTGCATGTAGTGGCCACGTCTGTGTTTTGTTTGAATGAAGTATCATAGCCAAGACTTTTTTTAAAACAATAAATATATTGTTTTAATATATAATAAAATACAGATTTTATTTTTAATATGTAATACAATAAATATATCTCTTCAGGGAAGACCAAATTGATAAAGAAAAATGGTGACATGAATTGTTACACAACAGACATCAGCCTTAGAAAGCATTTTTCAGACTCGCCAAGTTTTCTCAGTGGATACAAAAATGTGTTTATATGGGGACTAATGCATATGGGGAGTAATCCTGTAATTCACTGCAGTAAATTAATAAATCCAGTGACACCACCTAATTAAACTGAACCTTGTGACTTTCTCATGATTAAGACTTGCAATAAATCCAGTGACTTATGAACCACCAAAAATAAGTAAGAAGATTCTATTAGAAACCTACCATGTGAAAAATTTCAACTTAATGAAGATTTTAATTGACATATTCTAATTTGTGCTGCAAATCTTAGCATAATTCTGATACCAGAAACTGCAGTAAATTAATTGCAGCCAGGGCATTGTATGTGCTTCAGACGATGCACTGAATATTTTAGAGCAAATAAAGCTAGACTTACAGAATAATAAAATAACTACTGAAAATTGTGATTAAAAAAAAAAAAGTAATTTAAACAAAATTCCAAATAAAAAAAGCCTGATTTTTGAACACCACCACATGTACTATACTATTAATTTGGAAAATGTGTGACAATGTGATGTTTTGTCCCACATTAATTTGATTTGTAGTGTAACTTAAAGTTTTGTGTCTTTATGTGGCCTAAGAAATACTTGAATATAAGAACAGATTTTTGACAGAAATGACAAGAGTACAACGTACTCACATAAGCATTTCTTATGTGGATGATGCAAAGGATCAATGTTTTGTCTTTTTGTTTAGTCTTCTGCAAAATAGAGAAGGAGGGGAGCAGGTTTAGAGAAAGAATTGTGCAGACTGCTTTGATGGTGGGCAGGCTCTCCAGTCAGCACAGACCTGAATCTCCCTTTCATAGGCCAGATGCAGACAGATTACTTTTCACCTATTTTCCTTGATGCTTTACTGTGTAAGCACCTCGGCTCACAGTGCCGGGATGTTTCACCCTTTGTATAATGGCATTAATAAACATTTCTCCCGGGTTCTGGGCTTATCTGAAGCTTAGTAAGTATGTGCCCACACTTCCAGGAAACTGTGCAGGTGATCATTGTACAAGTATGTGGAGTGACTGGTGGGCTGGTGCTGCTGTTCAAGTTCAGTCACTGTGTCACCAGTAGAGGAGAATCGTGGTGGAGGAATGTGGGAAAGGGGACACCTAATCCTTGCCTTTTCTCTAGGGCTCTTGGACAAGGAAGGTGAGATGTACAGTTTGCCATAGTTCTAGACCTAGTGAATATTTCAGATTATATCTTATGAATATTTAGGTGAATGGACTCTCCAATAAAAGCTGTAAACATCAAGTAAATAAGGCGCTATAATTCTTTTACACCAAATGCAGGGATCAGCTTCAAAAGATGGTGGCCAAAACAGTTGAGAAACTGAAACAGAACCATCTAGAGCACAGGGATTGCTCCTAGCAGAATGCCACAGGTATTCAGGATATAGGGGACATTGGTTTTACCTCATTACCCACAGGTAGAGATCTTCAACTAAGGTCTACACTTCTGAAGTAAGTCTTCTAAGTGCAAAGCTATTGAGGAAGTCATAAGCTGCATCACCATCTTCTATTACTAAAAGAATTAACCATATTTTGAATTAAACTATATATATTATTTTAGAATATGTCTGTACCACTAGATACCCTGAGTCTCATGCAACTACAGCCACTTTAGTCTTTCCTGTAGAATTCATATACTGCCAATAATGTAGCTGGATACCTACATTAAGTGGCCTGGACCATATTTCACAGATTTTTGACTTTCCTAAGTGCTTTGTCTAAGGAAATCCACTTTAGATTGCATCTTCTCTGGTGAATGAAAGGTATAATCAAAACCTCCCTTATCTCTCGAATGAATACATAAAAGCTAGTGAACTGTATCACTTCCTTTTACCCAAGGGTTTTACATCTGAAATGGAGATTCATTCCCACTGAAGAATAAGTGCTGTGTGTGGTAAGCATTTTGAATAGCCTGATTTTTCTACTGTTAGGTCAAAAGGAAAGAGACTGTAAAAAAATAGGATTTATAATGTGGTTATTTGACAGCTCAGTCCAAAGACTACTAAAGCTCTTGAGAGTTTTTCCATCAACATATTTGGAATTGGGCCACTAATTACTAGAAGGAAGAGAATTTGGAACTTGAGCTTGTTTAGTCAAATTTTATTTGAATCTAAGTAATGTTAGATGCAGATTAGTACTCACTAATATGTCTGGCTGCTGCAATAAGACTTTGTGCCAGGGGAATTTTTTCCATCAAGTGACCAGAGTACTATAAGAATGGGGTAGACAGAATATAGCTACCAGTATCTGGTGGGTTACAGAGAGAGAGAGATGTAATAAACGTATCTGGGGAGAATATATATTTAGAAAATATTGTGAAATGTCTTTTTAGCACCTCCATAATTTTGACCAAATTAAAAAAAAAAGAAATATCTTCACATTTTATCTTCATTGGGAAAATGGACTATGCTGTTTAAAAGAAGCTAAACAGACCTGTTTGCATGAGGCAGTGTGTGTTAAGGGACTCTGTATGCACTCCCTTTTTGCTAATCATGAAGGGTTTTTAGAAAAAACGTCATGGTGATTATATTTAAGAAATCAATTTTGGCTGAACCTTTTAAAAAATACTTTCTAATAAATATGACTAAATCTCTGTGTAAAACCTTCTCCTGAAGTAAGAGGGTGACAATTTTTAACAATGACTTTGAGCATAATGTATTACACATATAATTATTATAAAAGTGTAAAACAATATCTTAACATCTTTTAAGGCTTGAATTTTTTGTCCAGCCAATGGAGTCTGTGCACCAGATATTCCAATGGCATAAGTAAGGGATTTCTGAAAAAAGAAAAATAAACATGATGATGTAATGCTCTTACATTATTTTCTTTTTCTATGCTTACTCTTTTTTTCCTATCAAATTAAGATGTTGATTTGTTTGGTTTATTATTTGCTTGCTTTTCTGGTAGTCATGACTGACTAAATGAACAGTTTGTTATCTTAGATTTTAACAATATGGGGAATAATGCCTTGATAGACTCTCTGGAAGAAGCATTAAATTGTGCAGACAAAAGTTTCTGAGTGCAAAAGGTAGGAAAAAAAAATATCAGCATCAACGGTGTGCTCTAAAGCATATGGAAATTTCTCTGTCTTCCCTGAGTTTTCAATTATCCTCCACAGAAAAGGAAAGTAGCAGCCTAGCCCAGGGACAAGCACATACTGTTGTTCCACCAGCTTTGTGCTCAAGATAAAGTATTTTTTGGCCTGAAGAAGAGGAAAGGTATGCAAACAGGCTGTGACAATCTGGCCACCGGAGTGCAGAGTATGACAGTATACCCCGATTTACTGCCACTACACATAATTCATCATTATACCCATCAGCTGATGAGCATCCTGTAAATTTGGATGGCTTATGGGAAACTCCAGGTGATTTTAAAAGGTAATGTTCTCTCCAGTGACCTGAAAAAAATAGATTCCAGATTTTCTACTTAATAATTTTACTGCTTGGCAGTAAATGCTATTTTTGCGTGCAGGCTATTGCAGAAACACATAATTGATTCACCAACATCAGTGTGTTACATCATACTCAGCAATAAACAGCTTGATTCCAATCCAAACCAGCTTTTGTAGCCAATATACCAGAAAAACTTCTGTGAAACCATCTGTGACTGTCAAATCTAATGGGTTAGAGGCATGCACTGCTAAAGTGAGCAAGAATCAGAAATGAAGGCTGTGAAACTGCGCAGTTAAATGCCAGAATGGATAAATACTTTTAGTTCCATTAGCCCAGCAGGTGACTTTATGCAACTTCTTTCTCATCCTCTGTACCTTTGCAGTGAACTTTGCCTACAGGGCAATTAATTTAGACCTATTAATTTAGACCAATATTGATTCATTAATATTGAATGAAAATGATAGTAGATCTTCTCTGTTGTGTCCATTACTGATTTCTGTCATTCAAGTTTCAAATATTACACAGGTAATCCAAAATTTGCAGCCCTGAAATTTGTGAATTATTGCTGATATAATTATCTGTGCTCAAATATATAGTCGAATTTTATGATGTCCTTCTGATCACACCAATATGACTCCAGTTCAGAATAAGACTACTCCAATATAATGAAGTTGTTTGCCTAAGTCAACTAATATTACACATTTATTTTAGGGTTTTTTTTGGTGACCAAGCCTGAAATTGCTTTGAAATTATCCTTTAAAAGGAATTACTATTGCACAGTACCACATTAAATGACTTCAATACTTTTACATAGTCACATTTTCAAAGGTGTAAAGTGCCAGAACAGATTGTGCATATACACCATGATGAATGCTGCATGTGTAATGAGTACTCCAATTACTGAATAAACATTGTGAGAGCTTATTTAGTGAAAAATGAATTATGAATATGTATGCTGTATTTTTTTCAGCTGTGTGTTGTCAATAATATTTTCAGGAGTCACTGAATTTTTCTACTTGACTCTAGGAACAAAACAGAACAGAGAGCTCAGGAGATGTTCTCATAGGTGAGCAAATGAATGCAGTGAAATGATGTCACAAATAAAATTTCAGTTTCCTGTACATGTAGTAATATTGAGTTGACCTAGGGTATATTCTGCCTCATGGGAAAGGGGAAAAGCAACTTTGTGCTGTCTACTAATTTAGTGACTAAACTAGCTTTAAACTAGGAGAAGAAAGTAGAGGCTTGAACATCAAAAACAAGAGGAGATTTATCCTCTGTCCAATATTCTTACAACTTTTCACACTGTCTTATCATTATTAAATTTATCCATCAAATTTAAGTGACTTGACAGAAAGGCAAGAAGTGTGAAAAATAAGCAAGAGTTGCTGGAATGCTTCAGACACAACCAAAACTGTGGTTGAAACGGCGTCACCCAAAGGTGGTGGGGTAACTTTCCTGACTGACAGTTTCCTAGAAGTATAACTTGTTCAAAATGATGGGGAGAGAGAAGGAAACATGAAGGGTTCAAACACTTAATCTGAGGTACACAGTATTGATAGACCTACAGCTGTTGAAGAGCAGAGTTGGAAGGAAGTGCTTGAGAATCCGAATGAAGGAGCACTTTGGACAACAGTGGCAATGGATATGGTAAGAATTTGTGATTCACAGAAACCAGCGAAAGTAAAAACTGCATTTTAAGAATAAAGAATTAAGCAAACTCATAAAATTAGTAAAACAAGATCTGCTGAAATTACAGTCACTCATAGCTTGATGTGCCCCAAGACTATTCCCAGAAAAGCAGCAGTGCACCAATTGGAGCTTCTGTTCTGAGAGCAGGCATATGGACTAACACTTTTCCTTAAGGTTGCTCCTCACTTTTTTTTTGAGGTGCATTGTCTTTATGAGCCCTACTAAAAATGCATTTTGCAAGCTAGCCTCCTTTTTATACATCCCAGTGTGATCTTTGGATTCAATTTTTTTTTTTTTTTTTTTTTTGCAGCATCAGCAGCATAACACTGCAAACATATGTCAGCTTGTGAACCACTAAAATCTGCATATTCTTTCCTAAGTAATGTCTTGGCAACCTCCTCCCTCTCCCCCATATATATTTAGATTATTATTATTGCCCATATGTCCATATACATGATGGAGCACAGGACAAAAATTATATACTGAAAAGGAAGGAAAACCACTTTCTTAGTAGAAAGTTCATGTAGAGATAGAACTCTTCTGCAAGCTTTTCTTCACACTGTTACTGAAAAATGGAGGTGAATTCACCCAAGAACGTGTACTGGGTAAGCTGAGATGGATTGGCCAGTGAGAATGGCAATCATCCTCATGGAGCTGTCTATGTACAAGCAGCCCATACATGGATGAAGAAGCAGTTTCTGAATTTCTGAGGGAAAAATCTACCCTTTTTTGAGTGAGCATGGGATATCCTTTAGGAAAATACATGGCAGCAGTTGCATTGAGCAGAACAGAATATGTGACAGTCAGAAGCTGACAAATGCTTTTGACGACTTGCTGTGCTAGTCTTCCAAGGACAATGGTGCACTGGATCATCATGCAGCCAAGGGCCTACCAAACCTGCCTAGACACAAGACAGTGTGCCTGTCATTTAAAATGCTTAGTGTTGGCCAGTAATAAAGAATGAATTCCTGTGCGTAACCTCTGGCATTTCTTTTGGCTGCTTTCAGACAACCAAGTGCGTTCTGACACTTCTTTTGGCTGCTTTCAGTTATCCAAGGGTGTCCTCAGTTCTCCTTCCTACCTTAGGGATCCAATTTTAATGAATAGAAATGATGGCGATTAGTAGCAGTAAAACTGCATCAACAAAAGGTGTTGGCAAGATGAAGCGGACTGAGAAAATGTAGATGCATGACCTCAAAAACTTCTTGTGGCCTGTCTTCAGTTTACTGATCCTCTGAAGATCCCCTGTGATCCATTCGCTGTCTATAGAATCCCATTATAAATGGCTGCAATGGTTGTAGGTTAAAGCAGATGAGATGGATTGAGACATGTATTTGAGATGAATGGTCACTTGAGGCAATGTGCTCTTTCATACCAGACTGTGCCTCCTTTGTGCAAAACCCAACAGATTATGGCCAGTCAGAGCTAAGGTCAGTCAGCACTGAGGTAATACCTACTTTCTTCCTGCATGGTTTTGCCCCAAATAAATGATGATGTTGTAGAGGGTTAAATTTCACAGTATGATTTATCTGTCTCTCTTTTCCTCTACCAGTAGAGGAAAATAGATCATTAATCTTTTCATATTTTACATGGAATTAGTTTTAATTTTCAATTCAGAAGAGTGCTTAATGGAAAAAAATTCTCTTTGCAATGTGTAGTTTTTTGGCTAAAAGAGAAGTTTCAGCTGGGGTCACTGGACAGTCCTCAAATAATGAATCATGATTCTGGATTACAAGTAAGTGGGAATAGAGAATGTCTCCTTAGCTCACAGTAGAACATGCCTGGAAATTATTTTCAAAACAGTCAGCAAAATGGTCAAGTTATCTTTGTTGTAAGGACAATTACCCACATTCTATTTGAATTATATAATGTTTTCCTTTTATATAGTATCTATTTTAATTAAGATACACAATCTTAATTAAGATACAAAATTTCTCTATTAGAGAAGGGACTGAAACTCAAATCTTCCTTCTTTCCAGTGGAACATTCTCATGTTCCTAGCTGGCAACTCAACCACACAGAGCTATGAAGAACCAAAATTATCCTGAGTCACATCTCATTGAATGTGATCCTACAGGTGCAGTATATATAAAATAATAGTAAAAGACAAAGTTAGAATAATTCAACTACTTCATATAATTGCCAAAAAAGATTTATATCAATGATTTATAGGTAATTACATTTTGCTCACATTTACAGTTATTAGATAAATTGATATACATTAACTAATTTCTCTATTTCACAGTCATGGCGGGGGGGGGAAATGATATTTTATCATGATGGACATCTTGGCAATTATTTAAATCTCTAAAGAATATTCACAGAGTGCACTCTTAAAAATGTGAGCCTTATTAAATGAATTCCCAGCTCCACCATTACAGAGATTAGCTAAGTGTTGTGTCACTACTGACAATTCTATTGTATTTTACTCCAAAGATGTTATAAGTGAAGCTCCACTCTTGCCATGGTCTCATGCAGAGTGATTCCGCTGTAGCACTACAGCTGCAACTCTTATCTTCCACTTCTCTTGCTTAAGTCTGTTTAGATGTTTAAAGAAGTTTTGTTTATGTGAGAAATGCAGGAAACCAGATATATATCAGCTGCCTCAAAAAGAGTTCTATTTTATTTTCTATCATTCTACAGGGCTTGATTAATGATCAAAAATCTTGGAATTCCAGCTACCTGGGGAAAACCAGGACTCGGTAGATGATATATAATAAAGAACAGCTAAAAAGTAAAGTGACAGCAATCACTGTAAAGCCTGATAACTGTATCTCTAGTGTCCAACATAAATACTGGGTTTAGGTGCTTTTTATTCATTTTACAGCAAAAGCTAGATGCTCGATATCTTGTACGTGAGTTTATATAAATTAGTTCCTTACTTGGCCAACTTTATGACATCAGTTTCATATAGAATTTATACTTTGCTGTAAAAGGTCACAATTACAAAAAAACTCCTGCAAACAAAATATTGAGACCTACCCTTCCTGTCCCTGGAAGTTTTAAATGTATGTTCTGTAAATAGTTTGAACTACATACTTGCTGATTCTATGAAATGCTGCAATCTTACTACTGGATATTAATGCAAACCTAGAGAACACCTCAATGTGATAACGAGTAGCTAAATATTTCCATCTGTGCATATAGGTTCATCCCAGTATGTTCTTTTTGTCTCTCCAAATAATTCCTTAGTAATGTGCATAAATATAGGGACCTGTTTACTTCATTCTGATGACAATGCATTCGTGCTTACAATTTGTGACAAAACAAAACTCAAACCACATGCAACAGATAGGAGCTGAAGCAGCACTACAAGGATCTAGGCTTGTGTTTTGCTGAAGGGGAAAACATAGTGCCCTTTGGCCAAGGTCACCACAACGTGCATTTAATTAGGTGGTAAGAATGCAAAGATCAGCCAGGTATGCCATGGATTAGCTGTGCTCCCTGTGCTGCTGACAACCTCCGTCTTTTCCTGCTTTTCATATATACCTCCTGAGTATGGACATATGGGGGCTACCAGTAAAAGAAAAGAAAGAGTAAAATAACTAATGGGTAAGGTTTTTAAAGCCAACAAAGGCAGCCTTTAATCCTAAAAATGGTATGTGGTTTGGGACTGCATGAAGGACGATGCCTTACAGCATTTAGAGTAATAAGAACTACCACATTGACAAGGAAATGCATCAGTGAAATCCCTCCTGAAGTCAGTGGGAATTGTCATTGAGTTTAGTGAGGCCGAGATGTCACTCCACAAATTGGATTCTTTCTGCCACTGAGTTCTAGGACACATCTACGAGGAGAGCAGTGCTTCAGTCATGTGAGAATTTACTGTTCTGCCCCTGCATTTGGGTCATAATGCCCTAAGAGGGGAGAGATAGGGATTTATTTCTCCTGGTAAAATATCAGTTTAGAATTGCTGCAACCAATAAGTACACTGGCTGAATAGACACCACACTTAAAATTAATGGCCTTCTGCAATATATTATATATGCCTTATTTTTGACGGTTGCTTGAAAAATAAAGTGTTACTGAAATCTGGCATTGCTATGAAACTTTGGGAGCTGGTAATTGCCAGAGGCTATAAATTAGCTTGATGTGCTGTACTGACCCTGTCATGCACTTAATGTAATGGTATCAGTTTAAATTACAGAAAGAGGCTGAACATTAAAATACTCACATTGCATTAGGAAAGGGGAGAGAAACAACAGGACTGTCATAGCTCATTAGTGTTCCATAAAGTTGAAGGAAAATACAGCCATTAATAACAACATAAAGTTTTGTACTTGCTGTTTATTCATTTATTCAACTTTGCCCAATATTACAATTCTAAAAATAAGACACAAATGGAACTATTTTACAGTTGCAAGTATTTTTTATACAGAATATTTAATTACTATTGACATGACTTATTAACATTAATAAACACACTTTAGAATCCTATCACAGCAGTTCACTGACAAATGTTCAGAGAGGGCTACAATATCTCTTTATCAATGGAATCAATTCTTGTTTCTATCAGCTAGAAAATTTAATGAGAAAGAATTTGAGGACTTCTGGACAACTGTTGAGGTTTCTGGCTTTGTGGTGCTTGTAGCAGTCTCTGCAAGTCTGTAATTACCAAGCCCAGGTGTGCTCCCTACATTGGTGAAGTTCATTAGCCAGCAACAGTGGTGCAGTATGGCAGATGCAGCACTTCCCAGCCGCACAACAGAGGAAACAGAAACTATTTAACCATGGATTCTTACAAACACTGGATGCTGTATGAAAGTCTATTTTTTCCCAAACTGCTGTGGCCTAGCTTGTGCATGTCCCTTGCAAATCTAACACTAATTATTAATATCAATTATTAATACCTCACTGGAGGAGCAAGGACTTATTGACCACCTTCCAGGTTTCTTGTGTAAATGGCATTTTAATGATTAATTGTATCTTCTTAGCAGCTTAGAAATCTGTTTTCCATATCGCCAAGAATCTTGAGTGTTATTTGAGTTTGCAGAAACAGCTGAATTCTCAGCCTATTCAAATCACTTCAGACTTTGTTTATCTAGGATAATGAAAGTGTCTCAAAAACTCCAGGTGCTGTTCCCATTTCTAAAGTATTATTTTTCCTTTAAATAGAGCATCAGTCCCAATCAGGTTACTGAAAAGCTGAGGAAATTTATTTCACCTGTGTCAGTATCAGATAGAATGCTGATGCAATTACACGTCTGACTGCAAGATGCACATACACCTTAAGAATTTAACTATTGCAAATAAAATGGATGTGATGGATTACAGACTTCAGCACCCCATAGCTAAAGTAAATTACACTGAAAGCTTGTACAGGTAGACTGGCTGTCATCTTGTCTTATTCTCAACAGGTGAAAATTAGATAATGGTTGAAGCTGGTTATCCACATGAAATTTCTCTGCAGGTGTCTATTTTAGATACTGTTGCTACTTTTAGATGACTTACCTTACAGAGATGCATTCTCATCTCTCTTCTTTCTCTGATAATAGGAAAATCTATAATAGGTAATAGGATAATAGGACCTACTTAGACAAGATAACTGACTTTGCAATGGTTTGAGTCCTGATATTACCTTCTCTGCCATCTCCTTTTGACTGGCATAGTGGCACAATCTAGATAATGGCCAATTTAATAATGTATGGCATACTAAAGTCACAGCTCCTAACTGCAGACTAGAGTCAACAATCTCATACTTACCTTCCTTTGAGAAGAGGATGTTTGTTGCTTTTTCTTTATGGACTTGCCATAAAATAAGCAGCAGTTTTGTTAGTATTGACAAAGGTACCATGTGGTTCCTTTGACATCCAATATTTCCAGAAGTATAATGCAGCATCTAAAAATCATGAACTTGCGTTAAAAAAACCTTTTTTTTTCTTTTTTTTTTCTTTTTTTTTTCCTTGGTTTTGATCAGCTGCTGTTTCAGTTGGGATAAACCAATAACAACACCAACAAAAAGCAAACTGGGAATTCTTTTGTATAACTCTATAAGCTCATATTTCATAAAATGACATACATCCCACATATCTTTCATAAGAATTGGTGGAAACTTATATGTTACTGCAACACCACTCAGGAAAAATAATACTATGTATATGGATTAAATTTCACAGACTTATTGTTTAGTTTTGTAATCATTTCTTCTTTAAGCATAGCAAAATAATTTCTTTCACTCTCTCTCCTCAGTTTGGCTAAACAATTCTCTCATTTTTTCAGCTGACTTCTTGTGCTGTGTGAACTCCTCCTCATATTTCTACTTCATCCATCATAATGTATTTGACATTTTTTGGACAGATGACAGCACTTTATTTCATTGGGAGGGAGGAATACATAAGACAGAAGAACAAGAAAAAGCTGAAAACCACTTTGTCTTAGGGTAAATGAATACTTTTACCAACTATTCTCACAAGCACACGCTCCAAATCTTTGGACTGACAATAAGCAATGGAAACTTCATCCATATGGTATTTTTCATCTGATAGCATTAAGCTTCTGAAAATGGGGTTTTACAACATAGCCTCTCAGTCATATCTCTTTCTTCTCAAAAGTTTTGAATCTAAGTTGAAATTGTTTGATGGCTTTGCATTATGTGTTGTCTGAATAAAACATACTTGATTCCTTTTGCCCACTGGATGTCCAGGTAAGCTGCACATTATCTATTTGGTCCCTTCAGAATTTGTTTCTGCAGCTCAAAGTGAGCGACAGCAACAAGTTAGTTAAGTGTTCCAGAAAAGCAGAGACTGCATTTATAAATTACTGACTACTGCAACAGTAGGAAAAGCCTCTTAGTGAAGCAACGATTACTCTGAAAGACTATTCCAAGTCTTTGATACTGAAGACAAAAAATAGGCAATAAGGAAAATGTTTCAATAGACTGAATGCCTCCACACACATTTTCACATTAATCCTTGTGTGCTTATGGATGTGTCTTATAAGTAGACCTTTTCCTAAATTTGTTTTATTATATCTTTCAAAAATATTTTCTTTCATGCTATTCTACATCAGGAAATCCACTCAGAAAATAAGCAGACAAAAGTAACACACCCAATTCTTGAGAAAGTGGTTAAATGATACTGCTTGCAAAAACCTGGTGTCTTTTTTTGCTTTTTGCTTGAAGGATGCAAATCACCATTTCTGTGTTTAAATTAAGAAACTATCTTTTTGTATCACAACTTTAGAAATAATATTTTTATTCAGAAAGAAAAATTTGCTTTAAATGATTGATTTGAGTCTGACATTCCATTATCTAGAATTTTCCCTTAGCAGTTCAGATTCATGCTTTTAAGGTATTCTGTAACTTATCACAGTTCTGTGTATTTAACTACAGCCAAGGGTTTTCTGAAAATTCATAGTTTTAAGATAAAGACACCATTTAAATAGTAAGGCAAATTATATTCCATTCAAACAAAAATATTTCCATCAAAACCAAAAATTAAGATACAAAACATTTAATCTGAAGCAATATTAGCAGATAGTAAACTGAAACTAGCAACATTCACGTTTCCAGAGAGGAATGACCTTTTCTACATATTATCAAAGCAAATGGAAGAAAACTTTTAACTGCCTTTTTCTCTTAAAATACCAGTTAAAGTTAAGACAATCCAAACAGAAATTAAGAATGTGTGTTGCACTTATAGCTAATGGTCTCCTGGAAGAAGATACTTGTTCTGTCAACATGAAATACTACAACTCTAAAAACAGGCAGAATTTAGCTGGATTTAGGAATAGGCCCTAGAGTTTTCAAGATCATAATTAGGGCTAAGGATCTACTGTTTTCTTGGATCATACTTTATTTTTCTAGAGGATTTTTTGGAAATGGTCTTAACATTTCAGTACCTTTACATGCATGTGAGAAATTAGCACATGGAATCAATGTATGCAACTTGAATTCTAAAGCAAATACATTTTCATCTATGGAATTTTAATTATTGCTCTGCCTGACTGAATGGGAAATTGTAGAGTGATCTTGAATTTATACATTTCAATCTCTTAAGAAGAAAGAGACAAACCATAATCAATAATCATGTTCTTTTTTTTTCTCCTGTAAGCTCATGTTATGAAAAGAGATTTATTGTCTTTTGTCATGACTTAAAAATCTCATGTGCTTATAGTTCCTTTTTATTTGTTAGCGTACCTAAATTTTCTGAGTTATTTTAGTTTTCCTTTTACATTACAGTAGTATTAGCAGGCCAGAGTCAGATCACAGTTCTGACATAAGAAATACAATATGCAGATTTAGTGAGAACTATATTCTTAAGTATAAAATTCAAGAAGCAGAGGAAGGAAGTACAGGTTTCACAGACATGTGAATTAATTGCTCAAATTCAGACTGAAATAGTTCTAAAGTTTACAGTAGTTCCTTTGTCTCCCAGTTCACAGTCCAGTGTCACTGGGATATCACTTCTCATATCTTGCCATGTTTTTTTCATGTATTTCTGTCAATTCAATTCAATTCAATTCAATTCAATTCAATTCAATTCAATTC
>QUSF01000002.1:36217746-36231680 GCA_003676055.1 Chloebia gouldiae
TCAATTCAATTCAATTCAATTCAATTCAATTCAATTCAATTCAATTCAATTCAAGGTGTCTACAATATAACATGAAAATAGTGCTTTTAACCTGTGGAGTTTTCCTTGATAACATGACGTAACAAAATCCAAGTACATTAAGTTTTCTTTTACACCAGAGAAATGTGCAGGTAAAATAGAGTGGACTCAGGGAATTCTATATCTTTTAATTATTTGCCAACTACTGAAATGGTTAATTACTGTTTTGGGGTACTGAGAAACAAAGAGTATCTCCTGCTGTGTTCCCAACAATACCCATTTCTACATGCCTCCTCCCATATTTTCCTCTGTGTGTCCTCACATGATGTCCCCAATGTCTCCATTTGTCTCTGCATCATGTGGCTAAGAAGCTATTCTTTGGAAGAAAAAAAAAATACACATCTATGGCAACCATAGAGCATTTTAATAATGAAGATTTTAATGAGAAAATGACAAGTGAAATTTGTGCATTACCACAACTGCGGTAGGTTCTAAATAATCACAAACTCCCCGTGGCACTGAATTACAAGCCATGTTCATTGATCATTATTACTTTACTCCAGATTTTAGACTAAAAGTTCTGCTTCATGAATTTTTGGTGCCGGGCAATTGGACTGAGGTTTTTGATGCTTTTCAAGCTGCATCAGAGCATTTCAGAGATGAGTTGTGTTGGTCCAAGACATTCACTGACTTTCTGCTTTCTGCTCCTCCAGCATCATGCACCAAAACTTCAGCAACTGGCATGACTCCTGCTTCCAACATGCAAGCCTGGTAGATGTCATGACATGAAAATTTGTCATTTTGCCCCCCAAAATAAGGCAATAAGGTTTGGTAACATTTTCGTTTTTGGCTTTTGAGTAGTCTTTGCCATGCATATGTTTTATTTTTATCTTTTAGTTTACATACTTCTGATATGTTGGAACACTGCTTTTCAGGAGATTTTGTGCAGCACGAGTGACTCAGAATTTTCAAGATAAAACCTTTGTTTTGAGTAGTCTGTCTTCTTGCTTTAAGAAGAACATATTTCCTATATTCTTGTCTTGGAGAAAAGTAGATTATAGCTAGACAGATAGGTACTTTGAAATAGAATTGATTTTATTTTTATGTTGCATTGATTATTCCCACGTATACCACCATTAGTCATACCTAGGAATTTCCTTGCTGGGAAATGGCAGGATAGCTTGGTTTAGAACTGCTCTGCAGCTGTTCTAAATTACACCAGGGTAAGTCTGTGAACCCTTCCAGTTTTTAGATGTCTGAAACTAGCCTCAGCTCCCTGATGAAATGGTTACTCTTTTGTGGATGTAAGAATTAGTAACTTACAAGGAAAATTACCATAAAAAACAAATCCCTGAAAACAATAAGAGGAAACAAAGCAGCATAAAAACAATCAGGCTGGCAGGAAACTTCAAAAAATGATATGAAATTATATAAAAACAAAAGATCAACAGATGCCTTTAGCATGAAGACTGTGTTTTCCAGCCTTTATTTGTTTCAGGGGCTCACTACCAAGAGGTGCAAGTATCCATATGGTAATAGAATTCCACAAATAATTTAAGATGAAAGGCATAATTTGTATTTAATATTACCTTCACATTGCTGATCAAAGCATTTTTTTGAACAATTTTTCGTATTTTTTGGTATTACTTTTCTTCCCTGACCCATTTTTTTTTTCAGTCCTTCTATCCCTTTCCTATCTAACATGTCATATAACTTCAATAACAATTTTTCTGTACCATCACAAAGACAGTATGTGGCTGCTGAAGACAGTGATTCTTCAATGATTCCATCCTTCAGGTTGTTTTCGTTTTTCCTGTCCTCTCCTCCCCTTGTGCCCCACATATTTTAGAATTGGAAAGAAGATAGATACACCCTATTTGGTGTGTATGTTCAATGTTTATTGTGCTTCTCCTAGTTCTCTTCAAATTAGACATTATTTTATGGATGAACATGCATAGAGTGAGTATGGTCCTTACCTAAATAAGTATGGCACTTCTCAGCTTGACAGCATGGCACAGAGAACAGCTGTGGCAAAATTTTAATCTAGGAACACTTCTCCAGTCTGTGAGAGAACCACAGAGTGCAAAAAGATATATGCTAGACAAGAAAAAATTACAAAGTTTAGAGGACCTTGATAAGACTCTTTTCTCTTCCATGTCTCCATTTTCCCTCTTGACCACTGCTTTGTTTATCTAAAATTCCAAGCACAGTTATCTCACAGGGCTTTAAGCTCTGCTATCATGCTAATATGCCAATTATTTAACAGCAGTACTAAGAAATTTAATAGAAAACTTCACAGAATTTTGGAAAATGTTTCATCATAGGCTCGGTACAAAGCACCATGTTAATGTCTGTCTGACAACTCATCAGTTCTTATGATATTATGTACATTGTAGAAAGTTATAAACCCACAGAATTTGCTGAGACTTTTGTCAGGTGTATTAATCTGAAATGAGGCAGTATGTGCCCACTGTAATATGTCCTGACTTCATATTCCAGTGCTGGCTTGCCTGTAAACACAGCAGGAGTGGAAAATTGGTTCTGTGTTCTGCTATATGTGCACTCAGTTTCTGCATTTTTCTCCTTTATCAGCTTCCAATTCATAAGTGAATTTAGAATGGCTTAGCAATGCTGTTGGCAAATGCTTCAGCTCCAGTAGTTTTTACATTCAGGGTTGAAAATGTCAGTCTTTTGACATTCGTTGTACCAAAATGTGGTCTCTGGCGTAAGCTACTATCCTGGGGTTGCACAGCTCACTACTCTGATACTGTGACTGCTTCTCCTGTTTTTATCCATGTTTGTGATTCAATGTGAAAGAGGTTCATTCATTCCATTCTTTTGCATGCTATTCGATGTTATGTCCTTTCCCTTGTGTACATGGGTTTTGTGTGAATTAGTATGGCTGCTAATTTCTCTGCACAGATAGCTGCAGCAGAAGTAACTAAATTAATAATTTGTAGGAGTAGCCCCTCTGCCATATACCTTGGAGACCCCACAGGGGTGACAGGATAATGGTCTCCTGTTGCTATGCAAATACAAAGTCAAAACAAAGGTGAATAATGACATTTTTGAAAGCAAAGAGAACTGAGCCTGTCTCTGGTAAATATTTCATTTAAAAGGATTTCTGTTTCCTAAACCAGGGAAATGAACACTTTCTAAGGCAACATCATATTGTGGGTGAGAACAGAAATACCACTCTAATATTTAACATGCCTAGTGAGTTGTTAGAGTTGTTATCTTTTTTAGAGCTTATATGACAAATAACTCATTTCACCCTTTGATTTCAAGACCAGCCACTCTCTAATGCTCTTTACAGCTTAGCTATTACCTCTTTTTTGGTCTTGCTTTTGATGTCATGTTCCTGTACAATTCTCCCTCACTGTGCAACAAACAGCTTTCTAGTTAGTGTTGGTTCTTTAGTGTGTTATCCTTCTTACCTATTTTTGAACTACATTTTGTGTTTTTGAAAAATCCATTTACGCCCTTGCACTAGAGTCTATTTTTCATCTTGCTTACTCTGGAAATAGAAGGGTAGTAAGAAAAAAAAAAACCAAACAAAAACACACCAACAAAAAAAAGAGGCTGTCAGAAAACTGCTTGTGTCATCTTGATCTTGTCTATTTCCAGCTGAAGGTAGGCAGCCTCACCAGAGCAACTGACTTCTCTAAGCTTCACTGTGCCCTTGCTGAATCTTGATTATCTTAGTGCAAAGAAATCTGTGCCTCATCTCAATCCTTCTCATGCCAATCTCAGCTGTCAAAGAGGTGCTTCAACTTCCCACTGCCTCTTGTTCCTTTGAACTGCATTTGTTAAACTGACAGAGGGGAGGTTGTCAAGGGTTTGGAGAAAAAGTGCTCCAAACCCTGTGGATTTTAGACAACATATACAGAATAATCCTGATTTTAAATCAAGGGAGATGCAATTAAATAAAAAGTCTTTCTGCGTAAGACAAAATACATCATTTAGTGTGAATGCTATATGACCCTCAATTAGAAAGAAATCAATGAAAGGACTTAGATAGACTGCTCTTTCTAAACATTAATCATATTTGCTCTTTTATTTTGCTTAGTACTACAATCTTTTGAAGATCAAGGCCAAAACAGTAAAGATCTCAGGATACTGAGCAAGTTAGGACTAACTAGATGACTATATTTTCAGTCTGAACAACGTATCACAGCCCATGCTTTGCCAAGATTTCTCTCTTTGGTAGATAAAAATGAATCCAGCATGTTTGCTACTTCCAGCTGGTTCAGGAATAAGATAAGAGCAGGCTAAACTCTTGAGTACGCAATTATTTAGAGCTTAAAAGGTCAAAATACTCAAGTGGCTACTGGTAGCCAATGGAGATCATATGGCAAAAGTGCATTGAACTTCAAAAAGGCACAATACTTTCTTAGAAGAGCAGCCAGGTTTGAGGCAGCCAGATTTTGCACTATCTTCATTTTCCAGATGGACTTAAATCATGCAGAGATTGTGATTAATCTAATCTTGTGAAGGCAAAGTCTACAGCCAGAGGATGGGTACAATCACATGGATGCATGAGTTTGTAAATTATGTGGGTGATATTAAAATGAATCAGAACTATTTTCAGTGTACAATTGCAACCTGGATATAAAAAAACTCTCTCCATTTAAACCATAACAGGAAAAGGCAAACACACACATCTGTTCCTTTAACTGAAAATTATTTACCTGATTCATTGACTAATTTCCCTTCTAGCCATTTTTGTATCCTTCCTTTGTGAACTAAGGCTCAGTCACAAGTTTCAGTCTATGCACTGATCTCTTCCAATCACTTGACTTTTATTTTGTGAATGCAGAAGAGGAACAAAATAAGAAGGAAAAGTAGGTTGGGTACCTGACATAAAGACAGATGATCAAGAATTTAGGCAAACAGATGACTTATAGCACTCTGTTCTCAAATTCTACAGTCTCCATGTAAGGTCCAGTTATGAAGATCAGTTTTACAGCATCTCCATTTCTCCTGTTTCCTCTGTAGATTCCCTAACAATACACGTTATGAAAGGCATATGTGGCACCTAGGAAGGGTTAAAGTAAAACACTGATAACCAGTGGTCAAAAGCAAGGTTAGGGCAAACAGAGATGTCTTATTTGCCTCAAGCACTCCTGATTACTTTGAGTTTCTCCCTTTGAAGCAATATTCAAATATTTCCTTGGCTACCACTACTGTGAACAGTTTTTTCTATTTCAGTAAATACTGGTCTCAAAGCTTATTTGGTGAGCATGAGAATTGCTGGAACCCACAACTGTTGTGGGTAAATATAATTTCATGGACAGGGTCAGTTGTCAAATTCAAGCACTCTTATTTCTTTCAAAATCCCACTGCTTTCCACCAGATATCAGGATATACTTTTAGAGTCCTTTATAGCCTTTAAAATTTTTTTTCACTAAAGTTAAAGGAAAGATAACTTAAAATCCATATATAACTATTTTGTACCAAAAACCACACAGAAAGATAATAAAATTCTGCCAGCAGGATATACCTGGTTGAGTCACTACCTTGTATCTTCAGGATGGCACAAACTAAAAGGAATTTACTTAAAATGAAAAAGAGGTAATTTATACAGAAAGTTGTAACTTAACTGTGTTCACTCTCTTGAAATGCTTAGCATGGGTATCAAACAACAGAACCAAAACTGCCACAAGGAAAACAAGTTTTACAAAGACCATTAACTTTTAATTCCCCATCAGTCCTTTAAATAACAATAACCAGAAAGATGATAAAATACAAAGTCTTTTTCTGTTGCTCTTTGTAATATTGACCTGTAGTATTTCCCAAGCATTTATTGGAATATAATCTTATTAAAACACAAATTTATATTACATCAATCTGTAAATTTGGCACTATACAATAAACTTTAATCTTTCTTGCTTGTTGATTGGAACTTCATTAAAGAGCTTCTTTTTAGAGCAAATATGTCTCAGAGAAAAGCCCAAAGAAACAGTGTTAGAAAAATCCCTTTAGAGAATGACTCCTGATACTCATGTTCAGCCTAGTAGACTTCCAAAGTCAAAAGCAAAGACATGTACTCCAAATTGTCCAGGGGGTCAGATATCATCCTTCCATTAGAGTGTTTCCAATATATATAGCCTGAGTTTTCTTATTTTAATTTAAGCCAAATGTTTCTGCCTTCTTTATCCATGTATGTCATGCTTCAAGATAATATTTTCTTTTCCTTGTATTCTTCCCCAAGACTACTCTAGTATTTCCTCAATATTTATGTGACCAAGTCTACAGTGATTATCACTGCTGTATTGCAGACTGGCCCCCTTGGTTCACATCCTTTTTGAGGATTACTGTCACAAAGTGGAGGTAATACTTCACCTAAGCAGAGTGGAAAGATTACCTAACATTTCTCAGCATTATCTTTGCTTTTTGTCCTAGTACCTCCTCTCAATTTTTTTAAAATCAAGACTCACTTTCAACTCACAGTCCCCCACAATATCTCAATCATCTTCTGGGTAACTGGTGTTTCTTTCTCAGAGTACATTTGTCCTACTGCTTTTTTTTTTTTTTTTTGGTCTAACCATGTTATTTTCTGCTTGTTTTGATTGAAACACATCCTCTTTTTTCAGATCATTCCTCCAGCTTCTCAGGACAGGTGTTGAGTCCCTTGCAAACTGCATTCAGTACACTCTTCCACTTTGATAATGAATAGGCATTATTTTCTGAAATATGTTAATTAATTCACATTTTAATTTATTAATTTTTAATTCATCCACTTAGAGTTTAAAAACCCTTCTATACTAAGTGTTGTAACTTATTAGCTTACCTCTTTTCGATACGCTGACTCTCAGGTCCTCTTTGAGGGAAATAAAAAAAATTGGGTAATATGAGAGTAGAGGTGCTCAGTATCACAGAAAGACCAGAGAAAACTGAAAGACAGAATGCTCAGCAGTGCTTCAGCAGGGCATGAGAAAGATCTTATGGTAGGAAATGGAGTAAAATTGGTAAATTTTAGCATAAAGTTAAGAGAGTTCATAACTGTTATCAGTAAAGGGATTTAAATGCTAGATGTCTATGCATGCAACAAAATTTCCTTTTACCTACTGGATGGGAAGAAAAATAATTTGCAACCACTTTTATAGTACATATTTATAATATGTATTTACATAAATTTGTAATATTTATATAAATATTTAAATATTTAGCTGTAACAACTCTTCAATAGACGCAGACATCATGCTTAGAAACAAAAGACCCAATGTCTTAAACAGCTCTTTACTTTTGTGCATACTTCAGTCATTGAACAAATTGACTGTACAGGGTTTCTTTTCCTCATCATGAAATGCCTAAGGAACACAGAGCAGGATGACAAACAAAAGCCCCTTTGCTACAAAGGAAGTGGACTGATCTTCATTACTCTGTAGTACAGAAAAGAAGTTTAAAAGCTCTTTGGAAATATGTAAACTGTTAGACCAAATAGAACTCAAATGCTCTTCAGGTAAACACAGTGAGATCCTAGAACACAAAATTATTTTTTGGTTTCAAACAACGACTATGAAAATGTAATATTTGTGACCATAATTCTATTTGAATGGCCTTGAGATAAATGGCTTGTCATGAATTCTGCAGCAAATTCTCCTTCCAAGGTGATCAGTCTTGTAGGGTAATTAGTAGCTAACTTTATAGCTGCCAGATCCATGAGCTCATAACACTGGAAACCAGAAACACACCTGTTGCTTAAAATACAGTGTTATGTCTTAGCATGGTCAACACAGGAGCCCAGTTTTGAACCTGACAGAAATCTCCCTGAAATCAGTAGACACACACAGGTTACTGTTGAACATACGTTGAGGTGTTTTGTCATAGTGGTCACAAACCACTAAATATCGCAGAACAGTAGGAAAAGTAGATAGAAATGAGGTTTAAATCTGAAAAATTAACTGTGAATACTTAATTAAATGCCACCATTTATGTTGCTTCTTTTATCACTACTGCTCCTGAGAGCCTGCTCTAAATTAGACTGAAGAAACATATCTTAGGAGAGTGTTACCAGTCAGCAACCTATTCTTATCCAAGGTTTATTTTGCACTGGTTTCATTTTTAGCAATGATTTATACCTTTTTTTTTTCACACATCCATGCAGCATTATTGGTATCATGCACTGCAGTGAGAGTGCACGAATAGATGCAGGCAAAAAATTTGGCAAAAATACAATCTGTTTAGAGTGGATAGAGCTGTGCACAATATTTGAGTGGGTTGTGGCAGCCATATAGCCATTAGTTAATTATGATAGGGCATCATGTTGATGTGGTGACTGTGCTGCTTCCAGTTTTGGACGTAGTTCAGAGGCCTCTACATCTGTGTCTGCATCTGCAAGATCATGTAGCTTGTTGCTGATATAGCTTTGATTTGCTGAAAAAAAACAAAATAGGGAAACTTCTGGTCATTCATCTTCAAAATTAATTTTCAAGGTTCTTCATTTCGTCCTTGTGTTTGGAGTCCGTGAAGAAAGCAAGATGGCGTAAGATGAAGGAAAATATTACTTGCATATTGTAATTCCTTTGAGAGGCAAGATGCATTCAAAATTTCTTCTTGGTTGTGTATCAACAAAATTTTACTCATCAAAAGATAGAAAAAATTAAGAAGATATAGGAGGGAGAACTAAAGCAGGCTATCCACATGGATTCATCACACTTTTTTCTGCCTTGAGAATATAATCAGCAGACAGGATATACTCAAAGATTTTCTGAATATCTCTCATTTATTTAGCAATAGAGATACAGTTAGAAATAAAAATATTTTTTTATTTACTGCAGGTGATATATAAGCCTGGTTTCTATATCACTATAGACTTTGTAAAGCCTCAGAGCAGTTCTCAAAAGCAGATACAAGGCTTCTCAAACCTCTGCTAATGAAAAGAGTTCCCTGCTAGAAATTAAACACTGAATATGCAATTATTTTTTTTTTATTTATTTCTGAAATTCTGATAAATTTTCTTCTTTGAAGGCTTCTGACCTTACAATCTTTTCAGTAAACACAGTGTTTAAAGGTTAAGTTTAAAGTTTACAGTTTTATCTAGGAGAAGTAGTACTAGGTAACAGAACTCTTTTTTTCTATGTTTTATTTAGCCATGTATGAACCCCACAAACCCCACAAACACTGGAAAAAATCTTCTAAAAATCCTTGAGAAACCATGATGTCAGAAAAAACCACTAAGAAGCAAGTAAATGAAATATCTCATTCAGACATAGTCTGAATCACTGTAGTCTGTAACCCTAGTCATTAATTAAAAATCAAAATAACAACCTGCTGGTAAGACTCCAGTTACTGGGTGACTAAATCAGTACTTTGCCAAAGCTCTAAAAGCTGGCAATACCCTTCTTTCTTTTAAATATTTGTGGATTTTCCTCATGAGCCGTAGAAGTCTTCAGGCTAAGGCAGCACTTTTCCAACATGCACAGAAACTCGTTTCTTTCACTGTAATCTTAAGGCCTCAAAACCATACAAGCAAACCTTCTCATATCCTGCCATTATCAGGAGGAAGCAGCACATTTCACGTGCTGTCTCTGAACTGATATTCTTTTTTTTAAAGGGAGGGCAGCAAGACATGCCTTTTGCATTCACCATTTTCCTGTATTCCCTGACACCTAATGGGTACTGTATTGTTTTAAACCTGCAATCTTTCCCAGGATGAAGGTTGTATGCATTTAATTTCTTCTAGGAAGAAAACGGGAAGCCTCGTTTACCCACCTAGCACAAGAAGGGCAGTTCTGAGTCAAGTAAACTTGCCAGCTATGCTATGTTTATAAATGCTTTGTCCTTCTCCCAGATGTTCATATCTTTATGAGAGATGTTATGGAACATAAAAGCAGTTGTCAGGGAAGTTTAAACTTTTCTGCAGCAGGAATTGTGTGGTTCTTTTTTTTTTTTTTTTTCCTCTCTCTCTCTCTTTTCCTTATCAGCTTAGCTGTGAATTAAGCTGTAAAGGACTACTTTCTATGGAGCTGCACTGGAAACTTGTGAGATTTGCTGATGTATGGTCTCATTTGACCAGCCTGGCTCTGCCTCCTGAGAGTGGAAAGTATGAGAGGAAAACCCAAGGAGCTGTGGACTTCCCCTCTTACAGAAAGGACATTTTTCAGGTAAGATAAATTTTCCTATATTGCCCAATAAATCATAAGAAATGAAAGTCAGTGGTTTTATTCCAGGAACTATTTGTAAATCAGTTATTTTAACTATTCAACCAGCTCTGCTGACTATTTAGTTTCCTGATACTGTCATACCCTAAGGAAATTACAGGATACTGACCCAGTTTACACAGATGAAGTTAATTAATTCAAATACAACTCAAACAGGATAGTTGTACATGTCTGCCAAATAAATCTTAACCAACTACCTTTCCAGCCCCTCCCTCACTAACCCCTACTCTTCATCCCTCTTTACTTAAGCCTGGAAAATAAGTTTTCCTGTCCATTATTTATTTTCTGTGGCTCAGCAGGCCTACATTTGGTATCCCACCCCAAACAGAAATCCATTCAAACATTAACAATAGATCACACCAGTTCTCAGTCTGCAGCAAGGGCAGGACTGAAAGTAGAGAAGCTGGGGATTACAATGTCCCCGAGAGTTTAAGAGAGAAGAAAAGAAAAAGTAAGGAAAAAATAGAAGAAAGTCATATTCCTCTTTGATTAAAATACACTGAAACTGCCTTGGACCGAGCTCCAAAAAATATTGTCTTGTCTTGCCCAATTTGCTAGGGCCCCCAGGATTCCCCCCTCCCAGTGCAAGTTAACTCACTGCAGTTCTCAGCTTCAACAGAGCCCCTCTTGCTAAGGCAGAGCAATGGCTGTGGGACCTGTAACTGGCCTCTTCCTGGTGTTCCTGTTTTCCAAGGCTTCGTCCTTCCATGTATGATCAGGGACATCTTTTCTCACCCTCTTTGAACCCACCTGGGCAGATCACTGGGTCCATTCAAAAAACCACACCTGAAATACAGAATTTATCTGTGTGCTGTGAATGTTTTTGTTCAAGACCAGATTCAGATGCATTCTGCAGTTTATTACAAATGAGTTTCTATTGCTCTTGGCTGGGGTAAATTTATTTTCTTTCATAGTGATAACACACTCAAAGAATTAGGCTCTCTTGGCTGAAAACAGTAGTGTTTTGGGATTGCTTTATATTGAAAATTATTTACACTGACAGCCTCTTAAAGCTGTCCTGTTGTAAAGTTCTAGTACAAATGCTCAGGTTTCACAGCTAATCCAGATAACCTCAGAAGGGGAATAAGGCTAACTCTAAATAGCAGAATGAGAACAACCTGTGCACTATCCACAGTCAGGTTTCACATTAAAAGAAATAAGACCAATAAGCAATCTTGAAATAAAACCACACATTTATTTTTGTCACAAGTGAGATCATAATTTTAGTATTGGTATGGGCAGAATTTGTCTTCCTCATTAAAGAGGAAGATTTGATAAATTCCACAGCAGCACATAAAGAAATCAAAAGAAAACAATTTTTTTTAAGTCAGGCTTTTATATACTAAAATATAACACTGTTTTACAAAGTAGAAGGCTGTTAGCATATTCACCTTAAGGTCTCTGTTCTAGGAATATGCTTGAACAAGATGAGGCTAATCAAGCTAATTACAGGGAACTGTAATAATTTTCTCCTTGTTTTAGGGCAAGTGAAACCAAAAAATAGCCTATGTGAATTTCACAGCAGAGATTTGTGATTAAGGAGCTTGTTTGGAAGTGATTAATTTGTATTTGTAAATAAATATTTTAATTCACAGATTATTTTATCAACAAGCCTGCTAAAATAAAGTTGCTTAAAGGGGACCTGAATGTACAAAGACTGGACAAAGGACTTTTAAAAGGTTTTAGATTTACTTTTTTCTTATTTTTAACAGTTGGTATCACAAGCCAACTAAACTATACCCTTTTTAAGAAAACAACATGTTTTTAAAAATAAAAACACTCTAAAGAATATAGACTGATGAAAGTTTATATATCCATTTGTTCTATGTGCTATAGACCGAGGTAACTCGATGATTATCTTGACAGAGAAAACTGCTTAGGTTTGACAATCAATAATAAAATGGTAGTGGGAGCCAAAACGCATGCTTATGCAGGAACCGATGTTAGGAATCCTAAATTTTGCAACTGCAAGGTGCTGCACCTTGTAAAGGGTCAGGGCAACCCCCAGTATCAACACAGATGGGAGGATGAAGAGACTGAGAGCAGCCCTGCTGAGGAGTACTGGGGTGTACAAGTGGGTGACCAGCTGGGCAGGAGCCAGCAATGTGCACTTGTAGCTCACAGTGCCAGCTGTGTCCTGGGCTTCATCACAGAGGGGTGGCCAGCAGATCAAAGGGACTGATTCTGATCCTCTGCTCTGCCCTCCAGAGAACCCACTTGGAGAGCTGCATCTGGCTCTGGGGACCTCAGCACAGGAAAGACATGGACCCATTGGAGTGAGTCCAGGAGAGAGCTGTGAAGACAGTCAGAGGGCTGGAGCACCTCTCCTGGGAAGGCTGAGAGAGCTGAGGCTGCTCAGCATGGAGAAGAAAAGGCTCTGAAAAGACCTTATAGCAGCCTCCCAGCAAAAGGGAGCCTACAAGAAAGGTGGGGGCAAGATATTTAGTAGGGCCTGTAGCAATAGGACAAGGAGTATTAGTTTTAAACTAACAGTGGTAGATTCTGACTAGATTTAAGTAAGATTTTTTTTACAATGAGGAGGGTGAAACACAAGTATGGATTGCCCAGAGAGGCAGTAGATGCCACATCCCTGAATACATTCAAGGCCACGTTGGACAGGGCCCTGAGAAATCTGGTCTGGTGGAAGGTGTCCCTGCTCATGGCACAGGGGTTGGACTAAATAACCTTTCTTCCTAGCCCAAATTATTCTATGATTCTATGAACCTTTATCTAGTGATGTATATGAACATTATATATGTATTTTAATATATGCACATTTTTATATATGTATTTCTGCTCCTAAATTATCTCTTTTATCACAAGGGGATGTAAATTCCAGATATTGATTTCCCTGTTTTTCAAAATCCCAAAACTGGCCATTAGGCTTACACAAGGTCAGCAACATTAGGGGGGGGATGCTCTGAGATCAGTTTTGTCTCATAGTGCCTCTGACCTGCCATCTGTCTGGGTCCATCTGCTGCCTCTAAATTGCAAACTTGTTAGAATGGGAATGTGTCTCTTATTCTGTGGTTGCAAATTCCTCTTCCTCAGCCTTGCCTGGGCTAGAAGCACAAAAGTAATATTAATGACAATAATAAAAAGTGAAATGTTGCTGCTGTGTGTCTGCGAGGATTCACAGATTTTTTTGTATCTTCCTAAGGGGAGAGAGAGCACATATTTTAACAAGTGAAGTCAACTAAACTTCTGTTTTCACAGAACAGTTATTTTTCTTTTGATGCACCTGGAAACTAGACCATGGCTCCCAGTGATGAGGGGAACCATTTAGCTAATTCCCCAGTGAAATGGGTTGCTGGAGAGCTTCATGCTTTGTCAAAAACACAAATTTTGACTTCAGTGTCCCCTCTGTAACAAACAGTGGCTGCCTGCTAGGAGAGGTGCTGGACTTCCCGATCCAGTGGGCAGTGACAAGTCAGGGAGCAGAAGAGATGGACAAAGGAGGTGAGTGGTGGACATGGCAGAGGCTCTAAAAATAATAGCTGTAAATTGATTTCACTCAAGGCAATAAAATGGTGACAGTTGATATCCACAGGGATTTCTCTTTTTGGCTTCATTTTGGTTTCAAATAAAGGATAATGCAGAACAACGATGGAATTGCAATGCGTGTAACTAAGGAAGAATTTTCTTTCCCTGCAAGATCTATGCAGTGACAGAGATTTTGCATAATTTTACAGTTATGCCCTTAATACTTCTAAAATTTAGTATAAATTTATTCGTATATATTTTATGCTA
>QUSF01000002.1:36231690-36273820 GCA_003676055.1 Chloebia gouldiae
CTCTCCAATCTAGAGAGAGAAGAATGCAAATGCATTTCCTTGCCTAAGAAACTATCATGTCTATCCATTTAGGGGAAAGGATTATACATTCTCTATCTCTTAATTTTAACTGCCATGATTTCAATTTTTGACTGTATTTTCAAGGTGTTTACAAGGTTATGGAATGAAATTTGTTGATAAAAGCTGGTAAATAATTCCAAGTAATGCTGGGTGAAAGAAGATGTCAGGTACCACCAGCAAAAAGAAAAGATTGAGATTAGTTAAATTAATTTCTAGTGCAGATGATATGTGAGGTACAGTTCTCCAAGTGTAAAACCATTCCCTGTGTAATTCTGCCAAATATAGACAGATAAGTTAAAATAATATATACTATATATATTATATATATAAAACATATATAATATATATAATATATACTATATATATTATATATAAAACAGAGATATTTTGTTTTACAGAAAATCTCACAGAGCACAAAATACAGATATAGTCTTGGGAGAAGAGAAACACCCCTATTCTTTCATAACTTACATTTTTTTAAAGAACAAGTCATTTTTTTCATACTGATTTTACTGTTCTCAAATGTGCTGACATGCACAACTTGAAGCTAAACTGAAGGAGAATGACTATGTAACAAAAAATAGAAGCCCACCTATTAACTCATCCCTGCTGGGCTGCTAGATTGGGAATGAAATCTCCACAGCAAGAGCTGTCTCATTAAATCCAACTGGCCACAGGAGAGATTGCTGAATCCCTTTCCCTCCACATAAATCCATCTTTGCCTTAAATGTTGATGTTTAACTGAAATCCATGCATCCCCTGTTGCAAGTTCAGGTTTGTCTGGCTCCCTGGGGGAGTTCCTAGATTATTTCCAGCTCCTGAAGCAAAATGATTTACCTACTGCAGAACAGGAGCTTGAGAGCCCTGAAGCTGTCTGAGACCAGGAGAGGGATTTGAGGTGGTGTGTGCTGTGTGAGGCAGAGTGGAGGTGTAGGATGCCATCAGTAGCTGGTGTTGCCCAGGGCTTCTGCAGCTCTGCAGGTAATGAGTAGCACTGGGTCACCCCAGGGACTCCTGAGCTGGAGGTGTGGAAGCCTCTTGTCTGAGGTTCTGCAAGCTGGACAGTGCAGGTACAAAGAGAAACAAAAAGAAAAACTGTCAAACTGTCCATAGAATAAAAAAAAAGAGGGTGGTACTATTCCTAGAGTCCTCTGGTTATTGATCTGCTAAAAAAAAAATTGTTTAAATAAACTCCTATACAATTTTAATTAAGTTTTTTTTTTTTTTAATCTTTACCAGCAGAGAAAATTAAATTGCATTAGTGAATGCACCTTCAGGCTGAGAGGCTTCCCCTCATTTGCAGCCTAGTTCACAGTACCTTGGAAAAGAATGTTGACTTCCTCAATTCACTTTCCCCCCCCAATATTTTTGGCAATAAATAATTAATTTGTCTTAGGAATGGGAGAAATAACGATAAGTGACATTCCTCACCCTTAACATATCTATCTTTAGGGCTGGTATGGTCCATATCATTATAGAAAAGCTGCCAGTTACTCCTGGCTTCTAAATACACAAAACAGGCATAGGAGGCAGAAAAGAAAGAGCTGCTACTAACAAGATCCTATAGATGTAAAGTAGTTTTTAAAAGCATGTGCTAATTTTATTCCGACTTTAATTGGTTTCAGAGTTCTAGAGCAAATTCACTGTACTTATTTCAGTGCTACCAAAAAATTGTCCTTTGAACATTCGTACATCCCAGAACAATTGCTACTGTAAAATGTCTCAAGGTTACATGTTAAGGCTTTGCACCTCTACTCAGTATGTATTTAAATGTATATCTTATTTTATAATTTTATGAGGCACAAATCTATTTTCTATACTGGATATGGTGTCAAACATGGAAGTAAAAATTTACAACCACTGGATGTCATTGTTGTTCTTTTACACTACAAAAACAAATTTTAAAAATGTTGAAGTTAGAAGTTTAAAGATTTGGACTTGAGAATAAATATATTCTGACCATTTTCATATTTTTATTTTAAATGGCATTAAAAATATATTAACCTAAAATAGTAAATTGTATTGATATCAATGCATTTATTGAGGCCAAATGAACTATACGGACACTTCATCACAGCAGCTTAACTTCTGTTCTCTTCAGAAGTTCAATCATTCACTGCAAATATCAATGTAGCTGGTTAACAGAAAGCGATGATCTGGACTATATAATGAAAATGTAAAAGTACGTGTAGTCTTAACTCTTCAATATTTCCTACATGACTGATATTAAATCTCACTTGTGAAACTTTATGTATTGACCACCAACAACCAAATGCAGATTTCAGATAGCTCTTTTCCTACCATTGTCTGAAAATGAAGTACTAATAAAAGTCGGCAACAGCTACCAGGAGCCAAATCTATCCCCTTGCTGCTTCTGAGAGTTGTTCTGCAAAAAAAAAAGAAGTGTCAGAGCCTGACTCAGAGGAAGGCTACAAGTGGGTAGTGGGTAGTTCTGTGCATGAGAACAAAGGAGCAATGGAATGAGTACGAATGGAGATGGGTGTGGAAAGGCTGAGTCCTCTGCAGAGCAGAAGTCTCCCATCTCCCATTTTCTCTTGTGGGCTCCCAGGTAAGGCACAGGTCTCAGCGAGACTTCTCTGCAGGGGCTCTGCAGCTTCATGGTGGTCTGAGAAAAGATTTCATCTCCGTGCTTCCCTAGAATCCCTTCACCCCCTCACTGTACATCTGCCCAGCACCTGGCCCGGAACTTGGAAGGGTTCTTAATTTCATTCTATGCGCACACTTATTACCCTCATAAGAAAGTAAGGCTGAACTAGACTCTGTGTACAGTGGGTGGGTTTGAACACAGCTGTGCAGCAGACTACTTGTTCTCTTTTTGCTGTGTGAGAACGATGCTGTTTAAAAGATCCATCATCTTTCGGCATCAAGGCATTTGGGAGTGAAATGGTATCAAACAAAAAAGGAGGGCAAACACATTTCTCTTTACTTCTCCGGAAGTCGCCCCTTTTACCTGCAGCAGCAGCAGCATCGCTCTGAAGCACTGCCCGAGGCCAGCGCCCTCTGCTGCAGCGATGTCTTGAGCACGACTTGTCAGCAGAAATCCAGACATGAAACCGTGATGTCACCGCAAAAGAAGCAGCAGGGATCGAGCTTATCAACTGCAGTCAGCCTTGCTATTAATGGATGGGCTGCCTTCCTCAGCTCGGCGCTGGAAGGGCTGAAGTTGCAGGTTCTGATGCGGGGTGGACAGAGGAAGGGCTGCTAATCTCTGTTAATACAGCTCCAGAGTAGCTTTTGGGTTTGAATATTGAGGTGCTGTAGCTGGAAGCTTCATTGTGCAGCTCTAGCAGGTCTATTGCCAGAGGGTTTTGTTGTTGTGCTTATTCTATTTGGGAACTTGCAGAGTTAGAGGAGGAACTGCATGTGCTCCTCTCTGGACTGTGGATGCTTAAGTTGCAGTACAAGTTCAGAATTAGCCTTTAGTAGAAAGAAATACATTCATGTCACTCTTTTGAAATATTAACAGGAGTGCAGATATGGCAGCACGGACAGACTTGGGCTAGCTGGTGTCATCCAGTACTGTTGTACAGCATAGATAACCCTTCTGAAGCTGCAAGAAGCTCTGAAATGGTTCTTCAGGACAGGATGGTTTCCCATCCTCCCCTGAATATGACTGATCTCTGACAGCACAAGCCCCAAAATCAGCCCACTGTACACCTATTCTCCAGACTCTGAGGGAGAAATAGTCCATCTGGATTCTACTGCAGGTCCCATATGTCTGCAAGCTTGCAGTGGCAATACACAAATTGCACTTTTTTTGTCTGGTCTTTGTCTCTCTGTGGGAGTTAGGTGCAAATATGCCTTTAAAGATTTGTGGCCAAGATCCTACCTCTATGTATGTGCAGCCACTAGAACACCAACAGAAAATTTTGCATCCTCTGGTGTGGACAATGGGAGTAAAATTATGTCTGTAAGAACTGAAAAAGGGCAGTTTTTCCACAGAATTTAAAACCTCTCTGTTGAAAAGAGCAGTTTACCACTAAAATTTGGGGGGAAAAAAAAGATATCTGCAGCAAAATAATTGACACTCTAGTAACTGATTGTACTGCCAATCCAATATGCAGTTGACATGACCTGAACATCCTCAGTCACCCATGTGGAGGTTCAGGGCACAAGCTGGGGTTGGAACAGAAGCCTAACCTTGGTGCTCCTTGTCCTGGGAAGTGCCCTACCCAACCAGCCCCTTCAATAAGGATGCTGTGGGCTTACATGTTCAGCCTGATGGGCTTTATCTTCAGTAGGTCTTCAGTTCATTCTGAGGCATAATGGGAGAAACGAGATCTCGAAAACTTTCGCGGGACAGGAAAACCACTTCCTACCCAGTTCTATTTCTGCTTCCAAAATTCTGTTTGGCAGTAGTTTCAGTGAACTCATTCTTCCTTTGAGTGCCATATGATCCACAGTTGTTTTCTAAATCACCAAAAGCCATTGACAGGCTGTGTGGTTTTGATTTAGGACAAAGATGTTATTTTTAAAAAATCATTAACTCCAAATATAGGGGGAAAACAATCCATGTTTACCTTAGTCTTTGCTTACAAAAATTTTATGAGAGTGAAACCCAGTTATATCTGCACTATTTATAGATGTAAAAGAAGACTAAATGGAATTGTGTTTATCTCAAATTAGAAAGCATGGAAATGAAATGAGATGCATAATATACATATATATTAATGTAAAAATAATATGCACATCTGACTCATGTAGAAATATTTCAGCAGTGTTCATACATAAACAGGCCTGCAGGTATGTGTGGAAAAGAAATACAAATATATATATATATAACTTTTTAATTAAAATAATTTCTTAGTTCAAATGTTCTTTGAAAAGAACATACTATTGTGTTTTGTAATAATTTTGAACTTTCCAAGATTTGCCTCCTCTTTCAATATATAACCAATTATTTTTCCCCCAGATGTTAGATTACTTTTTTTCCCTCAAGGACTCAAGATACTATAATGCTGAAATAACCACAAATTTACAGGGCAAAATAAGGAGGAAGATGAAATGCTACAAGCACTTAGTTAAGTTAAGAATAGTATTTCCCCCTGGGTCAAATGACATTACCCAAACATATGAAGCAGGCAAAAATACAGATCACATCTTCAAACTGATCTCTGCTTTCTTCTGGTAGGAAAAAATACCAGGCAATTTTGCAGTTGTCTCAAGTGATGATTGGAATTTAGGCAACCTCAAGATGCTGTGTGTTCTCTGACTTGAAAGCTCATTCATAAATATCCCAGTGTGAATTCCTGGATATTGAAATGCCACTAGTAGCTAATGGGGAATTCACCATTTGTCACTGTCTCTTTAGACAGTAACTTGGGGACAGATAGGAAAGATTGCTGTCTACTTCATCAAGAAAGAAAAGACAAAGAGAGAAACATGGCAGCAGATGGCTTAAATATTTTAGCCTGCTGTGCTCTTTTCACCTGCTGGCAATTGTTCCTGTGGCATTAGTGGCAGTTCCTGACCATGAACACTTGGAGGAATTTTTGGTTGCCATAGTAGTAACCACTCTACCCTATTACAGTTTGGACTCTCCTAGTCTAGAAAATTTAGACTGTAGCTGCATTTTCAAATAATGTAATAAGAAAATAGATTAGGGAAAGATACCATATATAAAATGGAAAGACATTTATACATTCTGACAGATATTTGTTCAAATTGTTCTTTGAAACTCCAGTGGAGTAAGTGCCTCAACTCCCTTGGGGCTTTCTTCAGTGGTCATGTGGTTGATACAGGCACAGGGAACAGCTGATCTTTCTCCTCTTTGTACCTAGATTTTATGTTTCTACGTATCTAGCTTAAGTATTTCAAGACTTTCAGTAAATTTATCCGAGTCTTTGTTTTCTAAATTAAACACTCCGACTTCACCAGGAACAGTTTCTCACAGGCTATAGTTTTCATATCTCTGACTTGTCCTGTCCCTAAACATTTTCATCAACTGTTCTACACATACAGAGAAGACCCTTCAGGTGGATGAGACATTAGGTACAGATGGGACCCTTACTGAGATAGAAGTGGCCAAAGAGGACAAAGCAGTAGTACCAGAAATTGTGCTGCTTCTTGCAAATTACACTCTGTACTCATAAATGTAATATTTGTCTTTTTATCATTGTCACAAGCTTGGTGACTTGGGTTTGCCTGGTTATCTGCTGTAACTGCAAGGCGCTTTTCAGCAGAGCTGTTGTACAGCCAGTCATTCCTCTGTTAGTTTATGGAGTTATTATTTCTGCATATGTGAAAAAGTTTCCATTCAAGTTGAATCTGTTTTTATTTTTTTCCCAAACAATTTCCTCAGTTTGCTCTATTTGAGTTTAAATTCTATCTTTTTGTTTAACTCACCCTACATAAAACTGTGATAAAGTTGTTTTATTTTATCATCCACCATGTTAGCCAATATACCTCTATAATATCCTTCCAGTCTGATAGTAAAATATTGATAAATTAACTTCTAATATAATTTTCCAATTTATTCAATGAATTTGTAGTGCCTTCCATGTTTCCAGAGCATTCTGACGTGGAATCACTGAGGTGGCTGAGTTGTCAGAAAAATAGAAGTGTGCGAGGATGTTGGTGGTGAGTATATTCATGTATTCCGATTTTAACTAAATCGAAATGGTTCAATGATGAGTTTGAGTTTTGAACCAGGAGATTTTATTAACATCTCTCATTTTATTATATATTTGAGACATGTTCCTGCTAAGCCCTTTTTGGATCAATACATCAGATTTTATTGGAATCTTCCCTTCCTCCCCTCATATCCTTTGGCAGAAGAAGGTTATTTGAGAACTGTCAGTCTTAAATTCAGTCATTTTTCAGTAGAGGACTCTACTTTCTGTTAGGTGATAGCCCTTTCAAACCACTTCAAATATTACATGACTATATAAATATAAACAAATGAACAAACAAATAAATATGTATGATTACCTGAATGCTCAAAGCACTGAATTAAATTTTTTTCTTTTAATTTAAGAATAAGAAATACAAAACTATCTTGCAGTTGTTTATGTAGAGCTACTAAAATAATATTTTTTCCAGGTTTGAGAGGTTTCAAATAGAGAGATCATTGATTCTGCAAGTTTTGTGTGACTTCATGAGAGATTTTTAGTTACTCATTCAATCCAGGAGTTCTTCCTGTCCTTCAGCTCTGTCAACTGACCACATTATATACAGACAAGGCACCAGCTTCAAGCCGAGTCAGCTTAAAAATTATATATGGAATGTATCTGTGCACACAAAACCCAACCAGTTGTTTTCCCCATAGATACACCAATACAAAGTGCTGCAATATAATTCTGTATTCCTCACCACATTATAGCCAGTTATTTTGAAGTGAGAAATGGATACAAATATAAACAATTTCCCTCCATACATGTGGAAAAGGATCCAGACTGTCCAGGAAGACATTATTTCCTGGTAAAATACTCTGTGTGGTTTGGTAACGTATTGGAAAAAAACTTCAAAAAGCCAGATGGTTGTCCCTGCTATTTTAATGTTATTGTTTAATGAGTGGCCCAAGAAATGCATTTAAGTAAGTGAATAAAATCCAGTTGTTTCATCATTGTGTTATCTCAAGCAAAAACAAATAAATAAAAGCATGCCAGTAATGAAATGTTTTCCCTTAAGAACTTGGTAGAGTAGTAGTGCCAAATTCTGCTGTGATGTAAAATGGATGGATGCAAAGCAGATGTAACTTCATCTGCTGATTGCAATTGAAAGCTTTTAAAATTTGCTTGGAACATATTTATGCCTTGGGATGCATGGAGCAATGAAGTTCAACTGGAGTTTAAGAAGTATTATCATTTCCCTCCACAAAATCTTTTTCTGTGTCACAGATCTCCTCAGACAAAGGTAGGGGTTTGGTGCCAGGTTTCTTTAGAGCTCTATTCTGTTTTTCAGACACAAAGCCTGTATGCAGTATAACCAGCTATTTAATCCCTTTAACTATCAGTAAATCATTCAAAATGCCTCACAAAATTCATAATCTGAAATGGAAGCATTTATCTGCTCACTCCCTTATCAGCAACGTTCTATTTCTGATAAACATCCTGTAGATCTGTTGCTGTAGGTTAATGATGAACTCCTTTTTGAGCCAAGTTAAAAATAAATTTAAGCTCATTATTGTGTCTATTAATGAAATGTCTATCTGGGGTGATGAACTTCACCATCCTTGAGAACAAGAAATATGAAATCATTATACATCGTTGATCTTATTAAGGGGTTTAGACATAAAAGTGGGACTTGGTGAGAATTTGAACACTGAAGTTGAAGACTGATGCTCCAGTTCCACCAAATCTCTTCAGCTTCAGGGAGACTGTAGATGCTAACTTTCAATTCCTGAAATTTTCACATCTCTTAAAATTTTCTTCTTCAAGTGTTCCAATCTACTACTCCTTGAGGCCAGAGCAGCTCCCTGCCTACTGGTGTCTGGGACAGCTATCTCCAGGCATAAAGCTTCCCTTCACCTTCTTCTCTCTTCACCTTTTCCTCAATCTGGCTTTATCAATTTTTCTTAAACCATACCAGGCCTAAGCATTGAAATTATTGCAAAACGTGGCAATTATTCAATTTCACTCATTCACTGCAATAAGTGCTCTAACAAAAGAACATTCCCTCTGAAGTAAAACATCTCATTTCTCTATTCAATTTCAAATTTTTGTCTTTCAGTAATGCAATTAAGCATAGGGAGGGAAGGACCACTCTTCATCTTTGCTGTTAAAACAAACAGGTAAGATTTCTCATTTCATAATGCCAGAAAAAAAAAAGAGGTGCAAGAGGAACCATTCTATATCATACACTCAGGGAAAAGTCCCAGTAACAAGATGCAAGATGGCTGGGAAATAGGAAACACTGCATTGTTGTAAATCAAGATGAGGAGGGACTAAAGGTCTTACTTTCTGTTTCCTGAGTGACTCTGGTGGACACTGGGCAACAATATGAAGAGGTAGTGTCAGCAGCATCTCCTTTATCCAAAAAGACCCGACCTATCTTCTGTTCTATAAATGGCAGATGCAGATGCCAAACACAAAAAGTTCCAGACTGTGAATTTAGGTCTCTCAGAGTCGACTCGGTTCTCAAGAAGGACAATATCCCTGATGCTGTCCCTTTTTTTTTTTTTTTTTTTTTAATAATGACATGTAGTTCCTTGTTTCATCAGTACTTTGTATTATGGATTCCATCCCAAACTTTCTCTTTCCATAGGCACTTAATATCAATGTATGAATTTTAACTGCTGGACAAAGCAAAACAATTAGATGTGGTGAAAATCAGCATTATAGTGTCAAAGTTCTGGGAAAAAAACACCCTAAACCCTGCAGTTAGATCTACCTTGATAAATCTCGCACAAGTGTGGATTTGCAGCAGTGACTAATGTTGTTTTTTGATGCAGGGCTATAGTCAGGGGGATCCCCTTGCAGAATATAGTTCCTATCTCAGCTGGGCACAAACAAAAAATATCTTAGACTGAATATTCTAAACCACAGGAATTTCATAATTAGAGTGAGTTTACTTAATCCCAGGTCATATAAATGAGTTTAGTCTTGTAACCATGCTAGGTTTCCTTTGAACTCATAAGTTCATCTGTAGTTCACATACAGATCTGTTGCTTCTATGTGCCAGTGGTTCCTAGAATTGCCAAGAAAAGCATTCCCACCTTGATTGCTGGATAATGAGAAGTAAAGTTATTTTAAAATCTGTATATAAAAAAAAATCTCATCTCTAAATTTTCTAAGCTTAACTTTATAGGTGTTTGTCACAGCATTATTATCTTTTCTGGGGAATTTTCTATGAAATAAATATTTTCAATAGGCTGTTGTTACTTAGTATGTCTTACGCATATACAAGTGAGAACACAAACTGTGACACTAGTGCATTATTTTTCACTTCTGCTGAGGGACACTCTTCAAGAAAATCCTCGAGGTGGCAGCACTGGCTCAGTGTTTAAGTTCACACACCAGGCTCAAACTACCGGAAAAAAAAAAAACAAAAACCGCCCAAAAAAACCCAAGAACCTGAAAACAGTGCATTGGTGAGGTGGACCTTATTTTAAAATACTTTTTACCCAGTGGTGTGCACATGCTTTATTAATCAACCCACAAGTCTTTCCTTTTTGCCTGAAAAATGTCAGCTTTAAAGTGTAGGTGTATTCAGTCATTCTTAAACACACCAAAAAATATGATGGTGTAACTAAAACAAAACTGGTGCTTGCTCTTCTACATAGACATGAGACAAATGGGATTTATGGAATTTTAGCTGGGAACATGCACCTAATCTTGTCTTTCAAACCCTTGGAAATATGGTTTTCTTTACTTAATCCTGCACTCTTGCTGTTATTCTCAGTTGCTGCTACTTCTTATATCTCAGAAAAATGGTCTGGTTAGCAAAGTGCAGCAGCAAAACCATTGCACTAAACTGCACCACTCTCCATGTTACTTTATAAACCCACTTTATACAATAGCTCTTCATTAATCTAAATTGTCTGCTACAGTTAATATTGTTTAAATATAATCCTAGCTAATTCAGTTTCAGCCATAATGAATACAGGGACTGAAAGTGTGCAGTATCCTGCACTCTTTTGTATAGAACTAATCCTACAAATTGCTTTGAGTGTTTCAAGTGAGCGCTTTTTCATGAATGGTTTTTATTATCACTAACATGACTTCATTTGTAAATAAGAAAAGCTTCCTACAGTACTTGCAGGCACCAACAATGATGAAAACAGTTGGAGTCTTTGTTTTACTTTTAACAATATATCCTTTTATATTCAAATAATCCAAAATTCTAACTAAATAGTTCTAAAGTTCATCTGGCTAACTATAAATGTGGAAATTATGTGTATGCTAAAAATAATATTATTATTTATATTCTTCTGGATGTTCTGCTTTCACTAGAAACAACTAGGTTGCACACTTGGTTACTTTTATGCTAGTATAAAAAACGGTTATTAAATTTAATTCTTTTAAACACTGAATGGGTATAATGTTTAGTAGATACTAGTTTTTCATGACCACATGTGAATAATGTATCTGAAAACTTGTTTGGCCCAACCATTTTTGGGAAAGCATCATCCATATTTCTTATCTCCATATGCCTTTAAGAAAATGAAGATGGAAGCATTTTTTAATTAATCACTTCATCAGAGAATTCAATTTCAAAAGGGCTTAAAAGTAGCAGATAACATTTAACACTAAAGGTTTCAGTTGGAAACCCATCACTGTGGTATGATAGTCGTAAAATTCTTATATTTTCCACTCTTGGCATTCATGAGGGTTGTCTTGGGCAAAGTAGCCACAAATGCAAATTCAGAGCCAGCCTCATTCACTACCTTAGAGTTTGTATTTTAACAGAGTTCATCTCTAGAAACTATCTTAAAGATGGGCAGCAGCTGGGAAGACACAGCTTGATAAAAGATGGGAAGCATAAAATCAGGCAAGGGATCTCATGTTTGAAGACATTACTAACATGGTAGATAAGGAGAAATCAGTAGATGTTAATATACAGTTTGGTTTCTGAGACACATTTGGCAGCCTCACACATGACTTTCTACTTGTTACTCTTAGAATAGTGTGATAGTCTGTTGGGGAAGTTCCGGGTATCAGCAAAATTTTACTATCCAAAACCCATTTGTTAGCCCATTTATTTTGTGCAAACAAGTGCAAAGGTCCTGCAAACTCTGTTTTATGTACATCTACAATTGTTTATGCTAGACAAAATTGTTATTTACTAGTTCATTACAGACATAATTTTGAAATTTCTCTTTTTTTTCCTCCCAGCTCACTAATGGGTGCTCTGAAAATCATAATAAATGCCTTTGTATTTTCTAATACCTGAGATAGTACTTTTACTTTTAAGAAATGATATATAATTTTTCAGGTTTATATGGGCCAGGACTATAAGGTCTCTCACCATAGGAAGAGAAAGAATATTCGTAAATGCAGAATACCAGATATAGGTAAGGGAAGGACCAAAGCAGATGCAGATGTAGCTTTGTGCCACCCTGGCCCTGAGCACTCAGAGAGGCCCAAAGCAGAATTACCTCATCTTTTATTGACTATTTTAGCTGCCGAGGATCATGATGACATGAACATAACTCAGAAATGTGTCTTTGCATGGAAATTCCCTTTATACAACACAGACTGTTTACCTTTCTTAGCATAGTCATGACTGATCAAAAAAATGTTTGAAAAAGTATTTGTCAGTCTGGAAACACTAATTAATTCAAACTATAAAGCTAATGGACTAATTTCTGGGAAAAGGAATCACCCTGTAAGACAGGCTCAAAAATAGGTTTCTCATATCTCAGACAAATGACCTACCATTGAACCAGCTGATTTTTTTTTTCTAGTTTCATTTTGGTAAAGAATAAAATCAAATTCCAACACCTAGAATTCATGGTATTTTGCATGTTCTTTTTAGATTCTTTTTGATACTTTTTGCATGGTAAATGGCACCACTTTAGTTTCATGCCATTTGACTTAAAATTCTCAATTTCTACTGCATAGTACATTAGAAAAGTCTTGGTTTTTTCCATACATTATAAGTCTTGATTTTTTCCACAAGTGACTGAGGCTGTTTCTCCCTTTGTCTACTCTGCACTTCTCTCCTGATGAGTCTTCCCAGGAATGGTTTCCATGCTTGTCCCCAGATATGCCAACACACCAGAAGAGACAAAATAATCTATGCATGGCAGCTATAGGGGGCTTTTAGAATCATGCAAATGACATTTAGTGTATCAATGTACAGTCTTTTAATATTTGATATTTAATATCAAATAAAGATAGCTTTTATTTGCAAAAATAAGGAACATATGCCCAGCTTCTTATGAAATGTCATCCTACTTATTCCCTCTGCAAGATTTTCCTGTAACACTTCTTAAAATAGAAATAATTATGGATTTCATCTACTTGTTCTGCAGTGACATTTTTATTTTTCATTTCTCAGCTTTGCCTCCTGTGCAACAGGTGCTTCACCTTCTACTCTAGAGGATTGCTTAAAGCTTTTTCATTTAACTGCTGCTACATGCCAGTGCACAAGTTACCTGGCAGGGATGAAGGGAAGATGTGGAGTGTTTAGGCCCACATCCTACAGCAAGAGATTTACCAGCTACCTGGGTTCTTAGAGCACAGAGAACCTAGTTCCACACTGGACGTGGATCCAGGTGTTTTTGTAGCATGATGTGCTGCTTCAAAGCAGTGGAATTAGCTCAAGATGTCAATTACAACAAATAAGTGATGGCAAAAAACCACAATTTAACTGCACTGTCTGCTATTTGTGTTTCCATGATCTGGACCTTCCAAAATAATTTATAAAAATAAATTATTCTGATGTGACACAGTTTTATCCAGAAAGTTTTCAGACATCACTGTGGCACTCCAAACACAACACTGGGACAATTTGTATGAAATCAGAGCACCACAAAGCCTACTTGCAATCTTGATGCTCAAATATTTCTTTTGGTGCAAAAGCTGTGCTACCATGAACGCCCAGAAAATATTTCCGTTGTCTTCTCTGAAAAGATGTTCACAAACAAAACATCTTCACTGCTTAATAAAGCTCTTGGTTGTGCTCAGAACATAGCCAGATGTGCATTGTGTGGTGCTGCACTCGACCCAGCTTTGGCTACAGCATATTTTCTAGTAAATGTCCAGGCTTCAGGGACAGGAGAGTTCTTCTGACTTCTTACTTTGACCCATAATTAAGAAAGCAATTTTTGGAAGCACAGCCACTGTGTCTGAACTTGTGTGGTTTCAGACTCACCCACTGCTTTTTTTACACTATCTTCTCCTGAGCTAATAAAAGCTTAAGCATTTAGGTGTTTTTTTTTCCACATTTCCCAAAATAGTATTTTTGCATTATCACCAAGTCACTCTGCAACCTTCCTTTTAGCATTAATAATGGAATCTGGTTTACAGCCAGTAAAATATATCCTAATCATTCTTCTATGTAAGTTTTCCAATAATCCTTAAAACCAGAATTCTATGCCAGTTTTCAATAGCATGTCAAACATGGTCCTGGTATTTGAGCATTTTAATCAAATTCATTTCTAGGTTTGCTCTTGTAAGACATGGGCAGACAGGGAAGGGGCTCTGTGCTGGTCAGAACTCCAGGTAGTCTTAAATACTCACTGGCAACATTCAGCTTCTTAGAAACCAGAGGAAGCCCGGGTTCTGGTGGACAGTGCTCAAACTTGCAATCCTACAACTACTTAATTTAAAATAAAAATAAAAATTAAAAACCAAACAGCAACAACAGCAAAAGAAAAACACCCCAACAACAAAAAATAGCAAAAGCCCCAAAATAAAACAAAACAAAACCAACCAACCAAATAAAAACATAAAAAACAAAACCAATAAATCCCAAAAAATTAACAGCAGCAGGGTATAAACTAGGGATCAGTTTATAGGACTTATCTGACAGGCCTCTAGTCAAAATGCCATAAAGTAAAGGCATAAATAATCCACTCATGTCCACCTCTGGCCTTCATTTTATTGTGTCAGTGTGGAGGAGAGCCCTTTCTCCTGCACTGAGGCATTGTGGCAACATCCTGTGACAGAGACCTGTCAGAGCCCATCAGCCTAGAGGAGATTTGCCCAGACCAAGTCATCTCCTCAACAGTTTAGTGTCACTGTTGTATTTGTTAAAGATTCTGGAGGAATGACGCCTTCACTGTTTATCTTAAGATGCTACATTAATTTTGGAATGGATAGAATTGCCTAATAAATAACAAAGAAACCGTTGTGGGAATTCAGGGGGAAAATGAGGGCTCAGGCATTCCTCCTGCCTTCAGGTATTCCCCATCAGCCTGATAGAGGCAGTTGTCTGCATACGATGCCAACTTTCCAAACTTTTGTTTAAGAATTCTTCCCAACTGATAGATTGGGAACCTATGTCTTTGAGACTATGTCTTATCTTCAAGGCACTTGGCAATGGAAAGGTACATTTTGCATATACTGAAATGACATTTCATGCCTTCTTGTATCTTATTCTTAGTTTCTATAACGTAATTTTTTTTTTGTCTCAGTATAATGATTTCAAGATTACTGGGCCTTCAAGCAACCACAGACATCTAGTAAATGAATCTGTGATATCTATGTAATGAAATCCAGAGTAGAGTAACTTTAGATGTAGTTATCTGTCTTGTTACATTAGGAAAATACCAGCTCAATCTGACATCCCCCAGATAGATATTTCTAGATAGTGCAGACAGGTGCTGAAGGAATAAATGGTTCTTTTCTCTGACTTGATTCTGTGTCCTCCACCAAGCCCCATCTTGGGTGATGTTAGTTAATACGTGAAGCCACAGGAACACATGAAATATGTGACAGCATTCTCACAATAAAAGGCCAATTCAGCACCTTTTTTTGTGCATGCTTAACTTCCTGAGCAGATTATGACCAGGACTTTTAAGTATCCAGGTATGTGAATTGTCCAGTTAGGTTTCAGAAAATGGTGATTGCATCAAAATTCCTTTCATCTGTCAGACCATTTTTACTTTATTTTTCAGGTGTCTTGGAGTAATCCCAGTCATTACAAAGCTTCTTCATTTTATGCTCTTTTCCAACTTGTGCTCAATTTGTTCACCACATGCTGAGTTAGACTCATGACTGTGTTAGCCTTTTTTTAAGGTTGCTTCTGATAATATTCCAATGCAATTAACTATCATTGTGATTAGATACAATCCATGCTGTTTGCCTCACATACTGTTACCCTGGACTGTGGTTCTATGGTCCTTAACTACCATCACAATTGATGATCATGATTGTTTTTTCCTGTCTTTGTACTCATGCAAATCATTCGTTTTCTCTATTTCTTTCTCATAACTCTTCCAAAATTCCCACAGTCATCTTTCAACCTTGCAGTTCTTAGTGATAGTAAGATTCTTAGCCTTTGGTATCAATGTGTACTGTCATCTGTAGTGGATGACAGCATAACCCCCTCTAGTCCTGCAGTTGCTGTCCATATTTACATTCCAGTAGATAACGTTATGTGGTTACCCTGATTTACACTGCTGACTTTGTAGCTCACTTTTCTTACTATCCTGATAATGAAAGCCAAAGAAAACAATTTTTTAGAAGAAGTCAATATCTTAAAATATTTCATTTTATTTCATGGTCGTCTACAAATTAAAGTCAAATTTGTAGAATAATTTCATGAGAATGAAGACAATAAATTAAGTCAAAATACAAGTACCAAAAAAGAAGTTCATTCATTTAGCTATGCCCCAGTTGCAAGCACTCTAAACATTTCATTTTCCTTTGACCTGAAGAGATTAGAATTCACATCATGATGCTAAGCATCAGCATGCTGTTTAGCATTTTGTATTAAAGCTCCAAAAAGACAGCAACCTCAGAATATCATGCAGCCTGTAGTGGTTAGAGCCCTCAGTTGGGTGAAGAAAACAGAACTCCAGATCTTCTTCAGAGTCATTTGAATGACAGTGTCTGACCTCCCACTCATGCTCTAACTGCAGAGAATTGCAAGGTACATTCCTGCCTTGTATGTTTGTGTGAGTTGTTTATTTCTTATTATAAAGCATTTTCCAACTCCTGTTGGAGTTCTGAACTGCTTCAGTGAGCTACTTCCAGGTCTTCTTTACTAGTGTTTCTCCCTTGTGTATATATTTCTTTTGTTGAAGTCGTCTCTTACAAAGATAGGAACAATACCTTTTTCTTTAGGTTCAAAAATTTTACACAGAGGGAACATGCACTTTACAGCATGGAATACATATTATTTTCCTCCTTTCAGACTTGTGCTGGCTGTGCATTCATAATGGGTAGACAGTAAACTTGCAAAGTGCTGTTTTACGTTACCTTCTCATCTGCAGCGAAGTTGTTTGAGTTTTTCTCTTTCCTAATTTGCAATTATAAGAATCTTGTTCCCTACAAGCATCTAAAATATTTTTACAGGACTTGGGATCTGTTTCTCAAGGTCTTTAGGCTGCTTTCTGAATACTGAGCCACTGATTGTCACCACAAGCTTAATCAGGGGGATGTGGAGTTCCTACTGCAAGAATACAAGTTTCCACTGCTCAATGCCCATTTTTTAGCAATGCAGAAAGAGAACAGTGTTAGAGAAGGATGTCAGTAGCTTACTCACATAATAAGCCCCCTTACAAGATACTGATTTACATATTTTAATTTCTTCACATTTCTTTCTACAAAACTTGGTTGGCTTTATTCCAGCAGATGAAAGTGCAGGAGAAGAAAGATTGCTTTACCCTGGCAAACACATACTACTGACAGGTACACAGCAGCTGTTCAATCTTAGCATCAAGATTACAGACACACACACACGAGGCTCAAGCAGGCACACTTATTTCAATGCTGGTCACAATGCTCTGACAACAATATGCTATAAATCCTTTCACAGTCAGCCCAGATAAGGTGAAGGCACTTTTGCTGTTGGTTTCAATTTTTGCCCTGAAAAAAGAGGTGGGAAACCAAGATTTCTAGGTTATTAAACTCCTCAGTTCAAGTATCTATAAACCAACACCTCTCCCTCATCATCATCAATTTTTCCCTGTCATTAGAATATTCAAAAACTCATGACTATTATAAAAATGTATGTAACCTTCACATATAACTTCCACATTCCAATATATTAGGTAAACACTAAGTAATTTACCAATATCGCTGTTTGACAAATAGCATCATGACCACCAGAGTTAGTGACTGCTTTCCTGTGCCTTTCTGCCTTGTCACTGACTTCAGTATCTAAGCCATGCAAACACCAAGTTAAACATTTCCCTGGCTGGGGTAATTGGAAGAATTTTCTCCCATGTGAGCTATCCTGGCCTTAAATATCACTGGATATGGAATGCTGGAAGTGGAATTCACCAGAACATTCCTCCATTCTCACTCCCATTCCAGTCCCCTAATCTAAAAGTCAGAAAATTCTGATATTATTTAATAATATTTTGATTATATTTATCCTTGAATATGTATAAAACCCCAAACTACTTTTACCTTCTTGTGGTTAATATTGTGAGAGATCAGTTCTTTGGATCAAGTCTTTGGTCATGGCAGTTGGGAGCCACAGCCAAAGATGTCAGCTCCTGTCAAGGCACTGTTTTTGAAAAGACTTCTGGTCTATCTGTATAGCAAGTTCTGTGGACTCTTAACTCATCAATGCCCAGGCAGTCAGTATGCAGCAGTGGGAGCTAAGGGAATTGATGGAAACTACTGAATGAGCAGGGGATGAAATGGCAGATTAAATTCAGTGTCAGCTCAATGCAAAATAATGGTAAACTAATGGTAAGCAATCAGCCAGAGACAAGACAATGGACTATAAATCAGAACATTTCACCTGTGAAAGGGACCTCATGGTCACTATAGTTTTCTGACTTTATCACCTCAGTATTCCTCAGCGGCCAAAAAGAAAGCAGGGGATTAAGACTCAATGTTATGAAGACAGAATAGTCAACTAAGAAAAAAAAGTATTTAATGCTTCTTGGAGTTGTGGCAGTGCCATATCAAACAGGATACTGTAAAAACAGTACAGAGAAGGATGAAAGGGATGACAAGAAGATAAAAAGAAATTAAATAGAACAGAACAGATCAGTCTGGAAATGACTCAACTGAACAGGCAATAGATAAAAAAGAAGAATATAACATCCTGAATGCCAGAGAAAAGATGAACGGAAATCAATTATTCAATGTTTCACACAGCTCAGGATACAGAAGACACCAAATGAAATTATATTATAGCATGTATAAAAAAACCAAAGGAAGTTCTTGATACTAAGTAAAAATCACAGGCAAAAAGTGTATGATCAAAAAGATAGACAATATCAGAGAATAAAACTCTGTTGAGAGCTGTTAAAAGACATGAGCCTGATACATTTATGCTTCCAGGTATCTTCCAGGTTGGAAACTAGGAAAGATTATCAGGGAAAGGTTGTTTTGCACTTCTGCAATTCTGTAGTGTGTCCCTTGCTGGTCACAAAGCTGCGTGGATTTCTGCTCTTACCCATCAAGTTTATTCCCATGTTCTTCCATAGTGTAATAAATGCTTGACTTGAAACAACAGAGCTTTGCAAGTAGACCAACAGTGAAATATTTACAAGTCCAATACCTGACGCAGTCTCCTGTGATACAGGAAACTGTCTTCAGACCAGGGTCTGTGTCAGGTAGAGAAGGAATTCAGGCAGGGGCATCTCCTAGCTGAGGCATGCATATTTTGGGTATTACAGTGTCTTCTACAGATTGCTTTAAGAAAAACAGGTTATAGTTGTGTCACCCATCTAATAAAGGAAAATTTTAGCAAGTTCTGTTACAGAGTTTGCTGGAAACAATATATTGATGACTTAAAAATGCAATATTTTGCATTTCAAATTGAGTTGGAAAAATTGCAATATTTTTATGCTATTTTATTAGTCTTTTAAAGCATTATTAGTCTTTTATTTGCTTTTAAAGCAAATAAAAGTGGTTAAAATAGAAAAAAACAGCTGATTTTTTAATGTATTCAAAATTGAAAGATCAGTAACTTTTCTGTTATTTCTTTCTCTCAGTCCCCAATATAATCAAAGTTTTCAAGTTAAAATCTGAGAGAAATCATAGAAATAAGAACCTTGTGCACCTGACCATGTTCATTGAAAACTCAAGAAAAAAAATTATTGGTATTATGTTTCTGTTCTCTAATTAATTGGACTACTGTAATTTCTTTCCAGTTGAGCCAATGGTGTGTGGTTCTTTCCTGTCTCTTCATTGCTGGGCTAGAATGCTGCAAATCATAAAGCTCATATTTTATACCAATATATTGTTCAACCTAAGACTCATTAAAAAATAGATTGGCATATGTGTTACTTTAAAACTCCCTCAATAAACAGATATTAAGAGAACAATGCAGTTAAAATTATACATAAGAAACAATTTTATATATCTGAAATGATCGGTCATATAAGACTTGAAAGGACTTCAGCACTATGGAAAACAAATTTGAAAAAAACCCCAAAATTATCAACTAAAATTGTTTTAGCAAATACTAGAGGAAGATTGTTTCCAGAGAGCATTGGTGGTATGGAAATTATTTGCTAGCCAAATGTTGCTAAGAAAATAATTCAACCAGCTTTGTTTCACCAGTTAATGACTCCCTTTGAAAGTTTTGACAAGCAAAGAGTGTTCACAAAGTGTATATTGAATTAAAAGTCCAAAAGATATTTTTCCACAAGAATAAATGTTAGCAATAAATTGATCATGCATCAAATTTTCATTTTAGCCTAGACATATTACCCATATTTCTAACAATTTCCCTTTTCATAGCTGTGAAAACAATCCATGCAAGCTGAAACACCATCAAAGAATGTGTCATGTTTCTTAATGTGGGTGAAAACTTCTTCTAAAAGCATAGTGGAAAAAGTGTGGGTTTTGTTGTTAATTTTGCTAGTGCCAATACTATTTTCCAGTGATGGACAAAAGCTTATAAAAAAGAATATAACTTAATTTTACTTAAATAACCAGGGCGCCTCTGGAAGGTAAACAAATACTTTTCTGTGGCATTGCTTTTACCACAGTATTTCCCAAATTTAGAATCAATGTGTGCCACAGGACTGTATTTATACCAAGTAATGGTAAATTTTTGCTTTTTAATCTAGTATGTTCACAATGTATTTATAAAAAAGAGCTGAAACGTAGAATTAAATATGGATAGATATGTGGGGAGAAACTGAATATGAATATGAAAGGAAAATCAAGCTATACACAGACAGCAAAAATACAATGTGAATTTAGCTGCAAAAATAGCACAAGTGCCACACAAATATCACAAATTACTCCAGATGGAAGGTAGCATAGTGAGTTCCTCTGTGAAGCAAGGTAGGTCCCTGCAGAAATAATTCAGATTATAAGTGGGTTTAAGTGAGGCCAAAGGTGCCAAGAAGAGAAACCAGAACAACTTTACCCTATTTTGAGTATATATATTTAGCACATGTCAAAATGTCTTCACTGAGTTTTTCAGTCTTTAATATTAGAAGAAAGCAGCCACGTGGTGGAAAATGTATCACAAAGTCAGTCAGCTATCATAAAGACTAATTCAAACTTTAGGGACTGGAAAAATAATAGTTTTTCTTTCTCAAAGCTATCTTTCAGAATGTAACAAGCGTCTCAACAGCTTGGAATTCTTCTGGTCATGCCTTGGAACCAGCTTTTGCAGGGCCTGATCAAAAATCAGACATCATATTCAGTAGAAAATTCCAGGCAAAAAGTAACACTCATCCCCCTAAATTTGAATATAGAAAATCCCTGGTAATTTTCCATGGAGACAAAAATCCAGGCATGGCTAACATTTACATAATCAAAATACTTTGTTCTGAAAATGTAGTCTCAGTTATAGTTTTCAGCCCTCCTAGGACAAAGAGGGTGTGAACCAGGATGCTTGGGTACCCGAGCACTCAGCTTTTTGACAGAGAGACACAAATCCCAGATGTCTCAACTAACACATCAGGTTAGCAGGCTGGACTTCAGGCTCAGCTGGTGTTATTTCCACACAACAGCAAGAACAGGAAAAATTTAGTTATATTCACTTCAGAGGTTTTTAGAGTTACTAAGATTTGGATGCAGGACAGAAGCTGTTACCCTGCAGAACCTTGTGCTAAACATTCCTCTGATCCTGAGAAAGTGAGGACATGATGTAGGATGCTGTAGTCTTGTCCCCTTCTTTCATAAGAAATAATTATGAAAGATGTTGCACTGGGTATAAGACAATAACCTGTGTAGGTTTAAATGTTATGTCAGGGCCTGAAAAGCCCATCAGGGTCTTTATTTCATTACTTCATGGTATTACATAAGAGCAAACTGCTCAGGTGGCATAAACTGATGGCATTGCACGGGAGTCCTGGGAGGTGCTCTCTGCCACATGGCCAGACCACCTTGCTACTGCTTTCTCCTTCGCAGGAGGAAGATGTCCAGAGGATGCTTCCCGAGAGCCACAGCTGGGAGTGGAAAGCTGTCTTTTGGGCACATGGCTGTGGCTAGACAGGACAACAGCTGAGTAAGCCAGAGCATGTGTTGGGTTTATGTGGCCCCATTGCTACTGCCCTGAATGATAGCCGACCACTGCCTCAGCTGGCCAAGGCAGCAGGTGCCACAGTGCTGCTTTTGTTGCCTGCTGTGGCAGTAGTTATTTCTGCTGGCTGTGAGACTGGCATCTGCTCAGCTTGCTGGAGCAGAGGTAGGGGCATAGCTCTGTAGCTTGTCTGGCATAGCTGACACAGCACACAAATCACTTTTAGCAATGGAGTACTGCCTCTTTCCTTCAGACCACCACACTAGGTAAAAGGACTCAGAGGCAAAAGTCAAGATGGATCTTTTGCCTATTATTGATCACATCAAATACAAAAGTAAGCAGAATGCTCAAATGCCCTATGATATCATTTTTGTTCATTTGTTCTTCTATTTACATGTACTAATGACCTAATGTTCTGTCTTAGTTAGCAAATGGTGTAAATGATATAATATTTGATCATGATTTATTTTCTCAATCTGGAGTCTTTCTTTTATACACAGTTCTTCCCAAGAGGCCATTTACAACCGTGATTCTATGTGCTATAATCACAGCTCTAGGAATGCTAACATGAACTCTTCTCTACTTTATACTGAATATTCACCAGCATCTGCTACAAGATTAAAATAAAAAGACTGTGCCACACATGGCCGACAATTAACAAACAATATGCTGATATAGTTTAGGGCTATCCCTTCATCTTCCCTGCAGGATCTGTTGTGGAGATATCTCCAGGGGTTTAAATTGCAGTCTTCAGCTTCTGAATTTACATATGGCCCTTCATTGACTCTTTCTGCCTTAATAGTTTTTATTTGTATACAAATATTATATGGAGGTTAACCAGGATTTCCTCTTGTGCTCTTTGACTGTCTAAGTCTAAAAGGATGATGAATTATATTTTCCAGCTGGGTGTCTTTAAATTGAAATTGTTCTGTTCAGTAAGGTAGCACACAGAGGAATGAGAATTGGTTATTTTTGGTTTTGAGTTGATTTTTTTCTTTTCCATTTATAGTATAAATAATTTTATTTTTGTGTTTCAAAGCTCAGTAACGCTTCTGCTTATTTAGATTTCATTTCATTCAAATGAAATACCATTATTCTCCACTTCTGAGTTAGTTTGCCTGAAATGTATTTTTTTACTATGCCAGTTTTAAGGTTTATTTTCAAATTCCCTATTCTATATTACATATAAAAGTATATTGCTATACAGATGTATTTTTAAACATTGAGGTCAGTATAATTTTCAATTACTTCCCACTACAACATTGACTGCATCATTTATTACAGTTTTCAAGACTTTTGACTCCCCATTGGCTTGCCCTCACTTTCCCTCACACAGAAATGGCCTTTTGACTTGTGTAAAACTACAAACATGCAACATATTTTTGCACATCCAAGATTTAATTTCTCCTATTGCCTCTATACGAAGTTGAAAATGCCAAGGTTTAGGAGTATCCAATTATTATTTTTTAAATAAAGAGCTAGCTATATTTGATTTAAATGTAAGATTTAAATGTAATCTGTAGTTATTATATGTAATAACGAAAACATTTTTGCTTCCTTTTCAAAACCTGCAAGACTGGAAATTGTTTATTCTTCAGCTACTTAAAATTTAGGTACTGAATATATTCTATATCTTTAATTAACATCAAATTTAAATTTTGCTTAAGGTATTCCATCATAAATGAGTAGTTGAATTTAAAAATTAATCTGGGCTAAATTTACACAATTTAAAATTTGATATCTGGAAAGAGCTCAGTTTTGAAATGCTATTGACAGCAAAAATTTGGGAGGCTTTTCTGGAAAGAATTTGAAAAAGTTTATTACCTGAATGGCTCAGCTGACATATGCTCTTTTTCCATTACAAATGGTAGGCAAGAGTAAAGGGAGAGGAAGAAAACATGACAAAAATGAAAGTAGATTAAAAACAAAAGCTAGCATAAGTAAAAAAATAAGAGGTCCCCAAAGGGAAAGACTCAGAATGCATGTGATCTGGATCCAGTTATCAACCTCCAACGAAAATAATGTGATGTTATTATTTTTATTATACTGGAATGAGTAAAATGAACATCTTTAACACTGTTTATTTATTTCAAAGCTGGGTCTGAGGGGAAATTCTCTATGAAAACAGAGGACCAGGATAATCTAAAAGCAAAATGTAAAGGCATTCATTATTGCATGTGACTTTGTTTAGGTTTATATGGACATGGGCTTGTTTATATCAGTTGCTAAACTAAGGAGAATTCAGGAAGACACCTGAAATGGAAATCTAGACATTAAATATGAACATTTGAAGAGTTCCTTTTGAAATTTTGAAGACTTTCATTTTGAAATCAAAAAAAAGCTCTGTTGACCTAAGACAGTTTCATTCTCTTCCTAGATACCCAGTTTTCCTCACTAACCTTTTCCCTTGCAATTTTGAAAATGAGGAACTACTGAAAAAATGGTTCCAACAGGGCTTGAGCATTTACTCAGGAGTCACCTGAAGCCTTTGCATTCACATTTTTAGAGAGTATGGTGAATTTTGAACAGTGGTTCTCAAATCCATCTCTGACTCAGGTCCACTCATTCTGGAAGGCCAACACACAACATTCAGCATTTCCACTCAGCTAGGCCCAATGTCAAGTAAAATTTGTTCCATTTGTTCCAAGGTGCTCCATTTCTTGCTAAATGCAAAAGATTATGCAAAACTATAGTTTTCCTGTGCTGTAAAACAACACCAAAAATACTCAGCTGTAACTTCTAATGGAATGTGACAGCAGATGATGAGTGAAGTTATACTTCCAGTCTCAGAGGAGAAGTTGGTTAGAAAAAGGAAAAAAAAGCCCTTATATAATTTGTTCAAGACTCTTAGAAAAAACTACACAGAGAATTATCAACATAATAATAAGAATAAGGAGAACAGTCTAGCCCAGACAGAAGAGCTGAGTGGAAACCAAGGTCCCATTTTGTTATTAATTTTTTCAGGCTTAAGAACTGAGAGGTGTCAGGGAAGTTTATATGTGTCTGTTGGCTGTTGTTTTCATTCTGCTCAGTAAAATTTAGCTGTGGTGGGACTTCCATTTGACCATGTAGGGAATCTAAACTGTGACTTAATATTTACTGCTATAATTCAACATGTCAGATCAATGATGTCAATGAATGCTGACTTGTACCAGTAGCATTTGTTACTATTACTACAATAATGAAGACAGGTGTCATATTTGATGATGTCTGTGGGGATGGAGAGCTTGTACCAAAGGCTCTTTTTAATTTACATTAAAGTTATGGGCCAAAGACTGTGAATAACATATCTTTACTTTTACTAGGTGTAAGAATGTTACACTATGTTACCTGAGCTGTAAAAATTTAAAGCTTAGAAAAATTTAAAATGCTATTTTGTTCTACCTTTGCCAATATAACTCTGCATTTGGCCCTAATTCTTCTGTAATGTTACTATATTTTGCTCAGTGGAAGCATTTGAATCTAGACTCATTTCAGCAGACTTCTCATCACCTGCTTCTCACTCAGTTTTGAATAAGCCTAATATTTAATTTATTTTTCTGGTGTTCCTTGTTCAAAGGATCAATATACCCACAGAGAATTTTTTTAAGTGTAAATATAACATGTAATAATTTAATATATCAAATCATAGACTGAATATAATTTTCTAATTTAAATTTTGATCACTGATTGTTTTAAATGCTGTCCTATCCCAAATCTTGTAAGCATTTGAAAAACATTTTCCAAGTAAGGAAACTATTAATTTATTTAATATCTACAGATTATAAAATGTTACTTTGTGAAATTGTACACTTTGGCATAGATGAAGAGAAATCAGACCTTTTATATAATATCCTACTACACTATGACTAACATAGTTTCAAGATTGAAAAATTCTATCCTGTTGTGAAAAGGAAAGCTTATGTACTTTTTTTTTTTAAATCCTGTTTTTTTCATTTTATTTTTACTTATCCTTTCTTCATTTGATGCCTCCATGATACCTTTTTGTCAGAGAGCACAGGCCCCAGAGGATTTCAAAGATTTCCTGAAACTTCAGAATACAGGAAGAGCCTTGAGGGGTTTTAGTAATAGCAAAAAAATGGAAAATAACGAAAATTATGGGATCACTAATACAAAATGAAAAATGTGGTTGTATAGTCCTAAACTTTTAGAATTAGTGAAAAAGTAAATATCTATTTGGAGCTAAACACTACAGCAAACTGATTATTTGAACCTAGCAGAGACTTTTTTACATCTATTTTGCCTCAGGACTCATCTCTTCTACAACAGCTGCTTTGCTCTTTACTTCACATCTTACCTTTTCTGTGCCAGTTTGATGCTGAAAGAAGTGAGGCTTCTAAATAACTGAGGAATTTTTTTTCTCAGCCACAGAATAAATGTTAAAGATGACTTGTGTTTTGTACTATAAATTGTAGGTTTGTGTAGGGTGCATAGGGAAATTCACGCTGGTGGGTTCTTCAATGCTGATGCATATTCATGCATGTGTTCAAAACTTCGTTAGTCAGAATAGCACAGATTTTTTCCCAATGTTTGGATGAGCCCCCTAGAGTTTCCAGCACAAACTACTTCTGCATGTGGATTTAAAGGTTTGTTTCTGTCTGGAATTATGTGTATCTTTCTGAAATTGGTTTTCCATTTGTGACATTCAAATTCAATTTTTCCAATGTTTGCAGCAAATCAGCACACACACAAAGCATATTCATTGTCGTATAAAATAAATTTAAAAACAAATATTAATGGAAAAGTTTTGTCTCATTTGTCAAGCTCTCCTTATTTTTATTGTTGTAGAAATGCTTTTTTGTTTTATTCAGGCTTCTGTCTGCTGGAAATTAAAAATTTGACTATGTAGCTGACAACCAGCATTTTTCAAACATAACTTTACCTTTCCCTTTTCACCCTATGAGATAAAGCATACCTGTGTATGAAGGCTGAACTAACTTCAAATTAAATATTTTCTACAAGAAAAAGTATGGTTAAAAAACAAAGGAGAAAAAGTTAAAATCTTACCCCGGGCTTATTAATCAAATTGCTGCAGATTTTCATGTATTTTTTTTTTAACTCTAAAATGAAAACTGTGAACCAAGAAGCAACAGGCAATTTTGGATGATTACTGCTCCATAAATTAAGCATTGACTGCAACACCCAAATCCCTGTACAACTTTATGAGATAAATTGATGGGAATATTGGTGCAAATATATAGAAACAAAGGTGTACAGATGTTAAAGATGGGAACAAGTATCTTCAAATAAAACAAACACTACTTTATTAAGATTTTAGATTAAGATAGTTCTCATTCTAAGAGCAGTTCTTCTACATGGTGAGCTTCAATCAATTCTTTGATCTCAGACTTAACACTGTGCATTCATATCAGCAGCCCAGTAAAACTCTGGATATTCTTTGGGTTCTACAGCTGTCCTAGCCATGAGTGCTGCCTACAGTCAAGGGTTGAATGATGCATAAGACCACTCTGACAAGATCCCAGCATTCCATATGCTGTATTGATTCTAGCAGAGTTGCTTGGATCAAACTGAGGTGGGAGCTGTGGCTTTAAAACATGAGTTCTCATATTAGCTGGGAGCAGCTGTAATTTGCTCCACCCTAAACAGTCTATATGTGGTCGTCCGGTTTGCAGCAAAAACCCAGATTATTTCCCAGCTGGAAAAAATATGTGGGGGAAAATATATGTGGATACCTCTACTTAATTTTGAAAGTGTTGCTTCCTAGGTAAAGCTGTAGGGACAATAAATTGTGATAAGAAAAGCAAAGCATGCTGCTATAGGACACCTCACTTACTCCCTGAAGCTGCACACAGATATGGTTGCATACTTCGGTGCAATTTTATCTGGATGAAATGAGTTGTGTTGGAGCAGCACGGTAGGCTGCCAGTGCGTAAACAGTCTCTTAACATTTTGCAGCCCATTATATTTTGCTGCCCAAGGCAACCTCCTGCTCTGTGTGGTTATACAGCCCTGTTTTTATTTTCTGTTGTTGTCAGATATGAGCCTATATATCACTCCCTTCCATAGAGGCTGGGCTCAGCCTCTCCGTACGTAACTTAACATCGGCGGCTCTGATGGCAGGCAGCTACTCAAGGATCCTGCTTCACAGTGTAAAGTTACTTTGTGAGAAACAAGAGGAAAATAGCACTAATAACAAATAGCACTAATAGCACTAATAACAAAACAAGTGAATAGTATGCTATACTAATTATTTTCATTTCTATAAATAAGACATGGGGGTAATAAAAGTCTATTTCCCATGCCTTGTGCCTGAAGTGCCATTTGCAAAGGACCAGCCCAGAGTTGGCAGCGATTCCAAATATGTTGTTTTCATGTCAGCAAGTCCATCTTGGGGATTAAAATGACCTTCCCAGATGGAGAAGCATTTGGTACTTCCCAAACCTGCAGTCAAAAGGATTCTGAATGTAAACATGAAATTCAAAGAATGGGCAAGCATTGGTTTGGGCAGTAAAATAAGCAGATTAGTCAAAGAAGGACACAGTCCTTGTGTTGAGAAATATTGAAGTCTTTAAACCAAAGCTGCTACTAAAATGAATCATCTGCTAATTGTTAACACATGCTGCGACACCACTGCTATCTACTGTTCTAAATGTGACAAAAACATGGTGTCTTAAGATATATGGGCTAATATTTCATCCCTTTTCATCTTGAACCATGCACCAGAAGTATCAAAGCATCCTATCAGTAGTGTATTGACATATAAGGAAAAGCAATAGAACAATGAAAAAATAAATATTTAAGGCAGAAATGTTTAATTGCACATTGGGGAAGACATCTAATATATGTAAGTAAGAAGCTGAATGGGACATTTTATCATCAAAAAATGTGAATATTTATTAGTTTAAGTAGTTTCAGCTAAGCATTTAGCCAATACTCAGGACTCTGTGGGTTGTATACTGGGAGGAAAAGCATCAGCAGTGTCCCAGAAGTCTTCCTGTTTACTTCCAAAGGAACCCAGACCAATTTCCTCAAGACATCAAGAATCAAGCAACAGAAAGGAGTTTTCATATTTGCAGTTGCAGGCTCCTTTCAAGGCAATACTTAGCATTCAGTGCTCTGTGTTTGTAACTCTGTCTCCACTGCTCTTCTTCCCTCTCGCATGCACAAGCACATCTGCTTCAGTGCAATCAGTTCCCAGCCTGTGGATCAAATTACACAGGCCTGGAGGAGATGCTGTGGTCTACTAGTCCCTGTTTTTACACTGTGTATTCAATAACAGAACTCAATGTCTTCTTTCACCTAATTAAAGGTGTTAAGAGCTACAGTTACAGACAATTCTGTTAACTTTGACTCAAAATCCTCTTTAACCAATGTTTTTCTGATGAACTTATGATTTTTTGACTGTGTCTGTTTTCATGTGCCCAAATGGTTCTACTTTGAGGTCTACTGCATGATTGGTGCATATTGCTCCATAAAAATCATGGCCACCTTAGACATTAAAAAGTGTCATGTTTGCTACACAGGAATTTCAGCACAAATCCTTGGTTTTGAAAGTATTTGTTGTTGTTTTCAAAACTGCTGTATTTACACCAAGGGCAAGGAGAAATATTTCTTCTAAAGCTGGAAATGTTTTGGGGTTTTCAGTCTCTACAGAACCATTTAATTTGAGTCTTTTAACTTTTGTCTAATATTTTTAGATTAATAACTACATGTTAGTCACACCAAGTCTTCCAGATAGTAAAGCAGCCTAAATGAATTTTTATTTGAGTAAAGGATTTCTGAGTAATTTTTTAATAATTAAATTCCTACAGATATTTCCAAATCAACTTCTTATTTCCTTAGAATCAAAATGCATTTTTTTGCCACTAAGGAAGGAAGGAAGGAAGGAAGGAAGGAAGGAAGGAAGGAAGACCTCTTTTATGTGAATGCTTCCAGTTCCTCAGTGAAACCATACATACAAACAACTGTTGATAGAATATATTTTAAGTTATTTTTTTGCTAATTCTCCCCTCTAGCACCTTCAAGTTCAACAGTAAGATGCCACAGAACAGTTGGAAGCACTTCAATTAAAACCTCAAAAGTATTCAGGCAACTAACTCCTTTGGAAATAATATTATTTTAAATCCCTGAAAACTCTTAAGGTGTCTTCAACACCACACCAGGTAAGTTCATGTCAGTGGTGTGTAATTCAGGACAGAAATGTACATCCTCTGGGTTTTCTGACTTGTATCTTTAAAAAGTTTACCTTTAATAAAATCTTCATACCTCCAACAGAATGTGTGCACGTGCATCTGAGTGTGGATGTTTGTTTTATTCTATTTTGCTACTCTTGGTATGAGGATTCAAGGCAGTTTTTGTAGACTTACAGTCCTCATTCCTATAACTGCTCTTCTGATTGGAGCACTGGTTTTGACTTTAATTACTATAACAACAGGAGCATACCTATTCAGAGTTAGTGGGGCTGGTTTCAGTAAGGATGTGATTAAGACATTTGTAAGTGTTCTGTCCCTTCTTTTAAAATCTCCATGATAATTTTCCTACTATCCCCATACATTTTCTGCATTCCCTGAAACTAAACAATAGGCAGGAGGTGTGGGTCAAGGCATGGCTGAGACCTAAGGCTGATGTATCAGTTGTCTCTGCTGGAGAGATGCTGCAGAACACTTTCCATATGCCCGTGTTTACACACAAGTGATTGAGTTCTTCAAAAGGGACATAATGAAAACTAGTTTCTCCACATTCATACTTTTCACTTCAAGTAAATTTCAAGCTATGACGCAGAGAAAACAAATGTAGAGTGTAGAAAAAAAAGTCCTTATTTACTATTAATAGCAAATCGAACACTTGTCACTCCATGTTTTTTTTTAATGCTGAAGCTGAAGTGTAATGCTACATTAACAGACAGACAAGGTTAAACTTTATTACAAAGTGAAGAACTCAAGGCACAATCATCCGATCAAAACCCTTTGTAGATGCTAAAGATTATATCCACAAGTTCTGAAATATACAGTTTCTAGACATCCAAAATTAATCTCTTCCTAAACTGCTCACAGTATTTTGTGAAAATACAGACATCTGTGAAATGAACAGAGAAGAAAAAAACTGTTCCTCAGAATGGCACTAAAGTTTTCCCTACTTGCGTACATTGCCCTTCTGCAGAGCTGCCTATACCTTAAATTAGCTAGGGACCAGTGCTACCTTTGTACCTTGCTACTGGAGGTGAATACACTCAGACAAATTTAAGACTTAGGAAGAAAGTGCTTTTTTTATTCTCCAGTCAGTTCCCTCTTTAGAGATGTGTCTAGCATGAATTTTATCATCCTCGTAATCTCTTCTTTTTTATTATGCTGAGAAACAGCCAGGCCACAGAGCAAGAGAATGGTTCTCTGATGTGCTTTTCTATCACTTCCTCACTGCCCTTTGTTCATATAACATTATTTTCCTATGACAGTGCTCGGTCATATCTCTGTCATTTCCACACTCACAATTCCACATCTCCTCCATACTACACTTTTCAATTCTCATGTGTCTTTCATAAATGTTATGCTAGAGGTTTTATTACTTATTAACACTATAGGCTATTATCAATTTCTGTGTTTATAGGATTGAACATAAGTCTTCAATAAGGTACTTAGGAAACAAAATGATAAATGTTAGAAAGGGTAGCATGGTTACAAAAAACTAATTAATCAATGCACAGAATACTTGTACAGAGATAAGAGGAAAAATAATGGTTATGTAGTACTATCTTCAACATCAAACTCCTTCTGTTTAGAGAAAAACGTTCACCATTAAAATATGCTGAATTTCTTCTCTCTCTTCTTGCCTTTCATACCAGACTGCTGACTGCCTCTTGAGCCTCCTCACTGCTGTATCCAGCTTGAATAGACAGTGTGTAATAACTTTAGTAATAATCTCTGAGATGTTTAGAACTGCATTTCATCCTTCCCTATGAAGGAAAAACAGCCAAAGTTTTTCTTTCATCTCTCTGAATAAGGAGCAAGGCATCCTACAGCTGGCCATTGTACCTGAATCCAGTTTGAAGGAGATTAACAGATTGATACTCTATGGGTGTCTTTTTCCATTTATTTCATTTCCTTCTTGGGAATAAATACTAAAATTAAGGCTTCTATTTTTAGGGCTATTCCCTACTAGTAAGAGGGAAAGGTGTCTTCAAAAGCAATTCAGCTTCCCTGAGATCTGATCTATACTTGACGGTACCCTTAGATCAGACTCCTAATCAGGCAAATGTCCAGAGGGGCATGGAATGAAGATGGTTTTCAGCTTTGGAAGAGTCCAAAAGAGAAAATAAAAGGAGATATCACTAAGGTTTCCATTTTGAGTAATATTATAATTTTTTAAAATATTACTTTGTGGTAGGGACTCTCAATATTCTAGGTGTAATTTTTTTCTTTCACTTTGTTTTTCTAGTCTCATAGATTTTCTAGGTAAGGACATTTTTGGTTTAAAGGCTATACAACTCCTAGTTTTCAGTATTTCTTTTCAACAATATGAAAAATATATTATATTTTGTTCCTTTTACTGACCACTATTTGACAAGCCATCTCACCCCCAGGGAAGGCATGTCATGCAGGTACATGAAGCCCCCTGATGTATGTGTAGATATTATTGGCAGCTCATTTGTGTATCACACATTTTCACTGCCACAAAAGGCACTTCAGCTTATTGTCTAAATAAATGGATTAGAAGAAAGGAGAGGAATGTCTGTGAAGCAGTAATAATTGTTGGAGTCTTATCTCTTCAACTAAGTATATAGTCTTGAGGACAGCCTTTTGCGAGGGTATTTCACATCTTTTCTTTATTCAAGTGCCAGTGATAGATGTGGGTAAGTGGTTCATAATATATAATGCAAAAATATTTTTAAGTATTTACATTACTATTCTGGTAGAGTCTTAGAATTCCTAGAGAGCCTACACCTAGCATGAGAACTGACTTAAATCACATCAGCTGACTGTAGTTAACTTTCAGATATGTTCAATGTTACCCAGCTCAGGCCATTTGGAGCAGAATCTTCCTCCATTGACTCATTGAGATTTATGAACTAAAGGGCATTCCAATGTTTCTCATTAATTTCTGATGTTTTCTGTGGATATAGAACATATTAAGTGATATGCAGTGAATATCCTCCAGAAAATAGTTTTGGTTTTTTTTCTTTTGTGAACTCTTTGTTGTGCTACTGTAACACTGAGAATCTCCTACTGGCACTGGAGCCCTACTGAGGAGTGGAAGATGTGAACCCTTGAAACAAAGAGCAAAAGATTTCAAACATAGCAGGAAGTAAAATCTGAAGTTATGTTAACAAGCATACAGATCAGAACTCAATCCTCATAGGTTTGCTCATGACTTAAGATTTCCATCACAAAAAAAAAAAAAAAAAACAAAAAACTTTTTGGATTTTGGGTGTAGTCATTCTGTTTATTCAGCAGGTTATGGATTATGACTAGAACTAATGAATGATCTTGCCAAATAATTGGTGGAATAAGGGGGCCAGAGAATTATGTTTATTTAAATAAATGTTAATTCACTAATTAATTCACTACTTGTCACTTGATCTCTCAATTTTCTATTGAAATGAAATATTCTCTGCCATTTCTCTCATTTTTTCTACTTAAGATTTGCAGCCTTCAGAAAGGGGAGCTACTATTCGGTGTCATTTAACATCACAGATGCAGATAGCTGGGGTGGAGGTGTGTATTTAGCATTGTCTCTGCCTCAGCCATTAGGACAGTGCTGCTCTGCACAGTTTTGAGGACATCAGAGAGCATTGGCACAGTCACAGGAGCAAGCACCAAGCACACAGGGTCTTTTGGCTGATACAGGCTTGCACAGCAGAGCATCTGTCATGCAGTCTGATTATGGATGAAGGAGATCAAGGAAGTGTACCTTTTCTTCCTGAATGTTCTCCAGGATGCCATGCACACTACAGCTCCTTACATATTAAGCATGTTCCTGTATGTTTCATGTCAGTGGATTAGGGAAAAAATTAGTTTAGTGGTAGAAGGCATTTTTCCACACGAGTCCACTTCTCTGCCTAACTTCCATGCTGAGCAATCACTTCTAAAATAAGCTATGTTTTACCACTTTTACTACCTTTACTGCCAGTTCATTGTTATTGTTTAGCATGGATTGTCATAAATGTTGTTAAATCTATGGCAGGCATAGATCCACTAGAAATAACCAGGAGATCACAAATATTTTATTATATACCAAGAAATTAAGAGATCTTGTGCCACTGATTAAATGAATAGTCTAAGTTCTGGTGCAAATTTTCCAAATATCCATGATAGCAATCAAGACTTTTAGTAAAATAAAACTAGGCAGATATTAAGGCATCATATTAAAAAATACAAACATACTGGCTTATGAAATCAAATAAAATACAAACAACATTTTCAGAATACATTTTCAACATTCAAAAATATATTTAAAGTTACTCTGTTGCATGCATCTCTATTTGTTGTATTCCAGTGGAGAAACAGCAAGAATTATCCATATTCAGTGCAAATGCATGCTTACCTAGGGATCTAGAAGTAGAGCTGAAGTAATTCACATCAGGAAACAAGCTCCAATCATACAGGTCAATAATTTCCTGTTTTAAAGTAAAAGTTTTAAATCTCTAGAAAGCAACATGATCACTGGAGAAATGCAGGCACATGGTCCCCATGGGTCTAACTGAATGCAAGCCTTGAAGAAAATAAATAAATCTTTATGACAACAGTGAAATTCAACAAGTTATCATTGCTCTGAAAGAGCTTTTATTTTATTAAAAAATACATTGGATATCAGGGAAAATATGTCAATAATCATATTATGGTGACAACAGCTTAAAAGTAAATGTAGATCATCTCTTTTATACTAAAAAAAAAGCTAAGCAAGGGAAAACTGTTTCAATAAAAACTCATTCTCAAAAAAAATTCAATGTAGTAACTGTAGTGGAGAAACTTTTAAGCAAAGTATTACGAATCAGGAAAAAAATAAATCAAGTGGTGGGTTATATGCACTAATAAACAGTCAGCACAATAGCTCACACTCCCTAAAATTGCATGAAAGCATAGTTTAATGACAAACCATGAGCTACTTCAGAAATAAGGAATGTATGGTTTTTCATAATCCTCCCAACTTTCTAATGCACTGTGAAGCTGAAGAATATAGGTCTTTGTCTGAACTGTATCCAGCCATTACTCATTAATAAACAAATTGTCCTCTATCACTTGTGCTTAGTGACAGAAATATATAAATCTATATAGTGAGATAAAAAATAATCAAAGTACACCTGGTTATTATTTGTAAAGACTTAACTGTAAGTTTTTAATGATTAATTTATCTGGCATCTAATACCTTAATAGATCATGAGAAACATCAAGGGAGGAATGTGGTACTGCATTTTTAAAGTCTCTTTCACTCTCACTGAATGATAATAGGCATGGAAGCTATCATTAGTCTTGTTAGATGATGGTTCCTTTAGGAATCTCTTATATGTTACCTTTTAGAGGGAAGGTCAGAGAAAATCCCCCTGGGAGTCCCCTTGCAGGATACAGCTAACACAAGCGTAAACTGTATGGAAATGGCTAAATTATCTTTAGAGAGACCTTGGTCTTTCACATCAATCAGACCTTTCTGAACTAGTAAAACAGATAAGCATCCTGCTTGTAAGACTGTTTTTATCCGTATGTTTGTCATGACTGTCACAACAAATTTGGAATAAAAAGTCCATTGTCTTACTTTTCTAGTCTGTTGGTAAATAGTAAAGGTAAGGTGTAATTTATTTTAGTCGGAGCTACATGAACTATTAGTACAAAACTGTGATATTTTTGGTTGTAGTTAAAATCCAGAGAGTCAGGAAACATAAAAGTTAATGCTACGAGAGCAACCTTGATGTTACCTCTGCGCATATCTTGTATATTTTATGGTCTAGGTTTTACAGCAAAATCAATAATCTATTAGGCTCCACATTTAACAAGGAAACAGGATTACAAATGGAGTTTTTATGATTGGTAAGTTTTGAAAACTTAGTGGACTTCTTGACTTTTCTTGACTTTGGTTATATAACCTTGATGTTCTGCAATTATGTTTCTTTCAGTTTTGAAGAATTTTTTGAGAATAGGCTACTTGCAATGTTTGGTTTTTCGGTTTGCTTTGCATGTTTTTAAAATTCTTTGTTTGATTTTTTGTCTTTTCTCTTGTCAAATAAAATATTCAGTTTCCTGTGCCATCAGAAGAAAAGACACATGAAAGAGGCAAAGCAAACTTTATGGTCATCCACTCTTTTTGCTCTATTAGAATAACTTAAGTGGTCTACAAAATAAAAGTAGTAATAGGTCATTTGCATTTTGCCCACAGTGACTGTAAATCTGATTTGGTAAGGAATTTCAAATGATGATTTAAAATTTTCACTGTCACAAAATCCAGATGAAACTTTGGGGAGACTGTACTAAATGCTTGAAAAGGCAATGATAGTTTGTGTTGTCAAAGCAATACACCAAAACTGATAGAACAAAGAATACTTTTCATGTAAATATCACCATTTTGGCAAAGTGCAAATTTTTCTGTAGGGAAATTCTGATTTTGTATTAATTTTTTTTTAAGTTTTAAATTTTTTCATTATAGTGATTTTCAAAGAGCAATTTCAAATTTCACTTGTCTTTACACTCATCACGTGAGATATTACCAATCCTCATAATTTAGGCATTCAAGCATTACAGAAGAAATAATAATTAATTTCTTAACCAGATACCTTAGGGCCATACGTGAATCCTATTATGGCTTCCAAGGGGAACCTAGCCATGTACAACTGAGGTGATGAATAATTTGAACAAATAAATAACCAGGGATCCCTGTTCCTTCTGGGAAATAATGAGGAATGCTGGGCAGGCTTCTATGAGGAACTCTGCATAAGAGGCATAAAGGGCTGCTCTTATAAAATCTTGGCTATTAACCCATCTCTAACTTGCAAGAGTAACTTTCATCTACAGAACACTTTAATTTCAAAGGGAAACGATCCCTTCTTAAGTGAATTGTGACTTTTTTATGGTGTACCCTACTTCTCTCTGATGACTTCAGCCCTGTGAACTTATTGAGTACTCTCATATTTATTGGGTATTAAGGCTATGTTGGCAATATTGCCTAAATAAGTGTATGGCTGGTGCTACTCCAAAAGTAATATGTGAGTAAGTTAATTGCTAATATTATACACAAGCTATGTTGGGATACATCAGAGAACTCTTAGTCAGAGAATCCTACTAACATTTAAACATGAAATGTCCCTCACATGTCTTGCAGTAATAGCTCAGGAGGTCTTTGTTTGCCTCCAGACACCCTTTCCTGTTACATTTTTATCATTTTTGCATTAAATGAAGTATTTGTAAAAAATATTGGTCTTTCTCAGGAAAGATGAAGTTTGAGGGATTTGATTGATTTCTCACCTAAAGTAGAAGAAAAATTCTAAAGACACACTTTCTGAGATTCTGTATTTAAAATAGTATGATCTGTGCATGAGTGGCAGTAATAAGTTTTAGCAAATCCACTGAACTCAATCCATCTGCCATAATTCTCCATGTCTGTGATTCATTTTAGATTCTTTAATTTAATTCTCACCATGTCCAGATATATTCTCTTTCCCCTTTTCTCATTTAACATTTTAAAGTTATCTTTTCTTTACCACTCCATAAGGTAATGGCTGTTATAAGGCTTTTTTCAATGGACTAACAAGGCTCACAAAAATATTTTAAAAAAATCTCTCATTGCATCCTGTGAGAGATGTTATAAGCAAGCTAAAAAATTACAAAAGTCTAAAAGCAGACTTAAGCACAGCTCAGTGTTTTACTCAATTTTTAAATAAAATGAACTTCTTGATAAATATCCTTCACAACAGTTCTCTGGAATGGAAATATATCCAGGTGTTGATATGGAAATGAGGATGATAATCTCTTTTTCAGCTACTTTTTCCATTGAGGCTTCAATCTTCTAACTGTATGTGATCTGAGAGAGAATTATCATTTATTTTCAGGGTTTTGGCCATTGGCTATTTTACCTCTTTCTCTAGCCAAGTAATATGCTGTACCTTAAAAATCAGTAACCAAAGAGACAACAAAAAGAAACATTTTTCCCCATTTCCAGGGCACTATTATGACCACCTTAGCCAAATGTGAATTGGGCTCCTTTGAATCAGGAGATCATCTCTAGGTCACGAGAGTGAACTTCTCATCGGTGACTAGGTCTTGCACTGACCTAGCACAAACATGGATGAACTCGTGCAGCCAACAGCAGCCACCAAATCTATGGCTCTGGAATAAATTCTGCTTCTTCTTCTTTTTTGGGGAGGGGGCTTTTGGTTTGGGTTTGTTGTTGTTGTTTTTTTTTGTGATTTTTTTTGTTTGTTTTGTTTTTTGGGGTTTTTTTTTGTCTTTGGATGAACCCCCACTTTCTCTACCTTTTTCCTTTTTAGGCAATTACATGACACATTGGACATGCTATGTCCACAAAGGACAGTTCTTCACTTCTAGGAAGAAGAACACGTATTTTTTGCTTTCAGTGAGATATCAAAAGGAGTGCTCTGTCAGAAAACATTGCTGATGATGTGGCAAAGAAAACTACAAAAAAGGGGGAAAGAGAAAGGAATAAACAGAAAAAAAAGAAAATTGAATAGCGGATAGAGAAGGGAAAATGAAAGGAGAAAAGAAGGCAAAAGGGGGTGGAAGAAAAGAGAGAGGGTGGAAAGAAAAGTGAAAAGTCACTTGCTATTAAGATCCTAAAAAAAAATCTTTCTGAAAAGAACTCAAATACAAAAATCTTTATTTCCTTGTAACTCTGCTTACTAGTCAGTGAAGTCAGTGAAAATATTTCTCCATGTCCTTCACTTCAGCTTAAGAGAACAGAAACCTGAGATTGAAATAGGATCTCAGGTAGTAATTGAGAATCCTTGGACTCCAATATTGCTATTCAGGGATATTCCTCAAATTCAATTTCTGTCTCAAGGTACAAAAGTGCCATTTATTTGTTGGTCTCAGAGTTCAGTCTGCTCCTGACAATGGTATCTTTTTCCCTGAAGCTTTTTAGGGGGCTCCAGATGGAAACTGAAATAAAAATAATTGTCCTCCAGCAAGACTGGTGAGAATATTTTGGTTCCAGGACAGATGCCCAGATGTTGCCTCAAGTCAAAATAGGCTACCATCAAGACTGCATTTGTTCAAATAAGACTCAAGATCTAAAGTAAATACTACTCCATGAGAAGAAAAGAGGAAGTCTTTCAATTTTCCTTGTAATTTCATACTGTTGTGTAACTGTAGCTGTTTTATGTATAGTAACAAATATTATTTTTCTGAATTAACAATTAAAAAAATATTTAGAATGCCATTATCACCTGCTTTGACAGCTTAGATTGGGACTGTGTTTAATGTAAGAAAAAAACACATTATATTTTAATTATTATGTCTACATTGTTTTCACTAAGGTTTTGTATTAAAATATTCTCATTTTTTCAATGACAAAATTTAATATCAAACAATAGCTTTCTCACCTGTCATGTAAAAGGCCGAGTATGTTTTACTTATGGATTTTTACAAAAATAATTGAATTGGAATTGTATCCACATATAACTTAATGAGGAATAATGTCAAATAATCAAATAACCGTACCTCCATAAAAGACCCATTTTTAGTAAACAAAATTTTATAGTGAAAATCCTTTTGTATATTTGCAAATAAAACATAAGAGCTCTTCTTCCTCTAATACTTATAGTATCTTTATATGTCCTGCTACTGTTTATATATACTATACTGCTATACTAAAATTATATTTAAACAAATTTGTAAAATGCAACACGAATCTGCAATTTAGCCTGAAGAAATCAGAATATTCAGTGTGAAGATTTAAAGTGCACCTGTTTCTGTCATTCATTTGGGTAATAACTATACATAAATTTATACACCATGAAAAGCTTTATTCTTGTTCATATGGTGTGAAAATTGAAAGGAAAACTCTAAATTAATTACCTTTATAAGCAAAGCAATTTAGATTTATCACATCCAGCAAGGGAATTTGTTCACATATTATAAAGCTGCTGTGAAATAGTGAAACGAAATATGAGTTAGGAAAAAAGGTTTATGCTCTGTAGAGACTGTAGGATGTGAAAAGCAAATTAGCTGCCCCTGACTTCAATCAGTGTGCTTATATGAGTTTGGGCAAAGCCTACCTTCAGCAGCAGCCTGGTGCCCTGTGGAGGCTCTGGAGAAACATGGAGCGGCACAAGTATTTGTCTAGAACCGCCTGAGACTTCTCCATGCCCAGCAGCAGCTTTGAGAATATGGACTTCAGCTTCTGGGGTAGCACATTATTATTTTTCCTTCACACCTTACTAATAAATGTCAGTCTAAAGCCATTAGATAGCAATAAGTCTGCCTGAATACAATCAAAAGAACTTACTCTCTTCTGCCAGGAAATGTCATTTTCTTCCACATGAAATAAGCCAGTGGGTATGTAGAAAGCATTGCTTCTTTGATTTCTGTAAATCTTCTGTTATTTCTCATTATGACCCTCAAGTTCATCACTGCATATGCTTGATTATATCCCATTATACTACCAGTTATTTATTTAGGTAGTGTTAGTCAACATGCATCCACCTTTAATTTACATTTGGAAAAGGAAACATCAGTTGTTGAAATAATTTGCAGCCTGAAATTAATCTCCAAGAAAATAAAATATACTCAGCGTCTTTTGCCATAGGAAACTATGCTGTAAACAGTCACCAAAATATGGAGACTGAAAAAAATATTTTTCCATTTCTTTCAAACACAGCCATGTTTGCTTCATAGAGAATATAAAATTATCAGAGGATATCATTCAGGAAGGAAAATATTTTAAGACTTAATTCTTCAGCACTGTTGTTCCAGCATGCTAACAAAATCAATGCTAACAAAAATAATCTCCTTTTAATCTGTTATTCTTTTGTTCCATTGAAGTAACTCAAGATCAATATGTATTGATTTGCTCCCTAATTATATTAATTTTACTTTAGAAATTAGGGTGGCCATAATGAGAATGTGAAGTTACTTGAAGGCAGTACATTATAGGTAGTCTAATTTAGCAGGAGTCTGTGCATGAGATTAATTCATTAAAAGGAGCCAATTACCATACAAACAGGGGAGATAAATAAGATTTTCTCCTTTAATTTGCATTTTATATATTCCTTTGTAATTTTTAAAAACTTAAATGAATTTACAACCTAACTATACTCCTAATGTATATCCATTTTATTCCTGGGGAATATAATTGCATTTAATTTTAACCTTTAGCTTTGTCTTTTAGACACAGCATTTTAGAAAATCGTGGCATCTAGGTATAAGACATTTTATATGACATTTATATTAAGAAAAATAATGAAATGTTAATGCTTTTAACAGTCCAACTTTTCTTTCTATTAAACTTTTCTCCACTGACAGATGGTAAGATGTTTGGTTGATAGATAATGATACAGAAGATGAAGGTAATTTGGCCTGTCTTGGCTGAGGGTTTGGCTCATTAATGTGTCTTGGCCGTAAATGACTATCTATAAATGTTATAGAAATCATTATGTCAGTGAGATAGCCACATATTTTATCAATGCAAATTATTGCTCTATTATATGATTTGTTTGAAGAACTTTATTTGTTCTATGATGAGGTTAAAATAGAATTGCTTATTTTTAGAATGGCTCTCTCCTTGCTGATTTTGTATTATACACCAGCATAATCCAGAGAATTGACATACTTGATTCTTTGTTGCTTTACAGCTGAAGGACTAGGAGTACCTCCAGTGAAATATCACAAAAGTAATCACACTTGTGTAATTTAGTGTCTGTAATGACAGGATGAGACTCAAGGGATCTTTAAAAGAAACTTACTCTGACATGAAGCCATTTGTAATTTTCTTAAAAATTTAACAAAAAGTCCTTTAGCTAACTGAAGACTGCTTTTTTCCAGAGAAGATTAGTAGTGTCATTTATTTTTTGGGGAGTTAGAAAGCTGACAAACATAAAAAGAGAAGAAGGGAAGGGAAGGGAAGGGAAGGGAAGGGAAGGGAAGGGAAGGGA
>QUSF01000002.1:36273920-36388595 GCA_003676055.1 Chloebia gouldiae
GAGAAGAGAAGAGAAGAGAAGAGAAGAGAAGAGAAGAGAAGAGAAGAGAAGAGAAGAGAAGAGAAGAGAAGAGAAGAGAAGAGAAGAGAAGAGGAGAAGAGAAGAGAAGAGAAGAGAAGATGTCATTAAACAAGAAAAAAATAATTGAAAAGGTGTGCATCTTGAAATCCATCAATTATTGTTTGTGTAATACTGTGTGTTGATACTGGTTGTGGCCATAGACAGTACACTCATGCAAAGGCTCAGTCCAGTTGATTTTCTTCCTTATCTCCCTTTCCAACTCCTTTATATTAAACCTGTAACAAGATTATGTTTGAAGGCCTCTCTGTTCAGGAGCATTTGAGGAATTAGTTGCCTCTACATGATGTGGACCTTGGGATAAATCCATGGAAAATACAAGCCTTGGACAAGTGGCAGCAGTCTCTTAAATAGGAAACAAGCTCATATCTGGTTTCAAATGTGTTTTCTTGAAAAGATGACACTGAAATGGACACTCAGTGAAACCTCTGACTCTATGCTGCTAAAACTCCACTGCAAAATATATTTCTAAAAGAAAAGGCATTTGGTTTTTAAATTTTCCAGCTCCTTACCTCAGGCTGAGGTATCCTTTGGTACTGGTCCTATTCAAGGTCATTCTTAATAGGATAAATACTGGCTGCCATGAATATTTTTAATTTATGCCAGTGGACCACAGGGAAGACCTGGATGAAATTTACTGTCTTTCTTAGGTGTCCACAACACAGACATTGGTGCTAAAACATAACAGAAACATCTGAAGAGATTAGGCTACCAAATTGCTGCAATTTCTCTGTATACTGCAAGCTCCAGGAAGCAACAAAGAGGAATTTAAAAGCAGTTTTACCAACATCTGGTGCCTTCTTAAATCCAAGCTGCCTTTCTCTGCCAGCAATAATTAGATGCTTCATGGAAAAACATGACCAATATGAAGAATTGTCATTCATATTGCAAGCAGATTGCCAGATAGATAACACATCATGATAATAATTGTGATGATAATGACATATAAATGTTATACATACTGCATTACTATTACATTCCTGCACTGAAAGCTGCATGCAGAGCATAAAGGAACCTCCTTATAGAAGTGTTCAGCTAAAAACAAGGCTGAGATTTTCAAAAGTAATCAACATCTATTTGTCACAGGCTTTTCTACTGTTGCCCATGAGTGTAACCACTGAACACATGCTCCAGCAGTGGAATGATTCCACTGTATCTGGGTGCAATTTGAGAACAATGAAAAATGTCATCCTATTAAGCTTTTCTTCCTTTTTTGTTCCTGACAGTCTCAACAAGAGACTAAGGGTATATTTTTGCTTGTCAGGCCTCAGTTGTAATGTCTGAATTATTGTTAAATAAGATACAGGGTAAAATAGCTTGTGCAAACCCTTGGATTAGGACCTCAGCAGTGTGTGGGTTAGCTAATGTAGAGTTTCAGCATTACTCCTTGTTCCATGTCAGGACTCATCATAGACATTTTGTACAAAATTTTCTGTTCCTATGTGCTTATTCCAGGGTAGTCTCAATGCAGGTGACAGCAGCAGTGCAATTCATCCTACTTTAGCCTATTCATCCAAATTTACAGTCAGATCATAGATTTTCAAACACTGGTTGACCTCTGGTCCCTTCCTAGTGCTGCTCCTATAAAATAAAAAGACTTGATGAGAGATCCATCCATTCAGAAGGAAGGCGTTAGACCCTGCTCAGGGCTTTCAGATTAACTTTCAGGAGCAGCTTCTCCTAAAAGTGAATACAGTTCCAGCAATGGAGATGTGACTTGCTCACAGTCAAAGATAACTTGAAATTTACAGTAACTTTGCAGTTTCTTGCAAAGTACTGAGGAAAGCTAGTATAGAAAGCCTATTATTCTAATTTTATATCTTCTGTCTTTACTTTTTACCTTCTGAACCATAAACTAATTCAGGTTACAAGGGGCCCACAAGATGTCATTGAGTCCAAACTTCTACAGAAGCTCATCTTGCTAAGTTTTCTGTAATTTTCATGTCAAACAATGGAAAAATAGTGTGTCAGTGTGGATAGCAGTTCTAAGCAGCCATACTTTGCATCTGTTTTAATTCCAGCCATCTACATAATTTGAAACATTTATTTAAAAAGAAAAGGCAAAAAACTCAACACAATGGCCTGCATACCTTTTTTTTTTATCCCAGACAAAACCAAATTAATTTCAACTAACTCAAAATTTATAAGGATTTTTTCATCAAATCTGATTTAAGGTGTTTAATTATTCAGTTGGTTAATCAAAATTAGCTGCCATTATTCACTAGTCATATGACACAAGCTATGTGCTTAGTAGTTTTTCAAAGGATATTTGACTTATATGTAGATATAATGTAACTGGACATGAGTTAGACACTGGCTTATCATCAACTATGGAAATTTAGAATAGCTAGAGTTTTACTACACAATTCATAAATTTTTGCCTGGGAAGAAACCAGCAATAGAAAGTTCAATCCACAAATGTTTTCAAGGCATTTATTTACAAGACACTATGAAAGTTAAGTATGATATGTTGGCCAGTATTGTTTCTCCTCTAAAACCATACTGAAACAGGAATGTTTGGAAGAGCCACCTACAACTGAGCGTGAACAAACCAAGTAAACCATGTCACATTATAGACGCAACTGAAGACAATTCATTAGTTTATATCAATATGAGCACTCATGTGAGTGGCCTTACCTTCTTTCCTTTTCCAGCAAAACTAATTCTGGCTCAAACACATTAAAAACAAAACAAAACAAAACAACCAACCTTTTATCTTGAGATAAGAATTTAACAACTCTGCATCTTCCCCAGTAGTCAAAGTTTTTTTTATAGCAGAACATTGCAGTTCTGGAACTCCAGTAGGCACGGATGGCTTGCTCTCTGAATGAGACACATTTTCAGTATTTAATGCAGCTGGTTTCATTTGCTGATTTCATCATTGAAGCCCAACATATGGTAACAAAACAGAGAGGTTTTTTTGCAGTATGAAGCACAAAGCTGTCTGGGGTTTGAATTTCTAGCTGGCAGTGTAACATATGCACTGAATTGTGAGGTTCAGCTCTCAGACTGTTTTAAAACTGCCATTGTGGGGTATCTCTTAGTGAGGAGGAAACCTAGCTATCTAGGGAACCAAGTTTTTAAGCTATCAGCTAAATTGGTGTATGAAACTGAACAGCTACCTCTCAAAAATAGTTTTGTCTACTTGGGTGCCAGACTGGAAACCTCTTGGACTCTTAAGCAAGGGCCTGATTCTCTGCAGTCTGCCAAGTCCACCCAAAAGCAGCAAAAGCAATTTCAGCAAACAAAGGAAAAAAAAAATCAGGCTTTCACAGACTGACAAAAGTTAGAAAGGCTCCTTTTAAGCTTTAACATGAAGATACTACGCACAGTTCTTGGATGAAGATCTATTGCTGGCAATTCTGCGCTTTTACCTCCAGACTTGTAGCCCATTCTCTTTATTCAGAACTATAAGGGCACATTTGGGTCTTGGTAGAAGAAGCATTTCTGTTTTTGTGAGTTCATAACTTGCAAAATTATAGCTCTGAATCCCTGTTCCTCCATGTACTGCCCTGAGTGAGAGAAGTCTGATGAATTTTGAATGATCTTTCTCTACATTTGCATTCAGACTACTGTAACCAGAAGATCCCTGATTGTGGAACTTGTACAGCTGAAAACTAAAACAAAATGCAATTAAACTCCCACTTGTTCAGCTCCTGGAGCAACAACATATAAAAGCACCCAAGATAAAACACACAAGTGCTTCAGGAAAAAGGAACATAAACACAGTCTGACGCCTCTAGCTCTAACAAATAGGCTATGGACACATGGGGCTTATTTGTTTCCTCCTCTTCTGGCCTTAAGATCCTTGCACTCTTGGCTGTGCTGATGATCATCTTGAAGTGCAGTAGTGAACCATCTGCCTGTGCAGACTACCCTTTTACCTTGGTTGGTGAAGCAGTCTCATGTAAGGTGTGGCTTTAAAACCATTTGGACTGAGGCTGGAGTGGTTAACTCAGGTGGACATGTCTCTCCAGCTGCATGGATCCTTCTGTAAGGAAGCTGCCATGAAAACTACATTTTCCACTGCCTTCCCCATAAAACAGCAATCAATTTATACATAGGTCTGCAATACTTGTGCTTCTGTCCAGGGTGTACCCTGAGCTGCTGCCAAACCTTCATGGTTTTGTGTGTAGAGTCTCCATCCCCAGTGCAGTCACAGGGGGCTTTCTAAATCTGTGCCTCATGTGCGTGGAATGTGCTTGTATGATTACAGGGTCTGGGTAAGAGCAAGTAAATGAAAGTGGAGAGTCTTTTAAGGATATATGGCTTCCTCCATCACTGGGCTTTCTGAGTGATCATTTGTTTGGACAATCCCATCACGAAGAATGAAACCAGAGTAGTCTAAATCACTGCTGGGGGTTGTTTGAAATAACCAGAATAACCTGCTTGACTTTGCTGTGACACATGCTGGAAGAGTTCCTCAGGCTGCTACAGCTGACAGGCAATTAGGAAATTGTTCCTTGCCATTTCACAAGCTGTCAGTTAATGACTCCCAGCTGAAGCACAGACACTGCTGAGGGGAATGCTAACCCCATTTTATGAAGGACCATTAAAGGAGCAGAGCTGGAGACAAGGACTCATTTGGAGGCTTGTAGGACAGCAGTAATGTCACTGTTAAAAACAGTGGCTCCTGGCCCTGACACCTAAGATGGATTGGGCTTATGTCCATCACCAGCAGCAGCTCGCAGGGGGACAGGCTGGGGGAGAAGCATGGATGCAGTTAGTTCAGCTGGAAGCCATTAGTGTACAGCTGAGAGGCAACAAGGAGCAGCTTCCTAAACTGCTTCCCAGCAATACCTCTAGGAGCATTTCCTTTTCAAGGCAGAGTCAAGATGACAACATAAGACTAAAACTGGAGTTGAACTTGCCTTGTGCCAGAATCAAACAAGCAGGTTGGAAGTGCTCATATGTTTGGGAATAAGTGAGGAGGGTTTTGGACCTGTTTTCTATCATCTTTCAGCTGTTTGATCCTGGCTTGCAGCTAAGACCTTATAACCAACTGTGAGGATGCATGCGTTCCCTTTGAAAGTAAAAATCAAACAGGTGAAGACTAAATTGAATGACTTTCAGTGATTTAAACTTGCATCTTTAACTTTACTCTGAAACAGAGCAGGATAGATTTTTCAGAAACCAATAATGTAAACCTAAGAAGTAATAAAGACCAACCTGTTATATGTTACTCTCAAAAATGGCACAAAAGTTCCCTCCTGCTGCACTGTATAGTAAAAATACTGAAGTCCAGTTTCAGAGCTTGAGCACTTATATTTTTATCTTCAGATTTCTCCTCTGTGCTCCATCCCTGAAGAATTTTTTTTTGTGTGGCAAAGTCGAACTAATAGAATAAGCCTGGTGATTTACTGATGTGGTCGCTTAGAATAGACTGCCAGATGCCTTTTCTTCAAGACTACTTCTAGGGATTCTTGGTGTAGGTGTCTTTGTTTCTGAGCACATTCCCTGTTGTAGTACTCCTCCTTCAGATGCAACTTTTCTAATTTGCTTCATAAGAATAGAAGGCATTTAATTATAGCCTTGTGTAGCCCACCCCAAATACAAAAGCTGTTATAGTGGCAACTGATTGGCTTTTGAAAGTTGGGCAGAAATCACGCAGCTGGCTTTTCAGAATATTTAATTTTTCTGAATGATATCTGACATGCTTGGTACTGCCTTAGAGCTGTTTAACTTTTTCTTTTAAGTACACTGTAAATGAGACATTTTGAGTTTTAGTTTTGCAAAATATTTGTGAATTTGAGTAAGAATTGTTAGCATCCATATTGATTGGTCTTGACAGATACATATTTATGACAATTTTAATATATCATGCTCTCTTCCATTTTCTACCACATTAGAAAACTATTTCTCCTATGAGAATGCGTGTGTATAGTACTTTGTTCAAACATTCCCAAAACATAAGTCCAAAAAGTTCATATTTATTTTACTAAAGATTTTAGGACAATTCATCTGTCATAGAATATTTCAATTATAGCTCAGGTATACTTTCAAGCAAACTGTAATATAAGAAATATTTATTTATTCCTTTTATGGTAGAAGGTACATGCATAGAACACTGCAGGCATATATCAAGAGTGCATATTAATGTTTAATTATTTGTCTAAACCAGCCAACAAGAGGATTTTCAATCCTGTTTCTGTAATGACAGAACAACATTATGAATACAAGATTTTATCCACTCACTAGCAAATTTAAGACTTGTTGTGTGAATCTTAACACTGAATTAACACGAATCCTAACACATTGAACTTTCTTCAAACATAATTATTTTCTCCAAGGATTTCTTTTTTCTGAAGTTTTATGTGAATTACTAAAAAGATTTTTACAGTAAAACTTATTCCAAACAGGCTTTGATCTGAAATGTCAGCTTCAAATAAGCAAGTAAATTTTCCCTATTCTTGTTATGAAAAAAGACAACTCAGCTATAGTTTTCTGCTCTACTATGATTTCTTAGGAGCTAGGTGCACTATTCTATTTAGTTACATTTCCCATATGAACCTAAATTATATTTTGTTTCAAAACACGTTATAACAAGCTTAATAGCTTTTCAGTTTACTTAGCATTTTACACTCTCTTAATGTTTCTGTCAGTACTCCTTGAGGCAGATGTTCTGTTAGAGCAAACTACTCATCTTCCTAGTGTATTGAAAAGTCTCCTACTGCTTGGTTCTACACGATTCCTCCTTCAACCAGACTCCATATATGCTCTTAAATAGTTTGTTTAAAATTAGGAAGGTAGTTATGCTTAGAGGCTTCTAGAAGCAGTATAAACATTAATTAAAAGCACCATTCATTCTTGGTGTCTTGATTATAGTCTTACATAAAATTATACATTTGATACATAAAATTATGTTACAGTCTTATAAGTACTAATTTAATTTTGCCAAATACTACGTCTGTGGAAATACAGTGAGTTTCAGTGTAAATTAATTGATATTTTTTTGCCCAGTTTTCCACACTTAAATAAAAATGTACTCTTAATAAATCCAAACTTGGGAATTTAAGACATGGCTTAAAATAAGTTTTACTCAAGAGGAACATTTTAAAATGTCAAATAATTTTAAACTCTTTTGGAATGAAATCTTCTTGGCTTTGAGTCTCAAAATTTTCAATATAAATAATGGTAAAAGAAGAGGCAGTTTCCCTACACATACAGGTGACATGGCTCCTGAATAGGGGCTCATGAAAAAGACTGAAGATCAGTCCCTCCTCTCCTTTTTAAGACTATGAATCTCAGCTCAGGACATTCAGGCTGAAAAGCTTTATCATGATAAATTCATAGTATTTGAATTCTTCTTTTTATTTATTATTTGAATATTTAAATAAAATTTTAATACAAAAAAAATCTTGTTTCAAAATTCTCTTTACAAACATTTATACAAATCTGTCAGTCTTTAAATATGAGCAATAAAAATTAGTTCAGAGGATTTTTTCCTTATTCACATGCAATGACAAATTTAGAAGAAGGAATAAACTTCTTTGTCTGTATCTGGAGTGTTTCTAGGTCATAAGAAATCAGCTCATAACCTCTGGCTTCCATTTTGTGAAAACAAATAACAGGATTGGAAATAACCTCAGAGCGATATGAATCTTCCAAGGTAGAATATCAATGGCAGTACTCAATCGATATTTCAATTATCACCAGAATTTTCTCAGTATTTCTAAGCCATTTTTCAATCAAGTATTGTGAAAATAAATAAAGTAGCTCAGGGATTATGGAATATTGTGAGAGATAGGTGGAAATGAACACTCCAGTCCTGCAACTTTGCTCTGTGAAATCACACACACATCAATCATCAGTTAAATCAGTGCCCAGAACAAAGCACAGCTTGACCAGTGCAATCCCCAGCACTGGACTGTAGCCCAGTGATGCCAAACAAGGTACCAGCCAGCACCTCTGGATGTCCTGGGCTTTCTTTGGTGAGCCAGAGCAACTCTGAGCTATACAGAAACCAAGTTGGAAAGTGAAGGCTAAAAGCTGAAAGAAAGGGTTGGGTTTTTAATTTCCCCACCGCCTTCATTGACTTGAGGGGAAAGGGGAGCACTGGACCAAGCAAGGAGTTCTTAGCCAGATGCCCTCAGGACAGAAGAGAGAAAACTGGAATAAAGAATGCTTAGCTGTTTTCAGCAGTTAGTTTCTCCTCTTTGGGGCTTCAGGAGATGACTACTTGAACACAACTGCAAAAGGCCACCAGAAACCCAGGCTCTGGGTCACCTCGATTAACCAGGAAGATATCAATCAGTTGCTGGCACATGCAGGGACCATATTTATTGCAGGTAAAGCTTTAGTAATTCTGAAGAGGGCCATAAGAAACCTGTGCGAAGTCAGGACTAGTTCATAGTGTCAGTCTTACTTGCTGTATCAAGGGCAGAAATTTTACATTGATGCAAGAGCAGGACAACATGATTCTATCTGAGGAAATGGCAAAAAAAGATCACCAATTAAACACTTTCCAAATTTCCCCAAATGTTAATTAAAACAAGGAGATGAAGGTCTTATCTTCAAAACTATACACAACCAAGACGTAAATTGAAAAGTATGAAAAAAACACAACCCTGTATGATATAGCATTATAAACTCCACAGAAGGGAAGGGCTTGTCCTTTTGAGTATTGTCTAGGTACTAGGCAGCAATGGGGTCATGGAAGATGTATTTTATTTAGTAGTACTGATAAATGAAACCAAATGCAGCTTCTTACCACAGTCACTGGGATGAGTCATTCTGAAACACAATATCTTAACAACTTCAAGTCAAACCTTAAGCAATCCAACAGTTCTGTAAAACAATGGCCTGTTTATATCCCCATTCAGTCATTCTGTTCTGACTTCCTCATGGGTAGCATGGTACATGAAATTTGCATGAGTCCTATGAAAACATTGTACTTTTACTAAAATAGTAAAATAACAGGAAATAGAAGAATGTATAGAATTGTAAGGTCATCTTGGAATACCATGATTCTCTCAAATGGTCCTATGCTAGCTGCTATTAGCTGTGAAGACTAAAATGCTGTTACTGCAGTCAAGTGCTTGTGTTTGAATATGTTGAAGGGAGAATATAATTGTGCACTAAAGTCATGCACAATAGCCAGCATGTTACATAATCCCCCTATTCTCCACTTTTATTCTTTAAAAAAATAATTAAAAAATATAATAGGACAATGTGGAAGTGTTTTTCCCCCTAATAAATCGGGCATAACATGATTCTCTCAAATCAAAACAAGATGATTTCACAAAAAGTAGAGAGGCCATTTGTTGCTCACAGATTTTTCCAAATTAATCTCTTCCGCATCCTCTATAGTTTTGAATTTTTCCATTGTCTGAACACTACTGATCACATCAGATGGATTATTCCTTCAAGAGTAAGGCTGAAATTTTGCCAAAATTTTGTACATATTTTTATGAAGGTGACAAGAATTGTTTTTTGTTAATTCATACAAAATCTGTTCATCAAGTTCCAATCCATTCATCATACTGGTTCTTCAAGGAATAACACCTTTTCCTGAGATTATATACCTTCCTTTCTGGAAGGATAATATATCTTCTAACTTCTTATAGTCCATAACAAGTTGGTAGGCAAACAAAAACACAACACCAAAATGATCTGTCCCATTATATAAAGGATTTATATATTCATAATGTAACCACTGTGTAGCTCTTTAAAAGTACAAACCAATACATCTTTGTCAGTCTTTCACTCGGCAATTTTAAAAGCAATGAAGAGAATGATAAATCTACAGTTTCCAAGGATTTTGTTGATTTTAGCTGACAAATACATTTTCCTGGAGTGTAACTACTGTTTATTAATAAAGCAGACTAGTGATATGGTTTAGGAAATAGTAGTAGCCTTTGGTGTCCAAATCTCAATAACAAAGGGAAGAATGTTGAGTTTCCCCTATGCACTATTAAATTACAAGTTACAGTGAAGCAGCACATATTCTTCCTGGTTTGGTTGATTATTAAAGATTTAATTTAAAATGTGGAACCTCTAGATGGGAAAAAATATTTGCAAAAGTTATTTTCATTACCAGGCAGCAAGGGATTGCAGCTGCTGGTGTTGTATCTGACCTTCCCTATGGACATGCCCGGATGCTTACTTGTACTTATTGTGAAGTATCAGTGGCTTATCTTTTGCTCTTAGTCTAAGAAAATGCATTTGTAAAGACAATAAATTTAAGCAGCGATTGTACAATATAATGGAATTATTTTAGTTTAGAGGAGAATTTTTAACAAATATACCCCAGCTGAAAAAGAGAACATAATATGCTGCATTTCACTTTGGTTAAAGAAAGATCTCTGAAATCTTCTGTTCTTACTCTACCATCTACTTAATCTATTTTATTTACTTCATTTTATTGCATAGCAAAGAGCATATTTTTTTTATCCAAACAAAAAATTAATTTTTGCATGCGCTGTGTTACATGCATTTACTGTAGTTCATTATCAAATTCACACCCCACAACACTAAACTATCACTATATTTGCTGATTCTACTCTTCAAGTAGTAGAATCTCAGATACATGTGAGGGATATCTTCTCATCAAGGCACTCATCTCAATAATGAAAGTACACGACATGACAGGGAAAGTAGAGGGAATGAAAAGACAGATGCTGATGGGAGCTTTTGCCACACACTCGGTCGTATTATAATTCTAACTATTCGATATAAAACAGACAACAGGGATGATTGCTATTGTTTTACTGATTAGCCATTCTCTCCCTTTTTTCCCAGAGGGCATCCTGCCCAGCTCTGCTTAGTAAATATTGACACCTGTAAACCAAGTTGGCTGATGCCTTTGGCTCTTCAGCTCTCTTCCCATCTGTTGCCTGGGAATTTTAAGTGAAGTATTTTGGGACACTTGCTCTCTTTGCATTGAAAACTGTAAAAAAAAAAAAAATCACAACCCGAAAGCTAATCCTAGAGCCACATGGCTCTAGAGCGGCCTGTAGTAACTGAAGGGAAAACATAGCATATGTAAAATGCATATCCCACTGGCCTCTTCTGACTACTCTTCTTTAGTTAACAGCATGCCAGGGTAATCTGCTTAGTTACCAAGTGGAGCTTTCTTCCCTTTTCCCCATGAGATCACCCTGACCACGATCAAAGTCCAAACACATTCTCGCTAACTCTATTGTTCCCAAGAGTGGGATTAATGACTAATTATGTCAGGTCAGTCATCCAGATGGCCTCTCAGATGTTCCTTTGTCATTGCCTGACCTTCCATATGCCCCTTTGACCTTGAGGTTTATTTCCATGGCAACATGAAGCCTCAGTTTCCTTGCTGAGATTGCCAAGAAGTGGCCAAAAGGGGGAATATGGGATAATCTACCCACACTTTGTATTCTGCTTCCATCTCATGCCTTGTTAAATCCAATGAATAGATAAAAAATGCTATCTGATCCCAGCTGAGTGATGACCATGGTCATGATTCTATGTTACATGCTATGTTTTTTAAATTAGCAGACAGCTTTGTACATGGAAACGTGCATTTAATTTGAAGAACATCAATCGCCATAATGTGATCTTTTTATCTCATTAATGTTAAGCAAGGGTAATAGAATGGAATTACAAAATATCACTGTGAAAGGAATACAATTCAGAGAATTATAGATATCCCCCATTAAAGCCCTAGAGATGTTTAGATAAGTCTACTTGTTCAGTTTCATAAATTAAAGATTCTTTTACCTTTCCTGAGATTTAAATTTAGCCTTGGGTGTTGATCTTATTCTAAAGAAGGATTTTAATGTGGTTAATGCAGTGAAGAAATTTTCTAAAACAACCAAATAAGTAAGTAAAAATATAAAAGGCTAGTGCCTGATGGACTCAAATAAAAAGGCTGAATGGTAGCTCCATGAGTAGAACTATTTTTTCTTCTAGCATTTAAAAATTAATATTCAACAAGATATGGATTTACTACTCTGTGCTGTAAAATGTAGCAAAACTGGTTAACCCTCTTACTAGTTGACCACAAAACAAAATTATAATCTGTTCCTTTATTTTAATCTACTTAAATATTATTCATTAATTGGTTAAAAAGAATTGCATGTGGAAGAGCAAATATCTGGTTTACTGCTCACTGTCCTAAAACAGCATCTCAGTGGAACACTGTTTCCACATCCCTAATTGTCATCGCAGATTATGTTTTGGTTTTGCTGTTTTTTTCTTAAAGAGTCACTTATGTGAAATAAATGGGACATGGAATAAAGCAGTCAATCTGGAGGGTCATACAAGCCCTATTTCTTCCTAGTTTTGAAGAGTATCAATGCATACTGTTTTATAAATTGCTTTGCAAATGCATTCCAAAGATATTGATTGATCTTAGTACAAATTATTTTAAGACTCAGAAATATCTACAAAGCTAAACATAATACAGTGCCCTCAAACGGCTTATTTGCTGTTCATTTCTAGTCTTCTGCAATGGGCACTGAAAGTCCATCAGGGAAAGTTATCTCTATGTATGCATGTCTGCATAAGATTCTATAAAAATGAGACTGAAATAATAGTATGGCTTTTAAAGAAGAATACAGACAGGTTCAGAAACAAAGGTGACATTTTAATGCGTCCAGCTCTGCTCTCTATATATATGTGTGTATCAGACAGCCTTCATCCAGGTTATAATTTCAGTTTTATAGTGATATAACGCCATTGTAGGGTCATGGCGTTTAACTGAGAAAGACAGTTTATTTACATAAAACAGTGCACATGATTCCCCTCTCATGTCCTTACATTCTGTAAAGAGAAGAAGAATGAAACAGTAATGTATCAGTAAATTTTTTATTGTTCATTCAAGAAATCTCTCATCTTTTGTCACCTGCATAAGACCAGCCACTGAGGAAGGGAAATAAAGGATTCCTGAGCTACAACACACTTTCATAATTTCCCCTGAACTGGTGAGCTAGACAAAACCAAGAACCTGAACAGAGGCTGATACATCATCATTGCTCCAAAGACTTTGCCATAATATTTCTGTACTTAAAGGATAAAGTTAACATTGTATTCAATACCTGCAGTTTGGTCTTTTCAAGTTTTAAACTCTGCACTTTCCAACCTTTGCACTCTAAGTGTTTTTACTTGGGATTATAAATGTTTCTAAGCAGAAATTTCCATGAAGGAAATTCCATTATATGCTACAATTCTCTAAATATCAGTAGCATTTCCTGTTTAAGAAAAAAAAACAACCTTAGTGAAGCACAGACCTATAGTTCATTCAGTAAGCACGAAGACCATTCTCAAAATTCCTAATACTGTGAATAATCTCGTACCCTGGAGTAATGTACCACAAATATAGATTAGAAATTAAAAACTACTTCATTGTTGTATTCACAAATACACAGACCCTCTACAATCACTGCAGCTCATTCACTGACATGCTTATGCATAAATAAGGGAGGTAGCAAAATGGCAGTACCTTGTACAATACAAGGAAAAGTTAAAGTTTTCAGAAAATAAAATAGCATTTTAAAATACTACAAACAGTACCAAATTGACACACATATTTACATATATTTAAAGGCATTGCATAAACAAATAAATAAATACAGACACATCGTAAAAAGAATAACATGGAATAATAGGAATATTTTGGAAGTACTTCATAGTCCTGACTACATGTTCTCAGAAGCTGAGTTTGAACTGTGAAGGAAGAAAACCCCTATGTTTTCCAAAATGGCCTCTAATCATGGGTATGAAAGCTCTTTTGACACCCAAATGAGTTTGGATATGTGCACATTCTATTGATTTTTCACGGAAGTGACAGGGTGCTGAAAGACCCATAAAAATGATTAGTGTTTAAAACTTTTGTTCATACAAATGCAGGCTCCATCAAGGACCACTGGAAAGTTTGCAGGATGGCTAACAGGCTCAGAACAAATTACTTAATCAATTCATCTACTGGGAATAATGAGAATAATTTGATGATTTACCGTAAGCATTAAGCCAATACATAATGGCATCCAATCTTTTAAAACAAAGAAGTTAACATGAACTAAATGTCTGAAATATAGCAACTAGTTGTTTAGTATTCAGAATATCAAATTCTTTAGAAGTAACTCTCACAAAGAATTGCCTTAGCAAAGAAATTCAGGAATGATGCATAGAGAAATCCATAGAGTGGATGGGAGAGACAATTCCATCTTTATAACATGATTAGTTACTTACAAAGTAATGGTAGTGGGCAATCATTAATACTTTGAAAGTGCCTGTTTTATCAAAGTTTAATGGCGAGTGTTTTATCATGCTCCAAGAAGTAATTAAGTAAAATTCAGTATGTCTTTTTCAGGTCTGGCAGGATTATCATGTGTTTTAGGATAGATGTAGATGTTGTTCATTGCTTTTCCATTTAGCTGAGGTAACTCTGAACAAATTACCCAGCTGTTCAATATCTTTTTTCCTGCATAAGAAATAGGGCCAATTATGAGAATTGCTGATGTTATATAGATATGCAGTGAGATTACATTAAATAGTGATTGTACGGTACAGTAAAAAATAAAGTTTTATTGCAATTGTAGAATTGTCATTTTCCTATGACATTATAATCTTCCCATGAAGTAAGGATAGTTTGGGGCATGCAAGGACTGTAGGACTTTGCTTTCCATTATTAAATAACTACATCCTTTACAACCTAACTAGTTTCTGTAGGATATCCCGTGCCATGTAGAAAGAAAGGAAGGAAGAAGAGGTGTGAGTGAAAGGCTTGCATATGCAGTTGCACATCTAGGTTCATCAAGAAAACCTTGATGTAATGCTGACCAAGATGGAGGGTACTCATATCGCCCAGCAAAATAATTTCTGAATGTTAAGTCAGAAAACACTTTCTACAAACTTGCAAAGCAGCCAAACTTTTGCCTTAGCAAAATGCAATGCCAACAGGAAAAAACAGGAAAGTTGTTTCATCTTAAAAATCTGTATGTGATTTTGAGCATTAACTGTGCATCAGAATGACCAAAGCATGCTTATTCCAGACTGTCAATGCATTAAGGCATATTTTCCAGGTATTTGATCAAAGGGATGCAGGAGTTGAAGTGAACTGTTTTGAACTGTATAGAGCTGGTAAATCTCTGCAATGTTTTCTCTGCAGTTAACAACATTGGAAAGCTGTTTGGTATGTTGATATATGCACAAGGATATTCTGTACACTTTGATGTTTACTAATTCCATTAAATTTATTTTTAATGAAGTACTAATAACACTAAAAAATACCGCTGACTCTCATAAATACCCATTTTACAGTACTTATACTTTTGCAGATGTACACCCCTTAAACTATGTATATAGAATCATAGAATCATTTAGCTCAGAAAAGACTTAACATCAGCAAGTCTAACTGTTAATCCAGAACTGCTATGTTCACCACTAAAACATGTCTCTAACTGCCACACCTACATGTCTTTTGAACATTTCCAGGAATGGTGTTCCTGCACTTCCCTGGGCAATCTGTTCCAATGCCTGAACACATCTTCAGGGAAGAAATGTTTCCTGATTTTTAATCTAAACCTTCCCTGGTACAACTCAAGGCCATTTCCTCTCATCCTATTGCTTGCTACTTGGAAAAAGAGACCAAGCACCCTTGCACTACAACCTCTTTTCATGTATTTGTGGAGTGGTAAGGTTAACTGGAGTTTCCTTTTCTGGGATAAACAGCACTAAACTGCTCCTCATACAACTTGTGTTCCTTCATAAGGCCTTTCATTAGTGCTGTTGCCCTTCTCTGGGCAAGCTCCAGTGCCTCAACTAAGATGAGGGGCCTAAAACTGAAGGGAGGATTTGAGGTACAGCCTTATCAGAGCCAATTATGGAGGGACACACTTCCTTGATCTTATTGAACATGCTATTTCTTTTGCAAGTAGGATGCCTTTGACCTTCTTGGCCACCTGGGCACACTAGTGGCTCATGTTCAGCTGGCTGTCAACAAACACACCAGGTATTTTTATTCCAAGCATATTTCTAGCCACTCTGCCCCAACCCTGTACTGCTCCATGAGGTTGTTGGCACCCAGGGGCAGGACCTGGCATTTTACTAGTTGAGCCTCAAACAATTGACATTGGCCCATTGATCCAGCCTGTCCAGATACTTTTGCAATGCCTTTCTTCCCTCCAGCTGATCAAGACTCCCACCCAACTTGGTCTCATCTGTACACTGACTGAGGGAGCACTCAATCTACTTGTCACAATCATTCATAAAGATATTAAATGTAAGCAGCCCCAGTAACAAGCCCACTTGTGACTAGCTGTCAACTGCATGTAATCCCATTCCTTTGAGATCAGCCATCCAGCCAGTTTTTTACCCAGTGAGCAGTGCACTCATCCAAACAGCCAGTTTCTCTGTTTGTAAGAGTGCTGTAGGAAACAATGTTGAAGATTTTACTAAAGTCCAGATAGACAATATCCAAAGCATTCCCTCATCCACTAAGCAGGTCATATTGCAATGGAAGGAGATCAGGTTGGTTAAGCAGGACCTGCCTTTCATAAACCCATGCTGGCTGGGCACAGGTACATTTGCTGAACTGTTTTGTGATGAGCAAAGGAGAAAAGAAAGACAAAAATTCCAACTCATCGCTGCCACACATAGAATACTTGTTTCTGTAACTTTTAGTATGTGTATAGTCAGTTTTCCAAGTATTTTTGAAGCTGCACACATAATCTTATGGACAATAAAGAATAAAACACATTCTCTGCTAAAAGCTATTTATTCTTCCCCTTTTCCTACCCACAAAATATTTTATAAAAGCATTTTTTATATGCAAAATATTTTTATAAAAGTATTTTTACATTGTTTAACTATAACTAATTATGTGGACATATAACAACACAACATTATCTTCATCACTTTACAACTCAAGGTTCTGACCCAAAAAGTGGCTGTAGTGTATAGGAAAATATTGGATATCATTTCACTTGGAGACACTAAAAAACATCAGGAGGACCTATGCTGTAAGCTAGGATTGAGAAGAATAATATTCTAGATCCTGCAGTGGTGAAATAATGGTTTTATTCAGAATGCAAGAAAACATAATGTATCTTGACAACAATAGCACCCAGAGTACTCATCTGGGATGTGGGAGACTTCATTCCTGTGAGCTGGATCACTGGCAAGCTAGAAATTCTTGAGCAAAGACTCCAACCAGAGCTACAGGAAAGGCAGTACAATAAAAGATTGTCTTAGTAACTCAAAGGATTCACAAGATAGTCAATCACATAAGAAAGGTATTTGGGTTTGTTCCCAAAACCCACTTGTATTTGTTGCTAAAACAAACAAACAAACAAACAAAGCACATGAAGAAGTCAAATCCCAGTTGCCTACACAAATCCTTTAGCCAGAAGCCAAGTTAGAAATTAACCTTCTCTTTTTAAAGGAATTTCCTTTTCTCTGAGAGTCCTCTGTGGGGAAGAAGCCAAGAAAAAAAAGTGCCTCTCCTCCTTATGTAGTTGGTCAGGAAAAATTGGATACTGGTGCTGATGATGTTCCTCTAAACCTGCCTGTTTGAACTATGCTGTTTAGTAACAAAGGGTCTCAAAGCAGCAGAATTACCATACTGCCAGATCATCAATCTGCCTTGTCTGTAGAGAAGCCTGTGCTGCTTTCATGTGGGAAGAAAAGGGTGTTGGAAAAGCTGACTCTGTCCTGTCCCCGTTACGGGAAGCAAATCTATCAACCACACAAGTAAGGTAGCAACATGTGTAAATGTACTACACATTCTTAGTCAGACTCAGCATTACTGATTCTCAGCACTAACAGTTAACTTTTCTAAATATAAATCAACCCTTAATGTGAATGAAACACTGAAATGGTCTCATCAAAACACCAGGATAAAATGGTCATAAAACTAGGCTTAGGGATAGGCCTGATTAAAGCATAGGTACTTTATGCCTAGCCTAGAGACTAAATTCCTGACTTCATATGGTTATATCTCAGTCTCAGTTTTCATTTCAAAAGAAATTTCATCTTTTCACTCCCTGCAGTTTTTAAGGAAGAGTTGAAATTTGAGCCATCTATAACCAACTCAGCAATGACTGTCTGGGTTTTGAAGCAATCCTAGAAAGAAATTCTATGAGAAGCAAGGTATGTTCTGCAGCTTAGTAGGATTTTACTCTCAAGAACGCTTTCTTCTATAGCCCAGAAAGTAATACCCTTTCAGTGAGGAATGACATGGTGTCAGGTGGAGAAAAGAAGGCTCTGAAGAAGGCTCATCTAAGGTGTCGAGCTGAACATCAATCTTTCCCATCAGAAGAGGACAGAGCTACTTCTACAGTTTCCCAGGGCACAATGGCTGTTTCTGCTCTTAGAAGGAAGAATACATGCCAGTCTTGAGACACACATTTATTATCACTCTACATACACACCAAAGCCATGATGCTAGAGTGGAATTATGGGCTTGAAAAGTGTATGCTTGTAACTACTCTTTTATCTATCCGATTGTCTGAAGCATAGTACTTTGTGCTTCAAAGGCTGTCACTGTGTAATTAAATGTATAAAGCAGTCAGAAGGTTTCAATGCAATTTCTCTTTTATCTTAGTGGCATTGCTGAAATGGCCTAGCAGTATATTGCTAATCTTCCCAGCCTCTCATACATTACTGTCAGCCTGGCCTATCATCAAGAAATTGTCAAGCTATTTATTTGCTCTCTGCCTCTCTTTGTCCCATTACAGTTACTCACTCTTCTCTCTCTCAGCTCAGACTCACCAACCACCAGCCACTGCAAGGCATGAAATAGGGAGCAGTACTTTTTCACTGAAGATTTCACCAGATGACCCTCACTAGAGAAGTCAGGGTTCTTCCAGGAAGAATTATCTCTTGCAGTTTTTCCTAGCAGTATTAACTTACAGCTTCACAAGAGGAGCTAATAGCTTTATGGAACTTTTCTAAGATGTAGGGTTTTCTATAACGGCTCATTTTCAGCATTTGATAAACCTGTGGATGAGTTACGGAAGCTTAAGAATTAAATGGGATTTGACTGTTTAGTAAAGAAGTATTTTTCTCTGTTGAAGACATATTATTAACTCCACTTTATGGCTTTGTTTTATATTGCAATTTGTGACATAACTGTTTGGGTCTACAGTTGGCAATGTTGTTGTTAAAATGCTTTTGATTGGCCCTTGACAAAGCTTATCTCAGGAGCTAAAATCTTAATTTCCACTGTTATTATTGGAAGAGAACCTCTTCATGAAGACTGGGAGAGAGAAGTTTCTAGAGGGAAAAAAGATTAATATTTCTTTTAAGGTGCTAGAATATGTTTCACGTTGCAGAAAGCAAACAAATATCAGAATGCTTTGTCTGTAATAACCTGTGGAAAACCCAGAATATGTGAAGTAAATGATTTTATCAAGTGTAGCAATTAGAATGACTGTGAGAAAACACACGTGCACACACACAGAAACACAAGTAATTCAAAGGGTACATATCCCCTCCTCTGCAAAAAAGAGAAATGTGTGTGTGTGTATCTATCTATCTATCTATCTATCTATCATCTATCTATCTATCTATCTATCTATCTATCTATCTATCATCTATCTATCTTTCTATCTATCTATCTATCTATCTATCTATCTATCTATCTATCCCAAAATATATCTCAAATGAGTTTAAAAACCTAAGTGTAGGTGAGAGGATAGAGAGGGATTAGGTAAACTACCAACTAGATGTAAGCCCTTTCCTTTCCTAATACGGCAGGTGATCGGAATGTGTCTATCTTTTGCAACCTAAATAAAGAATAAAGAGTAATAAAGAATTAATGTTAAAATGACAGCTTGTTCACTCTCTCAACAGTGTTTGGAAATTATGGCCATAGTTTAACTTCTTTGCTACCCTCAGTTTCAAACTGAGGTCCAAAATTGTAAAATGAGGTTTTGGATGTACTTGGTTAGGGATGTGGGTGACAAAATATCCCTCTGAATAATTTCTTCATGGAAGCATAATATAAATGACGACTCAAAGGCCCATTAACTGAGCTGCTTTGTCATAGAAAATTTTGCTGAATGCTCTTGAACCTATATATTTTTGAGGTAAATAAGTTAGAGGTGTAGCTGAAAATAGAAGATATCTAATTTTTAATTCCTCCACCCAAGCTTTAAAATAATGACTGCAGATATTTTTTCAAGTCCTAACATATGTCTTTGAAGGAGAAAGAGATTACTTAGAAGTTGTTTGTAAAGTTGTTGGTTGCTGCGAAAACATTCACTTCCAGATGTTAACTTTGGAATCCTAAAGTGGAAGAGAAAAGAAAGAATTGAAATGGATTGCATGTGGTTCAAAACTGTTGTTTTGAACAGGACAGAGAGACCTGCTTCATCACCTGGCATCTATGGGGAGCTCTGTCTGTAAAATAATAATAATTAATAATAATAATAATAATAATAATGACACACAGTGAAGCAAAATAGACAGACACTCTCCTTTTATCTGCATGCACACACAGAGAACCAGCCCAGGCTGATGCTGCAGGTAACTGGCCTGGCCCTTCCATGAGCCCAGAAGCCAGAAACTCCTGACAAGCAGCCATCAAACCCCTGCGCTGCTCCATGGGTGATCAAGTTTCCCCTGTACAGTGTAGGTGCATTGATTGACAGTGCTTCCTCTCCCCACGAGCAGGGCCCTGGGGGTAGCAGCCTGGCAGCTTGTTTTGTCAGCTGTGGCTGGCTGCTGTCAGCCCGGGCAGGGACCCTGCACCCCGCGGGGAGCCTGGCCAGGGCTCGCCCCTCGTGTGCGGCCACGGCTGGGGTGCCCCTCAGCCCCTGAACCCTGCCAGAGCCCCCGACACCCCACAAGAACCTCAGAAGACACGAAAGGCACAGGAGAGAGGCAGGGCGACAGCAAAGCCTTGGTGATCTCAATTTGCAGCTAAAATGCCTGTCCAGACAAAGATGAATTCTAGAACTCCATCCCTGCCTATTTCTTTGCGTACTTGTTCAATGCTTGTGCTTACCTAGCTTGCACCTGCTGCATATCAGGGAAAATGCCTTATAAAGAACAGATATTAACCCCTTGGCATTTTGCACTATAAAATGGAAAGAAGAGTATGAACTTGAAACTCAATAGAAACAATTGTGGGGATTATAATTGTTTTTCCTAATTTTCCATTTAACTGTGAGTACCAAATTCAGAAAATAAGCTGGTCTCCTTGTTTCAAGACCTACAGTGATCTTGCTTTTAAATATGCTTATCTACTCTTCACAGAAATCTAAAAGGTACAGCTGGTGTGCTAAAAACCTAGGTAATGGAACTTCAAGAAACAGATGCTTTATTTCAGTCTCATGGCAGATAAATGAAATCAACATAGACTCTTCAAAAGGTGTAAGAGTTCTGTTTTTGCAATACTTTCTGTATTATTTCTAAATTTAATGCACAATTTTCAGTGTAAGCATTTGCACAATTCCTTCAGCAGCAGGGCACAGCTTGGTAGCACTCCCCTGCCCCTCAAGGAGCCACATCCTTCCCCACTCTCCTCTCTTGTTATTTCCTAGTTCTCATGAAAATATTGCCACTCTAAATTGCCCATGAAATACTGTCACTTATTCTCCTCCTCCCTTCTCAGAGGTAGGGATAAAACTGGTCTGAAAATTTTGGAAGAATGCAAAATACCTGGGCCTCTTTTAAGCATGATTGGGTGCTAGCTAATGGAGGGAAAGGTTTCCTTTCTGAAATAATGCAGCATCACTCAAACTACTTTTAAGCCTTTTACTGTATAAATAACCTTTTGCACTTCAAGGGTCATTAGATCATGATAGTTTGTAATGCAATTATAGTCAGCACTCTGCTCTTATGGGCTGCCTGGTAATTTGCTTGTTAATATATTAGCACAAAGCATTGATCAAGTAGCTAATCCAATCACACGCTTTTTATTGATCCCTTATTGACCATCCTGCCAGTGATCACTTTTTGCTCAGGCCCGGTCAATAGCAAATGCCAAATAGGCTCTCCCACACCTAATGAGCTTACAAAATAAACCAAACATTTTCCTTTGCCCTCAAGGCTAGGATCAATTGAGAGCTTTTAGAGTAGAATTCAGATGATTTTTTCATCAGCTTTTCCCCTTTCTTTCTGTGAGCATTCAGGTTTGCATTAAGACCTCTATCTGAGACTTTCATTCTAATTTGAGGACATCTGAAAAGCAGCTGCCATGTCTGAAGTACTCGAACAGCTGTAAACAATAAATCACGCGGGTGAGGAATTCTGTGCTGCACGTTGGCATGTGGTCTGTCAAGCCAAAAAAATAGAGACATACAAAAGATCAAGAGGTTAGGGGTACCTGAAGTCTACAAAAAAAATGTACTTTTCCCATATTTCATCCCAGAGAGTTGTACTTTGGTGGAAGGCCTACCCAGCATTCTTTAACAGAAGCATCATACCTTCATACATCAGGGTGGGGGGAGGCTTGGGGGTGCTGCAATGAATTAGATGTGAGCCTTTTCATGCTGCTGCTATTGCATTAGGCGATTCCAGTATCAACTAATGGAATTTCACACTACAAACACAGATTCTTGCTGATGAAAAGCACACCCAAATTATGCACGAAGAAACAGTATTTCAGTTACATGCATAAGTGACAAATACTAGTTCTTTAACTTATAACAGTTCCCAATTTCTTACCATGCAGTACACAAATGTTACTGTAATGGATTTACAGTTACTCAGAAAAGAAAAGAGTGAGAGAGAAGGGAGGAGAGAGATTTTTTGGAATAGGTAACTTTGACTTATCGCAAGAATTCTGTAACTTTTATCAGATGTCTTTTCAGCTAAAACAGCTTATTAAGTCTCTGAGGAAAGTTCTTTGGAGAGAACATTTTCCATTTACTCAGAGGCCTTATAGCAAAACAATAGTCCTGTAATAGTAGATTCTATTAGATCATAAAAAAAGAATGCAAGATCCTTAGATCTTAAATATCCTTGCTTCAACTATTACTATTAGCACTATTTTATATAGCTAGGTTGCATTTTCACTTTAATCACTTTTATTTCATGATCTTGTTTTCATTATTTGGCTTAATATTTTCCTCATTACTGTACCAGATTTAAATTACAGAGAGACACAATCTGAATATAAACCAGGTACAGATTTAAAATATTTAAAAGCATTTGTAACATGTAAGCATGCAATTTCAAACCATTACCAAAATCTGATTACTTGCCTGGGGGAAAAAACAGGTCAGCTAGAAACATTGGCGATGATATCTTTTCAGAATTTTTCCTTGAAATTACTCATAATTATGCATTCCAAAAATATTTGTTCCGCAGACCTTTTTTGATGTTAAATGAAAAGGAGTGCATCTTGTGACTCTGTATTTTGCAAGTTCCCATTATTTTTCCCTGTGCAATCCTCTTAATAACCAGCTGTACAAACCTCTACTGATGAGGCTGGACCTTAGCTAAGAGGATTTTCCTTTACATGATGAGACCTTGCTTTTGCTGTTAGTAATACTTAGGTGGTCAGTTTCCACTGACAAATACTTTACCTCTGTGGTTTACTTCTATTTTTCACCCTCTTCTTGTGTCACTGTCTAAACTTATTCTCTGGCTTTCTTTTGGAGTTCCCCAGGATCAAGCTGCACATGGTTCCTGGGATGACTCAACACTGACATCATTCCTAAAAAGATTAAGAAAACAACTGAGTATAGGCAGCATCCACCTTCAGCCTGGACAGGGTTTACTTACTCAGACATGTACCCACAACTTTATGCTGCAAAAACCCTCAGAGGTCTGGTCTTCTTTAAGGTATTTTAGTTGAAAGAAACACACATCTCCAGAATAACCATGGGAGGACTACAGAAGGCTTAGGGGTCAGAGTAGGCCATGTGCTCAGTATGATATCCACTCTGCTCAAGAAAAGAGTAGCTGAGCACAGTTAGGAGTGACTTTACACCTCTAGGTTTGGAGGCAGGGGACTCCTCCCTCGGAGTGATGTCCTTGACTGCACAGGCACTGCCATCCAAATGATTTGCACATTTCTTATGCAACCTGAAACCGTGTTAGCCAATTGATTTAGAGCAATGTAAATGCTTTTTGAACTCAGCCCAAGTGTGTAAGAACTATTTGGATTAATTGAGTCAAGTCAATAGCCTGAAAAATTCAGGACTTAAAAATCTTTATAACAAAGTTCCTGAAAGTACATTTCTGAATGAACAGTAATCTACTGTTGCAACTCTTCTTTCAGCTAAATCTCTTCAGGATCAGCTGTCTGCATTAGGGATTGTGTTAATATAAATACCGTGATTTTGCAAGCAGCTAAAGGTAGCTGTCAAAGTTAGACAGGTATGACACAAAATGTGAGCACACATCTTATTAACATACTCAAATGAATCCAGAGGAGGGCTTCAAAGCTGGCGACAGAGCCAAAGGATGTGTGTGAAAAGCAGCTGAGGACTTTAGGCTTGTCTGGTTTGGAGAAAAGGAGGCTGAGACACCACCCCTTTGCACTCTACAGCTTCCTGAGGAGAGCAAGTAGGGAGGAGGCTGCTGAGCTCTTCTCCCTGGAATTCAGTGATAAAATGTCTAGGAATAGTTTAAAGTTTTGCCAGGTAAGTTTTAGACTGGATATTAGGAAGCATTTCTTTATCAGGAGTGTGGTCAACCACTGGACAAGGTCCCTAGACAGGTGATCAATGTCCCAAGCCTGTCAGTGTTTAAGAAGCATTTGGACAATGACCTTTAAAAACACACTTTAACTTGTTCAGTCCTAAACTGTTCAGGCATTTGGACCGGATGATTGCTGTAAGTCCCTTCCAACTGAAACAGTCTGTTCTATTCTATATTCTATTCTATTCTATTTAAAATTTAATTGAAAAAAAAATGGTCTCTGATGTACTACTCAGCTTGGTTTTTTTGTTTAAATGTTATTTCGGTTTTGGTTTTTTTTTGGAAATGCAAACTTCTAGTTTTTTGTTTTTTAAATCTGATAGACATATCTCAAAGAAACAAGGCAGTGTACAAATACTGTATGATATCATGTCCTTGCATTTTTGTACTCTCAAGTCTAAATATTTAGATTTTCAGAGCTACATATTTATGCTTTAGATAACTCTGCTTGTGTAATCAGGCCTTTTGGCCTGCAAAAAAAATTAAATTTCCCTTGAACTTATATTATTTATTACTTAAATAATAAATGTCTATATGATAGGTGCTGTCATGGTTTAGGAAAAGTATTCTGCAAGGCAGTACTCCAATAAAAACCATGTCACTCCTCACTTCCTCCTGCTCCCAACTGGAGGCGCAAAAGGTAAAGATTGCAGGCTGAGATAAGAACAATTTAGTAGAAACATCAATGAGCTAAGAAATCGACAACTAACAGCAGCAGTGTTAATAACAAAAAGTGTAAGATAAAGAAAATATTTATACATATATATATGTATATATGTATATATATATGTATATGTTTATATTTAGCCCACAACAGTAAAAACTACCCTCTCCCTGGCCATCATTTTCTCAACCTGGAGGATCCCCTCCTCTTCCTTGGAAGAGAGAGATGACCTTTTCCTTGCTGCCAGGAATGAAGTGATCTGCTAGAATGGCACTGGAGATTTAGCCATGCCCTCTCTATAAAAAGGAAACCTAGACAGGGTAGAGGAAAATGGGAGGAATTTCATAGTCTGGAGAGAGAGAGAGTTTCTAAGTCTTAATTCCATGTCTTTATCAAAGTCTATAAAGAAAGACTTCCTTTTTTTTCCCCCCAGAACTTTCGTCATTGGCCACTAGAATATCTTGATCAACAGCTAACCAAATTCTTACACTTTTTTTAAAGCACATTTTCCCACTTTGAAACAATGCTCTCTGAAACAATGATTAAAAATTGGAAAGTGACCATTAATATTTTTCACTTTGAGCTGAAGCTCTTGTAGCCATCTGGCCAAAATACTGTGAATTAAGTATAAGTGTATTTATGACAACAGTAGCACACTGTCTTTTTCTCTTTACAAATAAGTTCTAAGTGGACAGTCATGTTCTAAAGTGGAATTGGAACTAGTCATATGAAATCATTACTAAGGCACTAGGAAAGAGAAATTTCATTACTCTTTTTTTTTCTTTTTCAAATTATGTTTTGTTACTCCATATTTGTAATTCCTGCTTTGTTTGGACTGCATTTTATGCTCTCTTGAGCACTTCTGTACCTATTGGGGAAAGAATTTTTTAGATACATGCTTTTCATACTGCATCTCTTTATGGAAATTATAAAGGTACTTATTACAAATAATAGTAATTTTCTGTAACTAGGGAAAGACATATAAGTTTGTTTGATTCTGTCTTCTTTTGATCCATAGTGAACCACTGTTTTTTTCTCTAGCAAGGTCTGTACTTTCAGGTGCATCTCACTAGGCTATATACAATATATAATTATGCATTTTAAGTTAGAGATTAAATACAAGTATTAGACATACATTCTACTATAACAATTTTCAAGAAAGAGGCTGAATTGATAAAAGTAAAAATCCAACTAAAGATGATGCTTTTCATATGTATTCACCCATTCTTTAACGTCTTTAATGTCGTCTGGGAGGCTCCAGCTTCTCTAAAGTAGTGAAAGCTTTCTGGTGAAAATGAGAGCCATTCTAAGACAGCTGAAATAAGACTTTAGCACAATATATATGCAGCTATATATTTTAACATTATTTGAATTGGCATTGTTCTCAGTTATTTCTTCAGCATCGATGCAGGCTATTCTGAAGTTGTGTAGCGGCAGCAAAGTAGCTTGTCTCTAGAAACACAAAGGCTTATTGGCTACACATTGCAAGGCAAAGTGTTGAAAGTAGTGAAAAAAAATGCAGAAAATCAGTATGTTGGCATTTTCATGGTGGAATGACACTGGCAATGAAACTGGAATGACAAATTTAATTACATAATATAAATATTATGTTAGAAGCATAAGCATAAGTGGAAATATTTACTTTTCTCATTCACCTATGAAAAATGACAACAATGTTAAGCTTAGTCAATACAGAAAGGTGTGCATATGTAGCAGGATGCTATGAAAATGCCCTTTTCCCACAAATCACTTAGATGAGTATTTTTCTAAAGCAGTGGATAAGAAAGAAATTCTTTGTTTTGGTTTGAGTAACAACCAACATTTGTTATAGAACACTGCATGTGATTATCTATTTCTTTATAGTGTTTCAAGCACAAAAAAAAAATATATATATATTACAAAGCCATATTTAGCTCGGTTCCCTTGTGAAACAAAGACATTAGACAATCAGAATTGTACTCCAGGGAAGGCTGATGTCTGTAGAATATCAAGGAGTTTCAGAGAAACAATGATGTCAAACACAAAGCCTTCCCTTCGTGTGATCTGACAGTGGCAAAAATTAAAGATGCAAATATGTTTTACACATGCTGCTTTTGAATTGCATATTTGAAAACATTTTGTGTAAGAAGGAACTGCCTAAAAATATTCTATGTGCTAACAGCTGAAAATAGCCATTTCACTAACTGCGAAAATCTCAATCCTTTCACTAATATTATGAAAAAATCAGTAAAACATCTAGAATTAGTCTCTACTGTGCTTCTTAGCCAGTATATTTTAAAAGCATTTGTGTCTTCTAAAATGTCTTTTGAATTTCTCTTGTAATTGTAAATAGCAGAAAATTTACAGAATAGAGCACTATTTTAAATCTCTCATTCAAACACACTAAAGCAGATACTAGAACTCTAATTAATGGGGTTAGATTGCAAAGAATGAATGGGATACCTTCAGAAAACAGTCTAACAAGATGTCACTAAATAATCCAAAATTTCCACACTACACACTGAATTTATGTTTTAGGACATTGAAAAAGACAGGCTTCAGACTTGCTAGGCTGAGTTGGCTGTTACTGTGGTGTCTATTCTAAGAAAACAGCTCAAGAAAGCCTGAAGGTATTACAAAAAGCAATTTCACCACCAGCTTGATATATGTAACAGATAAGACATCTAAAAGGACCTTTGATGTGACTTCCTTCACCTTTGCTTTTGGATCTCTGCAGAGTATTTCTATGCAGAAATACTCTGCTTTCAAAATTCAAACCTTTATTTGCTATATGGAACTGAGTTGAACTTAAGTGGAATTTATATTTTATTTAATTTCTCCCCACAGAAACAGTACTCAGAGCACAAGTCAGGACTAAGATGTCTTCTGGCTATTCTGGATATCCTCAATATCACATCACCAACAGCTGTAAGTCTTGTCCCTCCTTGTTTGCTCTTCTGTCTCTATGATTTATGCATTCCATGGTGGCCAGTGTCAGTCAGATGAGAAGATATCCCTTGAACTGCTGTCTGGATTGAATGCCTCATACTTGTCAAGGGAGGATGTAGAAAACTTTTTATATTCTCAGGCTATGAAAGGAGCTGTCACTAATTTTTTGCCTTCCTAGGCAGTTACTAAAATCACCAGATCATTGTATTAAAACAAAGTTACACTTTAATCTTCTTTTCCTTTTTAGCTGTGTTGCCTTTGTTGTTAATCTTTTGTAACTAATGGGGTTTGCTCTCTCTCTGATAGGCTCAGTGTTAATAGTGCAGAGTTTGGCATTTCTCAGAGCTGATGTAGTCATGATTTTCTGTTTTCCAGGTGGATGAAATTGAGGAGAATCTGGTCACCCAATTACTCAAGTCAAAGCATTTATGCACATGTATAAGGTGTATAATTCTGGGCATAATCTCTCTAAGTCACTTCAGTGGGTTAGGTACTGCATTTCCCATGTCATAGCTTTGTTGTCATATACAGGGCAATTCCATGAGTTTTCTTCTTTTTATGGGTCCGCAATTGCTCTGCCTTGGAAGCATATTCAATATATCAAATAAATCACAGTTACAATGAAAAATAGAGCTTTCTCCCCACAACATAGCAAGAAAATAATTCCTGCTATAAAAAAAATTAAAAAAAACCCCCAACATCCAGGGGGAATCCCCAGTCGGTCTCTTTGGTCATTAGCCCTATTTACAAATGACTAATCAGAAACCTGGACCATGTCCATTTTATGCACTGAATAGAAATTCCAGAGTGAAAACCCTTCAAGTAGAACTGCCTTGCATTATAATTCCCTGCCAAGGTCTAAAAACACATCACCTGAAGAAAAATCTGTCAGGACATGGAAATACAAAAATGCATATTTTCCAAAGTAAATTCATGAATGATAAAGGCTATAAATCACTGCTCTAAAATGCTCACTGAAAGAAGTTTTGTTTAGTGAATTCTCACCACAGTCTGCAGCACCTGAATGCCTAGTCATTCATGGTGCAGATACTCCAGAATGGCACATTAGAGTGGACTTGTCTCACAGAATTCTCTGTAAGAAGATTAATATCTAATATTTTCAAATATGTCTTAGCAAGAACACATGTGCATTAAGATTCCAACAACATTTTCTGAATGCGGTTCCAGATGGCAGAAAAACATCACTTCTGCTGCACACTGATTAGTTAGCAGCTCCACAGATAACATTCACCTCTGACACAGTCACAGTGAATCTTTTATTTAAGAAGGCGATATCCTTTAGTGGATCCCTGAAATAAGCAATAACAAATACTGCATGTTCTTGGTTTCCTGCTGGAGTGGTAATGGGCAGCAACTCAGAGTGTTATTGTTACCATATGTATCAACAGTCATATTGATTTAATTGGTTGTCATAAAAATCTGACAAGAGGGAAGCCAGTTCATAGCTGGGTATGGGCCAAAAAGTTACTGGTGAATGGACTACTGAGATCTCTCAAGAGTCGCTTTGTCTTTTCCCAATGTCATTAAACTGGTTGTCTTGTTCATAATCTAGAAATAATCCATTTTATGGATGTAAATGTAGGTCATTTACTTTTGGATTCAATTTATCTTACAGAATGGCAGAAAACCTTATACTCTGAGGAAAAAACCTGTATAAAAATACATAAACTCCCAGAAACAAAAAGTGTTTTCACTGAGGGCAGCAGATGGGCTGCCTCACCATTTGTCTCTGTATTATCCATCCTTAATTCTGGGCTGTATTTAAACCGGTTCAATCTTTGCTTAACATCAAAAGACAACCACAAGCAAGAACATCTATATTACATAACAGAATATTTAGCACTTGCATGAGAACTGTCATACAGGAATCTTAATGCACTCTTGCATATCTGTGGTTTACTGCAGGATAGCATTGCTACCCACATTTTATGGAAAGGGAAGAAAAGCAGAGATGCTTGAGAAATGATATGACTTGACTGCAGTGTGAGGTAAAACCAGGAGTGGAGCACAGATCTTCAGTTTCAGGCTATGGGCTTTACTAATAAAACAGCCTGTCAACATTTTTCCTGACACCCTTGGTCTGAAGTGCTATAAAAACATTTCCCCTGTTTAGAAGAAGAAAACAAAACTGCAGTTAACTCCCTCCTTGTTTAAACAGCAAGTACTTTTTTTTAGTGTGTAACTTGTTGTTTGTATCTTTTAGGTTCATCCATGAGGAATTTGTGCCCAGCCTGTACGAACCTCCTGGGCTGCCTCTGTACTCAGTGGCTTCTGGCTGCTCTTTTCCCTGTAAGATAAATATATCTACAAAAAAACAGTAATATATTTGTGTGTTGAGAACAACATATAAGAATCATGTGAGAATAGAGTTTGAACAAGTTTGAAGCAATCAGCTTTATCAGTGTAATATTCTACATATTTATGAATGTTTTCTGGTGCTCCAGAACTGCTGTTGGTTCAATGCAGTCTTGTTTCAGTGAAAATGTAACTTTAAAGTTTCAATGGGTAATATTATATTCAATAGACTCCATTAGCCTATGAAAACAAGAGATGTACCTAAAAAAAATGTTCCCCTTCATTTTTATTATGAAAGCTTCCCTAATGATTATTACTTACTTTGAAACTGAACATAAAAGTGATGTAAAAATGCTACACTAAAGAGTATGCTGTGGTGTTGGTGTTTTCCTGTAGTAAAAGATTCACCAGATGGATATTGACCCACAATATCCATCCAAACTCACTATCCAAAACATTAACTGAATTTTTGTGGGAGGGCTCAGAGGTCTATGTATGTAGACAATTTGTAAATCTAGGTATTTTTCTCAATAAAATTATTCTATGCAATAATCAGATTTGGCAAACTTGTCAGAAAAAATCAAGGGAAATTCTTGATTTTCATGCCCTAGTAAACAGTCATCTAGTTATGAATGAATTTAAATATAAAAATGAGCATCAACCTGCTCTGATTACAGAAAACAGCATACCACCATGGCAAGAACTGTACAGCAGTGGAAACTTTCCATGCAGCAATTAAGTTGATACACATTAGCTAAGGACAATGGATCCAAGTCATGAAATTGGCTTGAAACAGATTCTGCACAGTAGCTCACTCCTATTTCAATATACTCAAGTGAACAATCATCTGATTAAATACATTATTAATTTGAAGAGACTAGCTGATTTTGGCTACTATGGCATCAACCTTGAGAAGAACCTGCACCCGCTAAGAGTTTTAGTCAGTTTCCACCATGAAACTGGAGATTTGAGTGACTTGCCTTAAGGAGAGTATTTGATGCAGTAGGAAAAGAAACTTGGTTTCATAATCTTTGGTAAATTGCACCTTTGCAATCCTACTTACTGCTGTTGCCTTGTTTCAGATGGTGCAAAGCTGTGCGTTGAACGTTTGCATGTTAAACACCTGATGGGTTTTAAATTCCTAAGATCTAACCACACTCTAGCACAAATATCAATTGCATTAAAGCAATATTAAGCAGCTCATAAAAGAACCTGATTTGTCCTTGTGAAAGGCTTATCTGAAATTGTTTCAGGAGGTGACAACAAATTATTTTCCATGAATGCAGATAAAGAACTTCAGATCCCAGATACTTTATCCAATATGCAAGTTAATACATACAACTTTTTTGGCATCTGTAGAAACAGAAATATCTTTATATTTGTTAAAGCTAAGAGAGAATTTGATGATATTCAAGCAGGAAAATATCTCACCTTGCAGATAATGTATAAAATGCTAGGTTTGGAAGCACACGAGTACAGAGCATCTCCAAAGAAGCAATTATTTACTTTCAGCCAAGTGCACAACAGATTTTGGTGTTTTCCTCTTCTCTGTAGGTGTTATATGATCTCTATGCATTCAAGCATACTTTTCTGTTTTATCTGCTATTAGATTAAACACAAGAAGTTGAGGACCTATATGAAACTCTAGAGATTCAAGTCTATTTCTAAAAAACAGTGAGATTACAAAAGCCAGGAAGGAACCACTTCCTATAACACCACATGCTTAAAGTACTTGCATTTTCCATTTTCAAATTTAGCTGCTCAGAATTTTTGTTTTGAAATCCAGTAAGCAATCACTATCCCCCAGGCACTTTGGGTCTCATCTAAGCCCACATGTATCACAAGAGGTCAATTCAATGTATCCAGTGCTTAGTGATAGAGGACAGTACAAGAACGAGGTCCCAGATTTCATGGGAGCTAGGAAATCTTGTAGGAAACCATTGTCTACAATACATCCAAGGCACTGTGTGTCAGTGATTGCTAATACTATGAATAAAGATTAATGTCAGCTATTTCCAGACTCATGAATGACCTCAATTCCTGCTGAGCTCCTCTAAGCCCTGGGATAGCCCATGCAAAGAAGGAGCTGCTCCCCACAGAGAATTTTCTGTGTTTTCCCTGTATGTCCAGTTTCCCTGTTTCCTCAGTTATGTCCATTGCTGAGCTGAAGAGCTAAAAGTTCAAAGCTAGCCAACTGCAGTAGAAACTTTTCCATACTGAAAAAAAGCCAAGTCAGTTAATGTGTTTCATGAACCCAGCTGGAAGATGAACCGAAGTTAATTAGTTAACCAGCTATGACCAAATAAAATATTATCTTTTCACATATCATCACACTTTTGCTGCTTTATTTTATCCTGTCCATAAACAAAGGAAATTCATGTGACCAGGGAAAAAAAAAAACCAAAACAAAATCATCCACATTATGATTCAGAGTATTATCAATTACTATTCTGCAGAACTTAACCTCTTCCCATGGAGTAACCTTTCAATTGCATTCACTCTATTTTTCCTTCTCAACAGCTTTGCTTTGTGCTGATCAGGCTGACAGTACTGCTCATCTGCACTGCTTTTTGCATTCCTATTCTGAAAAATAACATCAGAAACTCAGTGCTCTTTCAAAGCACTTTATGCATATTTAAATTATTAATGTATTTTGACTCTCTTGGGTTTTACTCCTGTCCCTTTATTTTCCTTTACTTTGCTACTTTTAAAAAGGTTAAATCATGGCAGCAATCAAATAAAATGCTCAAAAGCCAGATTTTGCAATGTTGAAGCAAATATAAAAGCACACAATAAAGAATTTTTGTAGTGTCTGGATTGGTTTCAAACCAATCTTTATAAAAGGGCAAAGTCCCTGAAAACTGTCAAGGGCCTTTGCAATTTATCAGGACACATGATTTGATTTTGATTGCTACTCTACAATTTTTCCAGCATTTTATCAACAACAAATGTTATAAAATTAGGTAAGTGCTACTTACCTAAGTCTAGCACAAAAATACATATAGAAAATAAAAGTTCACAGCAAGAAAGCATTTGACTCTAAGAGAAAAATCTAAGCAGGGCATCATTACACTGTATCAGAAACAATCATCACTCCTCATGGTCTCTTACCAATGCACTCAAGCTGCCAGCTGCCATCTAGATTGGAGATCTAAGGAAAAAGTTTGGAAAGTAGTCCAGAGGCAAAAGACCACAGCTGCTTTCCAAAGATTTCACTGTTTTTCTGCCTGCAGGGAGTTGAGTTGTGAGGGAGCAGAACAAAGCAAATGCCTCCACAGGCTTTTTTACCCACATAACCAGGGTATGTGGTCTCCATCTTTCATTCTACAGGTAGCATGAAGTCTGGAAGCTCCACTTTAGCAGAGCAACTGATACATCTGACTAAAAGATGAACATGATGAGCATGAAAAGTTGAGCCCTATTTCCTATGGTATAACCCTTTTGAGAATTTTATTTGGAAAAAAATACAATTCATACCAACATGAATTATTTCAGATGCACATGAAGTGGTAGAGGCTCTATAATTAGCATCAGTAGTTCTTTATTTCAGCTGGAACGTGTCACCTCCAACAGTAAATCACTCACTAGCTTAATGATAAAGCATTGATTTGATGAGATTTAAAAAAAAGGATAAAAAATAGAAATAAAAAAACTTAAGTGCTGCCTATGGAATGACCAGAACCACTTCCTACATCCTTCTTTTGGGTCTAAAATCCAGGCATGGATCCTGTTTCCTGCTAATTTGGAATCAAATTCAGGAGCCAAAAACCACATCGGTCCAGAAGTTAAAAAAACTTAGAATTAAGTTAAAGAAACTGAAATTTGTTTGATTTGATTTGTTGTTTGTTGGGTTTTTTCCAACATACATGTAGTCCTTACTTATTAATATCACAAATACATTTTTCAAATCCTTCTACATTTCTGAAATTATATTTCTGGTACAAAAAATATTTCTGTTTTAATTCTTTGTTCCAATGAGAATCTTCAGGTACACTGAAATTTACATCTCTTGCCTGCAATTATCAAATTTTGAAGTAATTAGCAAACAGCTCAAGTATTTTGACAAATGAGTCTGTCATGTAAGTAACAGGCAAGGCTGGACAAAGAAAATAGGAGTTGTGTTGTCAGCATGAGGGATTTCACTGCAGGAGAGTTGCTGTGGCTTTCATTATTTCAATGGTCAATGGAGGTTGCTATAGTAACTACATAGTTAGCAAGCCATACAAGCAAAAGAAATATGATAAAACCAAAACTAAAATAGTGGAAGGATTAAAACCCCAAGGATTTGTCCAACAGCTTAATATAATTTGTTGGTTTTATCTTTCAATCTTATCACTGATTGACAAGATTCCTAGTAACAATATAATATACTCACATATCACTTTTATGTAAGTCCCATCAGGTGTCATAACATTTAATAATAAAAATCAGAATCAAATAAAAACCCATTATATATCAATTAAAAATAAAATAACATTAAGATATTTCAATATGTAAAAATAGTATTTGGCTTCACAATATGTTAACTTTCCATAATACTAATAAGTAACAATAAAATCTCTTATATGACATATTTTCTTTGCTTAGAGGAGAAATAACATTTTAATATTTAAATCAGATATTTTGTGTGCCAGAAAGTACTTTCAAATAGTTACCTGCCTGAAGTATGTGTGCACTGATGATCACCTGCATAACAGGTTGACTTCATTCAGTTCATGTCACAATTTACATTGATTTGAATATTTGCACTTAATGAAAGAAGTCCACGACTCTTCCATTTTGGATAACCAAGTAAATAAACAAACCAAGATTTTGGTATGAAGTGGTTTTGAAGACACCTAGAAATCGAATAATTCTAAAAGGAAGGATGAATATGACAGGTGATCATATATAATTCTGAGTGTGTACAGAATCCCTGGGTGCTATTCTGGGAACCTATTTTTTTTTATTTCTCCATAGCCCCTCTGTACTCTAAATTAATTTCTGTTGTGTACCCTTCCAGCAGTAACACAACATGATTTTTTCCTTTTAGAAATTACTGCAACAAATATATACAGAAAAGCTGGTACACACCAGAACCAGCAAATCCTCTTTTTTAATTTTCTAGTCCAGTGATCAGGGCTGAGTGACAGAACCCTGAGCTTTTCATTCCAGATACAGCCCGTCTGGTTGGTTGTTTTTGGGTTTTTTTTTTATGTAGGAGTCCACAGCACTAAGCACCAAAAGAGATGCATTAAGTAGGCAGAAGACAAGAGAATGAAAAAATCTTATAAACCAAGATTAGAACTGTGCCAAATAACCAAAACCAACACAAATATTAGTGCCTTCAGACAAAGAAAAGAGACTTGAGGAACATAGCAAAAACACAGAACATTTACTGTATATTCAACTGCAGCTTGTTCTCCTAGCCATCACAAATCTCTTCCCATCACATTGCTTTCCAGGTCTAGGGAGAAAAAACCAAGGCTAACATAAAGAAATGACTGCTTGCACGTCCATTGAAAGCTTTTGCACCTTTAACTCCAAAGTCTCTTGAGAAATGTTGACAGACTCTTGCCATTAGGTCACATTAGGAAAAAGAATACCAAGTGTTTCATAAATGTTTGTACAGGCACTATTGAAAAACATGCAAGGATGATTAAACTGAGAGTATTTTTTTTTTTTAATAGAGAATGCAAAAGCCAAAGAAATAACAATTTAAATAGGACACTTCTGGTTTGCACTGTTCCATGATTTGGTCAGTTTTGTCATTTTAGCTGGGCCATTAAAACAATTCTCAGAAAAGGCAATAAGACTTCAAGTGCCTCGTTCCCTTATCATCCCAGAGGGCTGAGACTAATGTCTGCTATGGGACTGTGCCAGGAACACGGTCTTTTCTTGTTAGTGCTGCTCCTGGAAAAAAAGAGAACTATTGTACACCTCTTAACGCACTTTCCTCTTGCCGTGTCTCTCAAACCTGTCACACAATTTGAAAGAATATTAGAACAGACAAAGAGTGCAGAGTTGAAATCAAACATAAGTCCTTATTTCACGAAACCTTTGCATATCACAGGTTCTGTGTTATGAAATGGTCAACTGTTTGCCCCTGAGTCCTCATCCATTACATCCGCATAAAAAAGACCATCTTGCTGTCAGAGCTGGGCAAACTGTTGGATGCTGCCTCAATCTGGCAGGAGGGAAGAAGTTCACTGCCCAAGCCCACTAGCTCAATATACGCCAGGGGACTCAAGCTGAGCCAAGGCAGATGAAGGACAAATATAAAATAATTTCGTCCTTTGCAGAAGAAAACATCTGAGGCTGTTATTGTGCTTAAGCATTCATTCTTGTGCTGATTTCTTACTGTGGTCTGGGTTCTTTTTCATGTCACCTAAGTCCAGATCAGTTTCTCTCTTCTGGTGTGCAAGACCTACTATGGGGTCCTATATTAGCAAAATTAACTGGAGAAAAAATGATGGGCTCATGTTCCTTCTGAATATGCACTTCTATCATAATAAGGATTTTCCTGTAATTACATTCTGGAAGAGAGATGTTAGAAGCAATAATGAAAATTGCAGCTTGAGAGAAAGGTAATTGTTTTTTGGGTTCTTGGACGGTTAAAAACCAACTTGTATTAAAATTAGATCCTAAATTAAAGTAAATATAATTAAATAAATATATTTTTAGGATTTCTTTGGGTTTTCTTAATTGCAGGATGTATAAGTTCACAATATAAATTCTACAAGCAGATTCTGAGATTTTAGTTTATTTCACATTACATGCAAAAGAGGTTCATTGTTAGGCAATTTTTTCCTCATAATTTTATTTTTACTCAGTCTTTTTATCATCATTTCCTAAGCCATAATCTTGTATGTTTGATTTTTTACTAGATCATGATAGAAAGTGGACATATGTCAATCATGAATACAGCCTGTCAAGACCTAAATAGAATTTTGCCCCATTTGGATGCAGACTAGTTTGATTTCTTTAATATGAATTCCATGAGTTTAAATTAAATTATTTTTAACTATAACATGATGTGGTATTGAGCCCTTACTTTGTATATGATAATACATTTAACTGCATTAGCTGACACTGTTTATCTAAATGTACTTTAATTTGTTATTTGACTATGCATGATATGAGCTTCTCCATGGCTTTGATCACAAGACTAGTCAGCTTGAATACTCAAAGTAGCCTATCTCTTTTCATATCAGGACTTACAAATGTTTTCTTTTCATATCAGGACTTGTATGTTTCTTACAAATCAAAAATAGTGACTGAGAAATTCATGAGTTAATTTTGATTTATGGTAGATGTGGGCTTTTTCAATTTTGTGCTGAATTGATAGCAGTCTTTGCATTGTATTTGATAGCTGTTCTACCCTTGTCTCTTTCTGAACTATATGAACAGTAGGATATTCTCTTTTCTTCTGTTATTTTATAAGCATTAATTCTTAAATATCTGATAGTTTCCCTTGCCTGTTATCAGTCACTGCTGACATTTATTGTGGATAAAACATTCATATATCCTTATATGCATAAACACGTTTCTATGTCTTGCCTGCATATACTTGATGCATGACATTCCCATATCTTTTCTGAAATGGGATGACTTTCTAGTCACAGAAAGTATTTGGGTTTGTTTTGGAATTGCAATTAATTTCTTCAGAAAGCATTGGCCAACAGTTCCAAGTTAAGTTTAAACCAGTCCTGGCATAATGGATATGTAAAGCAAAACAATGAAAATGTGAGAGCAGAGAATCAGGATTTTGCAGACCATCAGTTTTCATTGTCTAACTCACAATATTAGGGGCTTGATTTTCAGTGGTACTTCTTGCTGGCAAATTTACAGTGATTCCAAGAGCTAGTAAGATATTCACAAGAACAGCCTAAAAAAAATATGTTGCGTATTTATCAAATATTAAACGTTAATTGTTGGGATTATAAGGAATGGAACCACAGAAGTATGTCCAGATTATGTCCACCTCTAGCAAGGCGGGCTAACAATAGTGTGGAGTTATGTGCAGGTTACTAGTAAGTAACACTGGACCATAGTGCCTAGATGAAAACACAGATCCTAACAGAATGAACACATCTTAAAGGGTAAAAATCTCTTCAGACATCACCCACTTAAACAGTTGCCACAAAGGCAAGCTGTATTAAGCACAGATAAGTGTCTGCCAGAGCAATTGTGTGAAAATATCAGGCTGTCCATCTTTTTCCAAGGCTCAGTGACTGAAGCCTACATGCCAGTCAGTCCAAATGACTCCTGTGAAACAGATATTTGCATGGACTTCTGACTCCATCAATACATTACACACTCAAATCTTATTATTTTAACAAGGCTTGCTGTGCCTATTCCGAATGGGCATTAAGGCTCAACACCAGAATAAACAGCTGGGGCAATGAACTCCATCACTGCAAACACCTGATGACTACTACCACCAGCCCTTTCTTTTCTTTCTCTTGCAGATTGCCCATTATTTTTGTCCTCCTGGCAACAATTAGCTATCAGCAGGCTCTCTCTCTCAGCCATCCTTTCTGCTGGAGACTAATCCCCCTCAACACAGTCCATTCTTCTAGCTGTTGCCATTCTTTGTTGGTTACACTGTGTGCACAAATTAATTAAGGCTCCGTTTAAGGGCTGACTCAGCCAGTTCACAGCACAAATGAATGCAGCTGTTTTTCTGCCTGAAATCTTCAGCTTCTTTTGGGGGGCTTTTTTTCCCCCCTTGGTTTAAAAATGTGTTGTATGTGTGTGTAAGTGTGTATGTGCATACATATTAAACGTGATTTTTGGCAGATGCAATTGTCTAGGGAAGTTGACAACATGAATCTGTTTAGCCCATCTGCCCCTGAGGATCCAACTGAATTTCTTGCAGAGCTATAAGGTTAGGACTATTGAGTTTCCAGTGTCACAGGGTTGATTCTCTACCTTAGACATGCTGGCATTCTGATCCTGGGAGGTCCCCTGCCCCCCCCCCCCCCCCCCCCCCCCCAAAAAAAAAAAAAGGAACATCTGGAATCACAGGGGCAGCTTGTCTGCTGAGCTCAGCAATAAGGATCGCTGTAGCTACAGCTCCACCCCACTGTTAGGGGACTCAGAAGGCACTTAACAATTACTGTCTTTACTATAGTATTACAAGTGCATTTGATATCATATGTATAGTACGGTCCTTTAGATTTTACACATAAATATTTTTGGGGTCTAGTTCAGAATGAAACATATCCACAGAGAGATAACCATCATGGTGTTTTAATTTAATTTAGTGACTAGTCCTGAAATTAAAGGATATTTTACTTAAGTAACCATGCTATGTTTATATCCTCTTACATTTGCTTGAATTTTAGAATTCTGAGTGATGATTCAACACCAGAGCAATAATGCACCTCAGGTGATTGAGGAAAGTACATTCTGAACATGTAGATATTATTCTTCACTGTTCATTTCGACTGAAAGAATTTAGTTTTTGATCATGAAACTGGAGTATTTGATTCTGTTCTCACTGAAGTCAAATAAGAGCGTCACTGCTGGATAGATGTCTGTAAAACGTTAGGATATATGTGTTGATGAGACTGCAGCTGAAATTGTTTACTACTTTGGGTTTCCTTTCACTGTTACTGGGCTTTAAAAGCAATATATAAGTGCTGCTATATATACTTGGTGTTGGAACAAAAAACACTCTTATTGACTTGGAGTTTGACATTCCCTGTAGTCAAATGAGGTCTTATTTTCTGAGATACATAATTATTTTAGAATCCAATTGAGTAAATATTGCTGAAAACAATCAAATACAGGTGTAAGCCTTAGACCCTCTGGAATTTTCCACAAACTAGAACAATTCCTTTATATATTTTATATCTATATATGTGTGTATGTATATATACATGTACATACCTGTTTCTTTTACTTTCAGATTTGTATACAGGTGTACTGACCAAACTGTACATACCATTCAACAGGGACTTAAGGGTGGACTCCGCTCCTCCATACTACCATAATCCAAATAGCAATAAAGACAACTTGGTATTTGAAACCAGAGGACTTGCATACTTAGAATTAAACAGCTTCTGAAGACCTTTATTAGAGCAGGTTAATCAGCTGCTCACCAGAACACATCACCATTTCAATAATGAAGTTCTGTGCTTACATTCAGTGAACGAGAACGCTTCACTTTCTTCCAATTTTTAACAGAAAGGAAATAAATATATATTATTTAGTCTGTTCTTTATTTTTTGTAAAAAATTAGACACTCAGTTGCTATCAATTCAGATGTAAACTACTACCTTTGATGTCGAATACAAATATTATATAAATTATATTTTTGAGTCACTTGTGGAATAGATATGAAATTATTAGACATGCAGAATGTAAACAGTAGGGCAAAAGTCTCTGAATTGACCTTTGAAAGAAAGTTATTTAAATAAGTAGAGTGAAAACAAGAGGTAAAAAGGGTGCAACTCAGAAGAGAAATGTGATTCATAATTTCCTAGAACAAACATGTACATTTAAATTCAGCTGTGCTAAAAAGAGGCAAATATTTACGTGATCAGAATCTCACCCAGCCCAGTCCCCACACTTGTACACATGAATAACTTTACACACTTTAGCAGCACGAGTTTCTTGAATGGCATTGCTCAGGTAAGAAACGTATTGTATCTGCCCATCACCATGTAATTGTTACCCACTGCGAGAAAAGCTTTCCAGTCTAAAGAAAATAATAACACAATCTGAAATAAAAAACATTTTTAGATATAAAAATTAAAACAAAAATTACCTTTATCTGTAGATTGTGCTATTAATAGCCACTGATTTTTAGGTCATACCTCATTAAGAGCTTCTGTACCAACGAAACCTCTTTCTAGATTGACAGGAGGCTGCTTTAACAAAAAAAAAAAAAAATCTTATTTTGAAGGCTTTTTATCAAGAAAAAACCTCTCAAGCAGCCTAGTGCATTGTGATTTCCCTGGTTCTTTTCCTTCTGAGCTGTTCAATTAGTTGGAAATCTCTCTCTGATGGACTGAAGCAGCTTGAGTGAACGCCTGAGCGCACAACCAATTAGGCTCATTTGAAGTTGCAGAATTGCCTTCTTTGGTGTTAAAACCCCATGTCAAACACTGGGTCTAAGATCATTTGTAGTACAAAATGAGATTGACAGAGCAGCTGTACCAGGGGGCATGCCTGCTGGACGACTTAATTGTGGGGACTGAAGGGCCATCATGAACTGGCGTGTGGAGATTGTATCACCACTGCCGCATTACAAATGCTCTTTATTAACAGTGATCTGTAATCAATGAGCTCAGGCTTTTTGCCAGAGCTCCAAAATCAGATAGGCAGCTCTCCTCGCAAGGAAGGGGAGGAGTCAGCGGAGCAGGGTGCTGCGCGGAGAGCGGGAGCAGGGATGCGCTTCCCGGCGCCTCGGAGGCGCGGCAGGGCGGGAGCGGCCGCCAATGGCGCGGAGCCCTCCGCGGTCCGCTCCGCTGGGCTGGGCGGGCGGCACCGAACGGGCAATCGCTCTCAGACTGGCGCGAATGAAACAAGGCTACTTCGGAAGAATGATACTTTAGGAGTCAAAGAGACTGCACCAACTCACTGACTGAATAGTCTCGATGGTGAAATAATGTCTATAGTGTTACATTATAGACATATCCCATGGTACAAGTGACGCAAAGGAAATACAGTAGGCTTCGTTTCAGCAAATTAATGAATAAAACCCCATTATACTTTATTCTCTTAATAGAAAACCTTTTGTGTTTTTAATAAGACATACTGCTTTTGAAAAGAGTAATTGCTTTCCACTGATGCTTCCAAGTCAACAGTTTTGTTTACTCCTCCATTATTACAACCAATATCCTCTTAGTGTAACAAAGTCGATTGTTTTTCTGAGGAGAAATTGATGAATCTGCAGAAGTGTTCAAAGACTGCTTTATTATGACACAGATGTAAACCCAAGGTCTAAGTCAACCTTAAAGCCAAAATCAGAAATAACTGATAGTAATTACCTACCCAATGCCTTTGCTATGAAGATAACTTTTCTTGGTTTTTTTTTTTTTCCAAGGCATTTTACTCTTTCTGTCACTTTCTGAAAGAATCCTAGAAAGAGAAATAAAATATTTGAGTGAACAATAGAGGAACTGTTCAACTGGTGTGGCAAATCACATGCAGATGAGTTCTAGTATAATAAAATAGTTTGTGCCCCTTCAGTATATAGGCTGTTAATTTTTAGGCGCATAATCTAAGCTTCTGGCTTCTCATATGAGTCAGAGTGCCAAGTTTCGTGTTTCATTACAAGATTTTTTTTTCCTTTGGTTTATTTATTTTTACTACACTATATGATTATCTGTTCAGGTGCTTATTAAAAAATACTTTTTTTCTGAAGGGTTTAGTTTGCTATTACCAGTAATTAATTCCCACATATTTATAAACTGTTCAAATAAGAAATATTTGCTTTGTGTCATTCTACATATGTTGCAGCATAAGCAGCAGGAAGCTGAAATAAAATAATGTTAATAAGTGCTTCTGAAGTAAATAGCTGCACATGCAATCATATTTTAAAATATCTTTAGGAACTCTCTTTTACCATAATACATACAAGAAACTTGACATTGTTTAGACTGCAGATTGTATCACTTCTACGTCATGGTTCTCATATGGTTCCATCCATCTGCTCACTCTTTTCTTACAACTAGAGAGTGAACTCTGAGGTGGGAATTATATGTCTGTTCTCTGTACATTGTCTAGCCCAACAGCAACATTGCCTATGACTAGTGCCCCAGGAAACTACAGTGAAATCAGCTACTGCTACTGTTACCAGAAATTATAAAAAAAAAAAAAAATGCAAGCATCTCACTAGTTTAATGTTGGAAACAAAATGTCATTTTATTTTATTATTTATGCAGTGTTTGTTTACCTGTTGCCAGATCTTGTGAAATGTTCCTTCTGTGTCAGCAATTTCTGATGGAAGGGTGGTGAAAGGTACAGAACATAGATATATAGCTAAGAAAAGTTTTATTATATCAAAATAATAAAAAAATATAAAAAGCACAAACCTATTTAAGTAACAGAGTTCTTATTCAGTGTATCCATCAGAACACTTAACCATCACTTTTCATACTTGCTAGTATTTTTGCCTTGCTGTTTAGCCAAGTTCACACCAACAAAAACAAGTGCCTAAAACTGATATTCTACAGTAGAATAAGGAAATAAGTAATCATTAAATATGTGTCTGAAATTAACTGGCTATGTGTTTGCTCATACTAATGTTGTTGCAACTAAACTAATGCCTCACCCAGTCATTAACCATATGAAATGTGAGGGTTTTTTTTTTTTTCTCTCACAGTTTCTGCATATTCACCTATCATCTTTTCTACATATCTCAAAGTATGGCCTTACATAAACTGACTGCTGAGCCACTGAAATTTGGTTCTATTGTCTTTCTGTTACTTTTCCACTTCAACCATCTCTTTTTTTTTTTTTGTCTTGTTCACTCTATCTTACCAAAATTTACTGCCAACAATGATCAGTATATAGCATATATTGGCTGTGGAAGGACTGGATGATTATGCCCAGACACAATTATTCTGCAAATTTGGAAGTTATCAGCAGCCTGTGGAAATATTTTCCAGCTATGCTGGTGAATAGGTATGTAGCATGTTTTCAGCATCTAGCAGAACTCTGGTTCCAAATACCAGAATGGAGATTACACAGCTCTAGGAGAAGACTACAGCTTCTTTTGAACAGGTGGTTGTCCTACCTCTTGAAGGATGATCTAATAATTAAGAAATATCATGTTTCCTTTCTCTATCCCAGGTATTCTGGGGAAAAAGAGAGAAAGTGAGTAGTGTGGAAAGCTGTATGAAACTCCTTGTTACGTTTTGGAAGAACTAGAATTTCATTAAAAGTATATATGGAAACTTTTTGTCAGGCTTTGTTTAAGTCAAAGTATTTTCCCCTTATCCTACTCACTGCTGTGAAAGATGAGACCATGGATTTATTAAAAACATACCTTGCTTCTTTAAATCTGTTCGAATTCTTCCATGCTTATTGTCTTTAAATGATTTCACAGATATAAAAGGAGTAAGTGTTGATGCTTTTACATTTTCCTGCTCATTTGTATGCTAAATGTTTTTGTATAGAGAAATCAAATTGTTCACACCTGTGGAAATGCCACATACTATACCTATCTGTGTTTCTATTTAGGGAAGTCAAGGATTTTTCTGCAAGTCACATTTTCTTAAGAATCAGAAAGAAAATTAAAGCAGAATATACAAATGCATTGGCATTGCTAATCAATAACCTGTGACTTTTTATCTGGCTATCAAAAGGAAGTTTTCTGAAACTGCAAGGAGAGAATAGTGTCACTGGTATTCTCAAGAGGAATCTTTTAAAGAGGAGTCAAACTTTACAAGATAACACCATAACAAGAAGAGATAACACCACTGTACCAGCAATTGTGTCTGGAATACACAAACATATTTTTGAGACTAAAAAACCACATCATTAGGTGGATTCAAGACTTCCTAGAAGAAGACTTGTTTAGCTAGAAGGCATTTTGGTATTTTGTACCTTTCTCTCTGGTGGCATTATTAAGCAATCTTTGACTAAACAGAATGTGTTTAATTTTATCATAAGCTTTTTTGCATTTCTTATCTCTGCTACCTTTTGTTAATTACCAGAATATAAGGGATATCTTGAATAAAAATATTCTGCTACTAAAGTTACATATAAAAATTCTAAGCCTGTAATATAAAAATAATACTATTATTTGCAAGGCTCTTTTTTCCAAATGAAACTGACAGACTCAAATACCAATTGATTTGTAGCAATACATCCAGATTGGGATTCCTCTTCTGTAATGTAAGGTTATTCATTTTAGTAGTCCAAATCACTGTGATCTCCTTTAAGATCAATGGAAGAAAGCATGTAACTTCAGAAAACAATTCATGTAGCCTTTCTCAATATAGCCACTTTAAATTAATTGCTTGTTTCTCTCTTTGACTAGATATGGCCCCTAGAGAGTCTAACCTGAATTTAAGCAACTTTTAACATCTAAATTAGGGAAAATGAATCTTCACCCAATCTGTAAATCTGAATAATTTAGAACCAAGCCAGAAAATCTGCTGCTATATCTGCATGAGACAACATCAAGGCTGCTATGGTGACTCTGAAAGCTTTTACCTTTTCAGTTTTGCTCCAGTAACTATAAGTCATTAATACGTCCCTGATTCTACACTATCAATTTCTTTTTCCATAGATTACCATTTTCCATATATAAGGTTATGTTGACATGCTTCTCTGAATAACATTTAACATTAGCAACAGCTATTGTGACCAAGCAGAATTTAAAACATAAGGAAGTCTTTGCTCATTTATGGTTTAGCAATTTTTTTTTTCAGGAGCCAACTTGCTAATCATATAAAAAATATAAAATGAAGAATGACATCCACGAGAAACTAATATCCTAAAAGCAGTAGAATCTCCAGAAAGAAAATATGCAGAAAGTGAACAGGCTATGGATAACTTCAAAGTACCATATTTTGAGCCTATTTTGTTTATTTTTATTATTTTATTATCAATCCTATTTATAGATATTTGCAATGATAAAAGACCCAGAAATAGGAAGTCAAAGAAACTTAATGAAAAAACATGAAAGAACAGTAATAGTATATTTCATGAGTAGTCCAAATTATCTTCAACTTTGATGTGGGTATTTGCAAATTATTGTCCATTCGGATTAGATATGAGACATTTTAAAACATTTCTTTAGTATTGTTTTTTGAGTGAAATCTGTTGTTGCTTACATTTATATAGAAGTAGACCCTTTCCTACAATAGGAAAAATACCTAAGGAAGCAATGATTCAGTTTATTGCTCCTATCAGGTGCTTTACTTGCTGTAACCATTTAAGCTGTTAACAAAACTATTATTTATCCAAGCGGAAGCCTGATCTGTGCATATTGTGTATCACTCACCTATGTGTCACACCTTAGTATTAAAACTTCTATGATATTTTTATTTCACATACTCCTGCTTCTTGCCACTTCTAGTCATGCATAAATGCTGTTTCAAATTTCAAATGCTTCAAGCAGATTTTTCAATGCTATGGCACAAATTATCATAAGATAGAATGGTAGCATATAAGTTGCTTCTGTAGTTTGGAAGCATCCAAACAATTATTCTGTAGTGCAAATGAGTTCTACCTTCTTTCTGGTGTCACTGAATGTTTCCACTGTTCTTTACCACGGTCTTAAGTAGTAATACACTTAATGACTCAAATTAAAGGCACTTCTCCATAGACCTTTTCCTGAGAAATGGAATAGAAACATCAGGTATCAGGGAATGCAGCTGGGTCTTTTCAGAGCCTGAAACTGTAGACTTCTGCACTTAATATGCAGACATATCAGCTAGGATTTTTTTCCTCTTGTTTTTCATATGGCTAATTATTGCATTTTTTCATATGGTCTTCATCCTTTGCTAATCTCGTACTTCTTCATCCTGGTTTGTGTTCATTTGTTTTTGTTCATTTGTTCATTTCTTCAAGCTTCATTCTTTCCCCCTCTTCTACTTTTTTTTCATCTTGTCAATATCTCTCTTCCTTTCAAGTTTTGCTCATGATACTGAGTAATTTGTTTCATCATAGAAATGCTAGGTATTTTGTCTAAGGCTGTTATCTCAACTTTCTTTATGGTCAACGGAGAATAAATTGACCAAGATTATTTATAATGTGTACTTTATACATCAGGCTCTGATAGAGTCATGTAAGACCTCATAGTAACCTCCACAACTTAAAAACAAAAAACAGGGACTAAGAATCTCAGTCTTATTACTGTTGGTTTCCTTTATAATTTTTTTTTACTTTCATTTTCTCCATGCATGGTTTCAGTGTGGCAGATTAGACTGTGAATGTTGCAAATATGTAGGGACCATAAGTTTTTGTCCTGTTAGTCAGCTGGTTACATTTTAGGTACTCTCTCTTTTTACTAGTACTCTCCAAGGTGTTGATGGGATGGAGTGTGCACTAGAGACACAGGCTTTCACCTGAAAAAAAAAAAAAACCCAGACAGCTTTTCCTGGGGTGGCTGAGCAGCAACTTGTAGGTTGTTTACCAAGGTAGGCCTTCATTCTGATGAATAAAAAATTGCCATGGACATTTCTTCTCCCTGAGATTCTTTCAGAATTTTTCCCCCCAAGAAAGAAAGTAATCAATTTCTTCAAACATGCTGCTTTTAACTGGAAAAAGGTAAAAAAAAAAAAAAAAAGAAAGGAAAAAAAATCTCTGTGACGGTTTTATCTTTCATTTGTTTTAATAAATTTCCTACACAGATGACTGGTAAGTTAAATTCAATTTAATTCACAAAATGATCAGTGATTTAGCAAAATGCTTTTTTAGCAGCAACAAAATTTCTGGCAAGTCATACAGCATTTCTAGGCAATTAAAATTGACATCGACCCTGGTTATCCTTTACATCCTAACTCCTTCCAGGAAAATTGTAATTACTTTTTCTGAGACAAAATAGAAAAAAACCCTTCATGCATATTAAGCACTCTTATTTTATTATTTTGCCGTAACTTCAAATCATTGAGGTTCCAAAAGCCTAGTTGAATATGTGGAACACTTCACTCACTAGTAAATACCTCAGAAATTACCATTAAGCATCACATAGTCACACATGAAACAATCATTTTTCAACTAAGTCTTCTTTCCTTGCCTGAATCAAAACAAGAATCCAAAAAACTGGATTTCAACATTCAAGAACCATTTCATGTGCAGAAACAGATGAAAAGTAGAACATGCAAGCTAGGAGATATGAGGGAAGACAGCAGGTAAGCAGAAAATCCTTCTCACTTGAAATAGTTGGGACACCCCAACTTAAAGAGTTGCAGCTGTAAAAAGTCTCTTGGAGCTTTACTGATCTTGAGAGCTCAGTCTCAGTTTTAAAGAAGAAATATATTTCTACTGTTTTCTGTCCTGAATTATACTGTCACAGCTGCACAGACAGTGTTAGAGTATTTTTTTTTAAATATTCATAAGAGAGATCTTGTTTGTTATGTTTGAAGCACTTTCTCTGAATATTCCTCCAGCCAGGCAAAAGTTATTTCAGAATTTTACATCATTGTGCAATGTGAGTATTAAAGTGTATGAAAGCACCCCTCCTGACTTCTCTAAACTGCCCCACTTCCTCAAAAAAATCAAACCAGATGACAGTTTGATTTCTTTGTTATTAAGAGGAGTGGGAAGAGTCTAATGTTGTATACATCCTCCGACCATTATTTCTCTGCCAGCTTGAGTTTCATAATTTAATTCAATTCCAGTAGAGCAGAGCACAGCAATACATTTCATAAAAGAGTAAACTATGCAAACATGACATCGAAGTTATAATGCAGTATTCATATGCATGCTGAGTTGTCATTTTTATAACACAGCATTTGCACCAGAGGGACACTTAATTAAAAACAGATTCTTTGTATCTGGTATCGAACTAGTACCAACAATTAATTCATTCTAATGCTATTTTTCTATCAGGAGCTATTCTTTAATTGTGTTGAAAAAAGCAGCATGCGCATTTGATTTAAATTAAAGAAACCATACTAAGACTCAGCTGGATGCAAAAAGTGGATAACCATTTTGTAACAGTGAAAAAAAATCCCAGCCATATACAAACTCCAGGAGACCATTGCTGAAGAGAAATGAGGCTGTCAACGTTATACAATATAAAGGATGGACAGGTGTAAAAGTAATCCCTTAGCATTATTGCCTGTAAGTTATTTAATGCTAACAGTATCCTTACATAAGACAATACCCAAATAAAGGCGTTCCCTGCCTCTAATCTCTGACTCAGATACACAGGAGATTGGAGCCAGTGGAAAATGCTTAGGCTAGAAATGTTGGGTTTGAGGATTTTCTTTTCTCACTCTTAAATTCACTTCTGTGCATTTAAAGAGAAGCAGTGCTTTAGCAGGCTTTTGAATGAGGACAGGGTGATGGGTTCTTAAATAAAGGAGTTTAAAATGATCCCTGTATTGTAAGAAACATGAGATACTACAGGGAAAAATATATATGGCTGCTTCTGGTGAAAACACTGGAATGAGTTAAGTAGGGATTGGATGTTTTTAGGCAAGAAGTTACATTCAGGAAATCTTTTCACAAAAAATCTCAGTAAGATTTGGACAAACACTTTTTTTGCAGGAGATTTCTGTGAACATCTGCTGCCAGGTATGTCAGGATTCCACAAGCAGATGACTGCCCAGACATGAGCCAGAGCTTTTTACCTGAGAAAGAGCCTTTCTTTGTGCCAGTGCCTCCTGCCTTATATCACATCCCTGGGTGACACACAGTGCAAAAAATGTTGGCCTCAGTTTTGGGGAACTGCTCTTCCACCTGTGTTACGTTTTGTTATGAAGTCTCTTAAGATGTTTGTTTGTGCCTCCCTTGTGCATAACTCTCACTGAAATCAAAACAAGACTAATAACCAAGCTGGCTTCATTAGCTTTTCCCTCAATCATATTATGGTAATTTCTCACCTGTCTGTGGCACTGTATATGCTTTGTTTCTATACAGCTCTCTTCTGTGAACTTCTCCTTTCTTCCACAATTTCTTGCTTAGGATTCACTTGCTTTATGACATGTTATTCTTTCTGCTTCTCAAATATATCACCTTTGTGTTCCTACTTTGAACTATTTGGAAAACTACGTCATCTTTTTCTGCCAAAAAAGCAGAATGGATTCATGGGTCCAGTGATTTTGCTATATCTAAACTCTCAAATCATGCTTGCATCTTCACATCTGAGCTTTCAGTTGTGCTTTTGACCAAAACTATAGAGAATATCAAGCTAAAATCTGATAGAAAAGTCTGTAGCACAGACTACAGACTACTACTACTACACATGACTCTTTGTATTAGTCAGCCCTTGTTCAGTAAGTGACATCTTCATCTCAAGAGTTGGCAGGAGTGCAATCAAGATAAAAACCATAATGTTAATTTATTGGGAGGAAAAAGTGTGGTGGATTGCTGCTGGCTGTATGCCAGGTACCCACCAAGCCACTCTGTCACTTCCCTCTACAGCTGGACAGAGGAAAGAAAATATAAAAAGAGACTCATGGGTTGAAAGAAAGACAGGGAGAGATCACTCTCCAACTACCATCATAGGCAAAACAGACTTGGGTAAACTGATTGAACTTATGTTCTAGAGTGATGTTATGATACTTATATCCCCAGTAGTCTGTCCTGTTTATGCTGGATATTATGCTCTGTGCCTTCAAGACTGGCTCTGAAAAGCAAAGTTTTGTTTTGTTATCAGCCTGCTCACTCCCCCACAGTCTGCTGGACACAGACAGCAGTAAACACATAGTGCTGCTTTTGCTTTTTGCTTTTGCTTTCACCTTTGCTCTTGCTCCTGCTTCTGGTGGCTTTTGCTTTTTGCTTGTTAGTTAGTTTAGCTGGGTAGTCTGAATTTTTCCCTGAACTGTCTTTCTTTCACTTTTTTGGAACCATTCAAACCTGCTCCGAACTGGGATCTGGAAAACACTGAGAGTTTGCACTTCGTGGCCTGCAGCAGCCTTTGCCAGTGCTGGAGGGACTGATAACAGAGCAACCACTCCCAGGAGAGACTTTCTGAATTTGTCATCTCTTCAGAGCAGTGAAAGAGTTTTGTCATCTGGTGTTGGTTTTTTGTGCTGGGGACTGCTTTGCCTGTTAAATAAACAAGTTTTTTTCCACTTCTCTCCAAGGAAATTCTTCCCGAACTAGGTGGGGGAAGGGGCTGTGGGGGTTTGCTTTCTGGGTTTCTGCCTTCCAGAAGTTTTCTCCCAAATTTGCCCTAAACCAGGACAGATTATTACCAGTTAAATCAGAGTAGGATAATAAGAAGTAAACCCAAATCTCAAAAAACACCTTCCCCTATCTCTCACTTCTTTCCAGGCTCAACTTTATTAATGAGTCTCTACCTCCTCCTGCCAGGGGCTCAGGTGGATGGGGAGTGAGGGTTGTGGACAGCTCATCACACACTGTCTCTACTGCTCCTTCCTTCTCAGGGGGAGCACTCCTCACACTCTTCCTCTGTTCCAATGCTCTTTCTATTGGAGACAGTTCTCCGTGAACTTCTCCAACATAAATCCTGCCCACAGGTTCTTCATGAAATATTGGAGTGCAGGTCCCCTTCACAGAGTGCAGCCCCCCAGGAACAGGCTGCTCCAGTGGTCCCCCCACAGGGATACAAGTCCTGCCAGGAAACCTGCTCCAGTGTGGGTTCCTCTCTCCATGGGTACACAGGTCCTGCCAGGAGCCTGCTCCAGCACAGGCTTCCCACAGGGTCAGTCTCCTTTGGGCATCCAACTGCTCTGACACAGGGTCCTCCACAGGCTGCAGATGGAATTCTGCTCTTCCTGAACCTCCATGGGCTGCAGGGACACAGCTGCCACACCATGGTCTGCACCAGGGGCTGCAGGGGAATCTCTGCTTCAACACCTGGAGCACCTCCTCCCCCATCTCTTTGCTTTCTTTTTCTTTTCTTCTCCCCCCTTTCACTCCTCTCTTCTCTGGCTGAAATTGCTCCTGCCCAATAACACCTTTTATGTTATCCCAGAGATACCACCACCATCACTGTAGGTCTGCCATGGAGAGGGATGGGTCCATGTAGAAGCCAGCTGGCATTGGCTATATTGGACAAGGGGGAAGCTTCTGGCAGCTTCTCACAGAAACCACTCCTGTAGTAGTCCCACTACAAAATCCTTGTCACACAAACCCAATACACTTCTCAGGTAAAGCAAAGGCAGAATTTAGGTACCTGTATAAAAACGTATGGAGTGAATCTACTCGCTCCTTTCTCTGCCATCTTGTCAATGCACCTGGTTGTCTGTCACCCAGGTTTTTGACAAGAAAGATATTTTGTTGAACAGAAAGCATTTTCATTTGGCCAACTTGATGTAAATATGGTTGTGTGACAATAAACCTGGGTGTGTTTTTTGTTTCCAAGGTCTGTTCTGAGCATGCCCATAGTAATAGGAGCTTTTGGTGCTACCACAATCTTTAGTTTCTGGTACTTTAAATACTACAGACATGAGTGGAGCCTGTTGTAAGAATTACAACTGACCCTCAAATAGCTGTCATTTTTGGTCATTATGAATCTGCAATTTTTGAAGGCTGTGAAGAGAATATATTCACCATTCCACACTAAACAGGGTGAACTTTCCTTCCATGTTTGAAGTGGCATCTGTTAATCCAAGTGTGAACAGTACCATATGTATAAACTTACATCTGAAGAAATAAAATATGTTCTTTGAGCCATAAAATGAGTAATTTTCTAATACAGACTGAAAGACTTATTGATGCCTCAATTTTTATTTTTATCTATTTTATTAAAGAGGGGAATAAGCAGTCTCAGCCTCTCCCTTCACTGATTATACATAGAGCCTAGGTGCATATCCAGTCTCCTGTAAAGATGGGTGAGACAAATCATACTCTTGATTTCTGAAACTTAGGCATAGCACCAATAATAGTTGTCACATGCAAGTTCTTGCTATTAATTGGAACTTATTAGCAAATTAATATTTTTCTGGCCTAAAAAAGAAAATAAAAGTAGACCTACACCATGGTTTTTGAGGGTTTTTTTGTCATCACAAACCTTTTGGACATTTAGCATAAAATCACTTTGTAGATTAAATGTGAAGAAAATATATAACACCAATAGTTGTAATTTTTATAGCTGTGGTTACATAGACCAGTTATTTTAGTTTCAGTTTCATTTTAATATATTTTTGGCTGCTCATAGCAGTGTATTTGTGCCTGTGGTAAGTTCTCACTCATACCTTTGGGCAAAGAGACATCTTAGAATAGAATTTGTTAAATAATCAAAGGAAACATTGTTTCTCACAGTGCTCTAGGAAAGACTGGTAGCTAACCAAACAGGAAACAGCCCTGGAAACAGGAAACAGAGGATCCAGGGACCTAGTTCTGGCCTCCTTGGTATTAGTCAGTCATGAACTTACTGGAGGCCAACAAAGATGAAAAAATGGATGTCTGTGAGAAAAGGCTGAGAGAGATAGAATTGTTCAGCCTGGAGATCGGAAGGCTCAGGGGGGTCTGATCAATGTGTACAAGCATCTGACGGGACATGAGAGATGAGAAGGACAGAGCCAGACTCTTCCCAGTACAGCCCAGTGCCAGCAGAATAGGCCGTGAGCATAAGCTGAAGTTACATATAACCATAAATAAATTTTTCTGCAGTGGAGGTGACACAAATTGCACAGATGGGTTGTAGGGTCATCATACTTAAGAGATATTCAAAACCCAACTGGACACAGCTCAGAGCAACCTGCTGCAATTGAGCTCACTTTGAGCAAGGAACTCAGACTAGAGATCTCTATAGGTACTTTCCACCCTCAGACCTTCTGTTATTCTATGATTCTGTAATTTACTTTTTCTTTCTTCAGAAAGAAACATTGCTATAAAAGCCAAATTTTTCATTAAAAATAGGAATAAAAATGAAGAACTTCACATAAAAATTCTGATAGAAATTTCCCTTTCTATCAGAAAATAGAAAATTTCTATATTGGTTCAGGAAGACTGCATTTTTAGAATTTTTGTTACTTTGCAGAGGGAATAGATATAAATCTAATCTATTTTTGTTACCCAGGGAACTTAATACAACAAGGTTGAATTTATTATAAGGAAAGGCAAAGAAAATTTACTGTCTGTGTAGGCAAACATGCACAAAAGAGCATAAGAAAGTAATTATGTAATGCTCTGATTTGACATGCAAGTAAGTATAAACTAATACTGACTTGAGCCTCCTAATCATGTTCACACTGATTCAAATGAAAATGTGTGTTTTCTATTACAATGATTTTACCACTGATTTAATGGAATTTCTCTCCAGCTAAGAGTGATTATTAGTCACAGAAGTGCTGTAATGTTCTGACCCTTTCAAACTTTTGCTACGAAACAGTTGTTATTGCATTTCTAATGCCCAAATAGTTGCAGTTGGATTCACATAATTTGACAATTACCTTGCAACAGAATGTCCATATGTAATTTAGGGTTTTCTTATGATGTCCATTTTCAGAAATACAGCAGAAAGTACTTAGTCTATTGATTGGGGTAAGCAGTTAACTGGTTTAGAAACATTCCTCTCTGCAGATCTGACAGGATCATTTACAATAGCGTTCAGCAAGACAAAACAAACAAAGATAAATAATTTAAAGACTGACTGCTATTCTTAAAAGTTTTTATACCTTTCATCCAGCTGTAACTCTGATAATATATTTTTGAACAGATGACATTGTATGTTTCTTGACATTGCATTCCTATCAAGCAGTTAAAGGATTTCCTATTCTCTCATTTTACAATATTCTTGTTAGTTTGGGTTGTTTTGTATACTATCTTTTTTCAGAGGGAAAGCCATAGGGCAAATCTGTGATAGCAGACTTACATAGGATGTCATTATTAGGTATTTTTTTTCTATAGATATTGGTGCTAAAATATAGTATTGTAGAATCATAGAATATCCTGAGTTGAAAGGGACATATAAAGATCATCGAAGTCCAACTCCTGGCCCTGCACAGGACACCCCAAGAATCACATCAAGTGTCTGAGAGCATTGCCCAAACTTCTGAACTTTGTCAGGTGTGGTGCTATGACCACTTCCCTGAAGAGCCTGTTCCAGTGCCCAACCACCCTCCAGGGAAGAACCTTTTTGTAATATCCAAACTAAACCTCCCTGGACTCAGCTTCAGGCCATTTCCTTGGGTCCTGTCACTGGTCAGAAGAGTGAAGAGACCAGAGTCAGCCCCTTCACTTCCCCTAGCAAGGAAGTTGTAACTGCAGTGAGGTCTCCCCTCAGTCTCCTCTCCAGACTGAACACACCAAGTATGTTCATTTGAGACACCCAGTGTCTCAAATAGCTTCTCCTCAAGGCCCTTTACCATCTTGTAGCCTTTCTTTGACACTTTCTAATAATTTAATATCTCTCTTATATTGTGAAGGCCAAAAGTGCACTCGAGGTGAGGCCGCCCCAGTGCAGAGCAGAGCAGGACAATCCCCTCCCTTGCCCAGCTGTGATGCTGCCCCTGATGGACCCCAGGACACCCTTGGCTCTCCTGGCTGCCAGGGCACTGCTGGCTCATGTTCAACTTGCCATTGACCAGGATCCCAAGTCCCTTTCTGTGGAGCTGCTTTTCATCATGAGATGTAAGTGGGTTGGAGAGGTAAGTAGGTCAGAGGCACCAGCCCGTGGATTATTATGTTGCTTTGCATACACTGAAGACTTAATACCAACAAGAAACTGAAGTCACAGCACTGCCACAGCATGTCCCTGTGTTCACAGTGAGATTTCACACATTCCTGTAGACTTACATTACGATGTTAGCAAAGTTTGCATGGATAACTTTGTGACGTTCAGCACAGCAATGAAATGTGGAGGTAGAGTGGTACTCTGAAGTGACTTAAATGCATTAATGTTGCATGTCCAGCAGCAGCTGCTCTGGCACTAGGGCTGTTCATAGATCTTCAGATTTTTTTAATACTTAGCAAAATAATAATATTTTAGTTTCTTGGACATAATGAAGATAAGTCATATTTTCCCTTTTTTTTTTTTTGTACAAAGACATGTTTATGGAACTTGGTCAACTGCCAGTTCAAGAGAAATACTAAATGTGAGAAGTACTTTAGACATACATTAGTTAGATAAATTAGATAGCTTGAAAGCTCCTTTCCTCACTGTAGGATAATCAAGGAACTTGGTCAACCTCCAATTCAAGATATTTATTTGACTTGCTGCAAGCTGCAAAGGGATAAAAAATACCCCATAGCATTTGAAAATACAGAACTAAAACAGCCAAGTCTGAAGAAAAAATACACTTGTGAATACTAGCAGCTAGGGGTAATCCATCACTGATGCAGACCTCCTCAACCCTGACAGCTTGCATTGATTTGGTTTGATATTTGTAGTCAGGTCTTGCTCCTAAAAGCAGTGAAACCATCCTCTGTAACACTACAGTTATGACAGCAGGCCAAATTACTTCATCTTGCAGAGCTGAGACCCTAATTTGGCTTGCCAAAACCTGGAAATACCCTTAAATATTTATTTATTTTAACCATAGAAAGGTTTAAAATTCACTTAGTCAAATATGTGCAGGACTATACTTTCTGAGTTTTGTATACTTCATCATAAGTCTTCCCATAATCATTTCCTCAATTGTAAGGTGAGGCATTTGAGAATAGGCTGCTAAAGAACTGCAAACAGCCTGTTATTCACACACAGGGCTGGAAAAATGAGCCTAAAGACTAGTTGGTGATAGTCTAGTTTTCTCGATTGTGTTTTGTGTCGTCTTTGCCAAGCTTTACTTTCTGCGTCACAACACATAAAATGCCTAGGAAGATTTTCAAGCTCTAAGTCATGTTTGTTTGTTTGTTATCTTGATTCTAGATTAAATTTTATAAGATACAATGAATGACACACGTCTTTCAGTATCATGATATGGTCTCAGAGGATCGGGAGAATGTCCTGACCCTTTTCCCAGTGATTCTCTTCTTGCTGAGAGGGAGATCTAGAAACAGAGCATCATCCCCTTTTCCCTGGGAGGGGTCCACAGTGTACATCACCACCTTCTGGGACCTGTACATGTGAGCAACTGAGTGGTTGAAATCGCTGAATTCACCTGCTCCTCATTCCAGACCTGTGCAGACAGCCTTCCCCTGGAAGCATCTTTGGCTGAAGGGAAAACACCAAGCATGAGACTAAACTCAGTCCGAGTGTCACGGATTTGCTGCATATAATGTTTAATTTTGGCTTTTTGGTCAGACAGATTCAGAATATTTCACAGTACCTTCATAAAAACTTTTCATGCTCTCTAAATAGATATTTTCTGCTTTTAAATCTCAGCTGAATTATGTGGATATAGGTTTTGTAACTCAAAAGGGCCTGACATGTAGGTGAATAAGTAGGCTAATCATTTTTGCTGTAAAGAAGAAAAATATGTATATTTTCTCATGCTTAGTAGAGTGTAATAGATATCCTAGATGCTAAAGGCTCACAATTGTCGAGTAGTTAAAGCAGAGCTGGTCAGTTTAAATGAATTAAAACCCCTTTAATTCCTCAGAGGCCTCTCAATTTCTTTTCAGATTTAAACTGTAGTCACAGCCTCCTGTTAACTAATATGCATGCTGTGGATTTTCCATCCTATTCATCACAAATTCCTGCAGTAGTGGGAATGGGGGAGAGGGAGAGGAAGGACTTCAGCTCAATTATAAATCACCAAGAATTGAGTGACAAATACCAAGGCAGACCTTTGCACAGCACTGCGCTGGAGATGGCACATTGCCAGGCGGGCTGCAGATACACATGGTGTTATCTCTGAGCAGTTTTAGGGAAATGATATGTTTGTTCTAAAGTAAGGGGGCAGGGGGGAAGGAGGGATGGTTTTAGATGTACCTCTTTTCATTTCAGCTTTAAGACAATGGAAAAACTATTAGGACTGCTGTTTCCTGTTTTATTTCATACGCAAAGAAGAAAAATTTAAAAAAAGTCAATATCGCACACAGTGGAAGATAAAAGATACAATAAAATTTATTTAGTTTGTTCTAAATATGTTGTGCATTTAATGTTTCATCTCCAGGCTTTGGTAATATTTCCATGTTTTTGTATGTAATATATTTGACTTCCAGCATATTTTATGTTTCTGAAGAAAGCATTTTTACTTGAAGTAAAAATCTGATTTCCAAACCACTTTCATGTAATTAATTACATATGTTTTGTGTATATATATATACTTAATAATGTCTCTGTAAATATGGTTATTTATATGATTTACTCACACATCTGTCTGATCACAGATTGGTACTTGCCTTATAGCTACAACTATAAAATATGAGACTTAAACCATAATTCTCCAAGTCTGTGCCATTTTTTGTTGATTGTTACAAGAGGACAGGTATATCATACTTCAACATAGACACTAATATATGCAGTCAGTGTGTCTACTTCGCACTGACTTACTTAATGGGCTACAATAATATATAAAACTGAATAGAAGAGGGAAGAATTCAAGAAAAATCCAACAAGAAACAGAGTCTGTCTCTTCACATTTTTCTCCTAATGTGTAATATTACGGCTCGTAGGATATGCAACTCATATTTTTACCCTGCCAGAAAATATCAGACATATCATGCCCCTATAAAAATCATATATTGTTTTTTTCCTCTGATTCAGTATCAATTTTTAAAAATAGCTTTTTTTTTTTTTGGAAGAAAAATGTAATTTTTTCTATCAGTTTTATTTATGCTAATAGCAGAAAAATAAGTGAATGAAAGATAATACAGAACTATTTTCAGGGTTCAAAAAAAATACAGAAAGGAAGCATTCAAATCACAATCCCTTTCATCTTTTGCAGCTTACTGATCACAGGCAGAAGGGGAAAAATGTGGAACATATTCCAGCTTTCCTACTTGACGGTTGTTTCAGTGCCAAGAGGAAAATAAGTAAAATATTATGTAAAATATTAAACATTATGAGCCAAATATTCTTCAGGGGGTCTGGAGGAAAGACAGCCAAAGGAAAATGTTTTTCAGTAGGGATAATGATATTAATGTCCTTTCTCAAAGACTTTGAAATATATAGCTCAAAATATCTCTAACAATTAATTTTAAAAAATTCATTCAGCATTCTTACAAAACTGACTATTCATCACAAATCACAAGCATTAAAGAAGCCAATTTCAGGCAAATTTCCAAAAAATTAAAACCACTGAGTTTCAGAGGTGATGAAAGTGAAGTGTTAATTACTAAGCAGATTGTTCCTTCTCTTCATATCGTAAACATGGTTCTTGAAGCAGATGTTTGCTCTTGCTGGAGTTCAGAATAAGCCAAGCACAGGGATCTTGGCTGGCCAGTTTAGTTATGCCAATGCCTAGTTTTTATTGACTCTGTAAATAGGCATTGGACAAGGATGGAAAGTTATCACTGGGATGAAAACAGTTTGCTTTTTAACAGCAAAAAATATATAAGAAGAACTGAAATTTAAGAAGTCAGCAAGCAAAGCAAACATTAAGATTACTTACACAGTTGGTTAAGGCAAGTTTTTGTTATTGTAGTTATATCATATAAATCAAATTAAAAATAAGCATTCTGAGCCCTACTTACTTGATGCCAGGAAAATCTACATGTTCAAGAAAACAGACAAAGAGAATGTAGCATGGTGTTTGTTTTCAAAAAGAAATGAAAAATCCGCAACTGAAATTCTGCCTGTCTGTCATCCCTGGCTGATTACTTGTAGCATCCAGTAGAGATGATCAGAAAGGGATTTGAATGAAAGGAGAATAGCAGCTTTGCAGTTTTATTTGAGGAGAAAAACCTGTGTGAGCAGAGCCATGAGATCAGCCTTGGAGGTGATCAAGAACAAAAGTAGATACATTGATCTTCAGTGTTAGGAAGACTGGAAGCAGATGCATTAAACCCCAAGACTGGGTAAGTGGCTTTAAAGGATGCCCAAAGGCTGGACTGTATACTATGGAAACCTTTACAAAGTTTCTAAGACAGTCATGGTCTCTTCAAGAGAATGGACAAGGAAAATCTCTTTACGTGCTCAGCTTGGCATGGCTCATTTGGACCTGACAGGAGAAGTGGCAGAAGACTGACATCTCTGCAAGACAGGTCAGAAGAAGGCAATGGTCAAGGAGTTACATACCATCCTCCATATCATTAAAGAGAAAGTGACTTTGCCACCTCCCTGAATAGCCATACAGACCCTTTTTTGTTTATTCCTTTCACTCATGAGAAGACATGGGCAGACACATCAGACTTTGGAACTGGGCTGTGTTTTAAACCATACACATAGTCCAATACACATGTATCACACAGAGCTGCTGAAGAGTTTAACTAGTCTGGAAGGAGTCAGTGTTTTAATACACATTGCCATAATCTTGGCAGGCAAAGTCCACTCTTTCTAAGAAATGACAAATTATTTGGGTATTTGGACCGTGTATATGCAAATCAACAACTTAGTGAAATGAGAGCAGCGTGTCTGTAGGCATGCCACAGCAGAGCCAGACAGAATGCATGCAGGGCAGGCAATGTGAGAGATCCCTGTGTGCCTCCAGAGTGTCTCTCCCAGCTGAGCAGAGCAGGCCAAGCTGCAGGAGATTTTGTGAAGTGGAAAATCCTTTGGAATTCAAGATCAGGTCAGCCATGTGTCGTTGCTTGTTGACAAACAATGAGGTCTCATTCTGAGTCAGAGCTCTTGCAACTGAAATTTATGGAACACATGACATGTTTATTCACCCAGGCTAACCAGAAAGCAATCTTAAAGATTTATTTCATTTTACATGTAATTTACATTCCAAAAATTGTATCACAGACAATTGTTACTTGTCTTTGCATCAGGGCAGGCACCCAAATGAGCAGAATTTTATTCATAATTTGCTATTATTTAAGGTTGCTTAGGAACAGAGAAAACTGTACCTCAATAATTTGTCAAGTGAATGATTTCTACTTAGGATAGTAAATATTTCTGAAAAAGTGGTCTGATCATCTTGGTGATCTATTGACTACTTATAAGAGACGAGAGAAATTTAAAAGGAAGCTGACTAACATAAGTCAGCTTTATTATTCACACTGAAAAAAGTGAATTCAGAGACAGCATTTTATCAAGATGTTTCCAGATAAAAAATGTTTGAAATCACTGTTCTGAATTAATCTGTAATCATATTTATGTCCACATTTTTTCCAGAATAAATTATAAAAATCTCGTATATTTAGCACGGAGAAACTCATCTAACACTGAGGACTCATCACTGTATGGAATTTTCATTCTTTTTTTTTTTTTGAGTTACAAAAATGGCATTATAATTCAGCATATCAAAAATGTATTCATGCAAAAAAAAAGAATTGGACAAAGATATAGGAGGTGATATTTTGACTTCAGTCCTTCATTTTTTGTTTCTGAAAAAAACCCTATATTTTAAATTGTATTTTAAAAAAATCAAAATTTTCATTATTATACTATTTCTGTATAATGTAGTGAGTCTGACAGTTTTAAAGGAGCTTTTCTCAGCAAAGTGGCATGGTAGGTAAGTAGGCAGAAAATTTATAAATTATGGATAGATAGATAGATAGATAGATAGATAGATAGATAGATAGATAACTTTCTGCATCGGTGTGACTAGCTTTTATTCCAAAGAACCACAAAAATATTCTTGAGGTGAAAGACATCTATTTTAGCAAAGGAAGGACAGTGAGGAGGTATGCAAAACCAGTATGACCTAGAAAAGCAGGATATCATTACTAGTTTCCTTCAGAGCACCTACAGAATGCATATGTCATCATATGGTTTATTCATCCTTAGGATTTGTGGTTCTAACCTGTGCTTTTAGCTTCAGAAAGGGTGAGTGATTGAATATTTGCTGATATGCCAGTTCAGTCTCATTTAATGAAATAAGCAGCTTGATTTGACATACAATGTCTTAGGATGCTTCAAGGCCAACCAAATTTTTTGATGTGCTGGGAAGATTTTTTTCTCTTTAGGTGCTACTTGTTCATTTGAACCACCATTGCATTCTCAATACCCTAAAATATCTGTACAAATAAAACAAACAAACAAAAAAAGCATCTACCTTTATGTTTGATTCAATTATGTGGAACAAAACAGCACCAGAAATGAAGCAACATTTATCAACAATCCTGGAAATACCTGGAGACTCACAAGTAAAATGCACACAGCAACAAAAAGGGCCATCACAACACCACACCATAGCTGCACTTGAGCTGATGCTCATAAAGGACAAACAGTCATGTATTTCCTACTGATTCAAACTAGAATTCAGTTTTGTTCAGGTTAGCAGCTGATAAAGGTTTCCATAATGGAAAATGTAACAATCCAGCCTCAGTGACACAGCAAAACTGAGCAAGCCAACCAATTTTCACACAATGGCATCTCACCACAGAAGCACAAAGCAGCTACAGAGGAAAACAGTGGAAAAATGAGATTTCTGGACTGTACATAATGATCATGGTTGATGGGCTTGAGGATCTTAGAAGCCTTTTCCAACAAAAAAATAATTCTATTATTCTATTTGCCATTAATACCTACCATCCTTCAAAAAATGTGGGCAATTTCTGGAACTTTTTACTAGTTTTGGAGTGAAACAGTAGAAAGTCTTTATTTGAAGTCCTATTACAGAGCATGACAATATAAATATATGAAAAATTAATAGATGTTTCCAAAATTAATAGGTGTTTCCAGTGTTTCTACTTCCTTTCCTTACTTTCATGTTGCCTTGGTGAAACATGGAATATTTTCTGAGAAAGTTTCATAAATATGAAGAAAGAAAAAAGAAAACATACAGGTAACCCTACAGACTTACTGGCTGCTTTTCTTGACACCTAGTTCATGTTTATGTAACTAATGTTTCTGTCCTGTATTTGCACATGGACAATTATGGTTGTTTTTTTTAACTTCAGCAAATAAAAAACTTTTGTTTTAATCAGAAAAAATGGCAATGTGTCACACAGCAGGTAATAATTTACCATGAGAAGAAATTAGATATATACAATTATGTGGGCACCATTAAATATTTGTGCTGAATTAAGATGGGATTTTTTTTTTAAATTTTATCCCTGTTTTTCATTAGTTTTGTTCTCATCTTCTGTTGAACCTCCAGTCAAAAAAGCCAGCTGATGTACTGCAGAAGGGGCAATAGCTCACTCTGGTTTCTTGTTCCTAGACTTCGTGTAGAAATTTGAGAGAACTTTGGAGCCAGCTTTGCTCAAATGGAAGGAAGACTGACAGCAGCTCCTTTCCCTTGTAAAAACCCTCAGCCAGCATGAAGCCTACTTAGTACAATAAACAACACAGTGTGAACTATTTTTGCAGGTGAGATGTCCTGCTGGTGGCCCACCCATAAATCAAGGACACTGCCTAACAGCAAGGGAAGCAGCCCGAGCTAAAAGAAAGGGAAATGAAGTGTTGCACACAACCCCCTACTGACTGAAGGTCATAGACCCGTTGAGACTGACAATTTATTATAATTTATTAGTGTTGCATTTCTTCTCTAAACCAGCAGGAGCATCAGAATCCAAGCATACAAATTCTGAAAAACTGCAGAAGAATAAAAAGTCTTTTGACACTGAGCAGTGTGTTTGTGTATATGAAGTAAAGAGAATTAAGGCAAAAGCAGCTAATTCAGTCAATTTGCTTTTGACAAATGCAAAGCTTGAATGATGGGTGAAAAGCAGTATTTGTAAATATTTTGAGATGGAGATAAAATATGTCAGAAATTATTAATTGAGTGGCCATTGATAGAAATTTTACTTTCCCCAATGCTTGGTACTTACTTTAGACCTCCTATGAAAGACCTCCTGGAACTGTTAATGTAAAAAGTAATTAAAACAAGTCTTTTGTTTTTATTAGGAAAGAGATTAATGCCATGTGAAGGCAGTAAAAATCCACAGTTTTAAATGCCCATATTTGGACAGTTTTTTGTAGTCCTTCATCTAGAAAGGACATGAAGCCACAGATATCTAAACTTCCTTGGTCACATATTTAAATATTTCAGCTGATGCCAGGTTGCATAGTTCCACAGAAACTGTTCATCTGCCACATAAAGAGACAATCCATCTCTCACAGAACATCTGCATTCTTTCTTTAACATTACAGTGGGGAACAATGCAGTATCTTATATTTTTTTTAATGTTCCTAACAAATGGAAACCTATTTTCCTACTTTCCTTATATTTTTCCCAAATTTAGATACTACATTACTTATACATACTGCTGCTTTTGAAGTATTTAAAATAGGAATTTCCACATTTCTGACTCCAAAAGTGTGATTTTAGGCGTTATGGCAGACTCTATGTAGTCACAGAAATATTCAAAATTAAATAACAAACCTAGCCAAGTGAAAATTCACTAGCTTCACATGGCTGGATTGATAAATCCTAAAGATTTTCTGGGAATGAAACATGAATATCAAAGTCATGTGTTGGGGAACATTTTTTTAATCAGTCATACCATTTAAAAAACTCCTAAACCAGAACAATACAATGCCCCTCAGGAAAAGGAATGATCAAAAGAACAAACCTCTCTGGCAGATATAAATCACCCCACTTAATGCATTACTGGAAGATTCTTATTTTGGGGCAATGAGGGCAGTTTAAAAATACAGTTTGATCATACGATCCAATCTCTCATGATTTGGAGGGTGAGATGCCAGCTTCTTCTCTTTCACTGTAGATCCCAAATTCATCATGTTCCCCCTCCCATCAAGATTGAAATGACCTGTTGTTATAACTCAAATTGCTTAATAGTGAACTACCACTTTCTGTCTCTGATCTGTGTTACTGGAATTTGAATATAACAGCTATTTCCCTGCTACACTCTTACTTAACAATGCTCTCTTACTCGTTTTCCCACTTGAAATGATCAGTTCTGAACTTGGAAATGTTATTTCCTACAGCACATGGGTGAAAGTATGCTCCTTTAAGAAGCAGGTACAGATGGCAAGTCCATCAGCTAAGTTCAAGCTGGAGGTCAAGAGAGGAAAAGGAAATTACCCCTAGTACTCATCTCAGACTCTGCCCTCTTTTAGTGTCTCCTTTGACTGCTGGTAAATTTAGCTCATCGTTTCTCCAACCAGCACCCAGCTTAGCCAGTGACAGTGGGAAATCAATATATCCACCACATTTGACCTTGTCACCTTTAAAGCAGTATTTTACAAATCACTCTGGATAAACAGTCATGATCACAGAGTTAGCTAAAGGTAGATTCAACTGCACCTAAACCATTGCTGGCAGATGTATGTCTAATTTTTCCTAAAACTTCCAGCAATTGAGACTTCCTAACTACCCTCAGAAATCTCTTCCACTGTGTAATTATCCTTACTAATGGAAAAACTTTTGTCTAACCTAAATCTTCCTGGCTGCATTTTAACATGCTGTTTCTTGCCCTAAAGTTCAATGGATCAAAATCCTAAACAATGCCTGGAGCACATCTTGCGAATTTCACGTTAGCAACAGCCATTTAAATATTTGAAGACTTACACCGACCCCTCAGTTTTCTATTCCTTGTACCCCTCGACCCCAACCCTTTCTTCAAGGCCACATATTCTAGATTTCTGATCAGTCCTTTTGTTCTGCTTTGCTCTCCCCTTCTTTTGGTCCACAAACTTCTGGAAACATGGTGCCTCTAATTGGATGCAGTAATGCTCCAGCTGAGGCCAGTATTCAGCAGAGCAGCTGTTTTACATATAATACTCATGTTTATACATCCTGATACAGTGTTCGCTTTTTTAAAAATATTTTTGACAGAAGTTAAACATTGAGAATGCATGCTCAGTTTGCTCATTTCTAGTACTTCTTTTCTGCAGAACGACCAGCCAGGTGGAGATCCATCTTCATGGCAAACACAAGGCCAGGGAATCCTTCCCTTCTGTGTTGGAGGACTCTGATGTGAGGAAATATTGGGCTGGTTTGACAATTTATGTTACTTGTTATGTAACAGGTTTTTTATCTTCAATGTGTGTACATGCAACACATTTGATTATTTTTCTCTTGTTTCTCTGGGACTTTATTTATTCCAGCTCTTCAGTAGCTCTTTCCTCTAGCAGAATGAGGACAAAATTACCTTTCCTGCCAGTCTTAGGCCAAGGTTCATATGTGCATTATATGGGCATGACTCTTAAGAAAAAAAAATCATACGGATAGAAGATGGTTACCTCTCCCTCATAACTAAAGACAAAAGGAGGTCTTTTCTAAAAGAGCTCTAGGAACTCAAGTTCTACTAATTATATCTCTGGGCTCAGCCATAAGTCCTTGTTCAAGTAAATCCACTGATTTAAACCAGTTGTGGGGTAAAACTAAAGGAAGAGGCCCAGAGCTGTTTTATGTGGAAATAATAGTCTGCAGTAGTACCTCAAAATCAAAATAATTTACTCAGAGATGCTCCCAAACAGAAACATTAAGCTTTTTCCAATGATTCATGAAGAGCTTTAACCTTCAGATATCCAAAAGGATAAGGTTGTTTGATTAATTTTACTTTTTAGGCTATGTTACATTGTAGCACTAGTCAGCAGCCAGGAAACACTATCAAACCCCACATGCAGCAACAGAGAACAGCAAACAAAGAAAAAAAATTTCATGGCTCAGCTAAGAAGCACCTGCAGTCACAGAGCACATTGGTTTCAAAGGCTTCACAGTCTGTGTATGTGAACCTATGTTCATCCTGCTCAGCTTTAGTTCATTTTAATTGATATGTTCAGAGTAGGCATGCACACTCAACCTTCTTCTGGATTCAATTAGGAAAAGGCAAAAAGTTGTTCAAAGTCTCTAAGATTTGAATCATACCCCAGAGGTATTAATCTTTATTAATTATGCATCTGCTTAAGAAGTTACTAGTCTGTGTTCTAAATCCCCCATGTCAGGTGGAACTGGGTTTTCCACTTTTTAGGCACCTCAACTATAGAGAGAATGGTAAACATCAAAATTATGTGAATAACAGAGTGAAAAAAATGTGAATGGGAAGAAAAAAATCACTTTTTTATCTCCCTCAAAATTTGACCCCATCAGCTAATTTTCTATCTTCACCAGAAATGTGCTTCATAGCAGAAAAGACACAGCTGTCTTGATCTGTTTCTAGGAATCACTGCTTTCCCTATGAGATGCACACAACTCACCTTGTGGCACTGGCTATGCCAGTAGAGCTGATGGCTTATAGAGCTCATTCAACTCTAGCAGAGTTACAGTGCTTTGCTCCAAGTCATCCTCTGAACAAATGCTCCTGTCACCTGGTCAGGAATGTTAAGACAATACAACATTTTGAGGGACTAAAAAGCAGTAATAAAAGTATTTCGATTAGAGGCATAATGTTTTTGAGCATGCTAGCTTGCAAAAAGGTGTGTACAGGTTTCTTTTTACAAATATCATCATAAAATCTTTCCTCTTTGCATGAAAATCTCTTTCATGCTGAAATACCAAGCTATTTTTATAGAAATAAAATAATTAGATTGATTATATCTGATTTATCTTTTTTTTTCTAATCAATTTACAGAGATTCTACAGGTTGATGTCTCATCAATAGTCAAAGTCAGGAAGCTTTCACTGCTACTGCAAGGACTAAAAAAATTCCCAGTTGACCCAAAACTGCTTTGTGGCCCTTCTGATTACTTTATTTTACATTATTTTCCTGATGCTGGCCTTTTTTTTTTTCTTTTCCATGTGGGTTTTCAGGCCCCAAGTTGGGCAACTCCCTGGGGGCTCCCCTGGCAGGAGAGACCCTCCTGGAGCAGTTCTGTGTCAGGAATGAGAGACACATTGGACTTTCTTGATCTTCAGCTTCTGTTCATTGTTATCTTATCGAAACTCCAGCACACTGTCTGCACCAGACTCTGCATGCAGGATAAACAGCACAAAAATGGCTAACAATCTCTTGTTACAAGGCCTTTTTAGTCTAATTAAAAACTAAGCTACTCAATTAAGAAGTGACACCTAAATTATTTTCCTTTCTAACCCAACTCACCCCTAAAGACCCACAATGCGGATTTTTCTACCCAATTACAAGATACCACCTAAACCCAAGAAGAAAAAGGAAAAAGAAGAAAGAAGAAAGGAACTCAAGACAACACCCTGTACCCTCCATCTTGTATCCATCTATAACACACTAAAAATCTTACAACCTGAATTTCTTACCCTTGTGACATACTACACTAGTCTCTACAATCTCTATGATCTATTTCACACTTTTGTGGTTTCTAGTTTACCTTGAGGCTTTGGAAGTTTTATCCATGAATGAGGGTCGAAGTCAGTGCTCTTCTGGGGGTTAGGACACCCCAGAGCAGACAGAGAAATATCCCCAGTGCCCTGGGTTTCCATGTTTCCCCAGGACTTATTTCTGTTATTTCATGTGCATTTGTCCTTTAAATAGCTATAAACGTCTTCACTTCCCTCATCCCTAACTACTACTTTGAAGGTGCCATTAAGTCATGCATGTGGCATAATTTGGAATGAGGGAGATAATTCTTAGTGAAGACCAGAGCACTCACCACTATTTAATACCTAGTGAACTCTAAGGATAAACTTTTGAAGTATTACATATTGGTCTGATTTTTTTCTACCTTAATTTCAAGGATGAGCATAGTCAGCACAGTACTGAGTGATTTTGAGAATAACCAGAAATTTTTCCAGTCAAATATATCAGACTCTAAAGTCTTGTGCAGCCACTGGAAATGGGAATGATTGCATTTTTTGCCTGGTTTTTGCTCAGGAAAAGGTAGTTATGATTAAATTACCCGTGTTCATTAGCGTATTGGTGAAGAGCTAAATTTACAAACCCACAGCTATGGGATATTTCCAAACAAATTCTGCTTCCCTGGAAATGTCACTCAGAAATATGAACAAGCCTGTTCAATTCTCTGTGTGAAAATCCAGCCACCAAACATTCTGCACAGTAAACTTAGTTTTCACTCATACAAAAGCAAACAAAGCCTGTACTGTAATGGCTTTTGATCCTATAATCCACACCAGAGCTCAGAGGTGAGCCAGCAATTTGCAGAGCTTTTTCCCTGAGCCTTGCTGGCACTTTTCTGCTATTCAAGTACACACTGTCCTGGTGTCTGATCCAAAATACAGATATGGTAGAAAGCAAAGAAGCTTACAGAGCATACTCTGAAAACTTTAATTGCCAACATTTTTTACCTTTTTTTTTTTTTTACACTTTCCTTTTCCCACTAAGAAAAATTCTTACTCTTAAAATTGTCATATGATTCAGTTCACCACAACATTATGCCTGCCAATAAGTCAGCATAAACATGGAACAATGTAAAATATCTTTTTCACAGTTTGTTTTTTTTTTTTCACACACACAAAAATTTATTTTCTTCCGTTTTAGTTTCTAGTTCCCAAAATCACAGCATCTACATTATAAGCCAAAACAAACTCATTAATTGCATTCAACTACTGAGCTACTGTGCAAATCAATTTTCAGGAATTTCACTGCAATATTCAATAAAAAAATAAGCATAGTTTGATTTTTATATCTTTCTGAGACTAAGTTCTCTATAATGAGAAAGTACTTATGGAAATTTCAGTTACAAAAAAGGACATTTTTTAGTGGTTGATTTCCTGCCTGTATTACCAAAGAAATGCCTAAAAAGTTAATTTAGATATGGAGCAAAAATAATGTCAAAAAAAAATTTTAGTGCCAGAGGGGAAGTATGATCAGTCAGACAGGATTAAAAAAATGTTTTATTTTGCTTACCCGGAATTATTGGTGGAAAAAAAATTAAAAATCACTAGGAATAAGAAAAAGAAAAGGCTGAATTAATCCAGATTAGTTACTAATCAATTACATTGCATTAAAATGTCAAGACAAAGCTAGCTGCAGAGCAGGCTAAACCTACTCAGGGCTGGGCAGCAGAGAATGCAGATCTCTGCTCAGTCACAGGGCTCTCACATAAAGGAAGTCCATTTTCTGCTTTTGGTCTTGGTTCCTCATTAGTGAGAGAGAGAGACAAGCCACTGCTGTCTGGGCCATTTATGCTAGCAAATATTTTTTCTGCATATTTGATGCATATTTTTTATTCCCCATAGGAAATTAGCCACTAATCAGGCATACACAGAGATTCCTCAAAATATATCGAGGTTTGACAATAACCACAAGGAGTATAATTGTCATTTAGAAATATAGCAGTTTGGACTGAGTTGCATGGGAGTTTCTGCATCCTGATCCAGCTGTGGCCAGTGCCAGATATTCCACAAAAGTGCACAAGATCCCCCGATGTGTGCAAAAGGGGGTTAACGGGAGAAAATACCTCATAGGTTCTGAGGAAACAATATTTTGGTCTGATACAGAATCTTCAGATTTGATTTTAGTTTCTTTTATTTCGTTCTTTTTCTTATTGCCCAAATAAATAAAACATTTTAAATATTATATAGGTCTTCTGTGAGTAGCAGTGTTTTGTAGCAGCTGATTTTAGAAAGAGATTAGACATTGTATAATAGTTTGGGTCCAAATTATTATACCTTAAAGATTCATAGCATCTTCGTTTTGCCCTGGATATAACAATGCATTGTACAGTGTTCCCAGTAGGGTGGACTTTGCATCTTTCAAGGTTCACTGAGAAACCTTTTTCCCAGTACTACCCCAACAGCCTTTTCCTTCTTCAGAGCTCCAGTGAGCTCTGCTATGTGCAAATCCACAAGTGGAAGAGAAGAACATACAAAAGCAACAAGTACTTCAGCATAGTAGGGGCCGCCAAAATGAGTGAATCACTGGAGAAAATGATGAGCTTCTTGGGTTTCTATCTCCAAGAAGCATCAATGACTTGCTACAACAACACTCACTGCCCTGAACTAGTTCAAGACATCCATTTTCAGATTAAACTACATGAGTCCTGGACATCTCTGATATCAAGGTAGTTTTCCCTTCTGACACATGCCTGCATTCCAAATGCAGAGCAAGGGCTGGGAAAATGGGAAAGCTGAAATAGAAAAAGATTATTGAGGCAAACAAAGCTTGGATGTTTTACAACATGACTGCACACTTTGGAGATAGAAGATGCTGAGACCTGAAGAAAACAGCTCTTCTGCATATAGGGAGTGCACAGAGAGCAATCACACAGCAACCAGGACTGTGTTGAGTGAGTGGTCAAGACATACAATTGTCATTTAATTGTGATTAGCTCATGTCATCCAGATACATGAGGTATATGAAGAACTGAAATATAAAAACTATGTAGATCAACTCTTCAAGTGTGGGGATGACCTGAATAGTGGAGAATTTTGGAAGATCTGACTACACATGGGTCCTTGAGTGTGCTCAGTGCTGAGCCCATACTCCTCTTTCATCTAGTAGGAAACTGGGAGGAGAGGAGGAATTCCTGAGTTAGATGAAACCACATGTAGGAGGCTGCTGCAAGGCCAGATCTGAGGTTCCCACCTCTGCAGGGTTCCCAGCACCCCACTCACAATAAACATGGATCAAGGCCACAGCAAAAATCTAGGGAATCTAGGGAACCTACCCTTGAGGGAACCATGTGGGGTTCATTAGTAAGACAATATGATGTCATTTTGAAGAAAAGAGCAAGAGACATCACCATTGCAATATTTTTGAGTGTTGAGGGCCAGTGTACAGACCGTATTAATCCCTTATGGGGACACAAGTGCCTCAGGAATGAAACTTATGAGTCACAGAGGGGTTTGTCTAGGAATGAAGCTCCAAGTTTCTCAGTGCTACTGAGATTAAGATACTCCCAGGTCAACAGAGAAACAAAACACAAGGGCCAATAAATTCAGAAATTACAGTCTCTTATTTTTACCTTCCACATTAGGCAGTGGCTGAATAGGGCCTTTGCAGCTTTACACAATTATAAGTAAGCACCTGAAACTTATATCCTCTTGCAGTATTTTTTAAAGTTATTTGGATAGTATAATCTGGTTCTGGTAGCTGATCCTCCACGAAGCACCCAAATGTTCTAGTACTTTATTTATGTTTCAGCCTATGAAAATATCTCTACCTTTCTTTTATTATTATAAAAAGAATCCTCTGATGTTCTTTGCCCTCTGACATAACTAAAAGATAAAAGGACATGTGACAGTCCTCTTGGTGGTAGTTATGAGTTATGTCTACTCCTGACTTCAGTGGGAGAGACCAGTAGTGAGAGGAATTTGCAAGAAAGAACAGGGCCTTAAAACAAGTGGCGGAACACTGATATAAAAAGCCTGCTATAAAAACTCTGATATAAACACTCTCTGGATATACTGAACACTGATATAAAAACTGATATAACACTCTCTGAACACTGATATACTGCTAAAAAATTCTTAGAACTTGAGCAAGAAATTTGTAGGCTCTACAAGCATACTCCATGAAGTCAATCTTCTCGACCCCAAAGTTATAACTGTATTTGGCTGAAACACTGCTCTATCAGCTGGAAGTGGTGATTCTGCTCATCAGACATAGTGTTGTCTCATCCATAACTGCCATGCTTATTTTGCCAGATACAACATCTTCAGAGAGGTAAAGGGGTATTTTTCGAAAAAAGATTATTTGATCTGAATTTCTGAACTTGGAATGTTCCCTCTTATGTTTTGCATTGTTGGTTTGTGCTGTTACTGAATAATTTTATTACTAATTTTAATTACTTACTGCTTTATATAAAAGATTATTTTAAACAACCTTTTCAATTTTTGAATGACATTTTCCTAGTATTTCCATTGTGTTTGGGATTTAACTTAAATTTCCCTAACCTTTGGTTTAGTCTACTAACAGCTCATAAACCAAGTCCCTTTATTTTTCTTACTTTATTGAAGACACAGGGTAAGTATTGGATTTAGCCTCTAGTGGATTTATATGTTGTAGATACATCATATTTCCTTTCTTAAGAATGCCAGAGGAAATATTATAAAACTGATTCCAGCAAAAAACAATTCACTGATCTGTTGTTTTTATAACAAGAAGGTATAAATAAAGTAATATGGTGAATGCTCTGTAAACAATTGACAAAGTATGAAAATATGTAACAAATTTTGCAGGCTAGATTTGCACTATTGCAAATGGCAGCAACCAATTGTTATTCCAGACAGGGTTTTTGTAATATTAATTGGTTACTTTTGTACAGCTTTGAATCAATTCACTAATTCAAGTCAGCTGCACTCTTATTTATCTATTAATTTCTATTGACTATCAAACTCATTTATCTATTAAGTTCTATTAACTCAGCCATATCACAGCTGATAGAGACAAACCCTGACTACAGAATGGTGCAGAAGTCTGAATATGAATACTGCAACTGGAGTCTGTTAAAAAGAGTCTGCCTCAGAAGAATGAATATAATTTTTAACCTCAACTGTTGACAATTTTGTTCCTTCAGAGCTTGAGGCACATTAGGCTAATTCTCACTTATTGATCATACAATCATAGAAAGGTTTTGGTTGGAAGGGCCTGTAAATATCTCATTCCAAGCTGCTTGACATGGACAGGGACACCTTTCACTAGACCAGGTTGCTCAGAGCCTGGCATTGAATGCTTCCAGGGATGGGACAGCCACAACTTCTCTGGGCTAATGATAAAAAAAAGACTTTAAGGAGGAAAGAGAGTTGTGTCCTTAGCTTTTTCTATGTTTGATCTCTCACAGTTATAGTTTCATTAAAATAGGGTGAAATACAAATTCAAGTAGCTGTTTTGGACTGTGATGTTTTTCCCAATACCAAAATTTTTATATGCACACTGTAAGAATCATTAGCATAAATCCAGTTATAGTTCCAGCTAAACTTTGCTAGAGATATTTTTTTTCTCAGTTGACCATATCTCAAGAAATTGCTGTGCTACACCAATAGCTCAATCACTGGGCCTAATGGGACAAAGTTAAAAAGCCATAAAAGGCTTCCCCTTATAAACACTCATGTGTGGAGATATGAGTATGTGTAGGGAAGGGAGGGAGGGTCATTCTGATTCTTACATACCCACATCTGTCTGCAAGGTGTGCAATTCCTCAGGGCGGAAGACCTGAGCCTGACAAGTGGTAAAAGCTAAAGAAGCCACCCTAACAGCTAGGAAAAAATAGCTAGCAAGAAAACAGATGGTTATACATTTGAGGTTTCTTCCAGATATTCTACTTAAGCCTTATTTGTTTTGTTTTCATAGTAAAATGGAAAAATGTGAATGCATACAGAAAAAGCCACAGATTTATTTTCTGATTTTGGTCACAGTATTCTTTAAAAAATGAAGACCTTACAGATCTGGAAACAATCTTACTGTCACATAGCTAATTTCAAAAAAGGAGTGTAGACTGTAAAATCAGCGTGCAGTTTCCCACAAATGTTTCCGTGTGCACAAATGGTCAGATTTTATGGGAACTCTATTTACACGTGTGAAATTATGTGGTTACCTAGTGATGCAAATTTGCAGGTGTAAAATAAAATACTACTACTTCACACAGGCAGCAGACACATTTATACCGAAGCTACAGCCTAGCATAGAGCTTCTAAACCAGCTCAGAAATAAAAATAATTGTAATTTTAGAATTTCTTTTTAAATCAAGTTAGTGGAAAAAATGGCTCAGTCCTCATCCACTGACATGGTTACTGACCATGAGTCATAGAGGGTGTGGGGTTCAGGTGAACTACTTAAATAATATATTACTTCTGTATTGGTTTGTCTGTCTTCTTTCCAATATCCTTGTGCTGACATAAGGCAAACACAGTATGTGACAACTAAACTGAGTGGGGGGAAGGTAGCAACAAGGAAACATAAAACAGACATGATTAATAGAGCTGCCACAATTTGTTTACCAGAATGACTTTGATGAACATGTACTTTTTCCAAGACTGTTAGTTCACTGCCATTTGTCTGTTGATTCACATTAAGAGTAAAATCAGGCCATCAAACTGTCTGGAAAAAGAAAGTCCAACCCTAGCAAGCTGGCTGAAGCAGCTGAAGGTATTACAGGAATGTTTAAATTCTCAGTGATCACTGAATGATGCATTTGTCTCATCTTTGTATGAAATAACAAAAGCTAAGGACAATATGGGACACTTCTCTTCAATTTCCTGAACTTTCACAAATAACATTCCTCACTGATAAAAATTACATGGAGAAAAATTAATTGCTTGAATGCAGCAGAAAATGCCTTGTTTCAATAATTAAAACGTTAACAATAAAGTAACTTTGGACCAAGCATTTCATTCTATGTATTCTAATCTTATGTAAGATTTAAAAAACAATCTAAATTAAGATTCTCTTACACATAAAGACATACTCTTTTCGTCCTTTGATGTGAACAGCTAGCCAAATGTAACAGCTTTGCAGCTTACTGTGACGAGAAGAGACTCTGGTTCTGCCAAGGTGTTGTTAGATCAAACCTTGTTTACTTATAGAGTATACCTGAAATCCTAAAAGAACTCAGATAGGAGACAGTTGATTTGCCCCCAGGTACATGCTGCTTTTTCAGGCAACACTTGACCCAAAAGTTACATCTCAGATTTTCTCAAGGTCATACTTCCTAGAGTGTCTTTGTTCTTTCCAGCCATGCTGTTTCTGGCACTTCTCTGCAAGCCCTGATCTGTCCATAGTCTCTGAAGACATCTAGTTTATCTTACTGAGAAGTTTTACACATAGGGCATTTCTTAGACGGAACAACAGACCAACCAGCTGACTCCACTGAGAGATTTGTTTTTTCCACCAAAATATTCCTCCAAGAGCATTTCTTCCAACCCTCTGCACAGCAATGCATTATGCAAAATTTTGTAATCATTTAAAACCTCCCACATAACTAGTTGTAAACCATGGCTTCAGGTATAAAAAATGGAGAGGGAGGATTTTTTTAGGGGTAACAGCTCAGTAAAGCTGATTTTGTAACTCCCACAATCTCCCAAGCAGCAGGTGTCTGGACTTTTCATGAAATCATTGATTAGGGGAAATACAGCTAAATGACTGCACTTTTTCAATTTTCTCCTGTTGGTGTTTCTTCAGCATGTCTTATAAAATCTGTGAAATTCATTGTGAACAAATGGCCCTCGTGTGGCCCATGGGTGTTGTCTCTCAAAGTATGAATCCAAGTGTCCAGAATAAAGCAATTGTATTGGGACAGTTCTGGTCAGAATTTTGAAATGTGAGACTTCTGTTTCTCTTGATAGATAACATTATTTCCATGTTCTCAATATCGGTAAATATGCAAATGAAGGGGGAAAAAAAGCTAAAGCCCATTAAATATTAAAATGGAAAGAGAGAGAAAATCTTAATCAGTTCTGTTAAAAAGCAAAGTAGTCAATGTAGTCACCTAAAAAGTTTAGAGACTGAAGTTCTCAACTGATGGCTTCAGTCTCACAAGCCTCTCACTTTGATAGTCACTTTGACCAATGGAGCTTTACTGAGGCTTTCAGTCCCTGGGCATTTTCATCCAGAAAAAAACAAATATATAAGCAGTACAGTAGAATAATTCTGTGTCAGTAATACTCTGAAAGTAAATCTTCATACTAGCTACTAAAATATGTGTCATTGAATATTTTTTTTATGTCATTCAGTTATCAAAGTTAAATTCCAGATTGAAATAGTATTTGAAAGATTTTTTGGATCAACCTAGTATTTCAGTTTTTAGGAGCTAATTTATTCACATATGATTGTTTTGTACTCTGAAATAAACTAAAGCTGAGAAATGTAAATGCAAACATTCAAGCCACTTTAGAAATATTAGAAATAGCAGAAGTAATCAAATGAATTGGGTTTGTTTGAAATTATTTCAACAAGTTGATTTAAATTCATTACATAATAAAGGACCGAGATTATTGTATGTAACATACTACTCCTTATTGTACAAATCAAGAAGCTCAAGGCACTATCTTTCTCTAACAGAAATACAGGGTTCCTTTTATAATATTTAATACTTCATTAAATAGGAAAATTGCTCATAATTTATAGGGAATTATTTCTATAAATTGTATGATATAAGAATTCATCAAGTTAGAATCTCTCTTCCTTTGTAGGCCTTGAAATTTAATCAACATTAAAAAGTTTCATATACATTATTGTTGAACTGAAGTAGCACCTAATCTCCTTTTACAAAAAGTTAGCATAAATGAATATAAAACTAAATGCTCCACTTCAAAATTTATGGGACATCATTAGCATTTAACAGAATTTTAGAGTTTTTGAAGATTAGGTGGGGAGGTCGGACAATGGTTTCTCTCCTTCAGGAATAGGAATTTTGATATAATATTGATTTGCCCTTTTTTAGCTGAGTGCTGTTGGTTATAGGAATATAAATGTACATCTGAAAACAGAAAAAATATAAGCCTGTTCTCCAACTGTAGTATTAGAAAGTCAAATTGCCATATCCCAGTGATATCCATGGTTAGTTAGCTTTTTCTACTATGCAATGATGGGCAGTGGTATTTGAACCATTCTTCTACAGAATTTTCAGAAAAAAATCTGTGAAAGCAAAATATCTAGATTGATATCTAGATATTGACAGTCAATATTTGGGATACAGAAAAATTTGATAGTCATGGATGAAATCTCACACTACAAACCAATAGTTTTGAATAAGAAACTCATGCATAAAATACCCTTTTATAGAAAATGCAAAGTCCTCAAGCATCATCATACTTTCCTAAGAATTAAGGACCTAAAAATGGAGAAAAAAATTCTCATTGGTGTCTCTTCATCCAGTTCTTCTTAACTTCATTTTCTAAGATACAATCCTTACAAACTTGAAAAATATCTTATATGCACAGAAGCAGAAGAAACGGTGCATTAAATGCAGCAGTGTAAAAATCCAGAAATCTAGTATTTTAAAATCCAGTCCAACCAATGCATATTTCAAAACAAGATAAAAAAAAGGAAACCATCAAAATATGACTTGAGTGAAAGTAGATAACACGTAATATTAAAGCTCAAAATAATTGCGCATAAACTTTTTAAAATACTGCCTAAAATACTGTCTAAAACAAAGATACCAAGGTCTGTTAAGAGCACTGCTTTTAATTATTTCTCTGCTTTTTAAAGTAAATAATAATGAGAGTCTAAAAATAAGTTTTAAAGCCATATGTAATGACCACACAGGCATATCACAAAAAGGCAACTTGCCAGTACAGCATTTGAACTCCCCTCTTCTCAACCCATTTTTGAAATGCACTACCTCCCCTCATTTAGCCAAATAAAGACACATTTTCTAACTGTAAATGCTAATTCATATCACATTCATATCACGTTCATATCACTCTAGATCTGAAAAAAAATCTCCCCATCACTTTGTAATGAATTTTAATAAGATTGAACATAATAGCTAAACTAAAATCAGATTTTTTTTTTGTCATAGATAATGCAAATGTAGTTACTGGTGGTACTTCATTTGCTATTGTCTTTCTGAGAGCTTCATATACTGTTTAGTTTGGACAGCTGGGGCTGAGATATGTTTTGTGGCAGTGTATGCTGATCCCACATGGAGTAAAGATCTGTTACTAGAGAGCCATGACGGAATAAGGCATTCTTACTTTAAAAAGAACTTTAAAAACCCTTTAAAAAACCAACAAAAACTATTTTGACTTTCCAGTAATGTAATCTGTAAAAGATACAGTAAATAACAAGATAATATTAAACTGGGGAGATGGGGGAAGCAAGCAAGCTCCTTGTTGTAGCAAATGATCTAATTGTTCTAATATTCCATGTCTGTCAAAAAGTCTTGCAGCCAATGTTGGAGAAGCCCAAATGAAACACATCTGCAGAACAGAGACACTGTTACCCACATCCTTCTTCTGTAGGCAGCAGAACTATAGTAATTTTATTGCTTACAAAGCCTTCCAGAAACAGTAAGTCTGAATAACTTCTCCATCTCAATATTTTGTTTCAAAGCAGAGGGTTGGGAGTGAAATCAAAAATAATTTTCAAGACACAATACTTAAAAATCTTAGAGGTGGGTGGTGAATACAAAAAACTACTTACAGAATATTTTTTCAAAGTAGTCACTCTGATTTTGTTTTAGTTTTCACTTGTCCATCAGCACACATCTCAAGCAAAATCCTGTTTAAATAACTTCAGGTAACAAGAAGAAATCTGTTCAATAGTCTTTTGGGATGGTTCTTGTAAAAAACGAGGAACATAATCTGAGAATCAGGCATACAGACCATATAGAGTGATTTAGTTAACTCTACATATCAAATTACTTAAGTAATAATCAATTTTTACATAAAAAGTACAATTAAATATGTACAAATAAAGTAGTCTTTCACCAAACTACTATTAAACTATTTTGCATTGGAGACTACTTCACCCAGAAACTGAAACGGATAACCAGAGAAAATTGCTAGCACTGAAAAGATAAATTACACCACACTGTATTAATTAGCAAGGTATTGTCTTTGAACTGACTTTCCTACACCTGAAAAACAGCATTAAGAACTCAGATTTTATTTTAAAAACTCTAGTTTAAAAAATATGTAAGTGCCAAGATGTAAATTTGTTCCAGATCTTATGCAGGTAATCAAAATCTTATTTGAGATCCTTTGCATGCAATTGTATTGCAGAAAGTGTCCAAGAGAAAATAAAAATATTTTGTTCTAAACATTTATTAATAGTACCTTTAACTCAGAATGTATGAAACCAACAGGGCAAGAGGGTCAGTTTTTCAATACCTGGAATTACTGCAGAAAGTTTCTCCTATTACAAGAAGAGTTATCAAAAACAGTTTATGCAACAGATAAACAAATTGAAAAAAAAAGGACAATTCTTTCCTCTTAAATCTACCTTTAGTTGAGTCCAGCTACAGTTTCAAGAAAGAACATAATTTTATTTCAAAAGAAAGAAAGGGGAACAAAACCCACTTATGTCTGCCTGATGGATGAGATGTGAGTATTGCCATAGCATATTCCTTGGCAAGTTCCTTATCACCAGCTTTTCACAAACTGATTTTCTCTCTCTGGTCAGCTGCCAGATATTCTTCTGTGTTTTTAATATGTTTGTATTTATTTTATTTTATGAGTATTTAAGAAGTTCATTCATTAGTGAAAGACCCCACTTTACTTCAGCAATGTTTCAAACAAAAATATTCCTATTTTTATTCATCGGAAGATAAGAAAAAAAAAATTTAAATGCTTCTGTAATACCATATCCTAAAATTTTCAATTTCTATTTGTTAGTATCAATGCTTTCCCATGATTTGCATATATTCCTTAATGAATCCCAGCCCCTTAAAACATAGCAGAAAGAGAAGTTTAAGAATACATGGAAGTTTAAATAGAAAATATTTTCCCCTTGTCAATAAACTGCTGTATTTTTATATTGTATTTTCATTTGTTTTTTAAGTTACAAAAACTGTTGTTCAGGTCAGCATGTGGCATAGAGTGCCTCTGCTTCTTCCCCATTCATTTTCTATTTCCAATTTAAAGTCTCACAAGTAATATTCAAACTGGCAAAGGATCTTTTATTCATCTTTATGTTAATGCTTATGCTGTATCAAAATTTTGAGTGGTGCTGCTTTTAGGAATGCTAATAGTATGATGCATACTTCATACATTACCTCTATTTTCCTCTTGCTCTTTCAACCTTGTTTATAGTTTTGAATAATTTGTAATCTGTACAGGAGGGTGAGATAATTGCCTGGTGAAAGTGGAGAATATTGAAGCAGGGCTTGAGCCTGAGAATCCTTCCTTGGGTAAGCAGCCCTTACTCAAATAAGTATTAGCCAATGAATTCAACAGAGTTTACAGAAATGCAGTTTTTAAGTGTCTAGTCTAGGAGGATATTGAATGCCATGTCTGTAGTTTGCCTAAAAAAATGGGTGATAACTATGCTTTTGTTCTCAGTACAACTGGAAAAGAATTAGGCCATGATGGATCATCCTGCTCTTAAGTGTTCTAGGTTGCTACAAATTTTTAAGGACAGATAAAACCAGTACATCTCCTGAGACCCGCAGTACTGTAATGTTGCTCATGAAAAAACTCGCATTCCCATTTTACAATAAATCTTATTATAATTTCCATGTAATATTGTATTCCACAGAAAGAAAGGGAAGAGAAAGAAACATAAAACAGTTTTATAAATCATTGCAAAGGCCCAAGAGTTCAAAAAGAATAGTATAGAATAGTAAAGCATAATAATACTTCACAATTTTTATTTATTGGATTAATTAGAATAGAAATTTATAGAAAAAATATTTTTTAAAATTATGTTTATTGTTATTCAGTCTTGAAAATGAAAACAGGCAAGAGAAGATGATGTCCAGCAAATTTCATTGTGAATAATATATATCAGCTCCATGCCACTTAATTTTCTTTAAGTCAATGGAAATGTTTCCATTTCATTTCCAAAAGGAAAGGGCTAGAGACAGTTTAGTTAGTATTCCACAAACAGCTCCAACACCTTCATTAGAGGACAATAAACAAATGACAAAGAATGCAGATCTTAAAAAGTAGTGAAGTGTTTGGAGAAAGTCTGTAGAAGCAGTGGGAACAAAAATTAAAAAGATCCTAATAGATGAGGTATAATCTCTGTAAGAAGAGCAAGACACACAGAGGATAGGCTAGAGCATAGGTTAGTTGGGGTTGTTGGAACTGACACATCTAATCCAAAAAGTAAACTAAACACAGAACATTTGTGTTTTGAAACCATTTTAGGTAGCAGACTTTTGTGTGCCTTCTACCTTTTTAGTTTAGAAAGGAAAGTTAAAAAAAAACTACAAACCTTTTGATGGAGAATAAATGGCATACTTTAGAATCTCACTAAATCACGATTGCTTTGCTGTTTGATTAGAAATGCATTTGAGAGTCTGGACACATTCTTTAATACTTGTTTGCTTTTCTTCCTCTTTGCTTCTCTTTACTTGACATTGTCTGTGGTGCCAAGATTTTAGAATTCTCTTTACCCTTTAAACTGTTGCTGTCAAAGACAACAATAAAAGGGAGATTCATACTATGAAACTCATTCTGCCAAGATGCTTCTCCAATATATATTGCCATTATATCTCTTGACAGGCCATCGTGGTTAATACTGTCATGCTAAGCCAATGAAATTGATCCTGTCATCACCTTTAGAAGAGAAGACAACCAAAAGAAAATGCTCTTTTCTAGGGTTTACACAGGAGATTAAAAAAACCCCAAAACTTTTGAACTGTCCTAATGAAAAAGGCAAATTCATTTGTTGTATGTGTTCAGCACCGACCATAGCCGACCCTGCTGTACACACCAAAACATGATGGACCTTATCACTATCTAAATCTAGTGTCCCTGATATACTTTCATTGGTTGCATTTTCCAACAGCACAGGTTTTTTTTTCACACAACTTGGAACAAACCATATGTTGCTAGCAATTTATCATTCTTGCCTTAAATTCTTCTGCTCCTATAGACACACAGTAAAATTCTCAGGCCAAGTAAAAAGTGTTGGAGAACAACACAAATCAATCTAACAGGTAATGGAACAATTTCATTTATCAGAATGCATTAATAATTAAACTGATAAAGACATAAATATTGCACCTTTATCAAATTCCTTCCTCCTTTGTCTAGCTCATCTTTTTTTCATTCCTCCTTCTCACAGTACATAAATGTCCAGAGAAACTATATCTTCTTTGGGTGTGGGCAATCTTTTTGATAATAACTTACTGCTTCCTTCCTTTTCCTTCTTTGTTTCTTGCATGAAAAATACCTCTACAAAATTGCATTTTTTTTGGCTGAATTGATTGCCTGAACCTTTAATTCTAATGTTTCAATACATTGACTCCTGGAGATTATATACGTGTCTTGTATTTCATAGACAACTTGTGATAATTTAGTCTTGGATTGCTGATAATGCTAGAGCATTAGAGAGTATATATAGTCTGACAGCAGTCATAAAACAGGCATTTGTTACTGCATTGTGTTTTATGTTGGTTAATGGTGTGTCCACAAATGTTTGTGAAACATAAAAGATACCAATATTTTAATGATGCAATACGATGGAATCAAATAAAAAGCCATATCTTTGTGACAAGAAAATTTATTCTAAAACAATGGCAGCAGAATTTAAATGAAAAGTTTTATAGAAAAAAATAGTATGCTTGTCAGAGATTTATATATGTATGTATTTATTGGTGTGCTAAATTGATTATATACAGTAAATGGCATTGCTGCTATTACACCATATTCTGATCATTTCCATATGCTCTAGGCTTTTATTTTGACTTTGCAATTATGAATGTATAATCACTGTTATTTGAGTAGGTTACATGCTTCAGGGAGAAAAAGTGATTGATTGAATAGCAAAATAACACATGAACACTGGAAAGTTTAGGAAACAATCTGGTCAGAGGGAAAACCAAAGTGCTGACTGTTTGTAGGCTTTGAAATATGTGCTGCAAGTTTTTAACTTGAATTTTACCAGCAGTCAAGGCCAAATAAACAGCCTAGAATAACAAAATGTGAAGATGCTCAGGTCTGAAAGAATAGCTATATTGACAGCAGACTCTTTTTTATTATATTGGTGTTTCTCAGGTAAGAAATTGAGACAGGCAAGAGATTCAGCCACAGATCAAAATTTCATATTAAATGCCTCCTACTTCAAATGGGCTTTGTAATGACAGCAAAGCAGAGAAGCAAAGAGGTGCTGAGTGCTGCCATAGGAGCATTTGCCAGTCTGTGATGGATAAAGTAATTTCCTTCATTTCTTTGTGATTTTTCCCCTTGTGTGACTTGGGGGTTGTAGCTCTGGAGCAGGGAACTCACTAACCTCACCACAAGGTGCCCCTAAGCAGCAGAGCCCCAAACCAAGTGTGAAGATGGAGACATGGAGCATGAAAGAAAGCAAAGGAAATTATTCTGATTTATATATACTATACAGCTGGGCATCACGCTGGTGGAACTGCAGCTGTACTACCATGCAGGGTAATAGTATCCCCAGCTAAGGCAGAAATACCTGAATTGAAGCACTACTCTCACCATTTTTCACACCTTTTCAAGCTCAGAATAAAGTCAGAAGCAATAGCATGGGGAGGTTAGACAGCAGAGAAGCCAACCACGTGGGTAACAAACTGTTGCAGTGGGACAGACATCAGCTGCCATTCCTCACTTAGATTGCTTAGAAAATGTGAACCAGTGAACTCTCCTACACAGCATCCCATGGGAGTTGGTGGCAATCTTCTGCAAGCAGAAAAGAGCCTGAAGCGTGGTGAGACACAAGTGGCATTAGAGTCCCACTACAAGATAAAACAAGAAAGATTTTTGGAAATGCATAAGGCAGCATAAGATAAAATGGTATGAGAGATGGGGTTGTTTATTTTCTACCTCAACCACATTCTCCAAATATTCTTCCTACATTGGCCTATTTTGCCTCCTTTTGCTATGTGCTTCCGCAGAGTACTGACATTTACCTTTTATGGCAGTACTTTAATAAGTGATAATTTCAGCCTAGCAGTTTATAGAATTATGACAAGAATTTTGGAACAATAATAAAAAATATTTAATTAATTAATAATTTCTTGAGGATTTTTGTTACAAGATGTAGAAGCGCATTCTGGTTTTCACACTGAAGAGTCAGGGAAATATAAATCTATACTGCTTTCAAATAATAGAAACATTTCTCATGGGGTCTTAAAATAAGTACAAAAACCTTGATGGACAATTGTAAATTTTTCATTTACTGATTATTTCAATGAAGAATCTGGAAATTTTCTAAGCAAGATTTATCTATTTTGCAATCTATTTTGTCAAAAATATGTTTGGTTTCTGTGCTGATTGTGTCCTAGTTGTAGGAGATAAGCAAAGAGGAGTTTGGTTGATGGGAAAATCTTCCTGGGAGCAGAGTTCCCCTGAGGGACTTGGACAGACTTTGGACACTTTGGTAATTGATATTTCCCCGAGTCCAAAGTATGTAGCTGTGAGAGCAAGGTGCACAATTCATAGGCATCAGCCATTAAAATCTATTAAAGGGGCTGTTATGTGCATTAAAACAGTAAGCAACCAATTGTATTCTTTAGGCTGTATATCCTTAAAGCTAAAAAACATTAACTATAATTTCATATTTGATATTAGGTAGAAGGAAAAACTCTTTAGAAATTCATACTTAAATTAGCATGCAAAATCCTGGTTGTACCAGGAAGTCTTGTTAATCTAATTTTTATAAAGTGAGGTAAATTCTTCTAAATTTCTCTAAGTCCAGTAAAGTTGTTCATATTTCATGGTGGGGAGACAGCACATCTCTGGTTCTTAGATAAGCCCAAATAACTATGTGAGTTGAGAGAGAATGTCTGAGACTTTATATTATGCCTATGTGCCTCATAACTAATGGAAGTCAGACAGAGCAAGACAGACAATTCCCAACTTGTATTTTGTGTTACAAGTCTGATCCTTTCATTTTAAAGAAATTGAAATTTTGGTAGGACTGGGCCCTGGCAGAGTAATAGTATGGTCTACAGCACACCTTCAAAACTTTTGAGGGGAACAGGCGCCTATTTTACCTCCTTCAGAAATCCAAGAAGCTGACAGAAAATTACCTTTGCTTTTAACACTACTATCCCTCACAATTACAGCTCTGCAGCTAGTGCAAAGAGATGTACAGTTTGGTTTTAAGATAATCTTCCTTATTCAACAGCAATTCTCCCCTCCCCAGTTCAGAAAAGCATCTGTGGTGTCAACAGGCACATTATGTAAAAATAAAACTTTTGATAAGTGGATGGAGAAGAACACTCTTTGATCAGCAGAATCTACAGACATCCACAAGTGCAGGGGGCACTGGAGGAATGCCTAAGAAGTAAGTTCCAGCATGGGTGAATTCTCTGGAAGGGTAATTGCGTGAGAATCTGTCTGTCAGCAACAAAAAACTCTAAGCTTCTGAACCATATGATCCAAACCAAGGAAGAAAAAAAAAAGACTTTTGCTTTCAAAAGTGTCCCAAAAGGCTAAAAATAGATGATGAAGAGATGAATCAAAATAATAATTTCTTCAGAAAACTAACTTGCAGACAGAATACACAATCCTTTGATGCTTGAAAACTATTCAAGAAGGTCAGGCTATTTCAAAATAGCATAATTTGAATGTTTTCTTTTTCTTTCTTCCACCTTATTTCCAAAGTTTGCAATGTGGGTAAACTTTGCTGCTACTGTATTTTTAGGCATCAAAAAATAAAAAAGAAACCCATAGTTCTGGGTAAATAATAGATTTCTGTCAGCTGTAAATCCAGCAGAATACACCCACAGCTAAACAATCACCTCTAGGATTCTCAAAGATTACATTTTGTTCAGCCTCTAGGTAAAGGTCAGCTCTTGTAATTTTACTTTTCCCTGAGGCTGTCAACTTACAAGTTTTCATGTACACTTCAGGAAAAAAATCACATAAGATTTTATTCTGTAAGATGGCCTACTTGCAATGAAAAGTGAAAGCTTTTAAATGCCTTCCCCTATATAAACCCTTCATGTTGAGAAGTCCAACTACGCTTTTAAAATTATGAAATCTGATTATCTATATTTTCTACAGTAATTTGTAGACAGAATTAAGCAGATGAATTGTACTCACTGATAAACACCCAGCAACTGAAAGGGTGAAGTCCCAAGTTGTTATGTTGATTATCTCCTTTTGCATTTCAGGTTTTGAAATGTGCAATTGAGTTAGCCAATCAAGAGGCAAAAATTTAGTAAGCTGTTTTTCCCCCCCTCTCACTTTTTGGGTAAATTTTCATCCTGTAACAATAATTCAGTTTATCAGGAGGTAAACTTTCAGAGAAAATCAGGGCTTGATGGTTTTAAAGACTGTAAGCTATTACTGAGGATACCAAACTTCACTGAGAGAGGCAAATCCAACACCTGCAGAAAGATAACAGAGGAACCCAGTGTCTTTTCAGAAACACAAGCAGTACCAGAGTCACAGCTAGATAAATACCATGTGACACAAAGAGATAACAAACATACTGCCATAACCTCAAGAAGACCTAGTTTTACAAAGATTAAGGGGAAAAACATGAGGAAATGCAGTTAAACAAAGAGCCGAAAAGATACTTCTATTTCACATCAGTTGTGGAAAAATCAATAGAAAAATACAAAGAATGAACTCAGTATGTTGAGATCCTTATAAAAATAACTCAGAGCAAATGCAAGCAAGATGGAAAATCAGACCCACATGAGTGATGGTTAAAGTGCTACCAGGAGGATTTAAGCCCTGCACTGTCTTGGCTTTCAGCTGCACAGCTTGCTTTACAAAGGGGTGGGTGTGTTGCAGCTGAGTGTATCAGCTTCTGTTAACTGGTGACAAAGTGAGAGGCACACAAGGAACTGCTCAGGTCAACCTGAAGGACTCCATCCCATATAACAGAGAATAACATCACCCACCCAGTCCCTGCCGCTCATTTCCCAACCAGTGCTGAGAAAAATGATGCTTCCTTTGCTGAAAAGTGCTGCCTTGGTATTCAGGAACCTTACCAGACTCTGTGTTACTATTGACACCTCTGCTTGCAGCCAACTTCTATGCAATATATAAATTCAGAAAGAGAATTCAAGGGGAAAAGTGTAATATTTTCTTGAAATTATTTGCTCCATATTTTGTGCTCTCACTATATTAAATTTATACTACCCTCTTGCTACCAGTGTGAAACAAATATGAGATTAATCATCTTTCTTAAGCTGTTGGGTATATGACAAGAAAGAATTAAGTAAAAAAAAATAAAGTCTTTGAAACAATGAGTATAATTTACTTCACATTTTCATCCAAAATTTCTGAGTTGGATTTTTATATTATGTCTGATTATATTCTTACTTTTTTTTCTAGATATATTTTTTCCTAATAAAAAATATTCCAGCTTGATATCACAGTCCTTGCTGTCATTATTGGATGAAAAAGTCCTGAGTTATTTGTTACACATGATGAAAAACTTGTCGAGATGGGTCATCCTTCTGAAAATAATGACTTTTTGTTTTTTTAGACTGCATACAACAAAGGTAGGGGAAAACGTTGTAATTACCAATCAGTTTTTTTGCTTAACAAATGTGAACCTGTAAAGCACTGATCATATGAACCTGGAATTCATTTTTGTGAAACAATAGGATACTTTGCAGATCATAAGTATGAACCTGTAAGCAACCTGCTAGATCTCTAGGGCCTTTCCCAATTTCTTCACAAACAAATAGTATAAAATCCAAATTTTGAATGAAGACTCCTTCACAGATTCTTGTAGTCAGGGACATTTCCCACAGCAGAGGAAAAAATTTGACTATTTCTTTCTCACCATTGTTGAGACTGTGGGATTTCTTAGCTGTCTCTGTTCCAAGAGAAAAGTATTGTGTCTTTAGTGCTGCTGACTGGCCCTCAGCCTTAGCATAAAGCTGTATACATGTTCTCAGCATTTCCCGTTCTCCTTCTTCAGACCTAGGGTGCCTGTTACAGGCCAAAGAATGTCTGTTGTGGACCTGACATAGCAGATGAGCTTTTAAATCTCTGCTGGATATGGTCACATCTCTTGTTAGCAGCATTTTCTTTTTTTCTGTATTTCAAAGGCTAGCTGAGAAGGTAAAAAAGTGTTTCCATTTGTACTTTCCTATCCAGTTATAACTTCTCGGTATCAACTAAAACTTTTGGGACCCTTTACTATCAATTAAGGTTAGTGAAGGATTTTAAAGGTCTCTCTTAGCATTGTTTTCAGTTGTTTGAATTAACTGATGAGTCATAAAAATCTGCCTACAACCCTGATCAGGACAGGGAAGACATTGCTTGCTATTCTACTAGAGTGACTGTTTTCTAAGGTATCTGGTTTTGAAGATTACCATTACCACAGACTCAGAAGTCACTGAGACTGTGACCAGATGAACAGTGTTAGGAGCTACAAGGATGAACAGCATATCAAAGTACTTTTATTGTCTTACTGATTAAGCTGATTTGAACACTTTTCTTCTTCCTTCACACAGAATGTACCTCCCAGAGCTCAGTGGTTCGTTGTCCCCAAAGCCTTTGAAGCACTCAGAAGTTTTATGACCAGTGTTCCACCAGGAAGTTGCACACAAACTGAACCTTCAGGCATGTGAACCATTCCGTTGAAGTTGGTCGCAGATTTCAAATTTCACACCCATGTGTCTGTAGGATGATGGTACATCAGCATCTTCATGCCCCTTGATTAAATGCTAGTAATTGGAGACAGCTTCTGGTAGTATGGGTGACATTTCCTCCTGCTGCTCTGAGGGCTCAGGATAGGGCTGATCCTCAAAAAAAAAAAGTGAAAAAAGGACAGCCCTGGGGATCCAGACTTACTGTTTTTGAGAGGGGTGATCTCCTGCACTTTGGAACAGCAGCTTCTCTGGGAATCTGGCTCAAGCAGAAGGATAGCTGTGGGCTCATTGCTCTCCTCATCTTGCTGGTGCAGCAGCTGCTAGGATTTTGTGTGCCTGGAGATCCCTACAGTTTCAGTAATCATTCTCAGCACTGTCACTGAGATGTCATGAGCTGAGATGCAAGTAAAGAGAAAGATAACTTGATACCTTGCAAAATGAAAGGAACCAAGGCCTGCGGAAGCTCCCACTGAAGAAACAGACATTTGAGGTCTCTGAAGAGTGGACTCTTTGAAGCCCCTTCCACAGGGCTGGATATGAGGTGTAACTTCTAGCATATTTTCATCTCAGTTTAAACACTGAAAAATTAACAGAACAGAACACAGTGGGAGAAAAAGATTATGGAAACTTCTGACTTGGAAGACAAAACTAAAGTTCAGGTATTTGTCATAAATGAGCTTTGGGACCACAAGCTATTTCTATGAAGAGAAATGTTGTATTTGCTCTATTCTCAGTAGTGAAGACATTTGGACTACATCAAATGGCAGAGTGGAAGAGGATTTAAAACAAAATTTTGCCTGCCAGAGATTGCATGTAAGGAAAACAGCAGGATTGTCATAAAGCTTAATGTTACAACATTTTCAATTAATTTAAAAGCTTTTTTTATTGATCTTTTTTATTATGCTTCTTCAGTTATTTTGTAGCTTTTATTTGGAATAAGTCTCCGTTTATTTGAAACATTTTTTAAAACCACATTATTTTTCAAATGTTATCAAGTGTGAGTACTTTGCAGGGCCCAGTTATTGTACCTACTTTCAATTTTCAGTGACTATTTTTGATTTAGTTTTTTTTTAAGGTTCATGTTGTGTTTGCTTTTAATCTATTGATCTGATTTTGCAGGGTTTTGTGTGAGTTTTAGCTTTGGTTCATATGAGGTGCTAAGCACCTTGCAGAATTTTAGTTGTTTTTTAATTGAGAATCAACAAATTAAGATAATGCAGATTCTGTTAGCTCTTTATTAAAGGTTCTAAATTCTGAAAACTGATATGTTAAGAATGATGTGATGATAGCCACGTCATATACACTTTGAATACAGAAGCACCACAGATAAGCTCCTATACAAGACCTGTGTTGAAGGCTTGTTATAACCGAAGATTTAGTATTAATTGGATATAAAATTTCATTAAATAATTATCCTGAGTAAGTACTTTCAGCTATTTAATATAAGTAACTTGATCTATTTCTAAACCAATTATAAGCTGCAGGGAGTTTGGGGGAGAGAGGGAGATGGCATGGGATAACTGGAAAAGAAGGAAGGAAATGGAGAAAAGGATTCCCTGGACATAAACAGATGGTTTGTATGAAAGCAAACATATTTATAATGTTATCTAGAAGATCTAAAGGAGCCATGGCATCCTACCTGCCATATTTGCTAATAATTTATAACACAAGATTACTTGTAAATCTCGCCACACTACACATGTAAGAAAAGTGTAAACAACACTAATGAAGTTACTTCACTGATTCTAATTATCTCTGCTTCACAAAAGAGATGGGAAGAGGCTATAACTAGATGGGATGTTTCATTCCTAAAGCTGATATCATGGTTATTTTTTCCTTGATACTACGGCAATTGTTTCCCTGCAAAGCATCTTCAAACACTGAGTGACATAACTGACAAACATAAAAAGGGACCACACCATACCAGAATGACATTACCAAGCAATTTTATCCCACAGCTGGGCTTATTAGGTTCTCCTTTAGCAGAGAGGAGACTGCATGAAGCTGAGATTAGTTTATGCACATGTTCAATAATTTGGTACTTATTCAGGTGTATGAGTTTTCCTCTATAAAGACTATTTGCTTTTTTATTTTCCTTTTGCTTTTTTCCCTCCTTATTTTCTAACCCTGTATAGCTTTTTTTAATGCTAGGCTTGTTTAGAATGTTTTGACAGATAAAAAGTCCAGGGCTATTTCCCTTTTCACACAAATTTCAGGGGGAGAAGAAAGCAAAGAAAAACAGTTGTCAAATTATTGTATAAATTATCTGAAAAAAACCACTTAAATCACCAGAAAAGTAGAAAGGAAAAATAAGACTGTGATAGAAAATGAGAATCGACTATTTTAATTTTGTTTTAGACTGCAAAAATGGCAGTTGTACTCTGAACCTGTTGTCAGAATCCAGCATAGAAGCAGAAGGAGGCTGGTAGGAGAAAAGGTGAATTGCCTATAGCCCTTTTTTGATACTCATCTATTAATATGAAAAAATTCTCATTAACCAAAGTATTTGAAAATCTACATGCCCAAGTGACTTAAAATTTTTGCAAGATGCTTCCCACAATTCTGTGATTCTTTGTAAGTAGGATAAAAAAAATTGAAATACAATTCCACTTGAGTACATTGGCTTAAAAATGCACATTTTCCAAACATGAAGGATAAAGATTTCAGCATCACTCAATTTAAAGCAAGAATGCTAAGCTTTTACCTTCAGACAATTCCCATTTCTGATTAAATTCTGTAGCACTCTGATTTCCTTTCCCAGAATATGAAATCAGATCACAGAAAGGGAAAAAAGAGGTTCCAGAGAGGAGACCATTACTGATGGAAGCCATGTGTCATTAATTCAGTTATAAATTATTAGCTGAAAGCAGCCTCTCAGCATTTGTATTTGATGAACAAAAATTGATTGCTTCAAGGGCATTTCAATCCTTTTGATGTTACTATCTTTTAGTCCACCACAAATCTGAATCCTTAACAGAATGATTATAGCATTATAGTAATCCTAAGAGCCAATACTAAAGGATTTGGAAGAGCAACAGAGATCAATAGATTGAAAAAAGCATGTCTTTTTGAGTTGACAGAGCTGTCTAGCCTGATAGTGAACCTGAAAAAATAAGTGGAGACTAAGTAAACAAGCAATCGTGCAGACTGAGCTAAACTGAGGTGATGAGCCACTTTTCTGAATTGTTGAATACATCGGGAAGCTCTGAATATTTCCACCGGATTTAAACAAAACTAATGGCAACCAAGGGATATTTTGCCCACAATAAAAATAAAAGAAGTTTCATAAATATGTTTGCATGTGTTTTCAGAGCTTTGTGAACTGTTCTGGAGGTTGGGGTGTTCTGCAAGGTCAACATTTGTGTTTTGCATGGACTTTGAGATTATTTGAACTGGGATTTGAGGGAACATTGTCTTAATGATTGTCTTCCTCTTAGTTGCTTTGAAATCCAGAATCTGGGCCATATTCCAACATGGAGATGAAAGTGCAGTCCTCTCAGCAATTAGATTGTGAGATATACAGTAGACAGGACCATACATCCTTATCATGTAATCTCTATCAAACTATAAAATAATATTGAAATCATGGAAGTAATAGGCAATTTGTGGATAGTTCAGGTTGTGTTCAAGTTTTCCTAGAACAACAAAGCAGAAAATGAGCTGAAAGCTAATGCCCTCTTCAACAGCTCAAGGATTAGCATAAAATTATACTTTGAAGAAGGAAAAAGAACAGCATTGCAACAGCGGAGTATTGTTGAAGATCAGTGGAATGGAGAGAGGACAGAAAGAGAATAAAAGAATCCTTACACCAGAATGCTGCAAACTGGTATAATGTTTAGCAGGTACTTAACAATTCTTTTGGTGTGCTAAACAACAGATTAACTTCATAGTGCTCAAGTGAAAATTCAGAGATATTCAGATGCAACACATCTGGAGAGCATCCCATAGCAAATGGTGAATAGCTAAGTAATCTGTTTCAATAGCAAGACATGTAGTGATAATTTATTGTTTGTAACTAGGGCTGTGAGTCTACCAATAATTCTATGTGAAAACGTCTAAAATTACTTAACGCATAAATGCAGAACTTCGAACAATCACATTTTTTTGCAAGACATATGTCACTTATACATACTATTTTTAAAAGAGTCATAAAAGTAATTTGAAGAAGGGTGTGTTTTTCAGTTCTCTATCATTGTACGTATGAAGACAGTGAAAAAAAGCCCAGCATGTACCTTTTATGCTACTGCAGATGATTTTCTTTATGGGCCATAGCTTTTTAGCTTGGTTCATGTTTTCACATTTCTTACATCTAAAAGAGTGGCACAAATTAAATGCACATTAAAGGCATGATTTCAGAACATTGTGTTGAAGCAGATTTAACCCATTATTTTGAAGCTGTGCATGATAACATGTGATCTTTAAGCTTAACCTTTATCTCAAGCTGTTTAAAATGTTTTGTAGCTGTTCTTGTCTAAACGAATAAAGAGGATGATAAGCAGGGACTGGCATAAATAATAGCTGCTTTAAAACGGGCAAAGAAATTGATAGCTCTACAAATGGTAGCCACCTGTATCAGGAAAAGAAAGAAAGACTGAGTATTCAGGGGAGAGGAAACTACACCAACATTCATTTTTCCTTTTTATGCGAATGTAGTTTGAACCATGCTCTGTACTCCTTCCAACACAGTGCACTCTCTTTTGAGCAGATATGGAGATTAGGAGCATGGAAGGAGAAAAAATTCTGCCTATGTCACAGTTAGTTCTCATGAAAAACCTGCAAGCATTGATGGCTTTCCACACATTGATGGCATCTCTGCTTTCTTACAGAAGCAGAGGTGATAAGCAAAGTACAGCTGGCTGACAAAACACAAGGACACCATAGGTAAACAACAGCAGGTGAGCAGACAAAAGGAGATAGCAGTATAACTGCTGTAAATCACAGGATTCTGTGACATGCAGGTAGACTTGTGGGGGAAGGAAAGGAGATTCTGTGAGGCCTGAGGTAAAATTGACACCAGTGCTTTTCAATAGTAAGAGACAAAAAGACAAAGCTGTACCATATGCCACATTACAGGTTCTGGGAAAACGTAATATCCTACTTGCAAGGCTAAGGACCTGAAAATCATTATGTCTTTTTCTTTCTGTGTGATCCACATTAACAGAAACACAAGACAGTTTCTGCAACAGGACAGGGGCTTCAGCTGTCCCGAAAACCCAGAACGTCTCTGTCTCCATCTGTTCTGAAAAGCCAGAACATCTCTACCTCTATCTGCCTGGCATAAACCCCACATTTATCTTCCAGACAGGAAAAAATGTTATCATTCTCAACAAAGCTTTTCTTTGTCTTGGCCCATAGCATTTTTTGCTTTGATACACTTAGAGAGAGTAGTAGTTCTTCAAACATGAAGCTACTGTAGTTTTTGCATTTACAGCCCACATTGAACATTTCCAGGGTTGGGACATCCACATCATCTCTGGGAGACTTGGTTCATGGCAGTTGGGGTGTCTAATTTAATTTTTATGTTCAGTAACAAGATAGTCATTCCAGATAATAAATGCAGTTTCATTTGTAAGAAATATACTTAACCAAAAACTTTGTAGCCTATCTATCTACCTTGTACTCCTCACAAATGTAAATCTCTATACAGACTGATGTTTCCAAATGTCCTGTTGATATTGCTGGTAGTTTGTACATATACAATTTGTTCTACTTATGAATGAAAGCTAACAAGGAATAAGAGAATTGTTTTGCAAATATCAACAGATTTTGTAAAGCTTGAAAAAGAAATTAAAAGCATTGGGAAATGTCTTAAAATATTTCAGATGGAAAGGACTTAAGGAGATGAACCTGTCTCTCTTTATGCAAATGCTGCCTTTTATCAAGACCAACTTGTTTCAACTGTGAATCAATGCATAACTCATTCAAGTTAATGTTCTTCACCTGTGATAAGACAAGGCTCAAAAGCACAGTATGTGATCTGTAAAAGGTGTTACTTCTGGAAACTCTGAAAGATTAACTTCCTCAGGTTTAGTCTCCTTCTGGCTTAACACTATCACTGTCTCAGTCCTTTAGGGTCACTATGACCCTCTTCCTGCAAGCTTTTAGTAGTTGCTTGCTCATTTGCAAAGTCTTACAGTATATAATTTATTCCTTCTGTGTTCACACAACCTGATAACCACTCTCCTACAGATGAGCTTTGCTCTGCAAAACTTATATCGAGTTTTTGCAAGTATTTTAAAGGTCTTATATGCAAATTTATATATTTCTTAATTTAGGAGGATTGCTAGACAAAAGAGGCAAGAATTCATGTTGAATTGTCTAAAATATTATTATAAAATTTTCATTCCACAGCAATTAAACTTATATAACATAGACTCCAAAAAAAGTATCTCATTTTAAGAACTGTACATAAAGTACCCTAAGGACTTCCCATATCATTTTTTTGAATTGAAAGATAATTACAAATATATATTTAGGATGTCTACCAATTAAATTTGTAACTAATAGGGGTGGAAAATATGCAGTGAAGGTCACTATAGGGATTCATCCACCAAAAAGCAAACCAGAAGTTTTTAGCCAAATGAGAAACATTTTGAAGCCTGGACGGGAAATAAATCATCACCATGAAAAAATAAACTGTTTCACCTGTGTGATTCTAAGAAACCATGGGGACATGACTCATGATTTCTGATAGAATAATAGAATAATTGTCTTTTTAAGAACTTTTTGACAGATTTATGATGTAGGGTTAATTGAAGGATTTTGAGGAATCTGTTCTGATATTGTTTTGTTGTTTCAATTAAAGGGAAATGCTGATCATAAGAATTAGATCAATTGTAATTTATGTCTATCACTATTTCTATCTTAGTGTTGTCTCAGCCCTTGTATCTGTTATCCAAGAAAACTGAATTAATATCTTAAGTACCTCATGACTATGAGTTGCATATACAAACTACATGTGGTGTATAAGGCTGGAAAATGGCTCAATCACCCATCCTACTCAGCTGCTACTGCAGGCAATCATAACTACTCACAAGTTGCCACACCTTTTAATTGTTTTCTCAATTGTCTTTGTTCTAGAACATTGCTGTGTTGGATCAAGGTTGTTCTTTACCATAAATAATTCCTTTCTCTCCTTAGGGCTTATTCCAATCACGTATTTTGAGACAGGATTAACATTTCCCCCAGCTCTTGTTTTGCTATGCGACACAAAGCCAGTTCCTCTAGTTTGTTGTCACACAGTAACTCTGGAGTTTGTGATCTTCCTATTATCCTCACTTTGAAATTTTAGTTGAGTTGTAGATTCCTACAATATGGATAATTGGATCCATGCACAATATTCGGGAAGAGTACCCTGGATAACTATAAAATTAACTCCTCATTTCTGTTGAAAATCTTTTTATAATAAATCAAGTAATAGAATTTGCCTTTCTCAGGGTTGTATCCCACCTGTGGATTACGGCCATTTTCTGATTAACTAATACAAAACCTTTCTTCTCCTTTAGTGGTGACCTTTGAATTTTTATTATTGCCCACAGACACAAATTTGAAATTTTCTCTGTTCAGTGCCATTTCTCTGCAATTATAACCCAAGATGGTTGTTTAATATATTTACACTTCAATATTTTTAGATCATGTCTTCAGGACTAGCACTTGAAACTTCCTTACATTCCAAAATCTCTTAGTACTCGCTCAATATAATTTCCACTCTAACGTGCTCTGTCTACAACGACCAGTAATTTCTCACAGAGCATTATATCAGTTTATTCAAGTTGAGATATATTACACCTAATACATTTAACTTGTAAAAAAATAATAAAGACTAGTGCATACATTTCTCAAACTTTTTTCAAAAGAGAGCAAATCTTTTTCTCCTTTGTAGAAATGCATCTCACCTCTGATACTACAGTATCAGTGGCTAAATTTATTTTTAAATATCTTGACACTAATCTTACAATTTCATATTCTAGTCCTCTTAGAACTCTGGAAAGAACATGAAACTCAGAGTTTATTCCCCCATAAACAGAATAATTTCAACCTTTTTATTTCATGTAACTGTCTTGCCCTTTCTCACCCCTAAATCATATCACTTATTAAAAATTGAAGTAAAATATTACTTTAGTGGTGGAACATCCTTCCAGTCATTCCTATCCTTTCCAAGTGCAGTTTAGTCTCCCTTCTTCTCTCACCCTTATTTATAAGGCTAAAGTACCTTTTGTTCGTTGTTTTGAATTCCTTTCTGCTGTCTAACTTGGCTCAGGTTTTGCTATCTTATCATTTTAATACTCACTCTATACCTCATGAAATGTAGAATGTAATTTCCTTTGCTTAATAATCTTTCTATCCATATTCTCTAACTTAATCCTTAAATCGAATACCTTTTCTCACATTTTGTTCTTATTTTGAAGCTGATTAATTTTCAGGCAGGACAAGAGTGGGATTCTCTCCTTGGATAGAGTTACAATGAGTTTTTGCCCTACTGTCCCAAGGTAAAAAAAGTCTTGCCTGTATTCTGCCCTCCTGGCTCCTTAGTCCAGTGACATCATTCACTTAGTTTAGTCAGTGCAGAAGATTTCTAAGTCAAACAGTCAGAATTCAGAAGATATCTGTTCTAAATGTTTTTGTGCAATTTTACTCCCAAATCTTTTCACATACACATTATAAGATAGTCTTTATGAACTGCATCATTGTTTCATTCAGCCTCATGTGATGTACAATATAGACAGTATTTATTTGGTACGTAATTCATCAAACACTTTTTTAAACAAATTCTTTGGGTTTCTCCTATAATTACTTGGTGTTCATCACTCAGATCCTTCTGTTGTGCTCATCATCTGATTTAGTAGAGATATACACTGCTTTCATTTTCAGTAATAAGTTGCAGATACTTTATTAACTCAAATTCCAAGACTTTCAGTTGGAACTGTGAAGAAAAAAGGTTTTTTTCAAAAATGGTTTGTAATCAAACTTGCTAAATAGTTTTAAATGATTGCCTAAGGAATTGCTCCTTGGAATTCTCTCATTAGGGAACAGATAGGAAAGAGTTTTATAAGACAGCATTTAACACTTGTAATTACAGAAGAACATTCCATGTCCCTCTACATCTTTTTCCTTGTTTTGTGCACAAGAAATTTAGGTTCTCTGGCCAGGTCCAGGAAGAAGCTCTGTGCACTGGGTAGTGAATTCCAGACCAAAAAAAAAGTTAATTACAAGAAACAAATTATTTTTAAATTAATGATTTGGCTTTTTCATTATGGAATGAGAAGACTCCTTCCTAGTTCATTAGGTCCTGCTGCTAGGTACCTGACTTCTGGTTTCCACTGGATGACAGACTATCCAGGATTAAGCATTAATATGCAAAAAAATTAAGCTGGCATTTTTTAGTGTTTCTTGCTAAAAAGTTACAGGTAAAACTGCATAGCAGAAAAATCTGTCCCATGAAGTCCCATTTCCTCTCTGCTGCCTCTCCATTACCTCTTAACTAACTTTAATGTGGAAAGGACTGTAATACAGCACAGATTCCCTTCTCTACAAGGACATATCTTTATACCTTGAATCAAAACCAAGTAAGAATTATTTATTGATAGACACATGAAACATTAGTAGATATCTCAATGAATCACTACAAAACTGAGAACAAAATTGCATTGAGTTTCTATGTTAACTGTTTAGTGTTAACATAGAAATGTATTTCCAAATGTCCTGCGGATATTGCTGGCAGTTTGTACATATACAGTTTGTTCTACATATGAATGAAAGCTATCAAGGAATAAGAGAATTGTTTTGCAAATTTCTTAGGTTTTTGAAAAACTCTTTACTTAATTTTCTTGTTGGTGTTTCCCTCTCCCTTAAATGAATGGGAGTAGTATTAAATCAATCTATTTTCACTGGAAAAGAGGACTCAGGTTTTTTGGTGCAACTGAGATGACTCATTGCTGACTTATACAATGAAGTCAACAACTATTTTTTCTATTTGGACTTTAGTTGATCCTGCTTTATATCTATTTTGAAGGCTGGTTGTTTCACTAGAAAAGTATGAAGATCTGATAAGAACTGAGCCCAGGATAGCCAGCCAATTCCATGGATCACCAGGGCAGTATGCCATACTTTTTTTCATTGGAAACCCACTTTAGTCCCACAGATGGGAGGCAAGTCAGAGGAAAACATGCCAATACAGAAACAGAAGATCTTAGAAATAATGTTCATGGACTATGACTAAAAGTATTGTGTAAAACATAATATTGTTTCAGGGGCCATTAAAAAAAACACAGTTCAAATGCAGTAGAGCAGTTCCAGTAGAAGCAATGAAGGACCACCTTAGATTTTCAATATCTTCTCTATTACTTGGCATACTCCATGAGATATTGGCATTTTGCCACATCATTCATGAGGTTAAAATCCACTTTATGTTTACCCCTTAGTAGAAGTATCTTAACAAGTTTCCTGTAGGGAACATTCATGTGAACCTACCCCATTTCTCGCTCTACATAGGGTAAACAGTTCCCAAGATAGAATAATTGGCTCTCCAGCCTAGTGATCAAGACAATTCTTTCAAAGCCCTACAGCCTGCTGATTTCAATATTTCCTTTGTTCCTTGGGGCCCTCAGAGAGACAGGGGAATGAGAACATGAAGTCCCAACCTGGGTCTCTTGCCTGTTTTTGAGTACCCTCTTGATTCACTTATATGTGCTGAGAACTAATAGACCTCAAGAAACCAGGTCTTCTTAAAGAAATAAGGTTTTCAAAGCACTTTACAGAAGAAAAATTTAAAATTCAGCAAATGAATACATCATAAAAATTATTAAAATATGCATAATTAATTTATGGGAAAAATAATGGAATAATTATAATTCAGAAGTTATTATAAATTTTAAGAATTTTAAGATGTTAGAAAACACCAAGTGGACAGCTTGTTAAGGATAAATCCTGTTTAAGCCTTAGATGTTAAAAAATGCTGCTGTAAATTACAATTCTGCAAAGAAATGGAGGTGTCATTGCACTTTCAGATGGGAACTTGGTATATGAATATGAGTGCAATGTCAAATAAAAGCTGGCTCAGGAAGGAGTCTCTTCTATTACCTAATCACTAACATGAATTTGCACTAGTACAAGGAGGACATATGAATGCACTTAATGTCTCTGAGTGGACTTGATCTGAATTTTGTCCTAAAGCATATGAAATAATTCTCACCTAAATTAGTCTAGAGCTATTCTGTAGTCACTTTTGGTTCTGTGAATGTGAAGCATTAATTCAGTGATCATGTCTTTTGAGTCTCATTCCCTGAAATTAGTTTGTGACTCAAAGGCCAGTCAGAATTTGACAAGAGATCTTAATTTGTAAATCTTAGTGTTCTAGGTGTACCTTTCCTGCTTATTTCTGGAAGCAAACTTTTTACTCTATTTACAACACCTCTACCCTTGGTCCTAGAAAATTTAGAAGTTTTACAGGTGAAAAAAATTCTCAGAAGGAAATCTGAATCTCATTCCCTGTTTTCTTACTCTAAATGTCCAAAGTTAACTTTTATTTGTTTTATTCCAAAGGACAGTAATTTTAAGCATTTCACTGTGGAAAGGAATTTATTTTTCTCCATTTCACTTCCTTCTGCTCCACTGAAAAGAGAAGAAACCCTAGAATCAAACCCTGAGAACTCACGAACATGGAAATGGTCTACTAGATGCTTCAAAACTCAGACTATTGGTCAAGGTACCTAGAGGTTCTGACTTCAACTGGACAATCAGCTGAAGCTGAGAGAGTTTGGAAACTGTTGTCTCCATCAAAGAACCTGAAGAAACAAAAACCCTGTGGTCTTATAGGCATTGTTTACCAAAAATCTAAGCGAGTAGACACTGATGACACATTTCCAATAGATGGTATTGCTGTTCCAACACAAGAAACAATTTTGTTTACATTAGGTTTAAAAATTGCAACCTGTGCTAATTCTCTTGAACTCCTCAAGGTCAGAATGCATCTTTGATTAAATAGTGACTTTCTTTTTTCCTTATTTCTGATTATACTGAGGCCAAAGATAATGCATTAGGTATAACAACATCTGTATTGTCTACCAATAATTTAAGCCACTAGGAAATTACAAATTCTTGCACCCCACCACATTATAGTCCTAGTAGATGTGTGCATTTTACTATCTGTGAAAAAGTTCACTTTTGTGGGTACCAGTATTTTAGAACCATATTTCAATAAAATTGTTCCAGAATTTATCCATAAAAGAACCATAATGCACAAAAAAAATAATTTATGCTTAACAAAGGGTTGCTTGTATGTGCCTAATCTGAAGCTCATTGCTCACCCTACTACAAACCACAGTGGTTAGATCAGAAGAACTGAAGGGTGAAAGAAAGGGCAATCTCTTCTTCCTGAAATTACTAAGAGGACCATTTAAGTTATGTATACAAAACCTTTATTACTGTACTGAACATTAAAAAAACACAAAAACCTGCCCATTGTCAAGAGTTGTAGATAAATATGCAAATTTAAATATTTGGGAAATCCACATCATCTAGATGGAATAAAAATTTCTTAGTGTTTAGACAATTACAAGACTGTCATTATCATTCTAGTTATGGTCAACTTGTACTTATTATCTTATTGCCCTTTCCAGAAAAATCCATTGGTGATGTTATGATTTAAGAAACTCTTCATTTATACTGACATACTTTTAGGATGTTTACCACAGAAAAGAACACTTTTCATCAGTTCTTGATGGCTGGAAAGTATTTGATTTCCACAAACTATCTTTATAATTCCTTCAAAGGAATTATTTGGACAACAAATTAATTGAAATGAATTCCCTGCCAGCTGAGTCGGTTAATTCCCAAACTCACCATCCTCACAAATAATTATTTTGTCTCACAAAATGGAGAAGCACCTTCAGGCTTCAGTGTTGGTACAAGGTTGGCCATGAGTTTGTGGTGTAAGGAGGGGTTTCATCCAGAGACTGTCATTCAAAAATGTTTTGTATGGACACACAGATTTCTTTGATGGCATTATCACTCTGATAGCACTGCTAATGGTGGCAATCTCTGTCCAAGGTGCTTGCTCCTTGCACCACCTAGCAAGCTGCTCTCCTCTCTAGCATCTTCACAGTGAGCAAGACACAGGAGCTGATTCAGTAGAAATACAACTTTCTTATGTAGGAAATTTCCCAGCCAAATCATAGCTCTGATTCAGTTCTCTTCGTGGTTATCCAGCAGAGTGATCCCTACTAAAGAACAAGAGCATCTCTTAAGTTGTTTTAAGCAGAGGTGCCTGTCAAATGTTAGATTAATACCTTTTTCTTTGGTTTTGTTTTTTTTTGTTGTTGTTTTGGTTTTTTTTGTTTTTTTCTCCCTGAATTCTTATCAGGGAAGCTAAAGCATTTTATTTCAGAATAGGTTAATGCAATACTAAAAGCTTGGCCACAGCCCATTAGTGTACTGAACTGTTTATCTGGAGAAGTGACAACTCCATATGATTACTCTTAGGGACCATCAGCATTATGATTGGTTGAGGATGAGAATGAACAGTAAAAAATACCCTGAAAACTCCTTCCTCGTTACCTCAACTACTGACATTTGAGATGGGAGAAAGAGGACAGTGAAAAGTGGTGGAATTGGTTTAAACGGCTTTCCAATAAAAGCTTATTCTATAAAAACAGGTCTCCAGCCTAGATTCTTCTTCCTAAATGCAACAGAGAGAAATGAAGCTGAAATAGAAGCAGAAGCCTACATTGAAGGTCCTGTGCTTACCTAACTTCTGGTCAGCAAAATCATGAAGAGTGAAAGAAGCATTTGGAAATCTTCCACTAAGCAGATCTACTAGTGGAATTCTTTTCACATTTAGTCACCTGTTTCCACGAATTTTACAAACCTGCTAGAAGAATGAGTGATAGAGAGGATGAATAGAACTTCTGTATTTGTTTTGTGGAAACATTCTGCTGCTCACTACCACTGTCTTCAATGTCCTCAGCAGTAAGATGATGAACCAAAGCAAAGCAAACTCTAAGGAACATGTGAAATTCTAACTTAGAGACTTCAGCTCCTTCTGTGAGGACTTTTTGGAACTGATTTTAAAATCTCCTATACCACAAGAGCATATTAGTCCTGAAGACATAGAATCACAATATGAACAAATCATTTTTTAACAGCAAGTGTAAGAGGTATATATCTAAAGAACATTATGAAAAAAAAAGCAGATATTGAGTTGATAAAACACCATTGAAACTTTCTGCACAAAACCTATACTGACAAGAGAATAATACATTTAAATCCTTTTTTTTTTTATTTAAGCCAAGAGCTTCAAAATATTCAAACAGTGTAGATTAAGTTATTTTGTCATTTTGCCAAAGGTTTAAATGCAGTTATGAAAGGTTTCTGCTAATTTCATATCCACTAACAGGCCCAATTTTTAGACTTCTTAGAGCTTTTCTCACCCTGATTTTTCAGAAGTACTTTATCAGATTCTCCATTGCTTAGTAATTACATTGAACTCAGGGAGTACAGAGTGAAAATAGTCTATGGAGTCATGGTGAGTTTTATGGTCTTATAGAGACCATAATTACATGGCCCCTGGCCTTACAAGAGGAAAAAGTGTTAGAATCTCACCTAAGGTTTTGGAATTCCCTTTTACATGGATGAGTTTAATACCCATGCTCTGCTTCTCAAAACTATTATACCTTACTTCAAGGAGGCAGGGAAATTTGAAACAAATGTAGAAACAATAACCATAAGAAATATATACTAGGCAGCTGGAAAGGAAATGTGAAGCACTTTAATATGCATAACATGGTACTACTACTTCTTTCACAGAGTTAAACACAAAAAAATAGAAAGAAGCATATCAATAAAGGCAAATTTGTATTAATCAAGTCCCTGGGTGACAAAGGACAACAGATCATGAAAAGATGGCTGAAAAAAAGATTACCATTTTGATAACAATACCCAAGACATTAAATAAGGAAGAAACAAAAGGAAAAAAATTACTCATTGCACACTTACATTTATTTATGTCGCTTTCTTCTCCCTGCTATTCTTATGAATAATTTTTCTGGAAAGAAATTGAAACAGATTGAATTACATTGCTCTAGAAGTTTGATATATTATTAATATTATTAATATCCATTGTAACAATCCAGTGAACTTTGTAACTTTAATGCATATATGATACAGATTTTATTTTCACTGTTATTCTGAAGCAAATAGATATGGGGCTTTCATATTTTTGTTCACCTATATGGAACTTTCCCTTATACAAGACAGAGGTTGGCACCACACATTTCAAAGTCACTTTGCAACATGCAGGATCTCCTATCATCATCTTACCCTTACCTTGGCAGTTAGAGAGCTTGGTAGTTTGACAGCATGAGAGATTTTTGATCTTCCATTCTGTAGCCTTAAGTTTCATAATTGCCCCCTGTTAATGATATGAAAAGACTTCTTCTTTCAACTATGGCAAACAGGTGATCTCTGCCACTTTGTCACAAACCTCTGTGCTGCCTCTTCAGCTCTAGATTTAGTCTCGGTTACTCAAATCACATTTTACACAGAAGCACACAAGTTCCCCCGAAAGAGGACTTAATGCACCTCCCTGCCAAAAAAAATGCAGAAGTCTGTACAGCTATTTGGAAGCATGTGATATTTATCTAATATATATATTAATATATTTTATCACATTTTGATAGAAAATCTATGGGGTAGTTCCTAACTAGTTAGAAGTCAAAGCAAATTAATTTAGGGATTTGAACAAAGTATCTCAAGGTAAAACCACCTGCAAACTTACTCTGCTCTCAGCCTACAGAAAATGCCCATCAAGAGCTCATTCAAAGCAGTTTATCCATTGCTGACCTCAAGTTAAGACCATTTCCACAAACAGCAAGCCCTGTGTGACTGATCCTTAACACAGCTGAGCTAACCCAGGCAGCTGGTTCAAGAGCCCAGGCTCATGAGGATCCCTGCACAACTGAAGTACTTGTGAATTCATCATAGCAGAAGATTCAGCTCCCAACGAAGTGTGAGGGTTTTTTTCTTGAGAAGAAAGAATAAAACAAATATTTCACCCTGCAAATGGAGAGTATACAGTGCTCAAATACTTTTTTAAGGAAAGCCTTGTGCTTTAAACATAAAAAGGATGCCTGTTAAAAAGCAGGAAATGTACAGTTTGTTCTGAGCCGGAGGCTAAGGTCAACAGAACCTTATTGGTGCTAAGAACATTTTACACAGAGAGCTGTCAAAGGAGGATGCTCTGGTTGCTAGCCAGCTCTGGAGGAAGGTCAAACCAATGCTGTCCTACATTTTTCTCACATAGCAAGCTTTAAATGAGTGTTTTTCTCCTGTTGTTTTTAACTAGTGAGAATTTGCTTTTTCATAAGGGACATCAGGCCTGTTGGTGTGGAGAATCAGTTTGAGGAGTATGTATGATGCTCTTGCCAGAAGTCCACGGTGCTGATGGAGAGATTTATACTTGAGTATGGTCAGTGTCCTCGGCTTGCAGCTGCAATGGATTATTTCCAACATTTTTTGAAAGGTCACTTGGTGCGTTTCTGTGTCAGCATTGTCAAGGATTTATGGACAGCAAGTAAAGGTCAATAATGCACACAAAATGGCCTGCCAAAATGAGTTGTTATCCACTAGTGGGTTTTTGCCCTCCAAAGTTCCACTAAACTGGAGACAACATACAGAAAATGCACTTGTTAGTTTACCATGCTGTTTGAGAATTTTTCAGCACAGCTCAGGTCTTCTGCTGAGCTATGAAAAAGTCCTCTAAAAGTCAGAGTAGGAAAAATTTCAGTATATATCATCTTCATAGTCCTTTTTTCTTTCATGTATTTCCCCATTATAATGCAGTGGATTTTCATGCATGTCCAGGTTATGCATGTTAAAAGAGAACTGATTGTATTCAGAGATTAATTTGCCAATTTATGTTACGTTGCTACAGTATCCTTAACTGTGCAATATTTTCATTAAAGAGATGCTGCTGTCTGTCTTGTATTAAATTAAGAAATGAAGAAGTGTGGCAAGTTGATATTATGAGATGCTTTTTTCATGGTTAATGGTAAAGACTGGACTGTGTTGTCACATCTTACAACAGTAACCGCCAATGGCTTCACACGAGGAATGGAGCACAAAGATAAACTTCACCCCCATCCTCACCATCCAGATTGCATCCAGACCATCAGCTGACTGACCTATCCTCCATCAGTTTGGATCCATTTAGCTTTTGGCTTATAGTCAAAAGCTATAGCTCTAGGAAATACAGAAGAGGAAGACTGACAATGTCACCTGTCAACATGCACAGAGATCCACTGAGCTCAGACCCAGTGCAGCAGCCTTCATCACACCCTGCTCAGCCTGCCATGCCAGTGGTAGCACTGTTCTCACAAACACTGCTAAAAAACACCATCCCCAAAGCAAAGATGTGTGATGAGCACTGAGGTACTCCCAGGAAGAGGGGTCACCAAGTCTCAGCACAATGACCTCCTCCCATGTTGTCACTTCCCCTTGTGCAGAGAGACAAAACCCAGACTCCTCTTCTGTAATCCAGCCAGGAGATCCTTCAATAAACAGAGTATTGTTCCTCTTAAAATCCCTTACTATTTCCCCAGGAATATGACTGCCTTTTCCTTCAGACTTTTCCTGCCTCTTTGAGACACCAAAAAGGGCTCTCTGCTCTGACTCCTTTCTTTGGCCTTGGTTGAGAAGGCTGAGTGACTGCTTTCACCTGGTTACCTGTTTAAAGCTGCAAAAAGACACAGGCCCCCAACTAGAAAGCCCTTTGGGCAGTTTGGTATTTGTGCCCCGCCTCCCAAACTACCATGTTTTTCATCAGATGAAGGTCCCTCCCTCAACCTGCTTCTATTTTCTTGCTGTTGCTAAAAAAAGTTATGGAATTACATCAAAGACTAAATGAAAGTAAAAATGCCTTTTTTTGTTTCTTCTGTATATAATGTTACCAATTTCTGTGTCTGTACTCTTTTCAAGAAAGTCAGGCAATCAGAATTCTCCTGTTATGGTTTCATTCCTTAGCCATTGTTTGTGCTGTTGTTCCAGCCTGCCCTAGTGTGAAAATCCACTAGGCAATAATTATTGTATTATATTTTATATTACATTAGAAATGAGGCAAGCAGGCTTACTGTGATTTTCTCTCCATGAGCTCAAGGAGTAAAATGGAGATAATCAATATGAAGAGAAACTACTTTTAAATCTCAGAGCGGTACTTCATTTTGAGTTTTGTTCATTGCTGGGATTCAATCCAAGTTTAATGAAACAGAATTTCTCGGTCATATTTCCACATTACATTTCCATCTTTCATTAAAGTAGAGCCAGGAAAGCACTTAAGCACATGCTTAAAACTTCAAAATGCATTCTCAACATATTGCCTAATTCCTGTGATATTTTTGTTCACTGGGGGTCTTCACAAGTTCAGACTAATACTAGAAGTTGGCTTTGATTTAGATAAAAGCATTCTTGTCCTAAATGAGGTCAAATACAGCAAGGCCAAAACCTGAAATCTTCACATATGCTGTGGGAGACAGATACTATCATTCTTCCCTATGCAGCTAAAACTTTGGCCAGTTACACACAATATGAAGAGAAATATCTAACTCCTCTAAGTTCCTTGCCACAGACAGCTGGCCCACTTGCTGGTCCATGGGCTAGGGTGGCTCAGATTCTAACACCAAGGGCAATGACTACTGCCAGCAGAGTGGCTTGCCAAGTACAGCGCTATCCAAAATGAGCTTTAAAAACAGTAAAAGTGGCAGGTCCCAGTTTTTGGTGGTTTTTGTTTTTTTTTTTTTTTTTTAAGAAAGCCCTGAGCTTTTGTTGTTATAACTGGTTTCTCTCTGTCAAAGAAAGGGCATTTTGTACTTGAGGATGTTCTCTCAGTTACTTCCTTAGGGACCCCATGTCCTCACATAAATTGCAGGATTTCCTAAGTAGTTCATGAACAGGCCAAATTTTAATCCAGTTTCAAAACAATATTTTCTTCAGTAGTCTTTTTGAGGAAGGTTCAGCTCCCCGTGAGCAGGAGTACATTATTTCAATACAGTGGAACTGAGACCTTTACAGGGGTTTAGGCTGCTCTTTATATCTTCCAGAAAACCTTGCTCTGAGCTGAATCACATACTCCCAGCGTCTGCTCCTTATTCTCACCTGTTCTCCTTCTTTCACCTGAGGAGTTAGGTAATGTCTGGCCCAAGTACAATAAGACCCCCGCCCCTTTTAAAGACCATCTTATTCTAGAACAACGTTGTTTATGTGTTCCATATGGCTTATCATTAGTGTTATCCTTGATTCTCTGTCTCCCACTTTCCTCTTGTGCAATAAAAGAGATGAAGTAACACATTGTAAAAGAATGTGTTTGCAAGATAGAATAGACATCTGTCTCTTTCTTTCAGAGGCTGCTACAGGAACACTGTTGCTACCTGTTTTGCCAATTTGACCCCAACATGTCTAGGGCCTCTCAGAGCAATTGTGCGTGAACACATCAATCTGTTCATGAGCAATAGCTCTGTGCCTGAGATGGCCATTGATTTTTTTTTTTTTTGCACTGTTACTGGCACACTTGTCAAAACCTGCACAATTAATTGTTGGTATTGTTAAAAAAGATGTTAAGGAACTTTGGGGGAAGATGTGATCTGATCTTCCTTTATTATTTTATAAATTTTTGTCTTGCTTTTTTCAAAGCCCTGCATGCTCGGGCAAGTCCAAGAAGATGCTTCTACTTGAAACTGAAGACTGCTTTTTTTTAACATTTCCAAGAATAAAACCAATCCACTCCAACTAGACCACAATAAATTGCCTTAGATCTGACTGTGACAGATCTAAAAATCAGTAAGGATAATTCCATCAATTAAAACCACCTGCTGTTTAATTTATGACAGCATCTAATAATCAATGAGCACAGTCTACATGGTTGTAAGACAGGCTCATTTTGCCTTCTCTTTCTCTTTTACACAATTTTAATTCAAGAATACCTTCTTTATTTTCCTCTTTTAGTCTGCTGTAAAGCTACGGAGGTGGACAGCTTCTGACTGCAGTGAAGGCAACCTCCTATCTTGTGCTGCAGTGGCTGGGAATCAGGCACAACTTCAAAACTGGTCTTTAACCACATACCTGGTGCCCTGTCAAGGTTAACAATGTCTGGAAATCAGTTTGTACGTCCCATTTCACTGTCTGCTAGACATAAGGCCATGGGGAAAAAAAAAAAGCAATTGGTAGTATGTCTTCTCTTATCATTGTATGGAAAAGGATATAGAAACATAAACAACCCCAAAACTTCTGGATTATTTGAGAATAACCTGATCTTAATGAAGATGTAAATGGTATCAGAATCTGAAGCATAGACTCTAATCAGAAGATAAATTATTGTTTCTCTTCTGCTTCCTAAGGGATCAGAATCATAGGCACATCTTGTGTTTCATCCTAGACATTAGAAAAAGACATTTTTAAAAACCCTATCTATTCTTTTCTCTTCACTGAAGACCTGGTGTGTCACTGGTTACTCACAGAAAACCACTGCTGGATTTGCTGAAATATTTTTGGAATGAGGTATGTAGAGGTGGGTAGACTTGTTATCGTGCTAAAATTATTTTTCTCATACAAAACATAGCAGAGCAACCAACACAGATAAACAAAAGCACACTAGTTGCTAGTAAGTCCTCTCAATCTTTCTTTTTAAATTAGAGGAAGCTTAAGTTACTGTGTTCCTGCCAATTTCATTTTGTGGTCTTGTGGCTGTGCTCCTTCTACACACATCCATCAGTTTCCAGACAGAAATTTGTTCTATAGATCTGTGTGCCTCTTTGTTATCCTTGTAAGAACCTGAACGACTCTTGCCTCAGTCATTTTTCTATTGTCTACCTTCTGAAATCTCTTTTATTTGGATTTTTTCTACAAGGTCAGGAACAAAATAAATTAAAATCTATGGGAAAATCAAAATGTTTTCTCAGATTGTCATGGGTTTTGGGAGTAAAACTGACCAGCTGACCAAGACATTGACTAGATTATTCATAGTTGCAGTAGTTCAGCAACAGATAACCACTTTCCAGGGCATGGAGGTGTACAGATGCTTGTTATTTTAATATCAGTGCCTCTGCCTGACAGTAAAATGAATTGGAAGTGTTTTTGAAAAACCTATATGTATAATACACTTACACCAAGACACATTTGGACCGCTACACTTCTCTGTTTAACACTAAATTACTAAATTACATGCTGCCAAAGTCTCCTTTTCTCTAGCATACTCACTGATGTGTAATTTATGGTGTCATGCATTTCCATTCTGTTACACATAAATTACATGTTTGCTGCAAATAAAAAGATAAGTGCAATCCATATTGCAAATGCATTGTGCCACTAAATTTACATGCTTTCTCCTTGTTCTTCTTCACCTCATGGAATTTATGTGCTCATTGTAGCAACGTCTGGTATCACAATGCATTTCCTTTTATCAGTTATATTTGGATTTTAAAACTAGCTGGTTACAGTTTATGACAATGTAATACATTGTCATAGCAATTTCCACTATCTCCCCAAATAATTTCCAAGCTATGGTAACAAAAATCCCCTGAACTGAAATATTACACTAAAAGTAAGGACACTGCTTGAAAATACACATATTTTTTCCTCTAATGTTATTAATATTCAAGAAAGCATTCCTAAATCAGGTTATTATTTTTAAAAAACTAAGTCATTTTACAGATTCAAATCCACTTGTAATAAGACATTTTCTTAATCTTAGTTTATCTCCTAATGCAGTAGACCATCTAGCCTTTTCAAGGCACATAAAGTGATATACTAATTAGATTTGAATGGATGGTAATGGTAATGGTAATGACATAACTTTAAATACAATAAAACAAGCAGTTCTGTGAGGAGATAACCCACTGAATGTCACTCTCTAAGGCCTGGCGTCTTGTATCTATGATTCCATGTTCAGATGTTGTGTAAAAGAAAATCTTGTGTCTCACTTTACTTGAGCTGTGGCACAGATGGTCTCTTGCTTCTCTGCAGCATTCTATTTTTACAAAGTTTTTGAGAATTGAGATTCACATGTGGTTGTATGAGCTTCATTCTCTTATGAAATTATGACAACTAGAAAAAGAGGTTTGGAGATTTTTCAGTGGAACAAGTCAGTACAGCCTCACTTACCTCAGTGAACTGAAATGACTTGCTGAGAAGCCAAGTGCTAAAAATAGATAGTAATTAAAATGGAAATATTGGGCTGGACAAACTCCACCTGAATGCTCTCTCTCCTCTGCATCTCCTTGAAGTACACATACCATGTAATTGAATTTGAATGAATTATTCACATGTTCATAAAGTAGTATGTTTTTAAGTGAGCATTAAAAACGGCACTTTAAAACATCCATTGTGTACGTACCCTGTAATCAAAATACAGGTAATTCCTTTAAGGCATAAACAAAAAGTTCAGTTCTCACTCTTGACTTTTTGATGGTATTCCTGTAAGAGTGCCGTTCTGGTGCAGGAAAAACAATGCCATGAAAAAAATGGAAATGCTATTTCTCTGTTTACTTCCATCACCTTCTGATAAACTACCAGGATATGCTCACAGTAATTTGCAGTGTTATGGAGTATCTGTATTTTACCCATCCCTATGAAGCCGTTACCTAATCAAGTCTTACATAATAAGTAAATAAACTAAAACTGAAATATGATCTATTGATATTGTTTGAAAATTATAATATTAAATCAGGTCTGTTTTAAAATGTTTCCTGTGATAAATCACAATTTGTTGAAAATTCAATTGAGTGAATGTTTTTTAAAAAGAGAAGCAGAAAACAGACAACTTCAGTCCTTTTAAAATTGTCTCCATAAATAATAACTTATTCAATTAATCTGATTCAGTACATTAATCAAACATTATTGATTAGTATACAGAAAATGTGATGTGCTGATGTGGCTGGTGAGGGAGTTGCTTAAGCTATAGAAGTCTTTAAAAAATTCCTTCCCCCAGAAGGGTGATCTCAGGTGGGATGTTAAATGTATGCTCAGCCACTGGTTGCAAGTCACTAAAGCAAACACTGAAGCACCTTGGTGAAGGCAATTGGAGCCTCAATACTATCAACTGACAGTTCTGCTCAGTGACCCTCTCAGATCTCAGAAAAGGTCTTTTCAGATTCTGGGTCTTGCTTTATTGATTTCAATCAGCAGCTTTTCCTAAGAGCCCCATTTTGAAATAGCCCTGCCTGAATTTCTACCTGAATTTCTACTCTCTAGCCCAAGTTTTATCTCATGGTTTTTGTTCACATTTGACATCGTTCAGATAAATTACAGGAGAGGATTTTTTACCCACTTTTTTTTTTAATTATGTTTGTTCCTAACACAAGTAAATCTGTTTACTTATGCTTTCAGTCACTCTATTGAGGGAGGTACACTGACCTGCCTCAAGTGTTGTTTTCAAAATGTTTTTACATTTTTGGCCATGCTTCAGTGGGACCAAAGTATTTCTGTCAGCGACTTCATTAATGCCAGGATTTTACTGCTGGCTCTTGACTACTGCAGGCAGCCCACTCACTCACCACTAAACCCCCATGCTTTCCTCTTATCCCTGACAACAGAGAAGCAGAGGTTTTGGTAGCCCACACACTACAGTGGCACAGGCTGGAGAGGGACAGACAGCTGCTGCTCTGCACCAGAACACAGAAGTCAGAGCAGAACAGAAAGTCAGCCCATCGTGCTTCTCCCCCGTGGGAGGCTGCACCCACTGCACCGCATCGCCAACGGCACGGAGCAAAGCACGTGGGGAGAGGCAAAGTCACTTAAGCCATGTTTGCACGTCCTAACTTCGATAGCTCTTGGCATAAATTAGAGCAGCCTAAAGGGCTTTTTTGATGGTTAATGTTCAGGAAGAGGGGAATGAGTATTTCAGACAGTAAAAACGTTTCAAAGTTTTTCTCATTTGCTGTTGTTTTTTTGTTGATGCTTTTTTTAAATTAAGAAAGCTATCGGGAAATCCTCAGCAGAAACTGAGAATGGGTTCCTGATGGCTGGCTGGATTTTGCCAAAATCCATTTTAAGGTTTACTTAGAGTAAGCTCAAATCAGGTTGCCATATGGAATTACTCTGTGCAGCAATCTGACCTAGAGCAAAACTGAACAAAGCTGAGACTATTTACTAAACTCCTAAAGCACTGGCTGTTTTGCATCTCTCCCACACTGGATCTAATTCCGTAAGTAAATAAGCACATATTAAGTTAAAAACCCAAGTCAATGAATAGACCAAATGTTGTACACAAGTAGAGTTGTACACAAGGTAGGCTCTTTCATGACACACAAAACACAGCCAAGGGTCAACATTCAAGCCTGAGACTGTCTCAAAGCTTGTTGGCACCTGCAGTTTAGCATATTTACTACTGTAGCCAAGAAGATTGATCACAGGAAGCCAAAGCTGTTCAGTAAAAAAAAAAAAAAAAATAAGAATCAGCTGTTTTCTATGAGAAGCCTGTCAGATAACCAGCCTAATGAAACCATGAACATTTCTCTTGAGCTCAAGAAACACTCATGCAGAAGAGGATCCTGGAGTCATTCTAATACTTTTCAGTTGTTTTAGAGGTTAAATAAAAAACAGCAGAGAAGAAAGGCTTTGCATTTGTGATTAGGGAAAAGTCAGAAATGTAACATCAAAATTCACAGTTTTGCCCTTGATGAAAATAGACTTAACACTTAGGCTGTATTTTTCACCTCACTAGTGCTCTCCAAATTGAAAACACAAAGGATGCCTTTCACTGGTATTCTTTAAAAAAAATGACACAACTGTCCCACAGAGAAACCAGACAGACAAAACACAGTCCTGTTTTTGTTAAAATAATTCATAACTTGATGAAATGTCCTGTGTCAGAATCAAGAAGCTTCAAATAAAAAATGCATCTAACTCCTGTCAAAACTGTATAAGCTGTTTGCAGTCTCGGCTCTCCCCATCCTGGGCTCCAAATGGATGCAATAGTAAAAGAAAAGAAGCAAAAGGCTTAGCAGACAGCAGTCTTAATGTCTTTTGACAGGACACATCACCAATTTAGAAAACACTGATATTCATGCATGGAATTTTGGCTAACACGGTGTCACCAGCCATAACTCTGGTGCATAAAAATACCCTTTTACTTGCCCTTACCAGGTAAAGTAAAATTGCCTTACCTGGTGCATGAAGGCAGGACTCCACTGGGCAAGCATTTACTCTGTGTGATGACAATAAACTCTTGCATCGTCACAGACAAAATTGATGATAATAAAACAGCTCATGATAATAATGCATAAATGAAAAATAGTTATGAGAAGAACAGCAATAAGGAACATTTAATTATTTGCGTGTAATTTAATACATGTTTAGAAAATTACACAATTTTTAAGTTTCCCTCTCACATGCATCTGGTTGTAGTGTTTGTTGTTATTCTCAAATACAGGTGTATATCCTCTGCTCTCAGTTTTCATCTTTACCGTCTATTTGCAGGCCAGAAGTGACGACGTTTTGCAATGCAGCTAAAGTAGCTTGCATATTTGGTATGCTGAAGGCATCTGTCATCTTTTATCTGTGGATTTTCTGAAAAGTTCATCACCTCCATTCCCTCAACCAGTAGCTTTCTTGTAGCAGAACTAATGCCTGAGAGAAAAAGATTGCAGGATTCTGAGAATGACATTGACACCAGCTGCATAAAGGAGGAAAA
>QUSF01000002.1:36393595-36477680 GCA_003676055.1 Chloebia gouldiae
GAGTAAGGTTATTCTTTCAATTTAAGAATTGCTTTGCAAATTTGTCCAGAACCACAAACTCTATGCCCATGGGGTGAGATTTCATATAATGACTAGAGGATTTTTTATTTATTTAAACAAAAGAGATGCACTAAGATTGTAATGCACAAAAACCCCATAATGCACCATCCACTGACATCAATAAGAAATGGTTTGAAGGAGCTGTGGTCACTGTATTTGCAGTAGTTGCAAAACATTAATTTCATGTTAATAGTAAACCAGTATAATATTAGAGAAATGATGCTATACAGCAATTTATATTGTTTCTATTCCAAAACCCAGCATATATACCTTATATAAAATTATAACCTTTAGCTAATGCAATACATTTGAAATTTATTTGGTTCAAATGCTTTGCATTTTTCAATTTTGCAAGATATTTCTTCCCATCTGATTTGGAAAATGGAGAAACATATAAAAAGAGATTATATCCTTGAAGGATACTAAATGAAAATTTGAATTATATAAATATGTAATGGAAAAAATAAGCTTTATGCCATATTGAAAAGCACATGTAATATGAGCTGCAGTGATATTATATGCTATAATTAAGATTGCAGACTTGCTTTCATGTAGCATGAAGCATGCAGAGTCTATGTTTGCAAAACTCAATGCTTTCTGTCAATTAAGAAGAAATTCCTGGCTATCTAAAGAAGCAGGATAGCAAACAAGCTGACAAAAGACATTAATCTCCAGCATACTGAAGTGCTAAGGACTGCCAGTTGCTGGAATCCCATGAGGGGAGAGAGCTTCAGCCTTTGCTTTTAACACAACATGGCTGCATTTAGAGATATCTCTACTGATTTATTCCATTCATTACAGTGCAATTTTTGCCTTTGTAGTGGACTAGAACTATTGAAAATAGGAATAAATAACTACAGTCTTGGGATCACTGTAAATAAGGATGGGAGACTTTTATTGCATGGCGCACAGGCCTTTTTTTCTAGGTGAAGTCATGTAGCATCTTATGCTGTGCCTGTTCTTATGAGTTTTCTATTTTTCAAAGGTGCCTGTCAGAATGCAAATGCAACAGTCACCAAAGTGTGGTTTCCTGGCTACTTGTGGCCATTAGACCACAGCCAGGGAACTGCAGCTGGTCTGCAGAACTCTGTTGCCTTCTAACTAAAAGCTTGATAGCAAGAGTCGTTTGTGATCCCAAGAAATTTGAGTGATGAGAAAACCCCATTCATTCAAACAGTTTAGGAGAACCTTTTGTAATACAAAGTAATATTGACACTTAGGTGTGGTTTTATATGTACTTGTAGGGATAGTATGATACCATGTACCTCTATTCTAATTTGCTTTGCAAATTGTATTTTAATACTGTAAAATGAGACTCCAAGTACAAGTTTATTATATTATTCATAGGAACAAGTGAAATAAATATGTATCCAGAACTAACTTTATCAAAAATACTTTCTTATTCCTATGCTTTAGGAATATATACAATTGTTGGGCTGAAAGAAGTCCATTTTGGTCCATTTCTTCCTCTCAGTTAACAGTTGTCAGCATTTTTCTTCCCCTCGATTACTTGCCTTGTTGTTATTTTAAAACAAACAAACAAACAAACAAATCTATCTGCTTCTCTTTTTGACCTTCATTATCCATTTGGCAACGAGTCAAATAAACTCCTAGCCAAATCATTTTGTTCTAATTTTGCCTTGGCTATTATTCAGTGCTCTGTCTCTCATTTCTGCCACTGGTTCAAATAGTTTTAGACCATTATTTATCTCTCCTCTGTGCAGAGTTTGGTGCACATCAGTGACATTACCCCTTACTTCTTTCCCTTACAAAGATGACAGACCCAGTTTATTTAAAGTTTTTATTAGCTCTTTCAGTCTCTTTATCTTTTGCTGAGCTCTGCTCCACCTTTTTTGTTACGAGGTTTAGATAATAAAGACCAGACTCTGTTGTTCTCCCTTGTGTTCAACGTGCATTTCACCAGGAGCGATCACACTGCAGTCAACAAAGGTTGCTTATGGAGTAAGGTACTACTCAATTAAAGATTCACAATCTGCTTTGGAGTGATCAGGTCTATACACAGTATTCCAAGTTTAGAGAGGTAATTTCCTCTGCTTTCAAGTACATTTCTACTTACGTGGTTTATAATGTTATTATTTAGCTTTTGCTTCTGATTAGTTTTATTTGGAAACAGTATTTTTAACCCACCCATAGCATGCTGGTTTATATTTAGTCCCATTGATGACTCAGTCCCATATGTTGAGTTTCTGAATGTTACAAATTAAGCTAGTCCTAGAGCTAATCTCATTTTAGTAACCACCTCAGGTCCCCTTTCCTCCACACTGGCGTAAGAGGGAGCAGTGGTCCCTCCTGTTGCAGTCAACTTTGGGACCATATAAATGCCATACAAAAAAGGACAGCTCTAGCAATTGTGACTACAAATCCCCTATTTTACATTTTTAGCATATGTTTGCATTTATTCTTTTCCAATCAATCAGTCTCTTTGTTCATGAGGCTATTAAATTTTTTTTAAGTTCCTCTGCCTCTTTTGATGTCTTGTATAACTCCAGGACAGGGCCTGATAATACCAGCATTCTTAATACAATTTAATTCCTTGGAACACTGATTTTCTGCTATTTTTTTAATGTACATATGGCTGATTTTGATATCCATAATATTTTCTGATATTCATTAAATCATCTGCTGCAGTCAAGAAGAGAATTCATATTTCTTTATCAAGGTCATGCCTGTTACTTCACTGTGTTACAGACAGAGTAGTTATGGTACTCTATAGTCATTTAATTTACTCCAAAATTTTATCAGAAGTTATATAAACTGCCAAAAAGTTGTTACCTGTTCTTGACTCATGTATTTTTACATTTATGCAACTGCATTTGTATTTTAGAGTAATATTTCTATGATTCTATTGAGTTCCTTCTGTGTTTTAATTCTTATTTTATAATTATTACTAAATGGCATACATAGCTACAGGGTTAAGTGTTTTTCTTGGACCACTCCTAGTTCCAGTCTATTCTCCCTGTTTCTCCAGGCAACTGTCTTTCATTTCACTCCACTACCCACCATGGACAACCTTTCAAAAACATGAGAAACATCTCCCATCTCTACAGCAAGACAAGCAAGTCCTTTGTGTTTCTCAAAACTACAGTGAGAACACCCCTCTCTTTTTAATACAGTAGAAGTAAATATTTGACCATACTAATCATAAGGACTCTTTTCAAATTAAGCATATGTAAATAGCTATGTTTGTGAGTACACAAGGACATAATTTGAGGAGTTCTCTCTTCTTTCTCCCTTTTTTGATTTTATATTGGTCAGCCACAGATGCTTTATACCATACAGCAGCATAACATACTTGGCCTTTGGGGAGTAAACAAATCACCAGAAATACACATTTTGTTATGTATTTTGAAGGAACACATCCCAACTTCCTGTGTAAAAAGAGTTCTGGTACCTATGCAGTTCAGAAAATCTGCCCTTGGCAGAGTTTCCAAAAAACACTTCTTACACAGTGTGGATAAACTGCTCTGCCACAAGTACTCCCTGTCTGAATCTCTTCTATCCTTCTGAGCATGCATGGCACCAACTTTGAGTTAACTCCATTTACTCTAACCCTGCATGCCAGTGCATTTTTTTTAAGTAATGTGTTTTACCTAACTTATCCCCCCCAAACTTAGGTTCTTCTTTCTAGTGCACTGTGGTATGGGAAATGCTGGTAAGGACAAGGGCATGAAAACATATAATATCTTCCAATTAGATCTCAAAGGTTATTTTTTAATGCACGAAAGTTTTTAGAAAAAAAAGTGTCAGCTTCCATTGGTTATTATAACAGATGTTCCCTTGTGTCCTTGTGCTGGATCTTGCTGCATCCTTAAGTGAGAAGTCACATCAAAGTGGGATCCATTACAGCCTAGTGAATAGTTTCTAATTGTTTCAGTGTCATATAGATGCTCCAGGGCATACCCGGTCAGTGTGTAAGCATGCTTATCAAAGTACTGCCTGTGGGAGCTGTAATAATTTGGAGAGGCTGCTGGGTGGTCTCCTTGGGTTTGATGAGGGGACATGTCTGAATGCAGGTAGTCTTTAGCAAGAACCAAACTAGATTTTGATATTCGATCAGAACTGGGGCTGCTTATCCTAGACAGTGTCGTGGGGCTGTTGTCATAGTCATTTTCATGTGGGCTCATAATCTTTCCATCTCGCTGCTGGATGTGTTCACAAGGAGGAGTGTTGGCAACTGTTGGAACGCGGCAGATGTCCGCTGCCAACTGCTGCTGAGGGTAGCTTGCAAAACAGAGAGTGTGCTTCTTCCCTGTGCCATTAATGGAGACCAGTGGGTCAGGAGTGGTTTTCCGCAGCTGTAGCCTGTTTTCTTCTTCTTTAATCATTTGCTGGGTGGCTCTTATTAGAGTTTCAATTTTGCTGGGCTCATGTGGACTGTTCTGATACTGCTCAGTGCGGTATCGGTCCCCTGACTCACTGGCAGAGCCAGGATCAGGTGAGCTAACAACACTGTCCTCATCCCAGTGTCCTCTTCCTAGGAAAGAGAGAAAGGAGACAAGCACTGAGGTTTAAGTGATCTTGAAGAACATGTAATCTGAACCTAATTTCACACACAGAAAATTAAGTCAGAGGTGGGTCATAAAAGTCAGCCAAAAAAATCCCCTTGCTTTGCAGTGACAAACTCTAGTTTCCAGTGTCTCCACTTGAAACAAATAACACAGCTGAAAATATACAGAGATCTAAGCACCTCAACACAGGAATCTGGTGCCACCTGATACACTTTTGGGTAGCCAAGTACCTGCATAAGCCCTGCAGGTATGTAAGCAACTCGAAAGCAACTCTGTCTTTTGGAGCAGCTAGAGGCCAGGCAGGGTATCCTAGGGCATGTCAAAGTGCCCTCAATGCCAGTATTCAGGCCCCTGGCCCCTTACGAGTGAATTAGGGCCATGGTAAAAATAAAAACCTCAGGGAATTACAAATGTACAATATTCCAGACTTTCAAGGAGCTAAAACAGAGAAAGCATTGAGAAGTAGCTTGTGGTTATGCAGAGACTTTATGCAGGATACACAACAATAATTAACCACAAGTGGTGAGGGAGCTCTGCTTCAAAAGCTCAAGAACCCATAGCTGTTAGATGGGGATGCTGTAAAAATGTGATGTCATATCCCCATGCATAAATATTTGCTTTTGAAATGGGAAAATATTATGACATTCTTACCTCTCTTTAAAAAATAAGGCCCATATACATATCAGAGAAGGTGTTCAGCTTGCAAGTAGCTGAAAGGACAGAACCATACCTGTCAGTCCTCACCAGGAAGAAAGTGAGTGGCCCCAAAACTTGAACGGTCAGCATTATGATAAAGGGCCTGATTTACTGAGATACATTCCTGCAGGAGGGCCTGTGTGAGACTTGCACATGTTACTTATCAATGCCTCTACCTTGGGACACACAAATTCCTCTTTGGGAATGAAGCACTTTGGGTTGGCTGACAGTACTCCTCAAAGCAAACCCATTTTCAGACTAGCACATGAAGCTTCCCCTGTTTTGTGCTGGGTCAGGGCATACAGATCTGCTTGGGTTGCAGACCAATACCACTGCATTGTAGAGTTCACTAGAAAAATCAGTGATGGCCTTTTGCAATAAAAATATCCTGCCACTGCTGGGGAAGTACTGCACACAGACATGAATTTACCCTTCACATCCTCTTAAGGGCTGGACCCAAAATTCCAGGGCTAGTCAGGCTTTTCCACCAAAGCTACGTGCAGACTGAAGACCTACTGAAAAATGTTACACTTGATATAAAAAAAACAAAACCGGCAAACCTGCAGTATCTGAAATTACAGCAAAGCCAAAAAAAGACACTAAAACCAAATTATATTATCCATTTGGGTTAATTATTCTTGCTAGAGGTATGGAATTAATATCTAACACTTTTCCATTTGTATGTTCCATTTTCTTCGTATGATATTTCTACGCTCAGCAAAAATTATCATGCATAACATTTGCCAGCAAATTATCATACTTTGCTAGATTCCCTTCTTTTGAGAAGAAAAAACTAGAAAAACACAAATATGGCAGAAGTATGGAACAGACACAAGGAAGAAGGCATATTCTCACAGGAAACGTGGAGAAGAGTCCTCATCTGCAAAATTTTCTGCTCCTTTCCTGTTTTTTTCCTCTTGTTGCATTTCCTGGAACTTGCTATTTAATAATTTTTTCTAATCTCAACATAATTTTCCTCAGATTGGAGCAAAACAGAACAGCACTTTTTGTTTACAAAGCCTTGTTCTGCAGATCAATAGAACAGTACTAATGTAATCTGCTTTTATGAGTTCTTTAGAAGCAACATTTGTTTTGATAGACTCTTTTGTAGAAAAGCTTTTTTTTTTTTTTTATGTTGCATCCAACCTTAAAACCTTGAATTCTGACTTTAGAGTCAGTTACTGTCTTCCAAGACTAAGCCCATAATTTTAAAAGCAAGGACCTTTGGACATTTTCAAACGCAGTATAGGGCTGTCACTGTGGTTTTTTTATTAGCTTCAGCCTCTGAAAATATGCTAATGCACTGAGTTTGCAACCTGTCAGAAACGAGACAAAATTTCAGGCTTGGTGCTAAAAGGATGGAGGGATTCAAACTGGCTAAAATTTATCGCTGAGGATAAATGTCTGAAACCAAAAACAACTCTCAATTTCAATAGCCAAATTTAAATAAACATCGAATCATACAGAATCTAGTAATAACCAGTAGGGGAAAAAGTCACTTGGAGAACAATTTCTCCAACAGCTTTCAAGATTTTTTAATATCTAACTTGGATTTAGCCATAATTTTTTGCTAAATATATTCCATCTGAAGTGTCTTGATCCTAAGTCTAATTACAACCACTTTTCTATCAAGTGGATTATTTTGTTTATATTTTTAAGATCATGCTTAAAATCTCCCCAATCACATGTTCCCACTTTAATTTCACAATGAAAATACAGGAAAATCATATTTTCTTCATATAAACCAGACTATAAAACTCAACTCAACTTGAATTTTAAGTATTGCTCATCTCCGCAGATGCGATCCCTGAGACATGAACACACACCAAAAGCACCTCATTTTCCATCTTTCACATAAACAGCTGTATGTTTCTGTCACATTGCTTTAGCTGAGATGGTGTCACTTCTGCAAATCCTTGTTATGTCTTACCATGAATCCTGTGCACTGACGTTATGTGGGGCATACTGTTCTCATAGGCTTCTCTGCTCTCGGGGGACGACTTAGTCAGAGGCAACGCTGAACGAGAGCCCCACCAGCTCTCCCTTCCCGGCTGCGGCGTGCCAAGGAAATAGCGGCCAGCTTCGCATCTGCCTCCTTCGCAGGCCTGAGTGTGGAAATGCCTGTCATCAGCCAGCCTGGAGTGGTCGAGTGCAAAACCGTAGCAGAGCGCGCTGCGGTCTGAGTACTGTCTGTAGGCACAGGAGACGTCGTGGTGCTGGGAGCTCGCTCTGTCTGCAGGCTCCAGGAGCTGTGGAGAAGCCGTATCGGTCAGGGGGCTCCCACCCCACTGGCTCTCATGGTCAGACTCGGATCTCTCCGTGTGAAATCCAGAATACTGCAAAACAGGAGAAGCAGAATTACCACACCTGGGTGAAATCTGCGAGTAACTGCACTGGGAAGGCAGAGTGTGTATGTGACAGTGTGTTTTTTGTGAGCGTGTCTGCACCTCCTGATTGGGCTCCCGGTCCTTTCCTGTACAACACTCTGTAATAAGCTCACAGATGACAGGACAGACCTCATGAAAATCTAAAACATCCCATGTCGGCCCTTAACAGCCATCTCCTTTATGATGTGTAATATTAGGCTCAGAAACAGCAATGTTGCGATTCAATATATTTTTAGTATGTCCAGGTTTTTCTTGTTGCTTTGAAAGCTGTCCTTATGCTCAGCCAAGGTGCTCCAATGCACTTCAGCAAACACTTCCAAAAGGAACTGAAATAACACTGCTTCTGGAGCATTCTCACATGTCAAATTGAAACCGAATGTATTTGAAGGATTTTTTTCTGAGAGTTCACTCTCTTTTCCTCATATTTTGTTTGTTGATTTTTTTTTCTTACTTGGAGTTGCATCTTTGAACTTCTTTCCCCTTATTAAGAGGGAAAAGTTGGCACTACCATCATTTCTGAAAGGTAAAGCTCTAAAATGATGGCAGATAGGTAGGAAGCTAAAAATCCAAGTTCTATTGCAATATGGGAACAAGGAAAATTCAGAAACTATTTGCCAGTAAAGGTGACTGCTAACCAAAGCCGGCACAGTGAGCATTTTTCACCCTCACTAAAGCAGGGCCCCCCTACACAGAAAAGCAACTAGAAAGTTGTTGGAAAATAAGTCCAGACAGGAACATGAGCATTTGTTTGGAGAGAAATAAGGGTTAAGTTAAATGTCACAGATTTCTAGATATTAATAATGAATGTTTCCAACTTTTGGATACCTTTTGGGAGAGGAAAAGAATGTTTATTAAACCTCCTGGGATTTAGCTATCTTATTTTTATATCTTTTTATTTATTGGAACTGTCAAACTTCACTGAACATTTTTAAATCAATTTCACCCATGATTATGGGCTGGGATGAGACCAAAGCTGTACATGCTCACCTCTTCAGCACTGCACACTCATGTCACAAATCAACATATTACAACATGAAACCTTGGAATTCTCCCATTCCATCACTCACCTTCCATATGCCCACTCTGCCTTTTCTTTTAATAGGCCTAACATAAGGTTACCTTCCTTTTCATTAGATTAAGTTGCTATGAAACTCCTCATTATCAGCCAGGATCAAGGTTTTATGCACTTACCAATCGAAAGTACTTACCAGATGTTTGACTTAGAAAAACCTAAACCATGTGTGCAACATCAGGAGAGTTTTTGGCATTTAATTGGGCATTGCTTCAGTATTCCAGTATATATTTGTGAATACTGTTTAGGTTGTGAACATGATAGATTATTTAACGGAAACAAAGAAGGGGTCATGGCTTTGAGGAAGTCAATTATATTTTGTTATTAGTTGTCAGAAGAATGCCCATAGGCAACAAGCCTACCAGTAGACATGGAGGAAGTCAGAAAGTTAGTGCCACAATACTCATCACAAAGGTTTAAAGATGAAAGGAAAAACATGAATTTTCATGAAGGTTACATAGCTGCAGAGCCACAAAAGGGCTCTTTTAAATGCCAGTAACTCAAAATACACTAACTAGAAACTTTATTCAGTCACCACAGTGTTATTGTCATCAAATGGAGCATCTGTCCCTTCTATTATCTTTTCAGATCTAACATCTACAAACTGCTTAATCACAAAGGCACCTTCATAAATAACAGCTGAATTATTGTAAGCATTTTTACAAAACAAAAGTTACTGTAAGCTTGTTTACAAAAGATGTGATAAAATTAAGTTTCTAATAAAAAATTAGAAATTATTAACAAGAGTAACAGTAAATTTTATCTAGAGTGAAAAATCAAAAAAAAACCTAAATTTTAATCTGCTTTTCATATTAGAACTGTTTTTAATGCTCTTTTTTGAGTTTGACTTGTATAAACCAGATTTTTTTAATTTTAAAAGTTAAGCAGAGATATTATATAGTATAAGCCTAAATGCAAATATGGAAAAGTCAAGAGTTCAGTTATTTTCTTATTAAAAACAAAACTCCTAGTATGTATTTCTTTCATGAGGAGGACAAGAAAAATTAATTTTCAATAATATTATAATGAAGTTTCTTTTTGGACTATTTATCATTATAATAAATGCAAGAGAATCTTTCAAACTGAAAACTCTTAATTTCCTGTCCTATCTCTACTAATTATTCATCTATTAGTTATCTTTTTCATAGGCCACTTCAGTGTCCAACATAGTTTTTCCTGAAGGGAAGGAATATCTTCATTTAACTGAAAAGTTGTGCAAGTTCTGCTTTTATCTTGAACCTACTCACAAAAGGCCTTTGTGCACTTTTCTTAAAGAGAGGGAAATTATCTCAGGGTTTATGTCTAGTATCTCAGAAATGCATTGTGTGATGTCATACAGCCAAGTGTCAAGACCAACTATACTTGACTCATCTTCTTTGATTTGATGTGAATGAAGATTATTTGAGATCTAATCTGTGGCAGGTCCTAGCCCATGGACAGAATTAAATTCACTTAATTGCAATTAAAATGTGGGGCACAAGCAATTAAATTAATTGCTTGTGCTGCACATTTTCTGCCAAGGTTTGATATGTTTACTTACTCCTAAGGTGCAACATAAGCAGACACTGGGCAAAAATATGCCAAATTTCCTTTAAAGCCAGCCATATCTCTATTTGGCATCCTCAGGCTGCCTCCACTGCTGCAGTCCAACCACTGCCTCTGGTAATCTGATGTTGACAGGTGGAGACTTCAAATATGGGCATGTGTGACATGTTGATGGGGGAGAAATGAAAGGGTGATCAAAGATATTGCTTTACTGAAATGAGAGTGGAAACATTATCTATCTCTCAAGTCAGAATTGGGCTCCCAAATGTCAAGTGATGACAGACCATAAAAAATTGAATCAGATTTAATGAAAATTATGGCAAATTAAAATCAGTTGGTTTTTTTTTTTTTCAATCCCAGTCATGTCTCAGCAGAAACATTTTATTTTCTGCTAATTTCTGCTCTCTGACTTCTATCAGGAGTCAGAAGGCAAAACTAATTTATTACTTTTGGGTTTTTGACAAAATTTAATCAATACATAGTAATAAAGAACTTCAAATTGGCAACATCTGAATTCCCTTCAGGTAATTTTTGAATTGTCATCTGGCATAAAAAATAACAAAATATAAATTAAATGGTCCTCCAGCTGGTCCCTGGAAACAGAATTGTCACCTCTGAAAATTAGAAATGTCTTCCAGAGTGGTAATCCAGTGTACAATCAGAGTGAGAGCACACCAGCAGGATTAGCACTGACAAAGAAAATGTCTGTGGGCCACCTCTGATGCATTTTCATTCAAGGAAAAACTTCAGGAGGGCTCAAGAGACAAGGAAATAGGAAGGTATAAACTCCATGTCTAAGGAAATTTACTTTATGAGAGTCCATGGAAGTGTATTAGGCCAGTAGACAATTTAATATTTCTCGTGTGATTTTTCTTTTGCCTTCCCTTCCATTCCTACAGTTGTCTCGCTGGCCTGAGGACTTGTCCTGTCATACACAGAAACATCAGCCTGCTCTACATGCCACCCCAGATGTTCAAACAACAGATATTATAGATATGTAGTTTTCTGGCAGCCTACTCAGGTTTTTATCATTATAAACATTAAATATATGATGGGACCCTCACAGAGCCCTCTTTTCCATTAAAAACTTTCACTACATCAGCATTAACAGCTTTTCTCTTGATTTTTGTCTGAACCATGAGGAAAAAAAACATCACAGATGCAGGCAGCATTGTACTAAGAACATATGCATGATTTAAATCACTTTTATCTTACATTTTACTAATGAAATCCTGAAATCAAAAATATGCTCTTTTCGAATTCACTATTATAGGCACAACAGATGGTGAAAGGCTTAGATTAAAGTAATACAGCATGTCCATTAAAATAACCCCCACTGCTGGTGACTCTTCACCAGACCAGGAGTTATGTTTACTATAAAAAGAGGGGTTTGCTTTGCTTTTGAACACACTAAAAGTTGCCAAAGCTTTAGGCTACAGGAAGAAATTAAAACAAAACAAAAGCCAGGTTGGCTAGAATTCTACCTGATTCTGTTATCTTTACTCCATTCGGTGATATGCCCAAATAGAGATGGATTGCAGAATTAATCCAAATTACCCATCTAAAGGAGATATAAAATTAATGTATTTCTGAAATCTGATGCATGAATATATACACCTATATGCCTACTTATTAATATATACCTATATCTCCATCCAACAGCTCTTGGGTACATCCTTACTTGTATGTATGATTTCATGAGATACACATATATGTATATATGTATATATAAAATTTTAATCCAAGAACTAAGATGAGATATGAAGCAATAAACATTTATCCAGATCTCACCATGAAACATTTTTACTGCAGGCAGACAATAAGCAAGTTAAACATTTTTTATACAATCATCATTAATGGGACATTAAACTCCAAAGCAGTTCAGATGATCATAATTAAAATGTTTTTCCAGTCTTGCTGCTATTGCCTGCATATGGAATAAATGAGGTCCTGGGCTAGTTTTTGGGAGCACAAAGGTGCAGGGCTAGATTTTGTGAGGCCCTCACAATGATAATGATGATGATGTGATGTTGTGATGTTGTGGGGGACAACTACAAGCATCTTTTCACCAACTCATGATTTCCTTTTTCTGCAAAAATCCATCAAACCTTCATCTGCCTTTTTGGTTTTTTTTCCCCATCATCTCTTTCAGCTCTGCACCTTTCTGGTGGGACAGGACTAGAAAAGCACTCTTCAGACTCTCAGAAAATTCTGCAGCTGGGCCATGAATTTTGGGTTGCTCTCCTCTCTGCTTGCCCTTCCCCCTGCCTGAGGTTTGTTTCACAGAACCCACTAGCCCACTGTACTAACAGCACACAGCCTTAATCAGATACTGACCAATGCCTCCAGCTCAATGAACTCAGCTTCACCTAAGAGTCTGCAAGAGCCACATTATGCTATGTTTGCTTTTGCATAAGAATTGAGGAAAAAAATATCAACACTGTCTTAGATGACCAAGACACCCACTTTTTGCCCTAGTAGTAAAGATTCAGCTGAAATTCATTAGTATAATTTTCATACTGTTCACATCTCATGTACACAGGGACACACAGCTGGCAAGGTGAAGGATTCGCAGTCAGCAACAATAAAGCATATGATTTCTTTTTCTCTTCAAGAGAGAAGCAAAGTAAATGGTAAGGGAACAATAGAAAAGGCAAGGAAAAAATAGGAAATTATGTAATTTAAAATCTCATGGGTTTCCTTGACCTTAAGAAGTACTTTGCCTGCTTCCATTTTTTACTAGTAAACTTCCTGCTTCCTTTCCTCACCACAGCTCAGGCTCCTGTGTAAGCCAAAACCTGTGACCTCGCTCTTCAGCTGTGACTTTTAAGTCACACTCTAATTCTCCTCTACTGATTGGCAAATTACATGGGCAGAAGACTCAGGGACACAGGCTGTACCACCTGCTGCATGTTCTTCACAACAGCTTCTCTTAGTCTTTCAACAGTTTATTCAGTGGTGGAGAAGGATGAGAGGGAGGCAAAGCCAAGCTGCCAGCATTACTTGTGGTGATGGGCTGCAATGAATAGTATGGCCATTTTTCAAGGTACTGGCAACTAACATGGCAGCTTCTTTTTGAATGATGAAATATGTGACTTTAATATCAGGCAGCTGGTAATGAGGATGCAAAATGGAGTGGAGACTAAGCACCCTGGGCCTTCAGACAACAATCCCTGATAAACCAGAAGTCACAATGATGCACTGCTCATTCAGTATTTTTTTCTGGTGACAAAAAGAATAAGGAGGTCATACTTAAAGAAATCAGATAGATGTGGGAGGATAACAAGCCTTCAGCTGGGATTGTCCTGCTAGCAAATGAATACTTTGGAAAGGACTGTATAAGGCAAGATGAAATGTAATTAAATATATGAAATATAGTCATAAAAATTTAATTTAGAATTATTTGTATGTATCTTCCCCAATTCTTTTAAGCAGTTTGATTACAATTGTTTGATGAAGTGCATTCAAGAAGAAGGCTTTTTAAACAACCAACAGAAACATTTATGAACAAGTGAGCTATAATAACCTCTGAGAAATGTTAGATTCTTAAAATTAGGAACTCATATCTAGGTGCTCAGTTAAATAATTCTTGTTCCAAAAGCAGATGTCATTTAACTGAAATGCTTATCCCTGGTACTTTTGAGAGGAAAAAGAAAGAAAACAAGGAAGAGATGTAGATATTTGGGGTCACATTGCACACTCTTAGAGGTCCATATACATTGTGCCTGCAGAGAAACTGTAGTTATTAAGGTCATTATAAATTAAATATTGAGACTCTTTAAATATTCTACTAAATATTGAGCACTTTAAAAATACATAGCTCTTTAATGTTACCTCTGGAATGCATATGTTTATATCCAATTTGTTTATCTATCAATTTATATCCTCTTGTGTAAAGACATAAGAGCAGTAGGACTTGTATCATTAGTAAAGATCACAGTTATTTTAACAAACATATTTTTGAGCTAAAAGTTTGATAGTGTAAGGATACAAGTGCTGTGACATTGCCTGCAGAAATCAGTTGCATAAATATATTGTGTAAATTTCAGTTCACAGATCAAAAAGCGTCTGGTCCATTCTCCAAGATGGGACCTGTTCCTTACAATTTAGGCTTGAAAATGAAATCTGGGAAATTAAAATCTACTGATGCAAATGACCACCTCCTACTGTTTTCTTCCTTTCAAAGCTTTACACACAGAAAAGTACACATTTTCTTGTTCCAGTTCACCAAGGTGGCTGACTGCTTTCCCTCATCAAAACTCACTCCTCTTGACTACAATTTCAGTATTAACTGCTATCAAATATCTGTCAGCTTTCTAGATTTGTTGGAATTAGTAAAGACCAAGTAAGAAAAAGCAAGATTTCTCAAATGGCAAAACTCACAGTTTTCTCAAACCAAGTATTTCAAAACCAACATTTTCACTTGTCCTTGTGTCCCCTTATTAACTCCGAGCCCTGTGCTGCTATTGTTGTTGATAATGATTTATTATGCACACTGAAACATAAATGTTTCCAGCTTTTTAGAAGCAGTTTAAAGAAACATTCATGTCTCAAGCTTGTATAACCTGCCATCCTTCACTCCCTTTGAGTAACATGTTCTTTGGCCCATTCTAGTTATTTGGGTAAAGTAGCAGCCAAAATCAAGATATTCAAAAATATTTAATTTAGTTTTCAAAGACAGCTACCTGTGGGTATGGTGATGTCCTTGATTTTGACTTTGTGCTCGAGAGGCGAGATTTGCTTCCCTTTCTATTATCCGTTATGGTCGGAGCTGAGTTTGCGTATGAGAATGCCGGCTTGGTAGCAGTGACCTGATCCAGGGAAAGCTGTAGTCCTTTATATTCAGTATCCCTATATGAAAGGCAAAAGTGAAAAACAAACTCACTTCATGTTGTAATGGGAAACATTCTTTTCTTCTTACTGGGGGGTAGAAATGAAAGATTTTTAAGAAAAAAAGAATAAAAACCATCCAGGGCACACCAGTATATCCCCCTAATACATTTATGGAGTATGGCTTACTAAGCAATAGCACTATTTTTATACTGAAAATATGATTGGTTTCTGCATCCAGCTGTTATCATCCTGATCTACTTTCTTCTGTAATAAAAAGCAATGGGATGGATATTTCTGAGATTTGTATTACAGTTCTACATTGGTCACACAGCTAAGCAGTAAATAGGATACATTTTCCTCACAACTGTTTTAACCATACAGCTACAAACTTTCCATGTGTGTATTGTGTGTGTTCACATGTGTGTATGTGGGGTGCACAAAACAGCCTAGACTAAATAAACTGAATGAAATAAATTTTTAATGGATAACATTTGATCTTTAAGGTTGCATTTTTCATTGCTTAAAAAGTTTCAGGCAATTGTGTAAATTCTTTTTTTGTTTTTTTTTTTCTTCTATGGGTCTTATGAGTGTTTATTCATCCATTTTTAGTTTCTTATACCAGTTTACCAGTCAGAGGAAACAGCTAAATAAATATATAATCTTGTGATTTAAATAGCCTGTCCCTCATTCACAAAATATTAAGAGGTTTTCTATGGGGAGCTATATATAATGTCAGTTTTTGAAGTTTGGCATTAGTTTCTTCAAACTAATGAACACATGAAAGTAAGGAAAACTGGCATTGTTCACAATGTCTTACTAAGCATAATGAGGGCATATGCATTGGACTGCACTCCTCTGCACACATCTGCATGTCTGCTGATACCCGGGGGAGTAACAAATGAGCTCTCCAGCTTTCATGTAGTCATACGGAACCTATTCTGACAATGATTTATTAAAAGAGAGCAAAGAAAGAGCTTCTTCCTGACCTACCTGGAGAGGAAGGATTCATTTTTTTTCCTTTGTGTTATCAGTAGAGAAGTAAGGGATAAGGGAAGAATAATGCTTGTCTTAAGCAGTCAAGGAGGCAACATATTCATTCACACATTATCCCATACCCCATCTAAACCTAAAGATCAGCACTTAATTAATTATAGTTATAACAAAATGTTTACCTAGCTTTAGCAAAAGTGTCTTGGTTTATAATCACACAAATACTGATGTGTAAGCCATAACAGTCTAACATTTTTTAGAAAGAAACTGCATTACAGCCTAAGCATATTACAGCTTAGTACACTGAAATGATTTCGGATAAAAGTCAGGGGTAGAAGAATAAACTTGCTAAGTCACTGAAAAAAGTGAAATAGTAGCACACATTGAGCAGCCACAGATAAACCTGCATAACCAACAGATTAATTCATCACAGATTAATCACAGTTCTAGAATGTTTTTTTCTGATAAAAGAAGAGGTTTATGTTTTTTGGCAATGCAGACAATGTATATGTGTCTGTGTATATGGAACACATGAAAGTAAATCCCTAACATTAGAACTGCACTGACTATGCTATTTTCAATCCTCATCAGACAGAGATTTGTCAAGTATAAATAGTGCTTTGTAATGAAAATTAGTTCTTAAGGTAAGTTCTTGAGGTAGTTCTAGTAAAGTAGTTCTTCAAATTTTGGCTTTAATAGAGATAGGTCTCTGCATTTCAAATATCCTGTCTGCAGTAAAAGGGTCTGAGTATGGGGATTTGCTTTGGTCTCTTTGACAGGTATGGCTCATCCACATATTTTGAAAGCATTAATTTTTCCCATGGTTACCCTCAAAATTGTCATCCAGACACCTTGACTTGACATGCAAAGTGTCTGTCTCCATAACTGATTCCTAGGAAATTATCTCCAGGCTATATGAAACACAAAAGATGTCAAACAGTCTTCATACTTAACTACTACAATGCATGAGATTCTATCAATAGCCCTGAAAAAACTATTAGTTTCATCCTTGGTATACACACTGCCCCCAGCTATTTGATTATAAGAGGAAAGGTTCTGTGTTCTCAGTGTCAGAGGCAGAAAATATTACCACCAGAAACTAAAATTATTCAAAACTAAGTAGGTATGTTTTCAGAGCCTTAGGGGCATGAGGAGGCTGTATTTTGGTTTTGAGCCTACCAAGCCTCTTACCTCTGGTTTTGAGGGAGAACCTACAGCTCTGTGCTCCTGCCATTAACTCCCCACCTCTGTTTTTTGCCACCCAGCTACCATCTACTGCTGTCTTGTGTCAGTAAAAACGTTTTAAAGCACTGGGAGAAATGCTATCCTGGTATTCAGACAACACTGTAATTCTAACACTGCTTGTCTGCTGTTATAAATGTTAAGGCCCAAGCATTCAAAAATATAGAGATTACTCTCTACAATGTTTCTAGGTCATGGGAACCAGAAAAAAGCCCCAACAAAACAGTCAAATTAGACTTACCAGAACCTTGCGTGCTATTCTGTGTTACTATTCTATGTCCTTGTTATTGTTATGGTGAGGGCTCACCCTTCTAGAACACCACACCTTAGAATAAACAACACAAGCTTGTATTTGCAGCCAGCTGCTTAGACAGTAACTTCATTCACAAATTATAATAAAAATCTACCTGAAGTTCTTGCTGCCAGATGCAAAGTTTTCCCTTAGAAAAAGAAGACTCCTGTGCTCTCTTTGCAGATGAAATACCAGACTTTTTTCATCACTGATTCAATACCATCTCAACCCTATCCTAGAAGAGCTACCCTTCAGAACAGCCAAGAGAGATACCAGAACACCATCAGCAGCTGCACAAGATAAATACCAGAAGTTTAAAAAGAAAAAGGAAAGAAAACATGGAGGAAGGGTCCAGTGGCCTCAATATCAGATGCAAAAGATGTTCCACTAAGAAATTAAAACATTTTTGAGTATATCCATATGCACTGTGAGACAAAAGACTAGAGAAAGCAGGACTCCTAGTAATATACAAACTACAGATGGAAATTCTGACAGCATCCTAGAGGAATTTATAAAACTTTCACCAGCATGGAACTATAATCTCCACATTCCTATTTTAAGACACCTGAATCCTCTATTACACAGTCACAGCCACACACTAGTACAGCATCTTGTGTTCTATGTATAATTAAAAAAAAAGGTAGTGGATAAGAGCCTCTTCCTCCAAAGTCCTCACCTTCAGGATCCCACAGGGATCCATACAATCTACATCTATCTACATGAGACTGCTGAGAGAGAGAGAGTGATATGGCATGTGTTCAATTGCTAACAGTATGTTGCTGACAATCTACTATTTATCTCGTTTTCTGATGCAACTATCATCACTATAAAACATCAGAATAACTACAGGAAATTAGCTCTTAAATGAAGAACAGATGGATCAAACTGAATCCAGACAAGACCAAAGTGATGCTTCTTTGCAAAGGGAAACACATTGAAGACCTCCATCTTTTCATGATGGGAAACAGCCATTCTTTCTACAGTTGGATGGAAATTCTAGGTCCTCTTTGACTCCTCAGAGAACATGAATGCACATGCTTTGGGTAGCACATGGTTCAAAAATTGTATTATTTTTCCTCTATCTTGTCGTTCCTCCCCATATCAGAATCTGGCTGGTATGGTCAATGTATCAGGCACCTACAGACTGGATTACCAGGCTTCACTGTAAGCAAATTCAGAAGACAAACACAAAATCTCCTTGCTACAATATGCTGCTTCCCATTTTCTTCTCAGACCTAACTCCCAGAAGCATTTCCACTCTATGCCATGTCTCTGACTCTTTCAGTGCTCTTTATAAAACTTGAACCTAATTTTGAATGAATTTATAGGTATACTACATGTACACCATGAAATACCGAGGATGACTGTACCGAATGCATTTCTCTGCAACGAAGCATCTGAAAGCTGAGTACAAAACATTCTTTACTAAAGACATCTAGCTATAGCAAACTGCAAAGATGATGAAGGACAAGGGCTGAAGGAACAGAATGTTTGAAAGAAGAAGCCAATCTGTTTGTACATGATTTGGATGCCAAGTGAATCTGCAACACTTTTATGAAATCTTCTCAAAATTCAGCTTTAGAACACACTTTTTGCCTACTACTATGGCCAAAATGCACTATATGAAACAAGGCAGCAATAGCCTAACTAATCAAAATTTGAGTAAAAGATAATGAATCACTAGCAAACAGACTCAAAAAAAACCCCAAAACCAGTAAGGGAGTATCAGAGCACTACAAAACCTGAAATCTCAGGAAACAGGAGAGTTTGCACAAACACAGTGACTAAGCATGTGGTTAGAGCTCACCATTAAAATTAAGATAAAATAAGAGGGGTTTTTTTAATATGGGCTTTTCGAAAGAAAAAATATGAGGAAAGAGTGAGTCAGCACTAACGGAAATAATGTTAAGAAGACACAGGTTCAGAGTGGCTCCCGACAAACTAAAACTACTAACAAGCTGGGCTTTCATTGTAGTTGTGTTTCTCCAATTATTATGAGGATTTTTGGGACTACTATAGCTCACTATAGAAGTGAGACTAGATATTAGCATTAGACAGCTAAAGTAGTTTTCAAGATATTAATACTCCCTACTTAAAGATAGCATTGGCTATGAAACAGAAGAGAACTTAAGTCCTGAAAAATGCTCTCAAACAGAAAGAGCAGATAAATAGGATGTATCCAGAGGAAGAAGTGAAAGCATGACACTCATTAGTAAAGAATAAATAACCAGATTCATCCAAAAGTACTTAAGAAGGGCAACCAGACTCAAGAATACAGATCTTATATATCCACAGTTATAAGCAATATAACCTTCAAAATAAGAAGAAAATCTTCAGAAAATAAGAGAAAATGCTAAATTCAAGGAAAATTCTGCAAAACTGTAAGGAAAAACATATTTTTACATTAATATTACTACATGCCAGAAAGAAAAAATAAGGTTTACCTACAGTAACTGAGAATAAACAGACAACCAACAAAGAGGCAGACATTTACTGCCTCTTTATTTAATTCATTCAAAAGACATTAAATTTAGACACCTTCAAGATTAATAGAAATTCAGTTTTCATATATGGAGTTACAACACTGAACGAAAAGGTATCATGGGAGCAGCAAGACCTGACAAACACTGGATAACCTACATCCACATAATTCCTTACTCATACTAATGACTCATGGAATACAAGATGAGAGTAAAAGCATTATGTGATCTTAGTGCAGCAGATTCCTACATCATGGATACAATCATTCACCTGACTGAAACAAAGCAGAAAATACTGTTAATGACAATGAAAACAAGGTTGAATTACAATTGGTTGCACTATTATTTCTATTGAATACATTATATATGTTCTTCATTTCCTCTAGTTTTACTTTAAAAATCTATGGATCGGGTCATACACACTTTTCATTTCTCTTAGTTAAAAATCAGAAAAATTGTACTTGTCAGATGTTCTGCCAGTCTAACAATAGAAACTGTGAGATCAAACTAGAAGTGGTAATGTCATTAATGTTCAGTCTATTTTTTTTGAGCTATTGCAGTTTGGCTAAAATCAGACAAGAAGGTGGTAAAAATCAGGCACTTTCTCATGCATGTCTGACCACAGTACTGCAATATATCATTCTTCTACTTTTTCACATTGTCTGTGACTTTTAACATTTCCACACTCCAGCTCATGCAATGCTAACAGAGCACCATTCAGCAGATGAGTGAAAAGAGAACAGATTCTGGCTGTTTGTCATCTTCATGGATTCCTAAACCAGCAGATGGTACAACAAAACAGACAGTCTCCTCATCTGCTGTGTCCTCAGTTCATGTACAATGTGTCTCAGAAATGTTTACAAAGGCCTCAGTCTGCTCACGCGATTTGTGAGGAGAAGCATATACAATCTCTTTAGCATCCTTCAGAACCGGTCAGAATAAGGTTTCATTGAGGTTGTACAGGAAGCCAAATTTCAGGATAAAGTATGGAAAAAGCTATTGAACCTCACTTCTTGTTTATGAAGTTAAAATGACATTCAGTTGTGAAACCTCAAAGTTATTCCCTGCCTTGGTTGTTCTGTCAGTAATTGGGATAATGTTAGCAAACCGCCTTTCTAAAAGTTCCTGACTGAATAGTCCCCTATAGGCCAGACCTACTGCTCACCAAAGTAATTGGAAAAACCCTCCAGAAATCTTTCAAGTGGTTGCTTATTATTAGTACACCTAGTGGCTAAGCCTTATGTCTACTCAGAGAAGTAAGTGTTCTGTGTATCAGATCCCTTTGTTAAGTTCCAGGCACCCATTTATCTCCATAGATAGCACAAACAACAGTGGATATTTACATCTTATTGAGTCAAAGTTTACAGCTTGTCCAGCCATGAGATTCACTTATGTGATATCATATTTCTATATTTGCTTTTAAAGACAAAGCAATCCAATCCAGGAAGTGAAATTAAATTATTTGATATATTCAGAAAAACTGAAGCACAAATTTTACTGTATGACTCAACAGAAATGTCTGAGGATTTCCTCTAGACAACTAGAGGAACTTTTGTTTTCTCTGAGAGAAATTTTATATATATTCTGTGATTGGTTTCTCATCTCAGAATGCACTCATCTTACTGCCAGTTGAAGTTAAATAAAACATCCTGGCCTCTAGACAATCATGAAGAGACAGATTCTTCAGCAGCTTGAAGGCACAGTTTGTCATTCCAAACTACATGCCTCACCACCTCTGGCTCCAAAAAGGAAACCTGTATTTGCCTTTATTTACTAGACTTCCTAGCCCATTAAATCAATGTCACCCTAGAGCATCAACAAGTGCAATTAGGCAGCACATCTTTAAGAATTAGTGTCACATAAATCAAAGTTCTCTCATATCCCTGTAGAATGATTTCCATTTTACAGAAAACTGGATGAACAACAGTGCGTCAGACTGCTCTTATACAGGCTAGATTTTCACATCTCAGAATTCTTAATACTTTTATGTGTTAAAAAAATATATATACCTTGAATTCCATTGTCACTGAATAGCAATGATACCCATTAGACACTGATCCAATAGCCAAATGATCTGGATCAATTCACAACCCACTCACAGGCTACTGATGCCACACTGGATGAATTACATATCCTGGGACTTCAGCACTTGGCACTTCCTTGCATTTACCATCAAGGCTGCCAAGGGGACTTCTTGTTTTGATAGAATCAAATTTAGCCCAGCACTGATTGCTTCTGAGAATCCCTACCGTAACCTGGCTGAATATTACCTCTGAAGATGAGGATAACAATATGCTATTGTAACTAACACACATTTGGCAAAATATCTTTTTCTGTCTCACCTTTTAAATTTCATCTTTTTGTTGGAAGGAACAATCAATGTTCTTTCTATCAATGCACAATAGCTAACATTACTAACCTCTCAGCTTCAACCACTGGCTGCACATCACTGAAGAAAACAGAAAATACCTTTCCTGAGAGTACCCATGTCACTATTGATGCAAAACATTATTTTGTTATTTCAGAATCTTTTATTATTTCAGAATCTCCATGTAGTCAATGCAAATATTTTTAACTATGTCTTATACCATTTATCCTTGATTAAACCTCTTCTAGATAGTTAACCATTAGTGATTTCTTTACAGTTGCTGTGCAAATAGCTCATTCATGCCTATGACATATCAAATTTCACAGACATATTCTTTAATTGGATTAATTTATTTCTAATCTACTGAAGTCCTCACTATAGTAATGCTTGACTAAATAGACATTAAATTCACTTATTTAAACTGCTAAAATAAATTTGATATGTATTCTATGAATAAAAATATTTGACTGAATACATGTAATACCATTGTTATTGTGTACCTAACTAAGCAGAAATTATTGGAAATAGCACATTAGATAGCTGTATGATATGCTTGGGTGGAAGGATTTCAGAGGATGCTAATGGTTTTTTGGAAGAGATTGTACATTAACAGTTTCCAAAGGTTAAGAATTTCTACAGCACATTAAGGGATGTAATAAGGAGAACCAGTAGGAGCTCCTCTTGATTTCATGAAGGTTATTGGATGTTGTCACTTTCAGTCCAAGGACTTTTTTAGAAATAAGTGCTTCATACCAGTCCTGTCCCCTCATGGGAAGGGAGACCAGATAAGCCAGCTAAGATGTTTTGAAGACTGACTGTTGTATGTTTTGTAACAGTAACTGAAGAGCTGGCACAGAAGTGGATAAACGTCCTGTATCTGGGTGTTTAGCAGCCATTAAACACAATTATGTAGCCTTAGACTATGAGTTATTAGGGGCATATATAACATTAAGTCCTAACTATAGGGCTTAAGTATGGTCTTAAAACTCCACTTTCAGATTTTTTTTCTAAAACTAGTAATCTTGAACTCCATTTTGTTGAAGAATCCTCTGATCAATATGATTCACCACATAAACTGAGAAGTTTCATTTAAAAAAAACATCACCCTGCAGAGAGGTCACTGGTATAACACAGGCTGTCCTGTGTGTAAGAACGTGCACATCATGGCATAATTATGCAGTAAATGAGGATTATAAAGATAAGGATTATACCTCAAACCGTACATAAACCCCTCAAGCACTGACATTTCAAACACTGTATGCTCTGACAATCTTATCTGAAAACTTGAAAAAGCTCAGAATGGGATAGCTAGGATGATGGGCTTGGAACAGCCTTTCTATGAGAAAACGTTAAGGACTGTCCTCAGGCTGAAAAAGAGGAGACTGGGAGAACAAAATAAAAACAGTAAATTATGAGCAGCAAAGAGAAGTAAGACATAAGTAGGAGGCAGATTTTCACTTCTTTTTCTAAGGCAAGAATTATGGGCTATGAAACGAATGAACAGAAAGGAAGGTTTTATTACCCCATTTACTTAACCTTGGCAAAAGCCCACATAGTGTCAAAAAGTAAACAGGTGAATTTGTGGAGGAAAAAAAAAACCACAAAACATTGACAACTAATACATTCAAACATCTCTAGGAAGACATTTGAATTTGTTGGAGTCTGGGAGAAAATCCAAGGGAAATATGGATGCATGGACTGCATGCTTGTCCTATTTTTAACCTCTTTCCGAAGTATTTCCCATGGTCACTATCAGCATGTGTCTGATTCTGTATCACTGTTCTTATGTTGAACTCTATACCACAGTAGTTAAGCAGTTTCATATTCCAGTTCCTCTGAAACTGTGAAGAGAGGCCCTGAAAATTTGCTGTCATTATTTTTAATAATTTATTGTAAAACTTGGTGATGTTTCAGGTTTTCTAAACTCCTCTGTGTTCCCCATAATTAAAGCTTTTGTTGTGACAACCTTCCTAAGATCCTTAGGTGAACGTTTTAAAAAATTAACTAGTTTTTCTGTGATGACATTCTGGATAAGCTTCCGTGATCTGGGAATAAATTATCTGAGATAAAAAAAAAAATGTGCTTGAATAATTATTTACTGTTAATTCTGTTTGTTCCTCTGGGAAATTTTCTGTCTGTATGCAGCATAATTAACTTCCCCATGATTCCACACTGCTTTTTCTGATCAGCTGCACCCCATAGTGAAGAGGCCTGTTGAGTGCAAAAGGGTTTGTGAACTCCTTCTGGTGGGGTGTCCCATTTATAATAGATCCCTTTCTCTTTCTTCAGATTAGTCCTTTCTTGTAAGACTTTCACCTTCCTCAGAAGGAGCAATATTTTTCTTCAACAAAAATCTTTCCGTTCCATTGTTTCCCTTCTTTTGCTAAAATTTTATGGTAGGTAGCGGGGGAGGGAGACAAGGACTTGCTTTGCAATTTTGGCAAGAATGGTTTTGTTTTATTTTTTTTTAATAAAAACCTATTTTCTCATTTCATTTTTTGGACCAAAATCAAACAGTCAAACCTCTACTGCAGCCAGGTCCCACTCACATTACTTGCCCCTTGGGTCTAAGTCTCTGTTCTTTTGGACTCAACTTGGTTATCCAGCTTTGATAGACAGAGATACAATGCAGAGATTTATGCTGATAAAATAGGAGACAAATAACAAGAAAAGAAGATATCATGAGGTTATAATGCAATACATGTCTCCATTTTATTTGATATTTTCCTAATAATCATTGAGCCTGTGTCCTCAAAGTGTACATAATACATGTTTATATTTGTTAAGTGGGTCCATTAAACATTCAAATTGACATTAGATAACCTGTTCGACTCCCTAGTCTCTCTGTACCACAGAATAAGTTAAACCACCATCTCTTGCACAACTGCTGTTACCCCACATTTTCTAGCAAATTCAGAAGGCTTTTTTAATGGCAATTATTGTTTTTTGACAATGTTAGGATAACAAAAACTTTACATTAACATGTACAGTTCAAGAAATGCATGCCCATGTAAAAAGCTTATGTAAGTCTCCAGTAGGTTTAGTGTTCATAGGTAGTCAAATACTTAATAAGTATATCTAAAATTTCTCAAAAAATAAATTAAAATAATCCAATAAAACACAATCATATCTAGCTATGGTCTTCTTTAGAAACCTTAATCTGCCTAGTATCTTTGTCCTCTTGCTCATAGCTTTGCTAGAACAGTCACGGCCTTAGTTGGCTTTAGTCATTCTGTTGTCACTGCTCTGCGTGCATATTCATCAAGGGTTTCCAAATGCTTAGGACTGTCTCTGACTAGGCAGAGACACTCTTATTGTTTCCATAAAACTGTCCACAGCAGCATTCATGCAGATCAACTCCATTGCCAACCTACAACTGTCCTTCAACCAACACTACAGCTAATCTGCAGCTGAAGGAACTGAGCACTTGATCTCATTAGTGCAGAGTCCAGTATGTGACGTTGTATGAGATTTGCTATGCTTGTGGTGGCCACTGCTGTAGCCCACATAGAGTGACTCAAGAGTGTCGCACTGTGCAAACAGTGCTGGGCATCTTCTCTCCTATTGCTTTCTTGAACTCACTAGATAGCACCATGGAAGCCCTAGTTGCATGCTCCCATGTTACACCATTGTAGTCACACCGACAGGCAGTTTCCTTTGGTGTGAAGCCACATCCATACAAACACTGCTGTTTTTCATAGACCAGAGAGCACTAACGAGGCTGATTATCTTTTGAAAGATGACTGTTTAAATATCCTACCAGAAGCTTAGGGTCAAGATAATTATTTTGCAGCCAAACAACATTCAGAAGTTTGGCTGCAAAGGGGAGGATGCTATCAAGCTATTTATCCCCAAATCCAATGTTTCTGTGAGCAAATATTCCATTGAGATATGCCTTATGAAGAAGTCATTAAAGGTTATTTTGTTTTGTGTGTAAAACCGTCTTTAGAAACAGCAAGAGAAAAATAGCATGCAATGCCTTTGGATGGATTTCAGCAATTCAGAGCCTAAGTCAGAGAGTTTTCTACAGGGGCAGCCCAAGCTGCTAGCTGCCAAACATAGCACAGAGACAATCAAAGCTACAGGCTACTTGGGAACAGTGAGCCTTCAGGGCATGTTCACTTAGTCACTGACAGCACACATGTAAGAACATTGAATGCTGGATAGGTTTAAAGGTCTTCATTCTAGGTTATGTCAAAATATCTGCACAATGCTACGGGTATAGCCAGACTTTAGTTAGACAGGCATTTGAGTTTCCATAGCTGCACTGAAGCTTCTGCAGATAATAGCTGTTATTTTCAACATTGCTGTCCCCAAGATTTATACACAGTGGTTTGTAGCTGAAAAACTACGGCTGTTCTCTATTAGGCCCCAATTCAACACAGTAACAAAATGTGTCCTTCAAGCCATCTCTATTTGGCAAAGCCAAGGAATATTCTTATTTCCACGTGTGTGCCTAAGGGGCTTTTTATTTCAAAACTGAATTCACCAGGATACACTGGAAGTTATGTCTAAGAACTTTTAAAGCCTGACATGTGCTCAAGTGCTTTAGTAAATCAGGACTTCTGCAATTTAATTGCACTAAGTGGATGATAACAAAAGACAACAACAGGAATAAATCATCTAACTGTGTTAAAGATCATGAGATTGACTCCAGACTTCAGCCATCGCAAGCCTTCCGAAGGGTCAGACGCTATACCCTTGTTCACACAGAGCAGTGCCTGCCTCCATAAATAGTGTCATCAAAGTGAAAGGGGCTGCCTCTGAAGTAACCCACTGAGTACGAACATATGTGCTGGAGCCTGGCCCACACTGTAAAGTACAAAAGAGAGGTGAGGGAAGGAGAATTAGATTTCAAACAGATACTTGCCACTGTTGAACGGACAAAGGAGATTTATTTGTTAACACTTAATTTAGGCTGTGTCAAAATGCCACATTTGTGTACGAATTAAAACCTAGCAAGAACAACATTCAGTTGTAGTGGGAAGATCTTGCCTCAGAAACAGTTTAGTAACTTATCACACCTGTTGCACCTCACGATAATTGCAGTGAAACAACATGGGAATGGCAACAGTACTAAGATGCAGCACAGAGCAACAAGAGCAAACATGCAATGGATTAAGGAAACAGAAGCAGAGCTAGTAAAATTGTAAGCCTACTTAAGGAACATACAGCTGTTGTTATGAGAGCAAGAGCCAGTTCTGCTTCCGGTTTTATGCAGAGTATTAAAAGAGGGTGGGAGCATGAAGGGGAATCCTTTGATAACAGTGGACTGCTTGGCATGTCTCTTCTGCACATCCACTAACACAGTCACAGACAAGCTACAAATGTCGTGTAAAACCAACAGACACTCTTCCAGCTCCCTCTTCAGTTCTCTGAACTATCACAGAGCAGTAAGTATAGCCCTAAACTCCAAGGCTCACTGTCTCCCCTGCTCTGCCACATAGAAGGACCACTGAGACTGACCCCTAAAAGGCATTGGAGCATCCAGCTGCTGGCATGATATTCACAAGCCACATTTATGCCATTCAGATTGCAGAAGGGCAGAGTTAGGATAAAGTGTGAACAACTTCTCTAGCAAGAACAGCTGTGCTACAGTGTACAGTCCAATGCTTCCATGTAAAGTAAAATCTGTGGCAGTTTACCTTAAACCATAAACCATGGCATTTTAGGAAAAAGAGTCCCTGGAGCAGGCCCTGTACCTTTCATCAGTGAAGTGAGGCAAACAGCTGGAGATAGTAATTGTTTCAGCCATTGAATGTGTCTCAGCCCCAGACAAACATTTTACAAGATCTGTAACTCAGTATTTGAGAGGAGGGTGCTTCCAAAGGCCTGGAATAGCCACACACTGAATGATGAAGTGGAAAGCATTTAAAGTCACTCTTCTTCCTTGGAATAAAGACTCTTTTTTGCAACCTTGAATTTCATGCCATGTGAGACTCTCAGCATGTATGCATTTAAACTAGCAGCTGGAGGGATTTTTTCTATAGGTTTTAGCTGCAATCCTTTAGTCCTTACTCTAGCAAATACAACTCTTCATACGAACAGTGACTCTCATCTCTGGCCTACAGTTTTAGTGCCTTGGCCATTACAGTCACCTGGTTTAAATGTAAGCATAGAAATTTGGAGTGAATTAGACAAATGGTAGCTGAGAAAGCCCCTACATGAACAAAGAAGAACTGCAGAAATATATTGTGGACACCTGGAAATGCCTGTCTCCTATTTGGAAGAAATATATAAACAATGTTCCAGGGAGACAAGTCTGTAATAAAAACTAATGGTGAACAAACAGAATACTGCCCTGAGTAGTTCAAGAGGAGTCCTTTCTTCTTTTTTTTCTTTGAGCCATATGCTCCCCGAGAATTTTGATTCATTAAAACAATTTGTCTATATCCTTACATTGTTATTCAAATCATGGGAATGATGGTAGGCTTTCCAGTCTTAGCAAAAGCATTTTGCAGATTGAACAGTAAAAACTGGACCCAGTTCTGTGCACTACTAAGTACTACTATCCCATTAACACAGACAAATATAAAGTAAAAGTGCAATTGTTGCTACTATTTACAGCTATTTAAGAAAGAACGCCAAACATTATCCAGTGAAGTCACTAAGCCTTATCTCTGGTATTTAAGTTGGTTGACTAAGCTTACCCATGCAACTAATTGCATTAATAATATGAGGAATGGTAACTTTCCCAGGGTATTCCCTATCCTACCTACCCCATAACACACTTGAGAGATACAAAAGAACAAGTATCTACCTATGACTAAGGAAGGAACTCCGTGGCAATTCCAAATGGGTCAGATTGAGAGAAACATTCAAGAAAGGAAGGCCCACACCATGGGTATGGAAACACGGTTTGTGGATTCTCCCATTGACTAGGAAGAGACACAGGTGAGACCTCACGTATCAGAGACAGGACAAAAAGAGGATTTCTATGAAAATCTATGAAAATATATAACTGTCCACAAATATGGGGAGAGATTTTTCACATGAAACACAAAATTCCCTAAAGCCCACTTAATATGCCAGGAAGGACATATCCCAGGATGTTTTTGAAGTCTGAACCATCACACATAAAGATAGCACCTTTCTTATACCATCATTTCAAATCTGGTAGTACACAAAGCTATGAATATTAATAATAACAATTTAAAGGTTAAGTGTGTAGGTACAATTAATGGTTAATTTATTCTAAATTGAATTTATCACATTGTTTGGTAAAACATTTGTCAATGTGGCAGTTATATGTGAAATAGTCATTCAAATAAATTGCATTCAATTTGTGTTCCTAATCAGCCAGTTACACAATGTAACATGAAGAGGTCAACTGGAACTATATCAAATACATGCTGTATCATTAGAACAGAGATTAGTCACAATTATGTACCTAATCCAGGCTATCTGTATATGACACCACTATTGCTATTCTTTTAAATGCTAAAGGACAACAAAATGTATATAGGAAAGCCTCTCTAGCTTTCTCTGGGGACAAATTATTATAATATTTGCTCATGCTCAGAAAGTCAAAGGATTTGGACTTTGCATTATCCATTTGTTTAAAGGAAGGCTGTTTGCAATCTAAATATAAACTTAACTTCAGCACTTTCTGTCTCTATTCATTGACTCATACTTGAGTCCATTTATGTGATAAACATGCACAGCTAATAATCAATGATATGGTGGCTGTGTGTACAGAACAAATAAGAAAAGAAACAAATATTCTGTGTCTATACTCACATATCCAAAGCAGAATATAATGAAGACCAAATAGATGTGCTTTAAGGAAGAGTCCTTAAAGGTCATTTATATCAGTTTTTGATACACTTCTGTTACACAAAAAAAACACCTTCCATTGCCACTGTGCTTATTTATTTCAGCATATATACTTACTACAGACATTTGTTCTCAAACCTTGGGACTTATGGAAAATTAAAATCACCTCTTTTTAATTTTCTTAACTGGGGTGTGCGTGGGCCTTTTTGGATAAACTCTTTCTCATTCTTTCTTTCTTTTTAATCATCTCTCTTACCCAGGGGAGCTGGGAAGCTGCAAGGTAGAGATTCTTATTCTTCCTGCCCAGCCTGCACTGAAACTGCTCCAGACCATTTTGGTTCTTATGGCACTCAGTATCTGCTCTTTTCCAAAACAGAGAACTTGGGTTTCTTTCAATAATGAGAAAATGCTCCCTATCCCATGATAGGGATAAAAACAAAACAAAACAAAAAAAACGGTGTTTTACCTGTGTGAAGAATTACTGTGTGAGAGGTCCAGGGACTTAGCAGGTCAAAGATTTGCACTACATCTTCCAAAACTTATGACCCCTTCTGTGATTTGCCCTCCAAAAAGACCAAAATTTCCTATATTCAAGTGATTTTTCAGCAGGAGTCATCCCACCTTTCAAGTTCTACCCTGCAACCCCAAATTTGTGAGATTGCGATCCTGTTATTTCAAAACTCAAAAGCACAAATTTGCCCCTCTTTTGCTTTCTCCTCATCTTAAACACATAAGAGTCAGTATGAAAGGCTTGTATTTCTCTTTTGTAAGCATATTTGCTGGGTTTATAACACAACTTGGCTGCAGTGGGTGCACCTACTCCTGTCCTTCTGCCAGGAGCTGCCCCAGGGGCTCTGCCACACACCGGCTGCCAAGTGGGAAAAGCACAGGAGGGCACACAGAGACTGCTCATCACAACCTCTCTTGGTTTGCTGGAAAAATCCAATGTCATTCTTAAAGAACATCAGTTTATATGAGATTTATAAAATATATTTTAAATATAAATATATTAAACACTTGCAGATTTTGAGTGCTACAGGACATCTGCCCAGCTCTCCTGCAGCAGAGCCTACCTCATACCAGAGGAAAACCACAAGTCCCTGTAACCTCATATTTTCCTCATTTGAGTGATATTGCTGACCCTGAATAGCTCATTAAGACAATTAAGGCTGCTCTAGGTAGGAGTTCAGCATCCCCCTAGCCAACTCTGCCACAATCAGCCTTTTCCTAACAGTTCCCATCACCTCAAAGTAACTGTTTCAGAGTCTGACTTCATCTCAGTTTTTTAAAACTAGACCTTTCTGGTTTTTCCCATATATTTTCTGAATGGTCAGCTAGCCCAAGAAGAATAATGCTAATAATAATCTAATTATCCGGTATAAGCTACACCCATCTCTTGGAGGCAGGGCAGCAATTTCAGCAGTGGCAGCCCTGCTGCAGAAGTAAGCAGAATGCGATCTCTCTTCTACAGCGCCCTAATGAAGAGCCAGCCAGGCTCGATGAGACTCGAGGACCTGAGCATATCAAAACTAGATTTTTATGCAGCGGTAGTGTCTCTGTTGCAGCTGTCAGCAGCACATGGCAGTTGCTGCAGCCAGTGCTGGACCTCAAACTTTCAGCATCCCTACTTTAACCATCCTGTCTCCCTCTCTGCCCTCCTGCCGTCCTTCACACTCGAGGCAATTAAGCCAAGAGTGCGAGGGGAAACTTGAAACTTTACACCAAAGCATAAAGAAGTTGCCCTGTGGTGTAATTTCATTCTCTAAGGGAAATCTTGAAAGCACAGCTACAGTCCTCCCACATGTCAATTTGGCTGGAAGCAGGTTCTGAAAATCCATATACATCCACCAAAGCATAAAGACTCTGCCACCGCCGATAAATCAGCTGGAGAGGAGGGGTCGCCCTGTTAGGGAACCGCTCCTGAGGAGGGAATGGTCTTCTCTGCAGGGCCGTTTTGGGAGGCGGGGAGGAGAGTGTCGGACTCTGGGGATCCCTGCCGGGGCGCGGAGCCGCCAGCACTCCGGGGCCGGGCGGTACCGCGAACAGGCTGCCCGGGGGCAACCGCGGGGCTGGCAGGACACGGCCACATGGTACAACCTTCACGCTGCTGGGACACAGCTCTGACGGGTTTGTCTGACCGGCCCCTACAGGGAACCAGGACACGCCCTGCTTGCCGTGCCGGCCTGAAATTCCCGTGCCATGGCAAGCAAGGGACAGATCCTGCCAGGCGCCCAGCTGTGCTTCCAGCAGGTCCGCTGGGGTGCTTCATTTCGACTCGGATCATTTGAGGTAGAATTCCATGTTTGATGTTCACGCTTTGGGGATTAGAGGAAAGGGAAACGACCGGTAATCTCAAATGAAACTAGAAAACTGTAGCGTTTCTGGAGCTAAAACCACTCCAACACTCTAGTTGCCTTAGGATTCCTCGTTTCTTAGCGTTACAATGCACTCTCTTCTGTCTTTGCTGCTCCCCGTTCACCCAAAGCAGGTGCTTGGGCTTAACTGGGAAGCATAAACAGCGAAAAATACAGAGAGGGACTGGTATAGGGGAAATAGACGTAAAAATGTCCAGAACAGCTAGAGCAGAAGTGATAATGTCTCTGCTGACACCCATCCTTACTGAGGAAATGACACCCCCATACCAAATAAAATAAATTTTCTTCAAAGGGTAATCGTAGTTTGCAAGGTGCTGACCAAAATGTCTATTTTTTCACGCAGGAGCAACGTCCCATCTTAGAGCACGACGCCCGTTATCACCTTACATATCAAAGGGTTACGCTCTAGAAGTGCAGGCGCCGTGACCTGCAGCCCCTTTCCCACTCCACCAGAAGCCCCTCCACACATGACCAGACCCGTGGCCTCCGTGTCGAGCCACTTAATTTCGGGAAGCACTCCTTAAATTGGGCTACCAAACCACTCTCCACCTGTGCATGCACCAAAGCTGTGATGGCAAGATCATGATGCTGCCATCATTTCTTTTAGGAAAGGGGAAGGTTGTGCCTCTCAGATGCTTCCAATATCTACATTTGTCTCCAAAAAAAAAAAAAAAAAAAAAAAAAAGGCAGCGGGACAGAGGAATATTCAGTCCGAAGGATCAAGGAAGAACCGCCAGCCCGACTGGTTCTACGATCCTAATGAAGCATCAGTGCTGCCGGCAACAGCTACTGCCGTGTCCAGAGGAGATACTAATAACTACCATGAAAACACTTAAAAATAGTCCAGCCGAGCTTCCCTTCCCTCACGTAGCCTCTGCATGTTACGTTTCAGTACAAGCAGGATAGCTAGGGCACAGCCTAGCCATTCCAAAATGCAGGGAGATGTATTGAGATATATCTCAGCACTTACTCTGGTTTTTTGGTTTGGGTTTTTTTTTTTTCTATTCAATTGAATTTTATTTTTTAAATTCAACTGACCCTTCTGGTCACCAACCTTCTTTGTGGCTCACTTGTAAGGATCTCTCTCCAAGAACAAAAAAGAAATCTCCGAGCTTTGATAGAGACTCTGGATGAAATTAAGAACTTCAAACCCCAGATTTTTGAAAAGAAAAACAGATGTCCTGTTTGTTGAGTATAAATAACTCCGTACGTGGAAGCCTTTTCTTTTATGCCGCATTAAATTTTATTTAATGCTGGGTGCATTTAAACTAAAAAATAATAATAAAAAAAAAGGAGTGTGGCAGCAAAATATGTGGGTGACAAACCTCTAAATCTTTTCCTCTCTCGAAAGAGAAAGAAACAGCCAGACGGGAAACCCTTCATCTGGATGAAAGCGCTCAATGTGTTTCCTAGCAGACCTGGCGAGCCTGCCCTGGTCAGCGCGGCGGCGAGGGAAGGGGGGAGAGGAGGCGGCGGAGGGAGGAGCGGCTCCGGGCCCGGGGCAGAGCGGGGCGCACCCGCAGGTGCCCGGCCGGGCCCCGCAGCTCGGAGCGGCCCCCGCAGCTCGGAGCGGCCCCCGGCTGACTTACGTGAGCACGTAGTTGACGCTGACGATGCAGTGCGGGCGGGAGGAGCGGCTGTTGTGCACGATGGTGGCGTAGCTCTGCACCCACACCCAGCCGCCGTGCTTGGCCAAGAAGCGGTAGTACTTGGTGGTCACTTGCCCTTTCACCAGCACTGCGGGGACAAAGCGAGGAGAGCCTCAGCGTGGCTCTCGCCTCTGGTTTGATCAGCCCCGGCAAGAGGCGTACACTCCCCCCAGAGCCCCGTGGGTGACGAGGGGTTAGGAACCTCTTAGTGGCGCATGGGGAAGCGGCGGGGACAAGGTTGGTGGAGCCCCCAGGCAGGACTCATCTCAGTACCTGAGATCCTTATCACAGGCTAATAGAGGAGATTGGTGGGGCCGATGTGTGGTGTGTGTGTGTGTGTGTGGTCGTCTACTGCAACCGAACCCCGCATACCCCCATCCTGAAGTATCACCATTGAGATTTTGTTCTATAAATCTCTGGGTTGTATCTTTTCTCGTTACATTCTCTGTAAGGAAACTTACCGGAAATTGATATCCTTTCTATTCATCTATCCCTGTATTAATGTCATCATGATAACAAAACAGAATAAAGTACATCTCGCCGATTCAGGCTCACTACTGTAGTCGAAATTAGATATACAGATAAGATTTATGAGACCTGCTGGAAGTGAAACAAAAGTATTGATATTTCACTGGTATGGCTTTTTGGAGCAGGAAAATGAAGATTTTCCTAACCAGAATTTGAAGAGACTAGAGCGCCTGAGATTTGTGCAGGGCAGTGCTTGTCCTACAACCAAAATAAGAGGATGGAAAAATAACCTTTCATTGCCTATCCCCTCCGTTTGCCTCCTGCGTCCAGCTCAGAGTTCAGTCTCTATCTGACCTTGTTTCACTAAAACTCGAAGATTTTGCTTATTCTGCCCTCCAGAGAGCTGGCATTTCACGTGCCGACCTAGAGGTAAATCCCAACAACCCCAAAGTCCTTCTGCAAAGGGATAGGATGGGGCGGAGTTTAACAAGCTTTAAACAAGAAGACCATCTCCTTACACAAGTGATGTGCGCAACGCAGGTGAAAGGTGTCACAGCCGTGGACGTGGTGGTAAAGGGTCTTCTCTATCAGGTCCTGGGGCTCGTAACCTGTTAGCTCAGCTACCCTGCAAGAGACATAAACAGCAAATATAAGTGGGTGAGAGGACAGGAGAGGAGGCCTGGGGAAGAAAGGACAGGCTAGGGGAATAGATTTAGAAATAACCCCAGCTCTACCTGGAATCTAAGAATATGAGCTTCATGTCTAGGCTGGCCCGAAACATGAACATATTGCTGTGGAGCTTGATCTCCGTCACGGCGCTGGGCGGCAGCGAGTGGCCCACGGCGACTAAGCCAACGTTTTGGTAGCAGCCGTCGAAGGGGGACATGTCCAGGCTGTACTGGCGGATCTTCAGGTACCCGCTGCAGTGAATGACCTGCCGGAGACACAGGAAAGCTTGGCGGCTACTCAGCAGCGGGGAAGGGTGTGCTGAGACAGGCGTCCCTCCCCACGAAGAGGGTGAGGACAATTGCCCCCATCCCGGTGCCCGTGCGGCTGCCGGGCTAGCGGGACCCGCTGACTTGCGTCTCAGCATGGCAAAGCGGAGTCTGGGAGTTTTCTGCGGTTCTGTAGGGGTTGGGTTTTTTTTCCCATACTAGAGTTCAGCGTCGATCTAAGGCCGATTAGATTTTTTTTTTTTTCCACTGGCTTAAGTGGTTTTTGGCCCACGTCCTAACTGCGCTTTTATTATTCTTCTGAAAAGGAAAGACGCGGATCTGCCAATCCAGTTACGACTTTGTAATGAAGAGTGTGTGCGCGTGAGAAAGGGTTTACATGCATGCATATGTCACATGCGTATGTGTTAGATACGTCTGTTATATAGATGGAGCAGGCGCAATCCATCGCCAAAAAATACCTTTGGCTTAAGTATATCTCCTAAACGTAGCCTTGTAGACTACTGCTGTGTATTTCCACTCTAACTTATCTATTATTCAGATGTTTCTTCTTGGAGTTCAGCAGGTGTTCTTGGTCTACGGTACATTGTGACACATCATCTCCTCGGGTTATGGATACAACCCTCTCTTCGGCGTGGTGTGGCTAACAAAAAGCAGCGAGGGGGTAGGAGAGAGTGCAGGGCTCTCCTTACCGAGGAGACCTGAGCAGAGCCATGTGAAGCACCTGGTCAAACCCCTTGACTAGGAGAGCTACCTCTGCAGCTGACGAATTACCTAATAAAGAAACAAATTAACCCAGGGCTCCCGTTGTATCATCTGAAAGCTGTCACAGGGAACCTCAGTGGTTGCGCGAGGTTCAGTTCAAAGAGTAAAGAAAACAAACAAACAAACAAAACAAACCACCAAAAAAAAAAAAAAAGGCCCAGAAACAACACGTAGGGGAGCTCGATTGCTTGGTTTTGTGGTTTGAGCTCTTCAGCCTGAAACTCTGAGAGAAATGGACCACATGAAAGAGCCCTGGGCTGGGAAAACCCTTGCGAGAAGAGGTCTCACTCCCTCTTCTCTCCCCATTTTCACAACCTTCCCGGCACAGGAACACGGGAAGGCTCGTGCGGGGGGGCAATAGGGAATCTGGCCGCGGGCACGCACCTTGTAGCCCCCGCAGGTGAGACCCGCGTTCCTCTTGGCCAGGACGCACTTCATCCTCAGGAAAAAGGATCTCTCGATCTCGTACTCTGGGAAGGGGGAAAGGCAGAGGTGAGGTGAGCCCCAGGCTCCGCTGGCTGTGCGCGGTCCCCTACGCGACAGCGGCGGCCAGGCGGGGGCTGCGTGCTTTACCCTGCACGAAGTGCGAGTGGTAAGGCTGGTGCGCCGTCAGCACGGCTGTCATCTCGTCATGGTCGGCGGGGTGGATGTACTCGTAAATGCTGTTGCCAGTCAGCTCTACCTGTGAGAGAGGAGAAGGAGTAGGGGAGCTCATCGCCGGCACCGCGCACCCTCTCCTGTCAGTGGCGGGGGTGGTGCAAGCAAGCACAGGGGCTGGCAGGCCCCCCAGCGTACCTGCGACAAGCCCAGGTGCACCGAGGCAGTCTCTGAGATGTACATGATCTTGCCATCCGGAGCCACAACAAATATGAAACCGTCCAACGTCTGCAGAAAAGGGTAGGGAATATAAATAAATTAATAGATGGATCCATTAAATACCCGTCCTTCTGACTGATTTTAGCAAACAGGTGTCGATGGTCAGGCACTGATTATTCAAATAGTTGGAAGGAAATGGGCAAATCTCGGACAAGAGACCCTCTAAAGCTCCTGGACCTATGAGATACAACCCACTTCTCAGAGAGGCCGAGCTCAAAAGTGCCTTGAGGGCATCTAAGAAGACGTCCTCTTAGATTAATATCTGGGTTCCAGAAATACCGAATATTTCTATCCTATTTCAAATGTCACGGAGGTTTAGTGCTTGCGTATTTTATAAGAAAAAATTCTCCACAGTGTAAATAAGACAATTTGTCAGGTACATTTCAGCAGACACAGATGGGACTTCTGAGCGTACCAAGAGCAGAATAAGCCCTCCAAAAGCCACATGATTCCACCAGTGGAGCCATGGTCATCGCTAATATTCTTTAGTATTTCAAAGCACTGTGAGTTTTCAGATCTGTCCTCCCTGATGTGAGTCTCTGCTGATGTCGGTGTCCGCTGAGCCCTTCTGTCCAGCACAGCCTTCCCCAGCCTGTTGCTAGAGCCTCTCCCTCCCACACCACTCTGAGCTTCACAACATTGATGATATGTGTCACCCTGTTAATAAACTGGGGAAAAGTCGTGCTCCTGTATCTCTGGCACCCTGGGACACACTGTGAATCCCTCGCTGTGTTAGATGATTCTGAGGCAAAGGACCAAGAGGGACCAAGCCACCAACAAAATATAGGACATTGGATCACAGTGGTTCGCATTTCTGAAGTGGTTCCCTCCTGCCTACCTGTCTATTAAAGACTTGAATGGTTAAAAATTAGTCAAGGTGGCAATTGAAAGCTCAGAAGAGGGAATTATTTCTTTAATCATTAATAGCATATGCCTGTCGTTTCCAGACCAGTACCTGCAAAAGATGCGATCCCAGTTCCCGTCCAACATTATCCAGTGGGCTGGTTCGGCTGGAGTGGCCCCAGGCTTCTCCAAGTCCTGTTATTTAAGACAAACAAAAAAGTAAGGTCAGGACATGAAAAATTGACTAGTGTGGGCCTGATTGAAGGTGGGGGAGGAAAACACTTGTCTACACTCTAAAACAGATATACATACAGTCTTTGGAAAACTAGACATGACTTCGTTGCAGATAAGCGCCTCTTTTGTGCATTTTTTTTTTAATATCTAATGCCTCAGAGAGAAAAATACCCGAATACTTATTTTGAGTTAATGGTGAAGTTAATTTTTAAGATCTAAGTGAAACAGCATGCAAGATCAAATTGCTTGGCTACTGGGAACTGTCCCCCTTGAACTTCAGAGGAAGCATCCTAACCTCACGATTTCTCAGACAAGTCACTGTCCAACGGTACGGACCGTCCTCCCTCCTGCCCCACGAAGTCTGTCTCCAAGATTCACCTCTATCCCTTCCATCTCTCTTCCTGCTGCTCCTATGGGCAGGATGGTTCCCACTGCAGGGAGGGTTGATGTGCCTCCATAGACCCCCTTCCAGAAATTAATCTTTCCGGATTTGTCTAATGTTTTACACGCGTCTTATTTTCTCCTATGCAAAGCGAGTAGTAATAAAAGCCACGTGGAAGTTACTTCACCGGAGCAACGCTATTCATGGACGACGCCTTTTCACGGTGTTGTTGCTGAAATAATTTAAACGGGTCAGTCAAAACCTTTGAAGCTTGTGCCATGAAATAAGTCTCACTCAGGCACGCACAAGCAGTACGATAGAGTAAAACGGATGGGAAACCTACAAATCCCGATCGATGGCTGGGGTGCAGGTCGCAAGGGGACCCGAGCCGGCGGGGTGTGTTCACTCCCGCAGCGCGGGTTCGGGAAAGGCAAGACCTCGTTTTCCAGTTATTTCGAGACAAACAGACGAGGTGCTGACAGCAGGCAGCCGCGGGCATCCCTCGCTATTGACCGGCCTCACCCGGGTGTTTGCCGTCCGAGCAAAGCTAACGATTTCCTCCGCGCTGTTTGAAGGGGCATCCCAGCGCGGCCCCTGCACGCCCTCCCCACCGCCGGAGCGGTGCGCCCCGCTCGTCCCCGCCTTTCGCTTCCTTCTCTCCCCTTCCTCCTCTACTTCTTCACAACAACTTGTCTCTTCAGCACTCCTACACTTTTCTCCTTCCTCCTTAACTTCATAGCCCCACAGAGGCAGGAGATTCTGTCTGGCCCGTTCCTCAGCCTGCAGCCTCAGCATGTCGCCAGTCAGAAACAGGCTCCTTCCCATTAATTCCTCCACGCCAATTAAGGGGGAGCCAGCCGCCAGGATCACCTCCGCCCCCTGTATTCAGGAAGGAGCTGGCAAATCTTACACAGCTTCCAGGGAACGAGAGAAAAGCCCACGATATATTTGTTTTTCCCCGAGCTCCTCGGAGGTTTCTCTGCTGGGGAGCCAGGATGGCCTGTTAGCGCTGAGCTGGCTCCTTGCCACGTCCCCCACCCGGAGGGAAATCTTAGTGACAGGTTTCTTTATTCAAGACTAAATCTGCACTGCCCGCCTATGATTTAAGTTGCTTATTAATCTGAGTTTACGGCTCTAATTATTCTTCTCCTAAAAGGGAAAAATAACCCGACTCCAGCGGGTTAATGAACAGCTCACGGGCATTGCAGGTTAACCTCCCTCGGGAAGGCGGTTCTTCACGGCGCGCTGAGCTCCTCTATATGTTTCAGGTGGAAACCCCGCGCTGCTGGGCTCTGTCTGCCCATGGTTTATAATTAAACGTTTTCACTTTTCTACCTGAACCGGCTTTTTGAAATCCTGTCACATGAGACGATCCTTTGTGCTGCCCAGATGTTTTCAGTACTTTCAAGTCGGAGACTATTTCTAATCGTTGCCAATCCCAGCCTCTCCCAAATCGACGGCCTCTCCTGATGCCCCTTAAATACTGTTTCTAAAGATTAGACGAGAAAGCCCCCTCCACTAATTTTCCCTCTCACTCCCCCGTCTATTCGCTTTAGCATCCAATTTCCTTTTATCAAGGGGGCAAACTGTGATTTCTTGCACTTGACCTACCGCAGAAAATTCTGCAAATCCTTTGATTGTCTATTTAAAACAAAACAAGGAAATCAGCTCTCCCTTTTGCTCCAGGATTACGCTTGGAAACAAGATCTAAAGATTCTCTTGTCATTTGGAGAGCCAACAGCATAATAGCTTTGGAATAGAAACAAGCAGCTTTGTGAGGAGAAGGATAACTAAATCGTTTTTAGGCAAAGGATTTTCCCAGCTAAAGTGGCCGAAGACAAAGCAAAACATAATCTATTTTGGAAGATTTCCAAGTTATGCCACATTAACCTTAGAAGATAAAATTTACTTTTTTCCCTGCGCCCCTCCCCCACCGCGGTCTGGTTTATCATATTTACATAAGTAGCCTTAGAAGGGATGTATCTATTATGGATCTAAGGAGCTAGAGAGCTCACATTTCATTTGGAAATAGAGGGGAAGTTTTACTGTTGCTTAATACTTGATGCATTGTAGAACCATTTCCATTTAAATACCCCAGACCCACGGATTACCTCCATGGACTGGCTGCATGGGTTTTGTAATTTCCTGAAAATGAGATTTCGATTTATAAAACAAGAAACCAATTAGTAACCAAATGAGGCGAAGTAGATCCACTAAAATTGACCTAATCCCACAGGCACCATTTAGGTCAGTTCTTGGCGAATGAATGATGAGCAACCGTCTAACATAAACTCAAGGCATCACCCAGCTGTGTTATTCAAGCAGAAAAAGAATTTTAAAAAAAAATTGATCGAGCTTTTATTTCAGAATGAATTTGATATTCTTGTCAAAATAAGGATTATATTCTCCTGTCTAACAAACTCTTCCTCCTATCTAACATCTCGTTCACTCTATGAACTTTTTTCCCTGAGAAGCTATTTGCGCCACGATAAATTAATTGTCTGCTGTTGTGAGGAGGGAAGGGAAGGGGGGGGGAGGAAATAAGTTTAAAAAAAAATTAAAAGAGAAGAAAAGAAAAGCATTTTATCCAGACTATCACTCATCGTTACTCAACAGCCTTCACCTATCTTGCGCGGAACCTGCGCGGAGCGAGTGTACTAATTCATCGTTTCTCTCAGCATTCTCCAGTGGAAAGCCACTGTGCTTTCCACATCAAAAAGCATTTCTGTCGGTTTCATGGGCTCGCTACACAGGCGGGTCCCTGTGAAATGCCTTCTTCAACCCAGCCGCGCCCACCCCCGGCCCTGAGAGAGACGCTCCGCACCGCCAGCCTGTCCCCCAGGCCGGGCGCACAGCCAGACCTGCCGCGCTGCACTGCCCTGGTCCTGTCCTTCCTTCCCCTCATCTTTTGATTGATGCAAGCCTTGATGTCGACAGCCAATGGAACCAGGGGCTGGGTGGGCACCGTCCCTATCCAGTGGCGATACTGTTTCAAGAAGCTCCTCTGTCCCAGGGAAGGGGGAAGAGATTCCTGAAGAGTTTCTAATTTCATCTAGGCAAAGACGGAGGAAGGCAGGCGCAGGGAAATGAGACTCCGAGAAGCCAGGGCAGCTCCTTGGCCCTGGCTGATCTCCGGGTTACTTGTCCCTCTGTGAGCATCTGCAGCGCAGAGCCCATCTCGACCCCGTCCTTTGTCTGGCAATAGCAAAGGGGGGCGGGGGTGGCGGTGGGGGTGGGGTGGCCAGAAGATGAAAACCCTTATCTACTTTGCACTGATTTGCCGGCTTTTAAAAGCAGTTAGGGCGATTTTCCCCAGCAGACTCCCAAGTCATGAAACCTCAGCGCAATCCGGATTCACAGTAGCGGGCGACTTGACGCCCCCGTTTAAGAACATTTAGTGGAGAGCCCATCCTGAGCTCCAGACACGCTTCTTTGGGGGCCAGACCCTGAGGCCAGCTCCCTCCAGGGCCGGGGAACCCTTGGGTATCCCTCCGGGGGTTTGCCCCTGTCCGGCGCACCGCCCCGCACGGCCGGGCGAGGCCCAGGGAAGCTGGCTTGGAGACGAAGCCCCGGAGGCAGGGAGATCTTTCCTGTAGCTGTGGATGGGCAGAGGGAGAGGATTGGAGGGCTCTCCCGGAGGCAGCCCGCTGCTGTGGAGCAACGCTGGGAGCCTGCCCGACGGGGCAACAGCAGGGAGTCTTCCCTAAATCGGGTCCCAGAAGGTCCATCGAGCGTTTCTCTTCCAGGAGGTCCTCAAAACTCCCTCTCTGGGCAGCGGCCCCCGCCGCCTCTTTCCCAGGTCTCTCCGCCGCCTCCCGGGGGCCGTGGCCCGGGGACGTCTCCGCATGCTTTGGTTTCGCTGCCTTTTCTTTGCCCTTTAAAAAGCCGCTGTATAGTTACTAAAAAAGGACGAGCAGCAGCTCACTCCTCGCTCGCCGGCGCCGAGGGGGTGCTGACCCCACAAAGGGCGCAGGGTGCGGGACCTCCGGTCACCTCCGCCCCTGGGCTCGCCCCTTCCGTGCTGGGCAGGAGGACGGCGACGCGAGGGTCGGGCCGGGCACAGGCACCTGCCCAGCAAAGCATCTCTACAGGGAGGACTAGAATGTCACCTTCGTGCGCGGCTCCTCAAGCAGCACCTTCCCTGCCTTCCACTGCCCCTCGCCGGCACTGCTGCCGCTTTAATACCGAGGGAAAAGCGGGGCACGGCAGTTGTGTGGAAAGGGGAAGGCAGGACAGCTCAGTCCCCATCTCCCATGCAGTCATTGTCCCTCTCTGTCCAGGCGAAATGACAAACAACTGCTTCGGGAGTCGCGGGAGCAGAACCTGCATGTCCTAGTCACTGGCAAGCCAAAAGGCAACTGAATGTTGTATCGAGGAATTAGCCTGATTCGATTAACCATTTAATTAAATCGTCTGCCACCAGCGCTCCGTTCTGCCATCGCCTCACGCCAGACAGAGCTGATTTCCCAGTTAATTTAACAGGCAGTGGTTAATGATAACTCAAAATCTCAGCCAAATGAGGCTTCTGTGAAGGACTGTGTCGCCGTCGGAGGGTTCAAATGGAATAGAATAAGCTATGCTAAAAAAAAAAAAAAAAAAAAAAGCTGCTCATTTCCACTGCCTGTGGATGCCATTAGCAAGGTTTTGTAAAGATTTATTATCTCAGTAAATCACATGTATTCATTTGAAGCAGAGATAAATTAGCATCCCTCTTTCTTTATAAAAATAATAATAACAGGGAGGAAAAGCCCTGTTGACTAAACAAACATCCCTGTTAAGAAAGCGGTAGTGGAAATAATGCTGAGGCTGTTTCACCATAGAAAGAAAAACCAGGATTTTTGCAAACACGAGGTAGTAGAATCGCACTTTGAAATGCAAACAAACAGACTCATGTCCAAATTGGAGAGCGGGGGAAAAAATCAAGGCATTTTCGAGCACAAACTACTTATTCGTTTCTCCAGAAGACTCAAATTCAAGTAGCCCTTATTACGAAGAAATAGGGGAAGGAAGGATTTGCACCAACGCACATGCGGTTTATATGCAAGTTGAAAAATATTCGCAGTCATGAAAACGGTCGTATGTTTCCAAAGGAAATATGATTTTTCCTTCCCGCTCTTCTCATTACGTATTCATTCTAAAACATAAATCTGTGGGTTTTTTTTTCAACGATCCTGCTAGTAGTTTAGTTCTGCTCTTCACATTTTAAGTTCACATCAAAACCGGAATTAAACAGATATTCAGCGTGGAGACAAAACTGCTGCTTAAATGAGAAAAACTTCTGTAAGAAAATAAACATTGAAACCTAATGCTCAATCATTTCCCTTTGCAGCAAGAAAAACAGCATTAAATCACCTATCCACGTGGGAAACGGATTTTTTTTTTCTGTTGATCTCTTCCCCCTTTAAAATAAAACAAGGTTAAGGGTTTCAATATTGAAATGTTAACCATCCTGATTCGGCTGAAGTTTATGTAAACGGAATCTCTGCTTTTGTCTCGAAAAGCAAACGCCTCTCGGCGCCAAAACGATCCCTTCCCACTAGGACAGACTGCAAACCCTCCTTTTGCATCTCTGGTCGCGGATGGAGAATAGGACCTTTAAGATATTCCTAACTAAAAAAGAAAACCAAACCTCCAAAAAATTATTTATTGTGCCACCTGGATTTTTTGTTTGAGTTTTATTACTTTTTTTTTTCTCCCTTCCCTTCTGGGTATTGCCGAAGGTCAGCGAAGAATTACCCCGCAATTGTAACAGTGATTGCATCGTCTTTGGCAGAAAATTCTGTCAGTCCTTTGACACCCTGGAGACTTTTCTATTTTTTTGCGTCCACGTTACTTGCCATTAGCGATTTACTGTTAGATTAAAAATATTAGTATTTATTTATAATGAACGTTAAATCAGGACTTTATTAATTAATCCGCCTTGAAACAAACAAACAAACAAACAAACAAACCTTAAAACTCTTCCTTAATGACCTCAGAAAATTAGCAGATATTCACTCTTTCCAAAGCTGTCTGATCACCGAAAAGCAGTATAGGTCTTATGCGCTTTCTCCTCCTGAAAATAAGTGTTTTAGTACTGAAACGACGCAAGAAACCTACGTCTTGCACTTTCGTCCTTGACAGTTCTAATCTGCTGAAGACCTAATGAAGTGAAATTAGAGGTGGAAAGAACAACCCAAGCGTTTCAATAACTTGCGAGAATTGCACAACTATTATGGGAGAGAGCTGGTAGAAAAATCTCTGCCTGGTTTGTCAAGTTTGTCCAGCGCCACTGCCTTATGTTTAGATGTCTGGGAGTAAGAAGGAAACTCCACGTGCTTATTTTGTGTGTGACTCTCCTGGCGTTTTACTCCTAGAAAACTCTTCTTTCCAAAATGATCCCAAAATCTTCCACCTTCTTTCTCTATAGGGACCTTTCAAACACAAAAATACGCAGACAAGCGCACACCAATTCTCTCCACTCTGTCCCCAGCCCCTCGTGTGCGCGGCGATGAGGAGTGTATATCTTTCTGTACGTGATTATTTACAATCAACTATAAGCAAGCACTCTATGGGCAGATGGAAATTCGCTCTTGTACCGGGGAGAGGGGATACGAGTTACTCTGGAAGTGCAGCTCGCTCTTATGGAGACAACGTTTCTGTACCCTGACTACTCCAAGATCTCTTTAAATGTACGACATAACATTCCGCCGAGCTCCCGAGCCTCCTGCTACCCATCTCCAGTGTTTTGGCCAACTCATCGGGTCTGTCCCGACGCTTGTATCCTTTCCTCCCCAGAGAAATAAAAGCGAAAGGAACTCAATTACATCCATCCAACATTCCTGCCCTGACTCCTCCGTTCAGAAAGACTTGTCCTTTCCGTGAGTCATTTCCCCGCCTGCGACTACCTGTTCTCCCTTCCCAGAGAAGCGATGACTTTTTTTTTTTTTTTCAGGGTGGAGACACTGGAAAACCAGAATAGCCCCCCGCTTCCTTGCCTCCTTACACTCATAGGCAGCTGGATAAGCACAACCACAACGGGAGCGGGAAAATCACCCAGGCTCGGCTCCCGCACGGCCAGGCACAGGCGCAGAGCCGGGAGGCCGCTCGTGGGCGCCTCGCTCGTGTTTAACAGAGGCACGGGCGAGCGCAGGGAAACCCGCGGGGCCGGAGCCGAGCCGGGCCCCGGTCTCCGCTCCCCGCCTCCTCGGAAGTACGTGGGAAGGAGAAGGAGCCCGCGTGGGACCGCGGGGAAGCAGCCCAGCTCCACGCCACGTTGCGATTCCCGCTCTCGGGCCTTTGTGCGCCGCTCGCAGCGCGCCCCCGGCGCGGCCCCGCGCAGGGATGCGCGGCTCCGGGGATGCGGGGGCCGCGGTCCCGCGTGGGTCTGCAGCCCGCTCGGCGCCGGGCCTCCCGCGGCAGCGCCTCAGGGGCGAGCCCTTCCGAGCCTGCTCCCCGCCTTTCTTTCTAATGCGCAGTTTGTCTTTAATGAGGCTGCGAAGGCTCCGCTGCCCCCCGAGCCCCGCTCAGCCACCCCCGCTGCCTCCGCACTCAAATTAGCATCTGCTGCGGCCGGCAGCGGCCCCGGCCCCGGCGCGCTTCGCCACACGGTTCCCCAGGGCATTCAGGCATCCTGCGCTGCCACTGAGGGACGGGGATCAGCTATTCTTCTCTTCCCATGATTACTCACAGCCTACAAGCAACACCATATGCTTCTTCTGATCAAACAACCCGCTACATAGGCACCAGTAATTGACGAGACCTGCTCGAAATCACGCAGAAAGGTAGCCTACTGAGACCGCAGGAGTTGACAAATCATTGCTAATAATCCTTTTAGGAACATCATGGGCATCAGGGTTTGCAATAGCTTTATTTTTATAAAGTATGCGCTGACAGCATAAAGGACAACTCCGTCTCCTTTGAAACAGAGGATTGTCCCGCATAATGATCTTCAAGGTGGCAGAGCAAATAGAGGAGGAAAGTGGCTCGATGAAGACTTTAATTATTGTTTTTTAAAGGTTTCATTTAACCCCTTCTTTGGTTACAAGTGATTCGATGATATGGAAAGCTTTTTCAAGAAATCATTGTAAAATGCACTGGATTGAAAATTACTGCTGTGGACCTTAGGTATAAACGTTCATCCATAACCTGGGGCTGGGGGGAGGGGGGGGCCGGGAGGGGTGTGAGATTACCTCCCCCGTCCAAATGACTGCCACATTACATATTTATTTTAAAAAGTATTAGTACCAGTAGTCCACATATTTAACCGGGGAAAAAAAAGTAAAACCCCTCAAACCACTAAATAAGACAAAACTAGACCAAAACAAAACTAGGCCATATACACACTTAATTTGTAAAATATATAGGCCAACCGAGTCGAGATACAGCTACAGAAAACTCATGGGGACATAGCTGTATTACGTTGTTTCCTATGTACACTCATTTTCCAACAAAAGATGCAGCGATTTTTGTATTAGGTCAGGAAAAAAACAAAACCAAAAACCTCTTGATACTTTTTCTTTCACACAGACCATAACTCCATTGAGTTGATCAAAATAAAAGGTTCGTGATTTTTAATTTTTTTTCCCCCCAACATCTTATACAATCAATAGAGTGAGAACACGGAAGAACTTTATTCTGACTCTCTTAACTTTGTGCTATTTGTTTTTCTTGGCAGCCTATCTAGAAGACCAAAGACCATCGTTTTAGATCCTGATATTATTTAAGCGTAAGAGACACCTCAGGACGCTTAAGTTTTCTTTTTCTAGACAGGCGAGTTGTTGCTACCATGAAAGTAAACATGAACTTTACTGTTTGTCGAGGAGAATCATGTCTAAGCTGGGCCACTGGTTTTGCAGCACTGGGTGGTCAGGGGGATTGAATATATCTGGGTGCAAAATCCCTGCTAAAATTTTCCGTGGTCGTTTAACGCCCTCAAACTGCCCTAGTGATCCTCAAAACGAGACACAACACACTGATGATGTGATTCAGTGTGCTCGACTTATTTATTTAGCCTGGGTGTGAGCACGCCTGCACGCATGTCCTGTACCTGTACACCGCACCTTTCCTCGAGAGCTGAACTAAAGCTTTAGACTTCGCATAGACTTATGTAAATATTTACCCATATACTAACTCGCCCTCACAGAGTTACTATAAAGAGGGGTGAATCATGCCCTCTTAGGCCTCGCGTGTGCTTGGTGGGGGATGCATATTTGACTGGAAGAGTGGAGGAAAAGAAAATCCGGGTTTGCTTTAGCAGAACATACAGCAGAGCTCAGTGCCTTTAAGTGTTGACAAAAGAGCCATAAGTCTCCAACCAAACCTGTCATAGGAGCTAAAGGGAAAGTATTTACAACAGAGGGAAGCGACAGCGGAGGGCACCCTGTCTCCGAGCACACCCCGAATGACTGACCTTTTTTTTTTTTTTCCGTAAAAGTGATAAACGACATCTGGATCAGAACAAAATAAAGGCGAATAGGCATTCTCACCTACCTTCTGGAAAAACCACTCTCATTTTTAAATAGCTGGTAGTGAGTCTGATTATGGATGCTTTGTCCAGCTGAGAGGTGATAGCGGAGGGCAGGGGTAGTAATTTAGCCAGTTCATAAAATTCACTGTTTTCTTTCTCCCGTCTAGTCCGGGCAGCATTTTTGGACTTCTCTTTCATCGTGTTTTTTTCCCGCTTCTTTGCTATAATTTAAACTCCAGAGATTCATCCAAAGGTGGAAGGGAAACTCATCTGCAATTCATCTCTCCGGAGCATCAGGCGGTAATTCTAAGCGCGGCCATTACTCTTAAAAACCGTTCTACTGTGTAAATGCAAACAAGTATTGAAGAGTAGAGGTGTTCTTAAAAAAAAAAAAAAAAAAAAAAAAAAAAAAAAAAAAGGTAAATATACTCTGAAAAACAGAGTCAATTAGATGGGAAAGGCATTTATCCAACGCAGCTCACCACTCCAAGCAATTGCATTAAAAAAAAAAAAAAAACAAAACAAAACAAAACAAAAAACAAACTAGAAGAATGAGGCACCAGACAGCAACCAAACGATGTATTTCTGGCCTTTTTTCCTACTCATGGCGGTCAGCATAGCTCCTCGGAAGAGGGTCATAGTAATCCCGTTATTTCCCGTGATCCGTTGTCAATCCAAGGGCCGAAACGCACGGCCGCGAGCTGCCTCCCAGGGCGCTGGGTGACTTCCCCGGAGCCTCTCTGTGAAGACAAGAGCAGTCTTGGAGTGAGAGAGCCGGTACACGGCGCCGCAGAGGAGCCGCGAGAAATAATAATCAACAACCAGCCGCCGGCGGGTGTAGTATTTTCTCCCACCAGAGGGGAAAGAAAAAAAATTTGTATTTTCCCATCTAGCGCGCCCGTGGAGAAGTCTGCCCCGCACTCTCCTCCCACAGCCCTCTCACTTCCCAGCCCAGGTGTGCACTGCATGGCCAGAACGAAAGCGCAGCGGAAAGCAATTCCCGGCTCCCGGCGTTAGCGGGTTTGGTGCTGCCGGGGCTGCGCCGTCCCCTTCGCGCTCCCTCGGGCCGGCACCGCGGCGGCGGCCAGACCTCCCCGCGCTCCGCGCTGCCAGACCCTCAGTGAGGGATACTTTTCCAATCATGGAGTGTTTCTGCTTGTTTTCCCTTTTCTTTTGCTTTTTTCTTTTTCGTTCTTTCTTTCTTTTTTTTCTTTCTTTCTTTCTTTTGAATTTCTCCTCTTCTCGGCTACTGTCCTCATTTCTCAACTGGGATTGGGGGTGTCTACCTCAGCTGCACCCCAGCCAGGGGAGGCACGCTTTGCCCAGCCCTGCCCCGAGCCGGAATCCACCCAAACATCACATTTTTCCAACCAAATTATCTTTTTTTTTTTTTTTTCCTCCTCATTTTTCACCGTGGGTAAGAGACCCACAGCCTAGCACCGCACATCACTACGGTTCTTCGCTGAGGCGGGCAGACTGTGGTGGGTTGTGATCTTCTTTTCACCTACCTTGAATCCCTGAGCCCGGCAGCCTGCAGAGAGCTCTCCCGGGGTGAGGAGCCCAACTCTTTAATTGGCTCATTAATGGCACGGGGAAAAGTTTGCGCCTGTCACTGCTCCTCGCACCGATGGGCAGACAGACATTGCCGCCTCCCCATCCCCTTTATCGGCTCCCAGACTCTCCGTCTCACATAACGAGGGGTGGGGTAGGGTGGGGTGGGGGGGGGGCGAGGTTGGTATTAATGAAGAATCCCTAATTTGCGGCTGAGAAATGCCTAATAACTTCTTGATGGCTAAAAGCCTTTTAGCACAACTTCATTTCTCTCCAACTCCCCCCTTGGCCCCCCTCCCTCCCCCCACGGCCGAGCCCGCCCTTAATGCCACTCACGGACCCGCCTCGCGTCCCGTTGGCCGCCGCCACCCCTCGCCCGGCCTCCCACTGGCGGAGGGGGCGGTGGCGTCACGCGGACATATTCCCACCTCTCTCCCGCCTCCCCTCTTTCCCGGTGTCCGCCCTCTGACCTGGCGCCGCCGCCGGCGGGGAGTGGGGACACACAGACCCCCACGGGCACACACAGACGTACACACCCACATCTTCTCCCTGCCTACCTGTTGGGGGATTATTTGCGTTTGGTGGGTACATTTTGGCCATCTCCTCTCCGCTGGGCAGCGGGGGTGAGCCGCCGAGGTCCCGCGGGACTGTGGGTGGTGAGGGTGGCCGCAATTTTACACACCCACGCACATTTCCCCTCCCCAGAACCCACCGAACAAGTGGTCGCGCTTGGGAGAAATAAATTGCGGTCACGTCCCCTGCTGCCCCCGCTCCCTGACACCCCCAACTTTAACCATGTACAGTTTTCCCCTGGGCTGATGCGCTGCGGGAGAGCATGGATCGGGTCCCGCGGCAGAGGGGGAGAAGGGTGGAGAAAGATTTTAATTAATTTTCTTGATACACGCTGGAAAAAAAACCCTAACCAAAATAAAAAACAATCCCACAAACAGGAAAGAGGGAAAAAAAAAAAAAAAAAAAGAGAGGGAGAAACCCAAACCTAAATCCTCCTACATTAGGAGACAGATGTTTTAAAACTGCCCGAAAAGTGTATGTGGGGTCTTTTTATCACAAGCAGCCGGACTATTCCTAATCTTGTGTGTCCCTTGGGGAAAATAACCCTAAAAACGTGACGCTGCTCCTAAAACTGCTGGCTCCTGAATAGAGTAGATAGAGAAGAGAGAGAGTGCCTGGAGTGGTGGGAGAAGGGTTGTAGAGTCTTTCCTAAAACCATAGCTGACTCTCAAAACCCTGACCTAATTGCCAAACCAGTCGGTGCGAGACTTCGGCTAAAATAACTGTTTAAAATGAGATTCCGCTGGCAGGCAACAGTCGGATTATTTCGAGGAAAAGGAAACGGCCTCAGTTTTCTAAAGAAAAACGTGAACAACAACAAAAAAAACTTTAAAAATTAGCCTGTGAAGCATCTAATCCCTTTTGCTCCTTGGCCGGCTGCAGTTCGAAACGCAGGCTTGCAGTGCAGACCGTCTGTTCGCTGCTTATCACCTTAAATTTCCCCTCGGTTAAAAGCTTTCCCTGAGTTCATTTGGGTAAATAAAGGAAAGACGGTAAGAGAGGCATTCAACAACTCCTCTGGGTGTCCAGGCGTCTACAAGCATCAGAGAAATGTATCCACGTAGTCTCAAATGTTCTTTTGATTGTCTTGTTTACCGAAGCGACTCGTCGTTAAACAAACACGAGCGCAAGGCATTTAGTGAAGGTAAGGGTAAAAAAAAAAAAAAAAAAAAAAAAAAAAAGAGAAAAAACCCGTAGCCCTCCCTACCCTGTCATGATGTAAAGCGATCGCTGCTGTGGGGGAAAGTGATACTGAATTTACAAAAATCTTCAATCTTCCCTGGATGTTACTGCCCTCAGGTATAAGATGAGTTTGGGGGACAAGAAAATGAAAAAAATTAAAATCTTCCTTCTGGTTTTCATTTGAGGGATTTCTCTTCCTAAACGGCACTGACGTCTCTAGGAGGGTATTTAGACATATGGACAACAACTGGACTAACACTGTCAGGTAGCTCATGACTTATTTGTCAACAAGAGCCGGGGAGAATGTCTTCTATAACACCCTTGGTGTGGGAAAAATAAATAAATCAGTAGGATACACTTCTGCTAATTTATACCAGGGAACATGAGCATCCACCTCAACAACCCCACACAGCCACATCGAAGCCCGTAGCTCACCGAGGATTCTCTTTCCCGGTGTACCGGCACTCGGTTTCTTCCCTCCAGCCCGGGTGGGTGACAGCGACCACACCAGTTCTCCCCGTGGCCGGGGCCCGAGGGCTCGGGCTCGACGAGCCCCTACATAGATTTTGAATGTATATATGCTACGGTGGATAAAGTACAAGATGTGAAAGGACTAGCGGCTGAAGGGCAGTTATTCGGCTCTGGAAGTTACAGCAATCGTGGACAAAGTCACCTCTCCACAGAACCACCAGCTCGGGGTCAGTACACTGGGGATATTTCCCAGCAGATTTCAAGAGGCAGTTCCCGAATGATGGGAGACTTTGGCCGTTTCAGAGATATTAACCTTGTTTTCCTTCGTCAAAAACAAGTGGCTTCTGCAACAGGAGATCAGACTTGGCTCTGTCCTGTTCCAGGTGTACAGGCAAAGGCAGCCTGCAGTAGCTAAATCCGTGGTTTTCATATCAGCCGAGAGCCCGCTGTCACCGACCCCGGCGAAGCCCGTCTATCCTGAAAGAAGAGTGCATGATGCTGTTGAACAAAAGAAGAGCAGGCACCCCTGCGGGATGCCCGCACCCGGCATACAAGCCGTGGGAGCGGAGCTGAGGGCAGCGAGCGCACCGGCGGCGCGGCGCGGACACCTGCGGGCCGAGGGGCCGGACCCGGCGCCGCACGGCAGCTCCGGCCCCTCCAGGCGGGAGAGAGGCATTCCGGCCGCCTGAAGCTGTGTAGCTGCGCTGAACTGTGCTCAGTTCAGATGCAGTTATACTCGGGCGAGAATTTCCTGAAAAAAAGAGATAATACTGGAAAATTTAATAAACAGGTACTGCAGTGCAATCTGGTTTTAAAAGGCGCGTAATAAAATGGTGTATCTGAAGAAAGGCTGAGCGAAAACACAGCGTTTCACAGACAGGTTTCCAACTATAGTAGAAAACTTGGGTAGGCAGACACAATATGCAGCGTGCATTGCAGCATATGTGCGTGAGCGTGTGTATGTGTGTGCAGAGGGGGAGGGGGGAAAACTGTACAAATCAAAGCAGGGAAAGAAAAAAAAAAAAAGAAAAACCCTACCGGACCATTTCCCTATAGGACAGATCAGATCCAGCTTCTTCTTCAGCACATTTGGATGTATTCTGATGTATTTATTAGATTATGAATTCGGACGCATTTATTAATCTCCCCTAAAGAATAAGGTGGCCATTTCTTACGCAGAGAGAAAAATCTCTTGTTCCCAATGCAAGCCATCACTTACACACCGCTTTCGTTGGTGAATTAACGAAGCGGGTCGCTCTCCCGATTTCTTAAAAAAAAAAATAACCAAACAAAAAACAAAACAAAACAAAACCCCCCCAAAAACTCAAAACCAAACAAATGAAATTTCGGCCTGGTATTAGTTATGGGCAGATTTCCACACGCCAAGCCTCCCTCATTTTCGTACCGGAGAGAAGCAGGATTCCACCTCGCAAGAACCCTCACGGCAGAAGGGAGCGCCCCGCCGTGCATCGCCTCTCCCTGAGATGCGGCTCACTCGCCCAGCCCCGGGGGTGCCTGAAGGGAGCGTGGGCGCTTGGAGACCAAGACTGTTTTTTTAGAACCCAGTAACTTCAGATACACGCACTTTAAGGTACCCTGGTGAATTGGAGTGTGATGTGAATTTTCATCCATGCCCTCATCAAGGCTTTATTGACATAAATATACACGGCAAATGCTCTTTGAGACCATTCAGAAGTAATTAATGTGTTTTAACTGATCTAGATCTTAACCTTCAAGATTCAAGCCATGCTCTAGGTACTTTATTCCTGCTCTTTTGCTAATGTTATTAGGATGTTCAGGGCAGCAAGACAAGGAGAAAGCCGATTCTCTAACACAGGAAATAGTTAAAAAACCCTTGGATTCCAGTTCTCAGATATAAAGGTTTCTGAACGCATTTCTTTAAAATAATTATGAAAACATTGCAAAATTTGAGTAATCAACCCCTAGTATGATTGTTAGTTATTTTAGGCAACTCCTTCAAACAATTTTTGGCGGTATATCCATGTTAAGAGATACTTTGCAGGGAGGAGAGACACTTCTCTTGACTACGCACTCCTTTCAATTTTATTGTTTTTGGCATAAATGTAAGGAGATGATTTATATTCATTTTTCCAGGGGAGGCAGAGGTCAGTACCTTTTAGCCCTTATCTTATTGAACACACTCTTGCTAATGATTGGAAGTCAAGCTATCTTACCGTGACACAGAGCAGTGAATGAAAACATAAACTAAATATAAAGAAACGCTAAAAAAATCTACTTTATGGCTAGTAACAGTTATCCCAAGGGACATTTTTTTCTTCTGCATTTCCAAAGGAGCCTGGTACACTGAACCCCCGAACCGAGCTGAAATGCCCTTGTCAGGGGTGAGAGGTCCGGTAAAGACACCGGACTGGAACTCTGATGAAATTACAAACTTCACAAAGTGCCTCCTGCCCTCCCTGTGCCTTCACGGACATCCCGCCTAGTTTTGGTAGTGCTTTCTGCTGCACCGGTGTGCGTTCTCTCCCTCCTGCTCCCGTACGGCACCGGCGGTCCGGGCGGTCCCGGCCGCTCCTCACCTGCTCCGGACTCCCCGGCCCCGCGGCCGGAGGCGGAGCCGACACCCGCACCCAGCGCCCTCGCAGCGCCCCTCGGGGCCTGCCGCACCCTCCCGGCGCCGCCTGGAGCCCACCCCCAGCAGGGCTCGCCTCCCCTGAGATCCCTGTGCCCTTCGGATCGCCACAGCGCTATTCCTCTCCCTCCTCCTGGAGGAGGCGGGGGCCCGAGAGCCGGCGGCGGCAGCAGCTGGGGACGCGCCCGGCCGGGCCCGGCTCCGCCGCCGCTCCCTCGCGGGAGGGCAGGGTCGGGGCGCCGGGGCGCTCCCGCCCCGCCGAGCCCCTGCAGCTTTCCGCGGGCCGCGGGCTTTGTTCGGCCGCGGGCTCTCTGGGGGCTCGGCAGCGGCCTCCCCGCGCTCCTCTCCCCTTCCCTTTCCCTCCCCTCCGCCCCCGCCCTCCGCGGCCGCGGGACCCGCAGCGCCCCACGCGCCGCGCCGGGCCCGGCACGAGCGCTCCCCACGGCGCTGCCCGCCCGCGGCCCCTCGCGGCGGGCACGCGTCCCAGCGAGTCCCAGCGCATCCCAGAGAGTCCCAGCGCGTCCCAGCGCGTCCCAGCACGTCCCAGAGGGTCCCAGCGCGTCCCAGAGGGTCCCAGAGGGTCCCAGCACGTTCCAGAGGGTCCCAGCGCATTCCAGAGGGTCCCAGCGAGTCCCAGCACATCCCACAGATTCCCAGCGAGTCCCAGCGCGTCCCAGAGAGTCCCAGAGTCCCAGAGAGTCCCAGCGCATCCCAGAGAGTCCCAGAGAGTCCCAGCACTGTCCCCTCACCTGCCAGGGAGCCCTGCGAGGCCAGGAGAGGGGCCCGCACGTTGCCGACCACCGGTGCTTGTCCCCCCACCACCCCACGTTTGTGGTTTCACCTGCCTGGGGTCGAATCAGCCCTCCGCATGTCTAAAGGAGAGGGGGTCTGAGCTTTGCACGGGGCGATGGGGAGGAAACATCCTTTTCGCGTTGTTTTATCTGTTTTGGTGTGCCGCGTGGGATTTCAATAAGGAGTGTCCTTGTGGGGGCTTTGCCCAGGTACAGAGCGACTGCAGGCAAGCCAGAGGAGCTGTCTCATGGCAGGGGAACTCTTCTTGGGAGGGTGGGCTGCCCCAGGCCTCTGGTACAGCATGAGACCTGCACTTGTTCATTTGTTCGTGTATGCTGATGGAGCTGGAGCTGTGTCAGGCTTCCTCTGTACCCTGGCTATCACTGAAACCTCCTTTCCAAAGCCTGGCTTTGATTAGCAAAGAAGTTATTTCATTAGTCGGGGGTTGGGGGGGGGGGGGTGGAATCTGTCAGCAGAAGCCTGTTTAAATTTCAGCACGCCAAAGAATAATGCTTAAAATTGTGGGATCCATTCCACAGTCTGTTCTTACTATCAACCTGATAATTAACAGGTCACAAATAGACTTGTATCACTGCTTTGTTTCAGTGGAGGAGAGCAGCTTAACCCGCCTTGAGGACACACTTCGCTTTGAAATAGCACATGCCTGTTTCAGATGAAATCAATAGCAAGAGGAACCACCCCCTTCTGTTGCACTGAAACTCTTGTCTTCAGCCTCCTATTGCCTCAGAGAATAGGCTTGATCAGACCAAAAAAGGAGGGATGCAGAGTGTGAGGCTGCCTGACAGCTCTGGAGCTGGTGCCTATTCCACTTGGTGTATATCCCAATCATGATGGTGCTTATAGCTTTGTTGAAAGACAAGGTGGGGAGCATTCCCTGCATGGGTTTTAACAGGATCTTTTCTTGTTTTAGTCTCATACCCATTTGTGGTTGCAAGTTTAATTGTTTTTATGAGCATTGCATGCTAAGCTGGGAACAACCTCTCTTTTCTGAATTTTTTGGTCATTCCGCAAGCCTGTCACTACTCTCCTTTGCATTCCCCACGTGGTGAATAGATGCCTTCAGAAATAATGTGGAGGAGATTATGTTTTTGAGTAGAACACTGTGCGATCAATTGCTTGTATTGGATGGGGGCATAGGGAAATAGCACCAGACTTGTAAGCATCAGTCCTGCTTGCAGACTGTTTCAGACTATGCTAAATCTGTTGCTGAGGGATAAGGGTGTTCCTGAAGCTTGGCATATGCCTGTGATTAATTTTTTTTTTATTTAGGTTTTGCCTCACTCTTAAAATGTTTTGTCTAAATCCTGATTTTTGACTATTACTCACTGATAGTGGGACTCCATTTACATGTGATGGCGGGATGTACCCAGTTGAAGCTAAAGCCTATTCAAAGGACAGTTTCTCCACAGCACCTCTTCTGAGAAGTGTCCACTACTTGTAGCTGGAGGAAGTTTCAGGATTTGCTTGCTCTGTGTAATTACTATAAGACTTAGCTGGTATTTAAAAAAGGAATCATCATTTCTTTGGTCTGGCAATAGCTTTGTGATGCCAGTGACACATTTTTGCAATGTCCCAAAGACTTAGGAGCCAGGTTTTAATTTTGGCTTTAGCACAAAGTGCTCCTGGTGCATGGCACAACCTAAGATGTCAGAGTGGAGAGTGAGAAGAAGACTCTGGGTGTGAGGCCGCTGAGTGCACTGATGAGTCTTAACAGCCCTGACCAGCCTCACCTGGCATCTCCCTCAGTGCTTGCCTGAGCCAGGCCAGAGGGGTTTTCGTGCCCAGTACCCCTGCTGCCATGCCTGCACCTCACTGGGCACTGTGCTGTTCTAAATCCTGACCCACAGACTGACTTCCCACTTTGACCTTGCACCTGCCTTGCTACTGTAGACTTGCCTCATGACTTTGGCTCTGGCCTCAGCCTGGCTGCCACCCCTGTGCCAGCCCTGTTCTCCTCATTCAGGTAATGTGGGGTGGGCCCTGGCTGGTGAGGAATGTCCTGGCTGTCACACTTGGCCTGTGGTTCCCTATCCCAGCCCCACAGCCCAGCCCTTGTTTACTGACATTGGGCTGCTTCTATTCATTAGAGGGCTGCAATGGCCCTTCTGCTTTCCCACTAGGACAAAGGATTTTCTGTCTCTAATGGGCTTGTCTATATTCTTTTGCTTTTCTAGAGGGTAGTGCCTGTCTCAGAAATGGTTTCACACTGGGGGCCTTCCTGAGAGATGCCACAGTCCTCTCCATGAGATTGTCTGCATTTATGGGACCTTAGAAAACACAGGGTTGGAGAAGAAAGACTGTACAGAGCTTCCTTTGTTTCCCTAGAAGGAGCACATCTGTTGAGGTGGAAAGCTGTGAATAAGGGCCCAAAGTTCCACAAGGTGTTTGACTTGCCTAAGTTTGGGTATAGTTAAACTGCTAAAGGGTGGGAGTGGAACAGATTAGAAGGTAAAGGCTCCATGCACCCAGGGCTTGCCTGCCATTTTCCATATAGGAAGATTATGTAGGAAACTCTGACCGCCTTGGAGGGCTGGGGGACTCCACAGGGGTGCAAGAATGATTCTGCCCAGATCAGTTTACAAGGCTGGGACCATACAATATAAGCTCTTGGAGGCAAGGGCTGTTTGTATCTCCATACACTGCTGATCACAATGGGATCTCATTTCTGTTTAGGGCTTCCAGATGCAATGCTAGTCAATGTTTATAGTAAACAATAATATTAATAATAAGTATTAACATGCCAAGCTACAAATCACTGGCATAGTTTTCCAATATTGCTGGTCGCTTTCCAGTATTGTCCTCCAGCCTCGCTGCAGTATATTGTATACAAAAGAATTGAAACCCAATAATTGGCGTGTCAAGAGTTTGAAGGCATGATCACATTATCTCTTTTGAAATCTGTCTATTGAAAGAGACATCACAACAAGTGAGTTCATTGGCCTAATAAACCCTATGTCCAGCAAGAACACACTGTTCTGTATCCCAGGACATCAGTAATTAAGCTGGTAATGAGGCTGCTGTTGCGTAGAGTAACCAGTATGAAAATGTTAAAAGTTAAGCATAATGGGAAAATAATGTAGCAAAAATGTAAATAGTAGACTTCAGATATGACACTTATTTTCACTTATGGGAAGACAGCTGAAAGGAAAGCTTTAGCAAAAATTTGTTTTTTCTGCTTTACTAGATCTATAAAAAGTCTACAATGACTTAGTTCTTCTGACCACAGTAACATAGCTTTACACTTGAAACAGAAATACAGATTTAAATTTAGATTTTAATTTCATGTCTTATTGCAGACACAGTAGAAACTTTACACTTAAGTAACATTTCTGCTATAAGCCAGCTCCTTTTGTGCTACTGAAAGAAATAATAATGAGAAAGTATTCCAGCAGGAGGAGCTGGTTTAGAAGCAAATGGATTCCATGGCAACTCCTGACTCTCCATGACACCTAATAACTAGCATTTATGTTGGAAATTGTCTGTGTTATCTTGTACCCCAGATCTGATCTTTTTATAGGGTTTTCCCCTTATTTTAAAGCAAAATACCAGTAGGGTGGTGTTTTTTTTTTAATATACATCCAAAAATAAGCATGAAATATTATGAGTTTGTCTTCCTTGAATGTGTGCTCAGATTGTTTTGAAATGGATTTAATTTTTAAAAATTTAAAAAATTATTTCAGAAATAAAATATTTGCTGGGAAAAGTATTGATCTGTCAAGGGAAGAGCTTTATAGGAACAGAATACTTGAAGTGTGTATGTTTTAACATCATGATATATTCATATTCAATTGTTTGAAGCATAATACAAGAAGATCCAACTGAATCAGACCAGCATCTTGGTTCCCACAATGCTGAATGTACCAGGGGAATCTCGTCATGAGGCAGCTGGAGAATAACCCAGTCCTATGGGCATCCTGTCAGCCAGTCTGACTGATTTATGATCTGAAGAATGTGGATTTATTTCCTTCTCTGCCATGATCCAATCTAGTGCATGTGTGGGGCCTGACAACTGCTGCTGTTTGAGTGTGGAATATTTGTACCTGCTATTTTATACCTAAATTGAAAGAAATCTATTCTTAAACTGTCACATGATAAGCAACCTTTGCCTGTGACTGTTTCAGTACTACTTCATGACTGAGAGAACATTATCTGAAATTAACCCTGGAGATGAAGAATTCTGTGGATTCTTTTTGGCCTGGCTGTTTTCTCAGCCAGCTGTTGCTTGAGGGTCTCAAATGGTAGAAGAGGATAGTCTAGGCTTGGAAAAAAATTATGTGGTCAAATAAAAGCTGATTCAAGTTTGTGTTGTTTATCCCTTTTTTTTTGTATGAGTGAAAGAACAAAGAAAGTGTGACTGAAAAAGGCCCTCCTGTTTTTGTGATTGGCCAGGGACAAGTGCAATCACAGATGGTGTTCTAAGGTGCAGAAATAAATGGTGGCCAAAATGAGAAAGATGAAAATGTCTGGAGTAATGACACTTGCTAAGTGTTATTGGTAGCATTTATACTTAAATATTGCTACCTTTTGAAGATGTCTAAGACCATTTAATTTTTGCCCAAGGAAAGGAGTGGTTTTACCTTTTAAAATAGATAAAATATATATAAAATATGGATAAAATAAAAGAGATAAAATAGATCTAAAACAGAGTAATCATTCAAAACAGGGATTATTGGTCAGCAAATATACTAAATGAACAAGTAGAAAATGTGACTTGGTTTAGCTAATCTTTTAATGTAACTTACAATTAGATGCTGGCATAGACTTTCTTGAACAGAGACCCTGATTTGGCACAAAGGTATTTGTGACTAGCACTTGGGATCAAAACCAAACTACTCTCAGAAGGGTTAAAACTGATCATAAAGTAAATGTGAGTAAAAAAAAAAAAGAAAAAAAGTAAGGCTACAGTCATACTTTGGGAACCAATTTGATGATAAAGGCATGGAAATGAAAAATACAGACAGTCCAGAGAAAGGTGCTCTGAGTGGTGACCGCAGTAAGAAAGTTATTTTTGAAATTGTTTAGCTGTATGTCTTTACCTACAAGAGAGAAGTAGGTAGACAATAGAAAAGAAAGGATATAAAATAAAAGCAGTACTAGACAGATTGGGAAATTGAAATGGAGGTGAGATGAAGGCTAAAACAGAAGAGAGGACATAGTTATGGGAAGAGAAAAACAATTAAACAATTAGTAAAAATAGAAATTTCAAACAGGGAATTACTTAATTTATTCTTCTTTCTGTACCTTCTTACATTGCTGTTTCTCATAGTCTTAAGACTTGTGGTTTGGAGAGGGCAGAACAATTTTTCATTGGTGATCTGAGCTTGACCAGTATTCTTACATAAAAATAAAAGTGGCAGATAAAAGAATCAAATCATGATTGTGGATAAAGAATTATTGCTTTTCTTATTTATTATTGACTGTTCAATTTTAGGAAAATAAAAAGGTGTAAGGAAGCAGTAGAAGTTAATTTTAAAAGAGTTACACATAAACCTGATGCATAGGCAGAGATCTGATACCAGACATTAATATTATTAATTAATATTATTAGGCATTAATATTTTTTCTCTTTCAAATTATCAAAGCAACATTTCTCTTCTGAAAGTTAGTTTTGATGGGTTCTTGCCCTCCTTCAGTAGCAGTGCCATCAGTAACTGCTAACTTCAATGGCTTGTTATTTTCATATTAGTAAATAGCACGTTCATGTTCCTAAAATATTTATGTATATTATATAGACACATACAAAATTCTACCAGGAATCTATTCTTACTTCCCTGAGAAATGTTGATGTAACTGACTCTGTTTTATTATTGTTGTATGCTACACTTCCAAACACAAGGAAATGGATCATTTTTAAATGTAGCCCAGTTAACATTAAGTTGGTGTGATATAACATGAGAGCTCCGAGTGCAGTTGTGTAAAATGGAAAGAAGAGCATATGCAGTTTATAAAATTAAGACTATACACTTTCAGGGATATAGCTAAGAAAGGCTTTTGAAATAGCAAGTCTCACCCCAAATGCACCTAGAATAGAATTCAAGGTGTGAAGTGCTTAAATTCCCCTGACTGGTGAATATGTAAAACTTGGTGTCTCAAAATAGGCTGGATAACAGCACATGAAGAGGGAAGCATAGCACAGGGATGGAACACAGAAATGTAACTTACCTTTGGTATGTTGCCTAAGACTAACAGACATATGCTTGTCTGTTTAGAATGTTTCTTGGAAGCTTCCCCTGGAAATAGAGGCTTGCTGTCTTTCAGAATGAAGCATAGGGCTTGTGCTTTCTTATTTAAAAGTTGGCTGCATTCCATCATCCCATCTGTTCCTATACAAAATTCCTTCCATCGGTTCTTTCTTCTCTTTTCTGAACACATTTCCCCCTAGTGTGCCCCAATCACCAGGTAAATACTACAGGATGCCCTTGTGGAAGCTGTGCTATCATGCAAAATTATTTGGTGTAATGAAAGCAGATGAGATAATAGAATAAAACCAAACAGGACTATTACCTCACAGCAGCCCTATCTGCAGGACTCAAAGCTCTGTCCCTCCTTGGAAAGGAGATTCTTATCCTGTTTTTCTCATCAGGGATATTTTTTTCACCTTCTAATTTCATCTTTTCATGGTTGTATGTTCTTAGTCTGTTCCTGTAAACTCAATGGTTCCTAAGAATTAAATAACTTTAGGACATTACCTATCTATCCAATTCAAGAAAATACAAATTATCTCTGAATTAGAAATGTTATAAAATCTGCAGCTGTTAATGTTTGAGTCCTAGGTTTGAGTGAAGGATTAGATAATACTGATGCTACCGTCTCTTCACCAAATCCTTTGAAAGTAATAGCAGAAACAAAATTTAATCTACTAATAATATATGTTGGGAATGTATTTCACTTTGCAGTCTCTGAAGCAAAAGGGCAATGCACCAAGAGAAAAGAAACTTCTGAGTGCTTCTTGGTCACTTAATGTTGGGTTTTCTTTCCAGTTTCTGCTCATTTCCTGAGTAGAATTAAATTAATCCAGCTGTTTCCCCAAGACTTTCAGACAACTAGGTAGGCACTACATCTGGACCCATTCTAAAATAATTTATTTATTAAAAGGATCGGTCCTTTAAGGTCAGCATTCCCTGAAGATACTGATCCTGAGAAAAGTTGGGACACGGTTCAGTTATTTGAAGCGCCTTGAAATTTGGAATAGAAATGTCATCTCCCATTGCCAAAAGAGTGCATCAGAGCACCCCTCTGGGCATACTGTCTTGCCAGTGAAGGAAGCTGAAGCGTGACCTGGAAGGCTGACATATTCCTCCCCTCCTGTAGGACCTGTAGGCTCAGGAGGGGTTGTGAACTGCCTCTGTACATTTTGTAATGGCTGTGCAATGCCCAGGACCTGGCACCTGATCACCTCCTATAAAGCACATAGAAAGAACTGAATGTGTAGTGCCAGCCTCTCAGAGTGTTCCTGAGGTTCAGAGACTTTACAAACCTCTGAGTTCTTCTGCGTTGCTGGAGAGCATTTCAAAAGATGGCACTGCAATTACATATAACTAAAGTCCTAATGCTGTATGAATGTGTCTTGCAATTTCTAAACCTTTTGCTATGATGTCTTTGTGAAGCCTTCTGATACATATGCTATTGTATGTAAACAATGGAGGCCATCCTCTCTTGAGGATAGCATGTATTTTCCCAATATCTGCAAGGAGGAGGCCTCAAGATATTGTCAGCGTTTGCACATAGGAGTCAAACATGTATGAGAAGCACTAAGGCAGGACTTTCACTTGACCAGACCTGTATCACATGTGTGGATACGGTCTACAACTATTTCACTTTCGTCAGCTGTGAGCATTTCACTAAAAGGAGGAACAGCCCTCTTTTCCCAGATTAGCTCATTCCCTCTTTGAATAAAGTCACATAGAATTAAAATCTAAAATTTAATTGTCATTTGTCTCAATCATACAGCAATCTGTGATGCATATTTTGCACCTGTCATTTTTGCTCAATAAATTCTTGAAGTAACATTGTGTCACATTTTGAGTTTAGCACATTAGGGCCTTATGAGGTTATTTGTAGATTGCATCTTTCAAGAACCTAATCAAGGACCAGTACTTTCTCTCTGCTGTGTCCTATAACCAGAGAATGAAACTTCCATGAAAGTCCTATCCCGGAATGCAAAGTGCACGGGCAACAATGGGAGACTCTGAGGAGGGAAGTGGAGGGTGGGATGGGACACAGCAGGAACATGCCAAGGAAACAGCAACATCCCATAACTGGAGTAAACTGTTAAATAGTCACTCAGTTTATCTTTGTAGAATTGTACTTTAAATAAAAAAAAAGGGGATTAATCTTGTTTTGTCATGAGTGAATGAAAATGTCTTTTTATGGAGGTGACAGAATCATCTTGATGTTTTTCCCAACTTTCCCTTTAGACATTGTTAGCATTTGAGAAAATAAAATAAGGCTTAATTGCAGAATCTTCACAGCTACAAAGGTGAAAGTCTATCAGAACCTGATATTACTGTGTTACCGCAATCAGTAATTAGTTCCTAATTAGTTGGATTTGCTGAAAAATACATGATGGGGACTCACCATGTGTTATTGGCATCTGAAACAATTTCATCCTGTTAGTTAGAAGAAAGCACTGCTGTCAAGAATGTAAGCCTAAATTTCCCACATTAGCACTGCCCGAAATAAACTGAGTTATTTCCAATCCAAGGTGCAAATTTGCTACTGTGTGAAGAATGTGGTTCATCACATTTCACATAGAGATTTAGAGTGCAGTAGAAAAGGATTGTGATATGTCTAGACTCCCTTTTCTACTGGTAGTTAATAGCATCTAGTTAATAGCTCTGTAACTATCTGTACATGTATCATTTAAAAAAATGTCCAATTCATCTCTGCTATCCATACTGTTAGTGGGAATCGTATTCTTTGGAATGATAATATTCATCCCAGAACACTTTCATTCTTTATTTCATGGGTTTTCGAGCAGATGACTAATAGGAAAAGTCTTTTACTTTCCTTTCTCCTCTCTATTCAAATGCACATTTTTATTGTGAGTCTTGGTAGAACAAGACTAAGCTGGAGGAAAAGAGCAGCAGTGAAGCCTAATGCATGGCCTATGTGAAGCTTTAACCCTCCTTATTTTTGAGGAGACATATTAATAGAGAAGGTTGTGGTTTTCTAGAAATAGAGATGCAGAAGAAAGACTTGGAGAGCCTTGGATTCAAATTCCATTGATGCAGTATGGAGCTCATTAGAAGATCTAAGGACAAAACATATTGTAAACATATTTAATTGCAGGATGGTGTAATCACTGTAGTGGATCCTTTTACTATAGAGCTAGGAATTATTTATGAAGAGACTCATTTAATCCAACTTATTCAAGTTCCTTTAATATAGAATTTCCTTTCACAAACTGCACGCGAAAGCAGCTAACCTCATACTATGACCAACGTATGACATCAGTAACAAACCTGGTTTGTTCATTGTAGAGCTTTTCTGCAAATCACTTCAGAAAAATGTGTCAAAAATTCAGTGAGTGTCAGTCTTGGCACCACTTGCTGAGGTGCAATGCAGTCTGAGAAGACATGACATATAACAAGATATGTTTTTGGAAATGTTTGGGAGTCAGACATAGCTGATAGAAAAGACATAGTGTATTAGTAGAAATAGGAGTGACGGGTCTCAGCAGAAGCCCCACTCACCTTTCTGTAGCTCACCTGTCTGGGCATCTGTAGCATCCAAACGTTTTGTCAGAAAATATTTATTGTCATGAAGATGGAGAATTCTCTTCCTCATAAAATTGCTTGGAAGAGATAATTTAGAACACTTGTAAAATAGCATGGGCTTGATTAGCTAATTAAGATGGAATATCTAAGCATCCACCTCATGCTACTGGGCCCCTGTGACATGGGGAATGACAGAAGTGACACATGACCTATGAAAGATTTTCCTGTCTTCTCGAGTGGCAACAAAACCACCTTTGTTTATTTATTTAAATTTCATTAGATAAAGTTAAGCAACTGAATTGCAAACCTGACTAAACAAGTGACAGGGAGTCAATGTGGTAATTTGAATGTAGATATCAAATGCTATTTCAGATAACTTGGGTTACTTGAGGCATACACAGAAGGTGACAGATAGGACAAAACTACATTTTACATTTCACAGTAGGGGTATGTTCTTCTGGAGTGAATGTAGGGGCCAGATGAGATATTTCATATTAAATGGCACTAGATCTTTGCATATAAGCACTAAACCAGGGCCAAAATGTGCAATTTAACTGGAGACCTTTAGGTTGTGGAAAAAATATATACAGTTTGCTTGTATTGCTACATAGGCTACAGCAGTATCCATAGCACATCATAGAAAGGTGATCTTAAATAATTACTTCTGTGATAATTTACTGCCACTAATACAGATAATGTCTTTGAACAGGTGAGGTTGTAGGGTTTACAGGTAGTGGAAGATGCTAAAGAGAAGTTTGCCTTACATGGGAGGGTAAGACAACAGAGTGGTGATTCAAAAATCATTGTAAATAAACCTTTTCATAGACAACTGATGCCTCCTGGCATAGTAATCAAACTGTCTCAAAAATGCCATAGCCTCTTTTTCTTGACTGAGAGAGGAATATAGGAATTTGGACTCAGGCTGTGATGAGTAAGGGCAGATGCAACATGGGATACTTTCTTCTCTTTAGGCATGATCCCCAGAACTAGAAAATTTGAATTATATAACTTACATTACTTTTTAAATGCATCCTATTCTCTGAGTATTCGGCTCCAAGATGAAGTTCCAGAAGTTATCTTCAGGATGACCATCTGGAGGTCATCTCTAGAAGAAATGACGAGGAATTTTGGGTAATCAGCATAAACCCCTGAATTCAGCTGGGTAAGATTTGGGCCTTCAAAGATTCAATTTATAGCAGAAAAAGACCTGAAGTAGTGAGGATGGCTTCATGTTGCTGCTGATATATTCAGAACAGAAATATTAAGTAAGGTTCGAAATAACAAACTGTGCTAAAAGAGCTCCTTCAGAAGAGATGGGGCATGGTGGTACATACCCAAACCTGCTCTAGCTCCTGCTGGGCACTGCTGTGATGCTGTTATCAGAGGCTAAGACTGGAATGATGGGAAAGGATGAAGTCACAGAGGCAGACAAGATGTACAAGAGTGCCTATTTTTTGTTGCTTTCCAGTTTTGGAAGACGTCTCATACCTGAACAGGCATGCACTGACTGCAGCTGCTCCTAGAAGGGGAAGGGGAGAGTAAAAATAAAAAACTACTTGCAGACATTGAGTAAATCAACATTAAAATTTTCTGTATGTGCTGTTTCTTTCATTTATCCATGAAGATGATTACTACATCACGGAAATTTTAAATTTATTTATTTATTAACTATTATTATTATTGTTTATTCTGTTTGGTATTCATACTTTTGTTAGACAGCTATTCTCACTTTTCACTATAAGATATCACTGGATTGAACACATTCATTGTTCCTTCTAAGCAGCTGTTACAAATGTATCAGAATTCTTTCACTTGGATTTTTCAGCTAAAAACTGATTCTAATCAATTTGCTGAAATTAATTCTGTATTACTTTAGACTTTGTCATCATGAATCCAATACTTTTGTAAAAGAAACCCAAAAATTACTCAAATATGTTATTTAGAAATGTCACCAAACTAGTTCTAAAAAAATAATACACTAGGAAATACAGTATTTCCAAACCAAAGTACAGATGGCACAAATGACATTACAGAAACTCTTTAATGGATTAATACTGAATACTGAAGCTATTGTCTGCTACTCTGCAGTTAGACTTTCTGTGATGTGCATTTACAAAGCAACAAGAGCTAGCATCACTATGTTGGTATGTTTGACTGTGGCATGGTTCTTTTTCCCAATTAATTAAAATTGTTGAGGGACAATGTATTGTTTCAGCAAAGTTTTCCAAAGAAAGGACTTAATTTCTGTGAAAATTTAAACTTCCAAATTAGATGAAACAATTCTCTTTAAAATGGACTAATACAATTTGCGAGTAACCAAACTATTGCCTAACAATTTGAAAAAAATCTGTTTCATCTGTGACACCATATTACATTGATATAGTCTAAATGGCAAAGGTGGCTTTTGTATCATCTATCCATCTCTAAATTTAATGACAACCTTTTCTATTATCGTCCCACATTTTTAGGGTCATTTCTATAGGAAATATATTACCTATAATAATGAAATATAACATTTTTAATATGATGAGGGCATGCATACACTCAAGTACAGAATTGTTCATTTAAAAATTGCTTCCCACAGTTTAAAGGTGCCAGATATGAAATAAATTATTGGTTAACTATGGAGCCATTGAAATCAGCCAGCCTTCTGCTTGCTGCAGTGTGGTGTTGCCAGTAGGTCAAAATGTGATCAACACTGGTAAGCCCACACTAGTGGAGCACCTTGTCTGGTTTGAGGAAGACACTTGGAATTGTTAGAGAGAGTCCAGCAAAAGGCCACAAATTGATGATAGAGGGGCTGGACCATCTCTCAGATGAGGTAAGGATGAGAGAGCTGGGACTGTTCAGCCTGGAGAAGGCTCAGGGAAATCTTGTTGAAAGGTATCTGAATAGAAGATGTGGATAAGGACACAGCTAGGATTTTTCAGTGGTGCCTGGTGGCAGGACCAGAGGCAACAGGCACACCTGTTGGTGACACAGAAGGGTCCCTCTTGAACTGCAAGAAATACTGTGAGGGTGACCAAACCCTGGCACAGGTGGTCCAGGGAGGTGGTAGAGTCTCCATATTTGGAGATGTGTTCCTGGAATCCAGCTGGCCCTGCCTGAGGAAAGGTATTAGACCAGATGACTCTAGAAGCCCCTCCCATAATCAGCCACGCTGTGATTCTATGTAGGTGCAGCATCACCAGTGTAATTTTTTCCTGGAAAGCCTCTAGTAACAACTCTGCTGTATTCTTTCATCTGGTGAAATACAATGGAAATGACAGCAAAACGATCCCTTGGAGAGGCAATGCTTATCAGCTCAATGCAAAGCTGAGCAAGTGCAAATATTAATATTCAGTTTAAGGTCTAGTCTATCTGAATGAAGATACATTGATGTTTCTTTAAGTATGTTGGCTCCAAGTACTTGCTCAGCATCTTGAATCCTCTTGAGGACTGGCCTCAGGATGCGTAGTCTCATCACAAGACAGATGCTGCTGCCTTCTGCCTTCAGATTTATGCCTTGCAGGTACTATCACAGAGCTGGGCATCTCTTAGCATTTCTTTTGCCTAGCAGAACCGTTCATCACTCATCGTGCCTCCTGTTGCAACCCCCATTTTTGGAGCCTCATGCCCCCTTATATCAGAAGTTAGTCACCCACTTTAGCAGTGAGCCCTAGAACAGGACACCCAATTTTATATACCTTAGTCCTACAAAATTCAGGAGCAAACAGCAAGGAAATTGCAAGTATGTAATATATGTGTATATGTTTGTACGTACATGTAAAGAGTAAACTTTAATAATTATCTACATAAATTGCATCATTGCTATATTGGAAGTATTTTTTAATGATTTAACTTGTGCTTGTAACTACATTTACTGCTCGAATAATTAATATAAATTTGTGAAATTTTTCTTTAGATTATCATTTTCAAAATGTACTATGCTTGAAGAGGATTTTGTTACTACATCTCCCATATTTTACACCTAAAAATACAGTGCAAAACATTCTGGGAATATTTTATTAAACATGAAATACAACATATCCATCAATATTTTTAGCAGCTCTTAGGTCAAATTTTGTATTTCCCCTATAAATTAAAAAAGTTGACTATTTAAACGCTATTAATAGACAGGCCATGTAACACTTCAAAATGAAGATGATAGCCTTGAATTTGCACAAATTACAGTACTGTTCAGTTTTTTATTTTGATGTTTTAAAATTCAACTAACAATCTGACTTCTGAGAGAAGAAAGATAAAACAAGAAAAGACAAATCATCATAAAGGAGTAAGGCCACTGTGGCTAACTCGGTGTCATCAGAATTAATACAGCAGTCACTTCCGGTTTCCCTGTTGTCTTGAGGTTTGAAGTTGGTTCCAGTAAGGCAGATGCATTTTTGGATGTCCCAGAATGATCAGATGTCTTAGTTGCAGGACCAGTTCTTTTGACTGAGTGGACTTTCCTGAGAGCCTTACTTCAGGGCCAGGTGGCTCCTGGCCTCAGTTCCCTCTGCGGTGCCTTGTGCTGGTATAATGTTCAGGTAAATGTCATACTGTTGGTCCATGCCAAGGTAGCTGTCACTCATGAGATACAGGGTGTAGATACACCTGAAAAGTAAAAGCAGCATTGTTAGTTGGGAATTAGGTCTTGACTGCTTGGAAAATATAATTAAGAAACTCTGACAGTTTGTCATACTTTCCAGGAGTTTCTGGAGTATAAAAAGCAACGGAAACAGTATTTCGATTTCTGACATATCCAGTTCTTTTCAGGGCGATGAGCTCTTTTTTATCAACTTCTCCCAATATCAAAAACCATCCTTCATCCTTGACTTTGGGGAATCGAGGAGCCATTGCTTTACTGTCCTGCTTTCCCTGTTGGGAAAAAGAAACAGCTTAGGAAAATTAGAAATCACTTTTCCAAAATTACATTCTTCCTTGAACAAAAAACACCTCAAAATGATATTGCTGTCAATTGTTAGGTAAGGCTATAATTTAGCCAGACTAAAATAGTGTTATTTCTTTCCAGAAGAAGGGTTAAAAAATAAAATAAAATAAAAAGCACAGTCCACAGTGAAAAATCCAGAAGAGAAGATATTATTTCACTTATTTTGTAAACTACTAAAACTGGAAATACTATTCCTTTTCTGTAGCTTTATCTAATATATTCCAAATACAGAAGGGTTAACTGTAAACCTGACATCTTTAAATAAAGCTAATCAACTTTATTTAAGATTAATATAAAGACAAAAACAACACTTACTATTTATTTGAGTTTGATATAGCAAAAGGAAAGATTATTTCAGTGATTCTTTAAGACAATGACTTTCCTACTGGAAGCTGAATACAGAATGATGCACACTCAATCAACATTAATTTTGTGTTTTGTAGAGGGAAAGGTTTTACGGAAGATTTATGGAAGAAGAAACACCACTACAGCAATGAAGCTTTAGGAACAGTTTGATCCAGCTTTTTTTTACAAAAGAGGGATCAAATTCTAGGAAAGATTTATAAACCAGTGATCACTGCATGAAATGCTTCTTTCTCCTTTCACTTCCATGGCTTCTGCTTAGGAAAAGTCTCTGCCAGTAACTGGCACAGCTCATGTATGGATGAGCTTTGGCCCCTTGTTATTCCTAAAATAAGACAGTTTCCCCTTGCAACTATGGTGAATGTGCTGTAGTCACAACAAAAAGTCTTTTGAGAAACAAGAATAGTTTTCAAATAAAATTCTTAACTAATGTAAGATAACTAATGTCAGATAACTTCAGGACTTTCAACAGTACACATGTATCTCCACTATTATCAAAATGAAATTGTCTTGAGTCTCAGAACTAACACCTAAAACTGTTCTCCACTTTTATCTTGAGCTCTTTCATCTTTTCATCTTAATAATTCTTAATTATTTCAAACATTATAGAAGTTAATTACCAAAATTATAACCATGGTGGTCCATATGCCATTCATGGTATGTAAATGACAGAAAAAGGCCTGGATAAGTGAGTGACAGCTCCATTGTCAGCAGTGCCTGACATGAAGGTAGGTCCAGCTCTCTTCAGAGCTGACACACAGGTACAGCCAGGTACTGTGCTGGGGCAAAGCAGTTGGAAAATGGTGGAGCTGCTGGAGTTTCTGGCTTGGCACACCCAAGATTTACTGAGGGCCCAGTGAGCTGACTAGCCCAGGAGGCAATGGGATGTGCTTTAAAGGGGCAAAGGGCTGGGGCTGAAATGTAGGTGGGTGAAATGTAGTAGGAAAGAATTGTATGTGGAAGTTGTTCTAGGAGCTGTTCAAAAAATCATCCGATGTAAAATATAAGGAAACTATTTTCAGTAAAGGCCTGAGGATGTATTATGAATAGAAACATATTTATAGGTGTGAGTCTGGTAGTTTGGAAGCATCTGTGAGTGTAATTGGAAAGCTTATAAATTAGTTTGATTTTTTTTTTCATTGACTTGGTCTAGGATTTTACCTTAAGAGCCTACGTACTATCCTATTGCAACCTGAAAAAAAAACATTTTCTTCACTATGAATACAGAAAAGGCTTTCAAGTGTTTATAACTTACATAACACTTAGACCATAAAGAAACCTAATATACAGTATAAAGCATCATTGACAGTGTAAATTGTGCAGGGAAGAAAATGATAAATAAGTCTACCTGGTACCCCATCTGTGTTCTGTGCAGGTTTATTTGGAGCACATACTCTTGATCAGCATGCAGTTTGATCCATCTCTTGTCATCTCGCGTGTCTGCTGTCCAAGAAGGAACAGGTACTTCGTTCTGTGGCTGAACTGTGTCATCCCAACTGCCCCTAATGCTCAGACTGACGTTTAGAATTGGCAAACGACACAAGAAATTCCAAGCCTGCAGAAAAAACAGATCCCTATGGATTACAAGATAATCTATATAATCATTGTCACTCTAACAATAACAACTCAATGTGCAGGCTACATATTTATTATATATGAATAATATTTTATTGTGTATTAGAATATATGTAATTGTATAACTCTCAATCATAAACATAAAATACTTTTCATTAACCTCTTATGTTACTTTCTTCCTAGCAAAGAAAACAAATGTGAAACTCCTCAAGCACGTTACACATGCCTTGCTAAGATTACTGATGTCTGAACACAGAAAAAATTCCTTACTGCTCCCGATTAAAGTATTTTTTCCCTATAAGCCACTTAAAAACTAGTATAATTAAGTTTTAAATTAAACTTCCTTAGCATAATCCATAAAGAACAAGTCACTGCAGTGCTAATTAGCAATAGGCAAACCTCAGAGAGTTCAGAGGATCAGTTCAGATAATTAACCAAAAGTTCAACTGCATATCCAAAGTTATCCCTATTTTTTTTTAAGGTTTTCTTGCATCGATCCTCATGAACTCTCCTTCTTAGAGGTTTCCTGAGGAATTTTAAGTCTCTGCAGTCTCCCTGGAACTGCAACAGGTCCTCAACTTTCTCATCCTTGTGCAGAGAACTGTTGTTAAAGGATATAACTTGTGTAGCTCAACATGACACTCTTAACCTTGAAAAGGTATCCTGAATATGCAGCCCTATGTTTCTCTCATTTTGGTCTCTATCAGACACGGAAAAGCTCTGAGAAGCTGTGACAAAAATGGAAGGGAGCAATGAAGGCTTTCATTTAGTAAAAAAGAAAATCAGCACGTTCATGCAATGAAATTTGTTAGGAAAAAGAAATGGAATTGGCTGTGGAATGGAAGCAGTGATTTGTGGCCTTTCTATGGCTGGAAAAGATAGATGAGGATGGCACTGGAAGAAAAAACCACAATACCAAGAATCACCCTCTGCCCTGCCATCTTTCCCTTCCATCCCCAGAAAAGAAGAGGTATCAGCTATATAAAATGCCAGAGGGTGGGAGGGAGAAGCAGGAAATAAAAATACTGGTTTTGGAAAAGAGCCATCAGATGCCAAAATGGGAACTTGTGGGAACAAAGAGGGTAGGCATAGTCATATGGGCAATAGCATGGAACAAAAATGTTTTATCTGGAAAAAGACTAAAGCATATTTTATTTTTCAAGTATGGATTTGACCATGTAGTGTTTCAACAAAATGTATTTTCATTTAGACTGTGTCTGATTGTCTTGATGTGTCTGATTACTTTTTCTGTGCTGGAAGGCCTAGAGGCCTAATGAAAGCTCAGTTTGCTTTTTGCAGACATCATTGCCACGAGTCATACTGACAATAATAGCACATGGAGTCACACTGACAATAATAGTGTATGTCAATACATGATTAGGCATACAGCAGCCAGCGTAAGCAGCCCTAAGGTCGTGCTGCCCTAGAAAAGGTGGTGCTGTCTCTCTCTCCAGTGTTCTCTGTTCTCCCCACCAGCTTGCTGTGCCCGTCTCCACCCCTGGTATGTTGGCATTGCCATGCTGGGATTGTGCAGCTAGATGGATCAGCCTGCTAATCATTTTGGTGACAGCATGAACTTAGATCAGCTTAAAGCTGATTGTGGCGACATATTCTCTAATCCTGCAACTCTGAATAAGCATGAGCCTTCACTGCCACTGAAAGAAGTGGTCCAGCCTCCTCCCCTGCTGGCACAAGCATTCACATAGCCACTTGGCTATGGGCCATTTTGACTGGCCTTCCCTTGTCCCCAGATGCTGATTCCCACCTCCTTGCCCGAGGCAGACCCAGCATTTGTGCAGCTGTGCGGTGAGCTGGGTCAGGGGAGGTGAAAGCGGCACGGGGAGGGCAGGACTGCCCATTTCGGCTGCAGCACAGGCTTATTTGGATTAAAATGGCTGCATTGCCAGAGCCTGGCTGAACTAAATGAGAAAACTGGTTTCAGCTACAAACTAATCTCTCTCTCTCTCTCTCCCCCCTCTTCTGTGTATTGCATGAACAGCTGTGTACGTTCAGTGCAGAAGGTGGGGAGGGCCAGCTGTGAGCGCTCAGGAACTGCAGTGTAAAAGCAGGGGACACAGATGAATTGCACCAATGTTTTTAATGGTGTCTTAGCTAAGAAACGATAGGAAAATTGTAACAGAAACTAAATAGACAGGACTTTAAGGAAATAATACATCTCTTTTTTTTCCCAACTCTGAAATAAAAGGGGAAAAGAGACAGCACTTTGAAGAAGGTGAAAAAAATACCACTGACATTCTTAACTAAGTGGTTGTTGCCAAGATTTTGATACGTATAATACACAAGACTACTAAACCTGCCTCCAGCAGAAAACACTGAATGACAGCTTGGGTAGTAACATCTCAACTGGAAAATGATTTTACATTCAATGTAAAGGTTTTTAGGAAGAAACTTAGGGTAGGAACTCTACAGACCCACTGTGTCTCTGTGTGTTTAAGAAGGGTATTTCTGCTGAGATCAGGAGAGACACCCTGATATAAACCAACCTGGTGATCACCTCTTTGGCTGTACTTTAGATATCATTCATATCAAAAGCTTGAAAGCTTTTATGTATCTCAAAGGACAAGATCTGTTACAAATATGTTAGAACAAAGTTTAATTTCAGCAGAGAACATAATTTATTAACTCCTTTAGTGGCATTACCTTTTAGCTTCACCATAGTCTGGTGAAGATTATGATTTGGGCTGGTTTATATCATACAATCCCAACATAATCTATTTGTAAAAGGTTGTCATGTCATCACGTAGTTTTCATAATACAAACAAACCAAAGTAACTCTGAGTAACTTTCTAATTAGATATGAAAATAGATTTAATATGTCATCCTATGATGGCTAGTGACAGTTATATTTGATGATCTTAAGGGTCTTTTTCAACCTAAAGGATTCTCCAATCCCTTGATTTATCAAGTCTTGTGTATTTGAAAATTACAGGGAAAGTTAGTACTGCTTGATCATTGATACAGTATGCACAGCAGGCTGCCTTTTTATCATGCATGCAATGTGGGGAAAATGAAGAAATACTTTTCTCACTAAGGAAAAAAGTCAAGTAGTAGCAGGTGAAAATGAAAAAAAGATTATAGGAATACAGATACTTCCAGAGTAGAAGTAGATTATACTGTAGTAGAGATAATATTTATTTATTTTCAATCTTCAAGTTTCTTTTTCTCTTTCAAAAACATCAATATCAAATCAATATTTTAAAAGGTGTTTAATGCCTAAGTGACTCAGACTCTGAAAGAGATTTGTTAAAGAAATATGTATTACAATGAATCACTGAAACATAGAGCTTTGACCAAAGAGTGGGGTTAGTCTAAACAGTCTGAATTTAGGTTGTCAGCTTTTAAAGCTCCCCTAATTTTCTGTGAGGTTTGGAATTATAATACTAAATTCTGTAAAATTAAACTCAGGCCCCCACGTGGCTTAAGTATTTTTTGACAATTTTACTGTTTTTTTTTTTTTTTGCTGTATAGGAAGACACAAGCACATATCACCTCCTTTAAAACATGTCAACATATCCAATATTTACATGCACATATATACTATATATATACATTTATCTACCAAGCCTATAGATTCAAATTATATTAAAATGCAAAATTCTTCACAAACCTTTGGAAACATCATGAGTATTTTTGCCAATAATCTGTGTCCCCAGGACCTAGCCTAATATTCCAAATCCATGAGCAGCTTCAAGAGCCACTATTTAAAAATTAATTACCAATCTGCTTAAAAGGAATTTTCTTCTTTCAAAATATAAAATGTCTTCTTTTTCCCATCTGCCTGAAATTTATGTGAAGCTTAAGCTGTTTTTACCAGTGTCTTGCTAGTAATCTTTAGCTTTAATATATGGGTTCAATATACTTTGAGTTTTTTTAGGAAAAGAATGGTTTTGGTGATTTAGTGGTATATTCACCACTTCATTTTTCTCTGTTCATATCTGGTGCCAGAAGGCTAAGCTTAAACTCTGTAGTCTAATATTCTTTGTTTATAGAAAACACAGAATACACAAGCTAAAGAATTTTTCTCTTGGTTGGCCCCTGTCTATGTGAGCACTGAAAGACTTTACATATGAAGATAGTCAACAGGCAATTTGAATTTTAATTCTGTGCAAGGCATTACAATGGTTTTCCACTCTGTTTTCTGTAAAAAGTACTGCAAGGAACAGAACATATTTGTAATACCCTGCATAACACAGTCATGGCTTTGCTATAGCCAATAAAGCCATTCCCAGCTCACGGAAATGAAAGTTTCTCCTCACATGATGGCAAGGCATTATATTTTTCCCTCTTATATGCATCTGTATTTACAAACATAGATATATAGAGGCATAGAGTCATTCACAGTGTGAACGTACACACCACATACACGCAAGCTATTTTTGAAGAAACTGCTAAGACATTTCAATACCAGCCAAACATATTTATCTGAGGATTAATCTTCATCTATTGAATCAGACGAGAACACTGCCATGCATACAATTATTTAATTAGCAGCCAAATCCTCTGCCAGTCAGCAGCCGTTCCAGGCATACTGATGGGGCAGTAGATGCAAATCTCACAGTAGTACTGCTTTTTCTCATTACTACTGCAATTAGCACTTAAATTGATGCTTTAAACATACTAATTTCTGGAATAATTCAGGATTTGTATGTTACCTGGGATCGCCTCACTGCAGAGACGACACCAGATTGCTACGCAAATTGAAGCACTTTTGAGCCAAATAACCATCATCATATCAGACAGAGCCAATTTGCATTTACTTTTAAAGATAACAGAATGGCAATTTATGCAAATAAATTAAGTAAGTTTACTTCTGAGTTCTCCCTGAACTAATTATAACAATGTTCTAATTTTTTATCACATCTGAAAGTTGGACTGCAATCAATGTGTATTATGTTAGAAATCTGTTGTTAAAGGAAGCCTTTTTTTGATGTCAATACATTTTCTTAATTCAAAATTTTGATGTTAATTTGGTTACAAATGCAGATGTCTGTTACAGACACTTAAGTACTTTTCTTCTTGTTTGCATATCAGTAAAAGGTTTAACTGAAGCTGAACAGTCAAACTGCCCTTTTAAACATTCAAATAAAAAACATCTGAAGTATAGTTTTTGAAGTTTTCATCTTTCCTACATTTATTTGAAATCAATAGGCTTAGAATGTGATGAATGCTATGGGATATATTGCTGCAAATGCCTTGAAAATCAAACTGAAAATGAGCATTTAGCAGCTCAACATTTTGGAACAGTATTTTTTTTCCCTTGCTTGTGAAGTATGAAATTTTCATCTCCTTTTTCTGCTTCAAACAGAAAATGAGTGCTGGATCTTTTACTAAGAGTATTCTCAGAAAAAATGGTGTTTGACAGACCACTTCAAGAACCAGCTATAACATTTGCAATGCATGTATTCCTAGTGCAGAGCTATGAAAAGGTGGATAATGCTCAGCAGATTGAATGACCTAGAGAAGGAACTTTAGAGCAGAGAGATGTGGTAATATCAGCCATAAACCAGAGTCTGTTACTGCTTAGCAGGGAATAAGTGAGGATAGCATTAGGAAAACAGGAAGAAAAGAACTTCTGTAAAGCCAGCAGGACTTTGAAATTAGAGCAATGAATGTGTTGAACTTTTATACAGAATGTCACATGGTATTCACTGAAGGAGAGAGAGTATTTCTTTGCCCAACTACTCTCCCTTTTCAATCACAATGAGAATGGTCACAGATAGAAAGTGTTACCTGTGAAATGTGTGCTGGTGGCAACTCACTGTCCACAATGGAAGCAAAAACATTTTCTTTTCCTTCGCAGGCAGCCATTAGTTCGGGAAGACACTCGATAGGTCCTTGGTAACCGCCATGCACACTCTTCCTTTGGCCTTGGCTCCACTTCCTGACACAGACAGCAAAACATATGCCCAGGGAGAGAAAGCAAACATTTGTATTCAGTTGTTTTGGTGGTAAAACTCAATACTACATTCTGTCTTTAACGGGTGGTCATTTATTTTTGGTTAGCATTAATTACTGCATCATCTAAGCATCTATAGAGCTTTGCATTATCTATGATGTTAAGATGGATACTAATGTAATTTTATAATGGATTAAAATAAAGAGATAATTAACATACAGAGTTAGATTTGTTAGGACTTGGAACCCTTCCAGTTATCTCTTGTTAATTTGTCTGGAATCATGGTTCTCAAAATAATCTGTGGGGGTTAATTAATCAATGAATATTGAAAACAGAAACAGAAAATCCATTTGGGAAAGCATCACTGTGAAAGACAGAGTTCTGCTTCTGATTCATTAACGAACATTCTCAGGCACAACAATGCCATTCAAACACAATCAGCAGTGGGAAGTAGAAATAAATTGGAAACCTGCTAATGCTCAAAATAATTACATACCGAAAAAGGTAAAGATGCTGGAGCTCTATATTTGGCAAAGTAAGCAGGGATGAGTCATGTATCCATCTACCCTGAACCACCATCTGCACCAGGCTGGTTATGTTCAGAGCAGTCACCAGCCAGCCATGATGTGCTGCAACATCCAGCATTGCCTAAGCAAAGGAGATGCATTATTTTAAAAAAAAGAATGCAAATAGAATTGCATACCTGGTTCATACAAGGAACAGCATGTGATTAATGTTTAACATACAGTGATTTCTAGGCATTGACATAGGAATTTACTTCAGCCTTTATTGATGGCACTTAGGCCATCAAATTAACCTTGAAAAAAGATGAATTAAATCCTCTATCATTGTCATCAGTTCTTACTCTTGAAAAGCTAATTTACACAATGGTTTTGGGGCTGAGAACTGAAGGTAGACTCTTTTCCTTTGACACAATTCAACTCAGAATGATGGGAAAAAAATCTCAATATTTACTGTAAAAGAAACAGTTACAATTAATGGCAGTATTTATTTATATTTTGACATGAGAGCTTTCTCAGAATTACATAATTATTCTAAAATCCTTGAACTATTTAAGAACACCACCAATTACATTTGCTCAAAAATTAATACTAATGTCATTTACCAGTAGCAGTTATTACTTCCATTTGAACTAAGTACTTTAATAAAACCCCTGAAATTTGACTAGATAAAAGCACTAAAATTTAGCTTAATAGTGTATTAGAGGTTTTGTTCAACACTGACACATAAGCTGAAATATTGAAGAAAGCTTACAAAGTAGCTTGTATTTTACCTATGGTGAGTAAAAGCGATCTGAAACAAAATGGATTTCACCCTTTGCACTGCAAACAGTTGACTATCTTGTGAATGAGGGATATTTGGCTGTTTCTTCTCTGGCATCTCTATCCCGATCCTGAAAAGCTTCCCCAAAGTACACAGAAAACACAAGCAAACAAAAACTCCCTATGCAGCTATACATGAGATTTCAAAGTGTTAAAAATCATCCTGCCTTCCATACCTCAGGAGTTTCTGTTCCATTTCTACTTCTCATGTTTTGACAGTACAAATAAGAGGTATACTGTTAGCAAACAGTGTAGTAAACAGTTAGTAAACAGTATACCTCTTATTTGCATAAAGATCTAAAGCTAATTCAGTATGAATTAGCAAATGGCCCTATGGACATGAAAAAATGGTTCTGCTTGCTTTTTTTCTTGACTGGACTTACACTCTGTTTGGTTAGTCTGAAAGTGAATATAAGAGTTCTTCCAAGGGAAAAAGGACCAAACATGAATTTTTGGTTTCAACTTTTAAAAATAGTAAATGAAGTTATTTGGATATATAGCATACTTTCCACCCTGTCTATAGTACATTGAAAGAATTATTATGATTTATGAAAGCATTTCAGCTGGTGAAAAAAATAATGCTATAATGTATTAGTTGTCTTGCTTATTTTGTTCAATAACATTATGATCACAATAAAGTGTGTGTCCTCATATTAAAACACTCTAATTCACATTGGACTAGAAAGTCATATATTTAACCATGGAGGGAATTTAATGATTGATTAAAACACCAGAAAATAGTTTTTTTCTAAGAAAGCAAGGAACAGTGATATATTGAATCTGGTGTGCTGAACATTTTTAACACCTTTTTAAATACCATCTTGGCGTTAGGAGGGTTGTAGTTTGATTTTAGGACTAGACTTCAGATGTTTCCATGGGTTTTTCTTGTAAACACAAATGATATTGTTTGATACTTACTTAGGCAGCAGATACCTGCACCATTTTAACTTATTTTCCAGCCACTAGTGTAATGAGGAGAAGCTGTCTAAGTCTTTACATTTAATCAAATGTTTTACAGACAAACAAAAGGCAGCATTTACTTAAGGCAAACTAAACAGTGAAATCTTCTTTAAACAAAGGAGTTGTTTACACACGCAGAGCTATTTCAATTAAATTACACTGATTCTGGAGAAATACTGACTTAAAAGACACAAGTTAGCTTCACTCCTGGCCGAGGCACACAGTTTATTTTAGCAGTTTACAATGCAATTTCAACAGGTTTTTTTTTTTCCAGATTGGGGTGATAAGATCAGTGACCCTTAGAAAAATATTTGAAGTGTTACTCTGTATTACCCAAATGTTGTCTCATTTCTCATGAATTGTGGATAAAGGGCGTTTCAGCTAATAAAGATTTAATAATTATTTTTTGGAGGAGGAATCATAGCATTGTGAATCTCTCTAACATTCCTAGTGACCCTAAAACCAGTATCTCATAATACAATCTTACTGGTTTCCATTTTCTGTCTTTTCACTCGGCTTGCCAAAGTGATTTCCATGTAGGATTATTTTCACCAAATAGAAAATAAAATTATGTTAGAAATAAAATTTGAAAGGAGAAGCTTTAGGCCTGCAGATTTATATGTTGGTTCATATGACATTTACCTGCAGAAGGAGGGAATTGTTCTCAGCATCAGACTGGAGTCAGTCTTTGAAACTTACAAAGTGAGTTGTTCTTTACCTGATTTCAAATCTTAAAGTATATTGAAGACTATCCACACTGTACAGTCCATGTTTCTGAGCAGTCTGTGTTGCTGAGACAGTCTGGTATCTGCCTGCTGTTCTTCGCTACATGATTCTTGGTCTTTTCTGCTATTCTGACAGCCTGAAACATCATGTTCCTCAATGATGATACTGCTGTATGTATGTGAAGAATAATGGGTGCACAAATATCCCGTATTTCCACAAGCGACAAGAAGAATACAGCAAGTTGTATTTTTAGTCAGCATGAAGCAGTGGTATTTCGTAGAATGCTTCTGGAGATGCACATATAACACTGGTTACATTGGTTTTTTTTATTTTATTTTTTTTTAAATCTATCCCTCTCCCCCCCTTTTAAACAGGGGTTTGAAAAGGGGAAGAGAACAGTGAAGATGTAAGAGAAAGATAAATCTAAAACAAGCTATACTTTGAAATTAACTGGAGGATCCTTTCACACAGAAAATCTCCTAGAAATTGATAGAAGCCTACAGACAGACATCCCGTAGGGAGTAAGGAAAGCCTGTGTGTGAGACTCTGTGTTCCACATTGTTATAATGAATCCACATGGCAAATCCTCTTTTCCTCCTTATTTTCTGCTTCTTTACCCATAGAATTTATTCACAGCATCTCTATCTGGATGTGAAATCCAAGACAGTGACATTGTGAAAAAGTCAGAACAATGGTAAAGTTGGCTTGTGTCATCTGCTGCCTTGGAAACCTCCACACATTTTGGAAACCTCTAAGTGTAAAACACGGAGATGCTTGATACTGAAATGGTTACTGAAATTCCTATAAATACTAAAGGTAACAAATTGAGTTAATTATCCTATCTCCAAATGTACATATAAGCAACTAAACAAAGAATAGAATACAAACCACAAAAATTTAAAGTATTTAATACTTATATTATCTGATGAAAAATGTATTTAGTCTCTCTGGTTTATCTAGTTGCTACCTGTTTATCTTGTTATTTTTAGGTCAAAACCAGTATAATTTTATAGAAACTCATGGCTTTTTAAGCTCTTATTTTGCAAAGTAGTAAATAAATTCTAAATATCTTAGAGTGGGTAAGATTGGAACAGATTAAGAGTATTATTCTAAATTGGGAAATGGCACAAACTGGTTACTTGCCTTTCTAGCCTAAGAATTTAAACTAACACAGGATAAGTTCATCACAGAGAGAAATTTAAAAGAAGAAGACAGTGAGTGCAACAAGTGAAAGAGGAAACTGTAAAGATGCTTTAACTACAGAAAAAAAAACCCCATGTATTTTTTGGTAAACCAACAAATTAAATAATAAAAAACCAAACCAAACCAAAAAACACCTCTCTAAGCCCACCACTTTTTACCCTGAAGTAGAATAAATGGGGTAAATAGATGGAGCCAAGGGAATTATTGGTTGTTATAATAGAAAATACATTTACCATCCTCTTATTTGGGGCTCCTTCTGTGATTAGGAGAATTAAAAGCAGATGCCTATATTGAGCTGGGTTTTTATGACAGATTCAGGTAATAGCTCTTAAGCCTTCCAAATGTCATACTTACACAGTTACTAAGTAATAATAGCAATTAGTGACACCTCCATTACATTTTTTCTGTTACTATCAAGAGCAGCTTGGCTTGTGCTGATGTGGGAAGCAACAACCTATTAACCATGGCTGGGGCAGCACAAAAAAGCCAATGATCAGCAACACACTGATGCAGACGTTGTCAGGTATGGCAAAAACTTTCATTCTGATGGTATTTGGAATTAAATGTCAAAATGTTTGGATCAAAATCTTGCTATTGCTGTCATTCTGGGAGTGCATTAAGACAAAACCCTCAGCATCTACGATCAGATTTTCATCTTCTTATTTTCAGGAGCAGCAGCTGCTTATCCTGAGATAAGGAATGATTTAAACTGATCAAACTACATTTCCGGTCTGACATGAAGTTGAAATTCATCTGTCTCTTTCTAGCCAAAGCTATTACTGATGCTTGGAATTTAAATGATAGTTTATAACTCCCTAGTTTGAGGGGAAGCAAAGATGGAGGCAGGATGTGGAAGATGTGAATGTGTGGCACACTCACTGACAGCAAAACATTGCTTTTCTCTGGTGTTATTGAGAACTCCCTATATGTGCTCAAAATAAATTGGAACACTAAATTGTTCCATAATGAACATACCCCCCCCCACTCACCCTCACTCATTTAGGAGATTTTTCAGGCTACTAAAATATCCTGATTGCTCAATTCCTTCTTCTAGAGATTTTTTTACAAAGTTTTTATAGACACTGTTTTTGGTATTACTTTCACATCCCTCATTTGAAAGTCAGATACTCTGGATCACTCTTGTATGACTGGGTAGGTGGCAGGGGACCAGACTAAAACTAGCAGAATTTCTGATCTACCCAAATGACTTAAATAGCTTTTTCCTTTAAGATAAGCTATTGAAGTGTTAAAAGTGATACAGCTTGCATCTCATTAACAGAGACTGCATACTGCTTAGAATAATTTCTTTTTCTTTTTGAAGTCAACTGGCCTATAATTGTGAATATATGAAGCATTTTGATTTAAATCCTGTAAATATAAATGTTAATATTTTGTGGATAAATTATATTCAAACAAAATGTCAATGAAGCTATAATGATAACTGCTTTGGATACAGAGGCAAGCTAAAGAAATGTAAGAAATGCCATTCCAGTTGAGCATTTCACCTGTGACTACTCAGCTAGAGGCTGAGTGCCTACAGTGATGCCATTGGTGGCAATGACTTTGTGGACAGGGACTAAAACTTCAGGTGTACTCATGGCGAGTTACATGGCTCAAATTTATCTGCCTTAACAGATTAGTCTTATTTTTTGTATCAGCGCTTCACAGGCTATGACACTTTCTTTAGTGCCTTTATTAATGAATTTGAAGTTTAGTCTAGGGCTAAATTTCAGTTACATGTAAGAGTTTAAATCCACAGATCTATCAAAATTATTGGAATTGTGCCTACTTACACCTGTTTAAGAATACAGAATTTATGTGACAATATATATAGATAATAGACAAAAGGTATGCATTTTACCCGTTTTCCTAAAAACTATGAACT
>QUSF01000002.1:36477690-36711504 GCA_003676055.1 Chloebia gouldiae
TTTTGTACATGCTTCAAATGTAGGAAACCTTCCAATAAGTTTATATTATGATCCATGTGTGACTTGCTATTCTGCTAATAGAAGTAAAATGTTTTTTCAGATGTTAAAGCATGTCATGTCCTTTAAGTTTCATGTTTTTATATAAATCATGACTATGATGCTTCAATTACATATCTCAGAAACAGCAACCGACTTGAAAAGTTGGAACTTATTTGAAGAAGTATTACAGAGTGTTTAAGGTCACTACCTTTGGTATGTTATATATCAGTAAAACAGGTATCTACAGAACCTTTGAAATTCAGAGGTCTAGTTCAAAATTACTTTTTAGAAATGTTTTAATCTGGGGAGGGGGAGGAATTCTTTCAGATCAATTAAATCACCCTTGCACAGCTGCGTGGTTTCATCCTACAGAGCACCCTCCCTTGTACTTCATCAGATAGTGAATAAATTGTAATTAATCCTATTCAGGAGGCACTCCTTTTATACTGCCCTCTGTATCCTACTTCTCATTTTTTTTACAAGCATATTCAGTCCCCTCTTCCATATGCTCTGCTACCCCCTACAAGAAACTAATTCTTAATTCTCCCATCACCATAAAGGTCTCACTGATGTATGCAAATTACAACCTTCCTAGCTGCTTTGTAAGATTCCTATCTCTGTATTCATCCTTTAGCCTCCATAGTAACATTATTAGTATTTTCAGAACTGGAGAAAGGACAAACCATTTACTGTCTACATTTAGTGGAGTGCAATCCTTGGTAGATTTTTTAAAATAGTATTACAGAAATAAAAGCAGCTACAGAGTGTGATACCACCAATGTAAACTTGGTAGAGTATAACCCAACATTCAGAACTCATTGAGTCCCAATAGCCAATTTATTTTCAAATTGCTAATTAATAAATTGATATTTTCTACTATACCAGTGAACTGTAAAAAGAACAAAATATTTTTATAAGAATCTCTTTGCAATAAATCCCAATTTCCCAACAAAAACATCTTAAAGCCAATATTTGTTTCAAATATTACAGAAATCTACCAAAACCATGAAAGATACACAGCATCTTTTTCATAATAAATCTGTCCTCTTTACAGTTTAGAGTCAGTTTCAAAGTAGGTATGTAATATTTTGCCAATAATCTAAATTTTTTGAAAGAAGATTCACAAGAATCCTTTTCAACAGCAACAGTTATTCCCAGTAACTTTCTCCTGAACTTTTAGCCCCTTAAGGTTAGCATTCAGGAAGCTCAGCTGCTGTCTAACAAACTTAATTAATCAAAAAGTCATTTCCGAGCTGTAACTATGAGCAAAAGTGCTTCAAGTGTGCTAGCAAGCCTACAAGTTAATCAAAATGCTAATGCAGTACAAATTAAAGTTGTGATTAACATTTCACAGTAGCTGCTTAAGTGAATTGATCACACAAATGGGTTAAGCATTACTCATTTCCTCCAGCCCCAACTGGGAAAAGGTTTGTCATGGGTGGGGGAGGGATTAGGCACAAATAGCACCAAATCATCATTAAACTGTCACCAAGGTGCTTCCATACACCAGATCACTGATTATCCCCAGCAAGCAAAACTCTAACACTACAAAGGTAACCCTCCCTTCTCCCATGCATACACCTACACAACACATGTAGGAAGCATTCCAGCCCAGCATATCCAGGTACTTTCCCTACAAAATGATCCATTTATGTTTAGTATCTATGAGTGTTGCCACACAATATAAGCACTACAAGATTTTTTGATTATTCTATTTTTACCATACTCCTAATGTGCAATAATAGCCATAGAGCCATGAAAGCAGCCAGTATTTAAGTAAAATTGCAAACATTGTGCTATCACTGGAATATTATTGCATACACAAAGAATACATATAGCAGATGAAGAGATGTGGCCTCTGCTCTTCACTCGTTCCTGAGTAATCCTCTGCATTCTCAAGTTAATTTGATTCTCTTCCCTTCGTTCAGTAAAGCTGCCCATTTATTTATGGTTGCCAATGCAACCATTACATAAAAGCTCTTTCCCTGGACACTTCTGGACAAATCTTACTTACACAACTGTAAAATAGACCTTTCCTGTAACTCCCACCACCTGCCAGCAAGCAGCTGGCACACCTGCACTACCAACAAGCAACACATGAGCTCAAACCACTCTTAGGCCCTTTAAAAACTTCTCCACTACCTCACAAGCAGAAAAACAGAAGATCCAAAGGACATGGCTCTCCAAATCAATAGTCTTAGTGGCTGTTATGAACTGAGGAGGTTTCGGGAAGATGAGAACTGCAGAGCCTAAGGATGTTCTCTTTCTTTGAGTCCCAAAATGGCAACATGAGCTCCTTTGCCTTTGGATGGCCAGAAGTACTTCTGTGCACTACTGCTCCTCCTGAGGAGCCACTACCCACCCAGCACAGTCTGCAGTTTAGTACAGTAAGTATTTTGTACATAAGCCAGCTCTTAGCTGAATCGGGCAGCATATTTGTGCAGTATTTGATAACTCTGAACATGTACCACAAAGATGATTCTCATAGGAATTATAGCAAAAGTTGCAGTTTAAATGACCAGAATCAGCTTTAACTGGCTTAGAATGGCTAAAGCAGTGTTATACACATCACCATCTAGCTAAGGAAATACAGTGCTTAACACAAAGAGTATTTTTCTTTCCTGCCAAAATTAGATTCTCCAGAGGAGTAACATGATGGGGAAAGACAGGGCATTAGTGATAGCATTACAAGGTCCTTGTTACAGGGATAGGCATGTCTTCCATGTAGAGTAGTCCTTCTTCTGCAGTTTGGAATCTGTTTTCATGTCCACCTTCTGTCAAGGCCCAGCTACCCTACTGAGATGTGTTTAACACATCCATAGGTAAACACTTCTCAAAGGTTAGGGCTGAGCTCCATGGCACTTCTACTCCTGGCAATTTTAAAATATTTTATCAACGATTATACTACAAGTGGAGGCTTGTGGCCAATTCCAATGCAAAGCCAGCAACTGTCACATTATTTCTGAGAAGAGACTGCCCTGCTGAATCTGAGAGTGACAGTATTACTGCCTCAATTATCCATTTCAATTAATGCAAATATAGGCAATAGTCTTGGAACAGCAGAATAAGAACTGATCGCTGAATACACAGTCACAAAATATAGGCTTGACAAAAGAAGCAAAAAAAGAGATTAGATATAGTTTCATGTATTCTTAAATAAGATAGGAAAAAAAAAGGTGGAGTATGGTCTTTACAATAATAATTGTATTTTATAAAAATGTTAGAAAAATCTTTTCACTAGAATTTTTATTATTTAATGTTCATTCTCCTGAAAGAAATGGAGAAACATTTGATTTTGAGAAGCTACTGGAGTGTTCAGCACCATCTTAATGACACCTTTAGCTTTTCTCAGTAAAAATAAGAGGCTTGAAGAGAATATATTGTCTATTGTAACTGCACTAGTGGTAGCTGAGGTAAATAAAAATTAAATTAATTGGCCAAGGTCACACAGGAAGTTGAGGCAGTTTTTGTGAGCCATGGGAACCCCCTGTGCTTTATCTGTGAGAGCCTGCCACTGATAACAAACTGGATTTTAACTTGAGGTTTTCAGTGTAGAGCAGGGGTGTTCCTTCAGCCTAGTCAGTGCTTCAGTGGCCATTCATTACAGAGATGGGAGTGGGAGCAGATAGGTACTCACATTCCAAAAGGTTATATACTTCTATTCCCCATGTTTCTGCAGTAAAATGAAAAGATTCTGCACTTCATCCTACGTATATAAATACTAAATTTTATCTTGCTATAATGAATTCCTCCTGTATCTAACAAATACTAACCATAGGAAAACTGTAACAGAATATATTTCTTCCTTTTTTATGATAAAAATTACATTCCCCTATTAAGCCAGTACTGTAACTATTCAAATTCTGTTAAATGCTAATGACTTTAATACTTCATTGAAAGTATGAACAAGAGAATTCTAATGTATAGCCAAATCTGTAAAGACATCTAAGGAAAAATGATTTAAGAGTTGTTGCATAATTTTTCATTAAAGTATAGTGGAATCTTACCCGGAATCCAGCAGCTACATTTATCTATGTAATGCTGTTAACACGGTTTTCTGCTGGACCAGTAACAATACTCAGCCTGAAGTCACTAGCAATGAAAAAACCCAGAAGATGTTGGAGGAATGGAAGGGAGAATGAAACATGTGGGATAGGAAAGGAGTCATAGGAGGGAAGGCTGATTCAGGTGAAAGACACCACAGAAGATTGGAGAAGTTTAATAGTCTGTGATGGAAAGCGGCTTGCTTACATATCATGGCTAGAGATGGCAAATCTGCACTGCAGGGACCTGGGATAAAGGCCTGCTGGTTAACCACCTACAAAAGCTCTTTGAAAGATCTTTCTTGTAACAGAAAAGCAATGCTGATATGAAAAGTCTGTTATTCATGTACCCACCAGCAAAAAGAACAGTTTATGTTCAGGTCACAATTTGAACGTTAGCTACACAACCTCAACGCTAAAATAATTTGTAAGTAAATAAATTCAGCGCAACTCAAAAACCAATTCCCGCCTCACTGCTGTTTTTAATGTTTGATGTGTGAGCGTGTGCTCACACACACAGAGCACGACACCCACTGAATCTGTTCATCAGTGCATCCTTCCATGCTTCAGTTCCTTTTCTCATAACTAACATCTTTTTTTCTACCTCTGCTGACCCAGAGTTCATCAGCAGGTCAGTGCTAAGGAAAAAGGTAACAACCAGTATTGAAAGTGTAACCCTGTCTATTGCTTAGATTCTGGGAACTTTAACCTCCCTTTGGAAAGCGTGACTAATAAGATGGAACCAATAATCTCCCGAGAGATGTAAACCATGTGCCAACTTTAAAATACAAAAGTGCTTGCATGTTTTTCTTTTTTTCTTTTTAAAGTTTATTTTTTTTAAGATGACTGTATATATAACACGATATAGTAGTTAACTGAAGGTTGGAGTGCCGTGGCATTTTTTTGAACTCTACTTCAGTTTAAAGGAACTGTTGAATATTTTATAAATTGTTTTTCTAAATGATTATTGTCTCTGAAATACATATGATGCAGCAGCAGGATTAAGAAAATACATTTCTTAGTAAAACAACAAAATAATTACTGAAAATAGTATTTAATCTAAATTTGCACCAAATAAGTAATTAACTCCCTAATGCTTACTGCACAAACATCTAAATGAACTTTAAATATGTGATTTCTTTGAAACACAGCTGAATTTTCTCACCTGAGCAAGTGATGCTTTTCTCTGTTAATTGAATATATGGCATAGCTGTTTCTAAACTTTCAGCACCATGATTTTATTGATTTGAAATATTTGAAACAGACTAGCATCCAAGCACTGCTGGTTACCAAGATTAGGATTGTGTAGCAGTAACATCTATGGTGTTATTTGCTTCTTACATTCCCTAATTTCAGTTTTGCTTAATTTGATCTTAGTATTTTAAGCTTGTTTTTATTAGCGTAAGGTTGAGCCTTACCCAAATTGCTGAACTGAACTGGACACAGTATTTTCTCTGTCTAGAGCACTGATTAATAGTTTCTCATTGAGCAGTTTTACAAACTGCCAGGCTTAAGACAATGATGTTTGCAGTTACTGTACCACCGACAGGCTTCAAATAAGAGCAAAGCTTCTGTTTGATTGTTAGACAGATCACTGAGGATATTAAAATCTGAGAAAATAAAAACTGTAGGAAGAAAGAAGTACTGGCTCTATTTTACAGATACTGAACTCAGAAACAAAAAGAGTAGTTTTTTGAAGGCTGCCTGATCTTCAAGAACCTGTGAATGAGTCCTTGTGCAGTTCTACTAAAGAATTCTTCCCAGGAGACTCAGAGGGTCAGTTGTTTCCTGTGACAGCTGGAGCTCACCTTTCCTGCTGTAACTGTAACTGAGATTTTCAGATATGGCAGCATTCTATCCCAAACTCCAATTGATGCTTTAAAATTGTTTTGAGGTGGCAGATGTGCATGTGATTGCTTGTTACCAGTACTCTCCATGGTCGGTTTAGTTTCTGTGGGCTGAAACTGCAGTACAACTGTAAAAACTCACAAGTCTCCAGGGTGAGTTTAAAATCTGCATTTAAAAACGTGCTCTTTGACTCTGTAATCAATTGGACATAGAAGATGTATCTTTAAACTAGGTAGAGGAGCCTAGTGAAAACCCCCGTACTTTGCCCCAAATCAGATTTCAAAACACATTAGATTTGTGCTTGGGAGTGATTATAGTTCTAGAAAAGTAGAAGTACCCAGGTTCTTTGGTATCAGCATAACGATCTGCAGGGACCACATCCATGCCAGAATGAGTCTCATACAACATTCCACAATACAGAGATAAAAAGCTGTTGCAAAGAAAGCAGAGGTCATTATATGGCAGTAGATTCCACCAATCAGAGCATGACTGTCTTTTACTCTAAGTTTGTTTACCTCCATTCTGTAAAGTGGGAACCATTATGGGTATCCAGTTCCTCCCTTAACAAGGCATTATAATATTGTGTAGTAGCAGCTCTCCACAAGATTGCAATCAATCTTCAGATTCTTCTGTATTCAAAATATGACACTCTTAACAATAAACAGTAAGCCAACAAGAGTTATATAAAGAAATGCAACACAATACCTGGCATATTCTGATTGCTTGATCCAGCACCGTCTTTGTATCAGTTGCATAATCTGGACAAGGCAGCATGGCATGACTGAAGTGGGCTTGCAGCAAGAGGTGTGTTTTTGTGTGTGAACTGTCAAATGAATGGGGATTGACTTCAATTGGAAGGTGTTTGGCCAGCTCACTGTTCATCTGATCTTCATTGTGTCTCACAGGCAGATCTGTGTACTCATCAGCATTCTTTAAAAAAAAAAATTAATCGTTGTAATTAACTTCAGAATAACTATTACTGCTTACTGAGGCATTCAAACTATATGCACTTAATTTACTAGAGTTAGATTTCAACACAAAAACAGCAGCATTTAAATATTTAGAATATGTACTTATTTATTAAAATCACACATGGGAAAACATTAACTAATATAATATTTTCAATTATTGACACACTTACAGATTTTAAACATTTTTCCTCCCACATAGCTGATACTAACATTAGAGAAGAGGAAAATAAATGCAATGAAATAAATATATTCATTGGATGGATTCAGTAGTAGAAGATGACTTACAGGTAACCTACTTCATTGGGTCACAAAAACATTTTAAGATTAGCTATAAAGAAGTCAAAACCTCATATTTTCAATTTTCAGGTTTTGAATTTTTCTCTTGGTATTCAAAACCCAGAAGCTTTGGAAGAGCTCTTATGCACTTCTTTTCAAATATTTTTTCAATATTTTGAGCAGTCAGTGTCTAAGCAACTGATGATGAGTGATCAAAACAAAGTGCAAAATTTTAAGCAGGTGGTGAAAACATTCTCTCTGTTCCAGAGTGGTATTAATGCTATTCATGCCAAATTGAAAGCTGTGTTAGAACTTTCTGACTGTTGCAAAAAGGAGCTGCCCACCAACATGGAATCTAAATGTAGTTATAAGTAGCAACATCATAGTGGCCGAGAGAAGAAAGTACAGCTTTGTACAGCAAGTACAGCTTGTTTTGGTATCCCAGGCAGACACGACAATTCTCCTCTTGGGAAATCCACTGTCTTTGAAAAAAAAGTTCAACAGAAACATCTGAAGAATGATAATTTAGGCTAAAGAATCAGTTTTGTGACTTAATTGGCAATTTTACCCTCCACAAAATCCTCTTGTGCAGGTACGTGTGTACATATCATTTGCAGTGAGAACTATCTTTCTGAAATATAAAACTTGCAAGTAAGGTAAGAGTTTTATAATATGTGATGTCTTTTCCATCTGTCATTTAAGAGAGCATATTTCTTTTGTCATAAAATAAAAAGTCATTTCGGGAGCCTGAAGGGCAATGTCTTTGAAACTACAGGCTTAGCAGAGACCATTAATTTAAAGTGTTCAGAGATTTTTATTCCTCTTAAACTATAGATTCAGTATTTTGCACTTTAGTCTTCAATTTCATCAGACTTCCTGCAAATCCATATTAATGAAATATTCACAACAGTAACCAGTGAAGAGTGAGGTAAAGAAAAATGGCAATTTTAGAACACCTAATTGAACTACCTAATTGACTTACAAAGAACCATATCCCCTCATTAATAGAACCTTTCCTGAAAATTTCTAAAAGCAGTTAGATAGCTGGTTTTTACTTCTTGACAACTGACAGCACAAAATTTTCTATTTTTTTAATGGTGCAAGGAAACTATGTCTAAACTGTGATATCAGTGTAAAAGCAATGGTAACCATTAGACAATTTAAGGTTTGGAAAGAAAATCAGAATGTCATTAACTTATTTCATATCTCAACTGCAGATTAGAAGTGAAGACTGAATAAAGACAACTGCTGCTTAATCCTGGATGTCTCTGCTAGATCTCTTGTGAAAACTGTGGTCATTTATTCTCTGAACCTAAGGTCACAATCTTTTTAAGCCCTATAGAAGGCTGCATGTTTGCTTCGCTCTTTTTATTTAACTGGCTTCTCCTTCAAAGATATTTTAAAGAATATTTACCAAGGAGATTTTTTACTTAGTTTTGCTTTGCAGTTTAAAGTAGCAGAAAGAAAGAGGATCAGCCAAGTCAGTCCAGACAAATTGGTACCCCTGAAAATGCATTTTCCCTAATTCTTCCCCAGCACATGTTTTATTTACATCCAAAACACTCCTCTTATTTTAAACAACTTGCCTACTTAATTTCCTGTTTGTGATCATTGACTGTAAGTAAGTGAGGTTCATTTTCTTATCTGCATCATGTAGGTAATTAAAGGAAATTGAGAATGGGTAGTGAAGCTTTTATACAACTGAGAATGAAGCTGAATGGAGGGCACTGAGGTCAGCAGAGTCCATTATATTTTTATGTGAGAGGCCGGTATGTCTGCCCTGTCCTTGTTTGCTTAGTGTAGGCTGGACAGACTACTAACTGCAAATCTGTTTCTCTGATTTGCCCAGCTGTCCTTGAATAAAGACATCTTCCATTGCAAAATGTTAAATGACAGTGATTGACAACTTTGTGATGAACTCTGCTTGTAACCCCCTGCTACTGTTTTCAGGTTGCATAAGAAAAGACAGAATAAAGAAACATCCTTTGTAATCACCTCAAATGGGCCCTGCTGTTCACCCAATATTTTTTCATTTTAGTTTTCCTTTTCATTGCAAACCTCAATCTGTTCTGTAAAGGCTGTAGCTTCAACTATTCCACACAATATATAATATATATTGTTTTAGTATCTAAGCGCCATTCTTATTTCCATGGGTGACAAAACAGATCAAACTACATATCAATCATTAATCTTCATTCTAAAGTCAAGAAACTTAATACAAGATTCACAGTTAAACCACAAATCACTTCTGTGCATTTTTCACTTTCCCCTTTTCTCCTCTTAAATCAGAGTTGTTGCAGCCCATGCACAAATAACAGGTTTACAAGCACCTACACACTTAAGCATAACTTGGTGTACACCAGGAGATAACCAGGAATTTTAGCTACAGGTTCTGCAACTGTGCATTTGGTAGTCAGGTCACATCTCTCTCGCCTACATTTCTGTGATGGACTTTCCCAATAATGTCTCCTTTTGGGCATTAGAGACTGCTGCATCATTTCAAGGGTGTAGGAGTCATCTCAGACTTACATTTCCACCTGCATGCAATACAGGCTGCTCGTATAGGAGACAGTAACTTGCACTGCTGGTGAGAAATGTCACACACAGACCTGCATAATCTCGACAGTTACATTTTACAAGGCCAAAGGGCTATTCTGGTAATAGAATTCTGTTTCCTGCATAACAGAAGCCACAGAATAATCTTAAAGTCCTGTCTACAACATCATGCTCCAAATATGCAGCTTACCATCACCCTTTATTTGAACTGTTAGAATAGCCCTAAAAGGAAACAACTCATACTATGTTAAAAGGTATCTTTTGCAGTTTTGTGGTACTGTCAGGCATTTGAGGAGCCAGACCAAACTAAAATTTAAATAAGGTATCCAATATGGTGAGTACTGCGCTCCGCCAAGTCTACAGGGTTAAAACTCCCCTTGATTTTCTTTCTACCTACAAAGAAATGGAAGTTCAGCTGAAATTACTGATGTATAACGAGAGCTGAGCTATAAACTTATACCACATTTAGATCTTCTAAAATATTTTAAATCTCGAGTAAGTACATCTTGCCACTTTGTCTACAGGAGAGGATACTTGTGGACCACAGGCAGAAATGGAATCAAAGTGAGCTACTAAAGCAAACTTGAATATTTTAAGTGAAGTTCAGTCATGGGAACAGTAAAACTTATAAAGTTAATGAGTTCTAGACTTTAAAGACCAGTTGATTAATTTGTAACAATGAGGGTCTAAACCAAACCAAAAATAGTTTCTCACATTCCAGAGTTGAAGCAGCAGTCTTTTCTTTAGCAATGTTATTGAAACTGCCTTAGAATTGACTGTCTGTATGTTCCTTTCCTTTATATAGAGACTGTGAACCCAATCAGTATATTGGGTTTACACCATATTTTCAACTTTAATAAATTTGCAACATAATTTGCTCTCTTTCAAGTTTTTGATGTCAAAAGAAACAAGACAAAAGAATTCTTAGAACATTTTTCTATAAAAATAAACAGTTTTAAAACAAAAAAAATTACTGCAGACGACTAGTACTAAAATTAAATACTAACATAAAAAAAGATGAGGATCATTTTTAGCTAGTTCAGTAATTCCATTCTCTTTACCTGAAACTTGATTTAAATTACATAAACTTCTCTAATAGTCTAATGCCGAAGGACTGCAAAAATAATACATTTTTTAATAGAATGAATGAGCCACAATAAATAAATGTGGGTAATTTTTTACAGCTGTTCTGCAATTAATAGTAATAATGCATTACAAATTTTAGTTCTCTGCTACTGGAAGTACAATGGTATGTCAATACCTAGCTTATTTTCCCAAGTGAACACAGCATATTTTGACCTTTGGAAAACTGGATAGGTGAATATAAGCTCAATGATAATATTATTATATAATTAACTTTTGTCTCTTGATCCATTGTACAAAGTAATACAGAGTACTCTAGTGCAGCATCCAAACCTTCCCAATTTGTTTCACACTGTATAGGAAGCAGTTGTAATACAAAATTTGAAGCAACCCGTACTTGTCCTCATTTAGGTGATACCTACTTACCCCTAATATAAGATAGAGAAAAGAAGGATGGTCAAAGTTGAGAAATAACAGGCATTGATATTTTGTAAGTAGGTAGGTAACATCTGACTTAAAATAGATTCAAAAATTCTAATTTTTTCTTTGAGGATACTTGAGCTTCTGTACTTAAAACCATTTGGAATTATTTCCAATTTTATATGTATACATATATATCTCCACTCATGTGCTGTTACCTGTATCATAAGGAAAATTTAAAAAAATGGTTAACTAAAGCTTTCAAACTAATCTTCCCTTGCCCATGATTTTCTCAAGAGAAAAAGACCATATTATGTGACAGAGGAATGACACAAGTGTATACTGTGAACAATATTTAAATTAACCAACATATCTATAGTATATTTTATTGTCGCATTTTTGAGTGTGAGTTTCTTTTATAAGGAAAGACATTACATTTGCACAGAGGTATCCTGACAGGCAGCTAGAAGATAATCAAACTTCAGAAAACTAATTCAGAAAACTAATAAAAGTGAAGCAACATGTGCTTTAAAATAGAGGGAAAAAAACCTAAAAAACCCAAAACTAAACCTAACGTAAAAGTGGTTTTTCAGCTCATACAAAAAAACTAATGTAGATTCAGAAACAGAATCAGAGAAGTACTTGCTAGAATTACTGCTCTGAAAAGTTTATCTTTGTAAGTTTATCTTTGTAAGTTTATACTATTTTAAGGATTTTATTGGTAGCCTCTAAATGTATGCGTTTTGGTTTCAGTTTTATGGGACATAATTTAAACTTCCAAATGCTTGGGTGTTTTTTTTTTACTCTTAGATATAAAAGGTCTATGACAATATTCTAGTTAAAAGACACTTACAACCATATGTTACTAGTTATAAGGTTTAAGAACAAACATGGCATGTGTTTTCAAAATTCATATTATAGACTAAAAGGGGAAAAAAATTCATTTCTGCCAGTACACTCTGTTTTATGCATGTAAAAATAAACTTTTAAGACAAACTTTTCAGAAGAAATGCTCCAGATTTTCAGGGCAGGCTGGCAGGCTCTGCTAAACCACAGAGCAGGCTGAGGTTTTGTAGAGATCTTAAAAACTGGCTAACATGGTTCAAAAGAAGACAACAACACTTTTCAGGCAAGATTAAAATATATTTGTTACATGATTTGCTACACGTCACTCATCACAGTCACCATGTTTACAAATAAACTCCTTGTCTTCATATACTGTACCACATCTGTTTTGGTATCCTAGGCAGACATGACAATTCTCCTCTTGGGAAATCCACTGTCTCTCTGCCCTGACCCTCCACTCCAGCTTGGGTTATAGGAAAATGCTCCAGTCACTTTTTTAACACCCCACCATGCCACTCTGCACCCTCTGGAAAAGGAGGGAAACAGATGCATATGACAGAGAGCATTGTCCAAAGAAAAAGACCTGCTCAGTATCTTCTAAAACAAATAGAAAGGTATTTTTTTTTTAATCTAATTAGTGTTAAATGCACTTTTAGAGATAATAGATGTGTATTAAAGAAAAAGGTATGAATTTAAAGCGTAACATTAACCCAATTAACTGGGTAAGAGCAAAACAGTGAGGCTGGGCTACTCTGGGCTCTGTCTCTACATTTAAGACTCAGCAGAGCAAACACTGGAAATTTCCAGTTGGACATGAGAAGCTGAAGACAGAAACTTGTAAAACCCATCAACATGCAATTATGCAAATCTGTTATTTTTAAACATTAATTTGTAACTATCATTCATGATTTAAAATGGGCCCATGTCCACCAGGAGACATACAAACATATTTTATAAGAACATATAAGTTAAAAGTTCTTACAATTCTTAGTTCTCATGTTAGTGATTAAAGAAATTGATTATTAATTAATATATTATTGTTAATATGCAATATATTGATTGTATTCTCATACTTTTAAATTTAAATAGACAACTGCTTGATTTTTGCTTTTAAATAGCTGCGTATGATAAACACCACAAATTTTACAATGACAGACATCATAAAAAGCACAACCTAGGGCAATGAAACAGTTGAGTGATCACTTAAAAACACCCTAAAGGGTTTAGATTTCACAAGTTCACCTCTTACTTAAAACATCCAAACTACAAACTACTGATGACATTCCTGATGACCAGGGGTCAGGAGTCTGAAAGACCTTTGCCACTGCTCACAGAGCAATAGGAGGTCAGCAATATTAGCTACCAGTAGCAGAGAGTGACTGGCAGATCTGGGAACTTCTAAACTACAAAGTTAAATTACAGACCTCTACCTCAGCATGGAGTTGATAAAAGAATATGCAAGCACATTAGCATACAGAAGGGGGAGGATTATTATAAAGCAACAATGATTTGACATGGGAAAGAAGTTCTTAGGACTTTTATACTAACTTGAAAGTTGATTTTCCATTTTTTTTTTTTCCTCCAGCTTTCTAAGCATATTAGAAAAGCTGAGTTTCAGTGTAGGGAAAGATACAGTAATAGATAATACAATCACTGTAATTTTCTTACTAAATGTTAAAAAATATAGAACCATTCTATTTCAGGAAATTTTCCTATTTAAGTTACATACTTTACTAAAACATTGCAACAAGGAATGAATTCATGATTTTAAGTCCTACCTCTCACATTCCTTATTTCATAAAGGTTATGATCACGGTCATAATTCAGTCCTACTTTTTCTGGCCAGTCCTAATAAAACCAGTTCTAAAAATAGATTTTTCCTGAATGTATAGATACTTTCATAGTATTAAGCCTGTGCAACTTTCATAGATGTGCCTTTAGTTCGCTCTTAGGTTTTTAAGATAAATTATTGCTTGTAAGTATTTCTGTAATACTGGCACAGTTTATGAAAAAATAAATGTGGAAGACTAAATTAGGACAAAAATAAGAGCAAATATCTGGTACTGAATACACATTATTCACCTAGAATAAGATACTTTGACCATAGCAAATAAATATAAATGGAATGGTACAAATTCCATTTATAAAGTGAATTTTCATAATGTGAGAGAATTACTACATTTTATTGCTGTAAATGATATATTAGAGTTTTTGCCTCTCCAAAAGCCTGATTTCTCTGATTATTTCTCATGAGAATGCTTCAAACCTGTACATTTTGAATGTGTTATCATGATCCATTTTTTTTTCATCTTAAAACGTAGGGCAGGCAGTGACCTACAGCTTACTTTCCCTGTAATCTAAAGTCACATTATAGAAAAGATTTAAAATTGACTGGTTTTGGCTGTACCAAAACGAATTGTATTGCACTACTACAGAACAGCTTTTCAGTGCATGAACTCAGTAATCTGCTAACAGGAAACTGGGAAAATCTCTCTGAGTATACATTCAAAAGTCCCATTGTCATGAGAACTCTACTTCAGATCCATTTGGACGTCTGTCCACATTTTGAAATTGAGCTTGGCTGAATCAGCTGGCCCAAGTGCTGACTGAGATGATGATAGCAATAAAAACTGGAATAGCAAATCCTGGCACACAGCTTTCCCTGGGAAAGTGATCAGTCATTTTCCATCTTTGGCTTTGATCCTCCATTGGGATCTTTCAGTGCAGAGCCCAGACCCAGGGAAGAAGTTAACAGATCTCTGCATTAAGTTAATGCCACTCTGCATGGAGACAGGAGTAAACATTACTAATTCTTTATGTGAAATGGGGCCCCTCCGTACTGTATATGTTAATGGCAAGCTGTAAAAGCTCTGTGTGCTGAAAACCAGATTTCAAACCTGCTGACCTGTGGCAGGTCCCCTAGTGGGGAGCCACAAATGCACACTGCTGCATTTTCATACTGGATTAAATTCCGGATCTAGACTACTATGTGACCAGAGACAAAAGGGAATAAAAAGTTCACAGGCGTGAATACCTGTCATCATGTGGTGAAATGAGTAGCAGCTTGTGTTCAAGAGAGGCTCAAGCCCAGAATAACAGAAGAACAATATAAACTGGCAGAAATATATGGGAAACTTGGAAGGTGCCTACATGCACAATGTCTTTTCAGCAAGCCAATGCTACTGGTCTCACTCTGAGCACTTTTAAATGAAAATAGTTTAATATAATAATAAAAACCCACAACTCTAAGAGGAAATGACAGCTGCTGCAAGTAAATTTCAATAAGGGTAGTTCCCTGCTGATAAAAACTGGCACATCTCCATTCATTTCAGTGTAACTATGGGAATTAACATTGCCTGAAAATCTAACCCAATGTTTCGAACAACTCAAGAGCTACAAGGAAATACATAGATGGAAGACACTGGTAATTACAAGGGTGAGAAAGAGGGGCAATTACTAAGGAAACAAAAAAAGTCAGTAAAGGAAAAATATGTGAAGTCTATTATACAAATAGACAACTTGTGAGTGTTTTGGGATGTTTGATTTGAGTTCTATCAACATTTGTGCTACAAATGACAACAGGTCTGATACCAAGAATAACAAGGGAAAAATGCCCTTGTACCACAGTGGACCTTAAGAGGACATGCCATTACCAAAATAGAATGTACCAGGTGTTACTAAGGCAAATCTAACCCTTTTTCAACGGCAAGTGGTAATTTTTTTTGGTGATTGTCACTGCACACAAATTTGTGAAAACACTGTAAACTCAGTGTTCCTACACAGACATGTACCATATCTTGCCTACATGTAAATAAAGACATTAATCTAAAATACACTGTAAGATCTCTATTAAAAAAGAAATGGAATGATAACTGGTGATTAAGAGAGTTGAAGATATTTTGCCTCTGACATAAAGTTTTAAGAACTTCTTTTAAAAGACAAAGAAAACAGAGATTTTCAGGACCAGATGTCTAGGAAGATCCCATTTGGATTTGAGCTACTTAAATTTGCAATCATGTATTTATACATCTAACAGAGCTTCTGTTTCCCCTAGAATCTGAAAATTAACTAGCTTTGTAGCATCTTTCTTGATCTGCCACCCGTGCCCTGAGGATTAGAGACTCCACCTGAGCTTGTTTTACAAGCATAACAGAAAAAATTAATCTCTGCTGGCAGCGATCCCACTGGGATACTGATGAATAATGATATCCCTCTCTTGCTGCCCTCTCAGTCCACTAGAAAAGCCACTCTAACCCAGCAACGTGGAAACCGCTGAAACCATTCCAGCTGTGGATTAGCAGGCAGTCAAGCATCCATCTGTTCTGTGTGAATCAAGAGAAAGCAAACATGCATTCTTATAGCTAAAGAAGTACTAAAAATTAGCATCTCGTTTGACTGCATATAGTAAATATGAAGAAAATCATATACAAAAGAAAAAAATAATCTATTATCTACATCTCATATTGTTTATTATTGCTTGTTGCCTTAAGAAAATGATAAACCAGTTGAAATTAATCACCTTAGCCTACAAAATACTGTGCATTCAATGACTTAATATGTTTAAGATAAAATTTCCTAATACTGTATGAATCAGTTGTACCTAAAAAGCTTTTGTTAAGAGACATGCATGCACCCATTTCGCAAGCAAGCATGGTGACTTCCTGCCAGGAGAAACATTTAAGAGGCTTGTTGTGAGAGGAATTTTAGCTGTTTTCTCACCCTATAATGTGAGAGGAATAGACTTCAGATATTCTGTTTCTGAAAACAAATACTTTGAGTAATATCTGCTGGCTTGCTACTCTTTTACACTGGAAGACAGAAAGGAAAGGAGGTGGAAGTGGAAATTGGAATGTGGGCAACCCAATGAAATTGGTGATGTCTGATTTTACTCATCCATGGAAAGAGGACAATGCCCTACTATAAATTAAGGAAAGCTGAATTTGAGCATTACCCCAGAAAAAAGTACAAATAAAACTGCATACTTTGACAGTTTTTCCATACATCAACTCTAATACTTTGCTTGATGCCTGTCTCATATTTATTATGTAGAGGTGAAGAAAATGCACAACTGTTTTTTCTCTAGAAGCAACCTTCCAATTGTACAAGAAATTTCCAAATATTTATACAATTAAAAAAAAAATCCTTTTAATTTTTATCAAATTCTAAGGCCTTTTGGTAGCCAAAAATCCCTCTGCAATTTTTTCTAACATTACAGGTAGCCTACCTAAGTAGCTGTGAAATAAAACATCTTGTAAATATTAGGAATAGGAGAGACCTATTTCTTAAAATTTCTAAAGAGGAGGGGTTGATTTTTTAAAAGTTCATCTCCGATAATACATGACATCAACATTTAAAGTAAAATTCAATTTCTGAAGCTAGACAGGCCCCCATCAGGAACAAAAATAAAAAGAAAATGAGACAAAGAAAGAATCTAAATGCAAATAGGAAAATACAAGTGTCAGATACTTCATTAATGACTGATCAGTAATCCTCTTATGTTCTTTTTTTTTCTTTAACTACTATGCTAAAGGAACAATATCTGCTGGATATCAATCTTGTATGATTTAACCGTTTCAGCCAAACCAATCCTTATCCTGAAGTTTCTCTTCAAATCAGAGAAGAAGCTACAATGTCATCCTCTTTCTTAAGAGTTTTACAAGCAATATCTTCTATGTTGACAGAGAAAATATTTTTGTGCCTTTAAACAGCAGTTTTTATGGCCCAGTTGGTGCCACTAAGTGAACTGTATTCTACAAAAGCAAATTCATCAATATGATTGTTAACTCTTACAAGTTGTAGTACAATTGTATAAATCTATCAAAGGTAGAGGCATTATCTAGAAGCAAATTTTGGCAAAAGAACTGCAGAGTGCAGAAGGCCTGAATTTGCTTATCCTGCTTCAATTACAAATTGGGAGGAATAAAGCAGGTAGAACTTGAACTGACTTGCTAAATACAAACTGAGCTGGTAAGACTTCCTGCTGGAGCATCTGGGACATGAGAACACACAGCCATTAATCAAAGCAGCCTTACAGATTATAAAACATTCAGCTTTACCATACTAAAGATGCTGTTGAGAACTTCAGTTCTGTTGCAACAAATACAAACATTATTGCAATGTTTGTATTATTATGTATGTATTGTGTTATAATGTACATATATAAGATATACAAATATATTGTATATTTGAAAATATACAGCCATGTGACATGACTGCTGAAAAAAGCCATTCCATTTCCTGTATGAACACTTTGCATGCATACAACTATGCATAATTTGAAACCTTGCATGACGGTGGCTACGATTCTAACTGTCAAGCAGTAAGTACAATCTGTTAGTGAGACAAAACAGAGACAAACAAGTAAGTGGTCCATGGCTGAACTGCTTTGAGCAGTCAGCTAAACCAAGCTTGCTATCACTGAACTTGCTTCTGCCATAGGCAAACACTGATTTGCCACAGATGGCAGCCAATGTTCACCTTCACCAGACCAGGAGAGTACTTCTGTCTACCTGGCTCTCAGAATACTTTCAATTTGTATACATGAGTGTTTTGCTGCTATAACTGCATCCTGTTAAAGGAATTTATTTCCTCATTTTTCTGACAGAAATGGTTACTTAAGCAGATGTTTGAAATGGGAATATAGCCTGAGGCTACTGCTTTCTACTACCACAGCTATATACACTTTCAAAAGTTTTTCCCTTGGCTGCTGCACTGTAATTACAGCAAATAAAACAAAAAACCTGAAAAAACCCCCTTATATTATATCCAAGATAACAGTCCTCCTTTTATGGCTTTTGTCATGGCAAATATTTTTCAGAAACATTTAGCTGCAACTTTAAAATAAGTTTAAATTTAGCTTTTGTGAATATTGCTTCAGTGAAGTGTGGTTTGGTGGAGTTTTTTTCTTTTTTTTCTCCCAACAGGCATATAATAACAGAAATTAAATAAGAAGACTGAATGGGGAAAAAAGGAGACCTGTAAATTGGAGGTTAGAAATTCATGTATACTGGAGATGGAAAGGATTTGTATTTTCTGGTTTTGACTGTAATTCTTTCTTATTGATGTCATAAAAATGCAAGACTTTTGCCGTGCTGAGTTAGCTGTCACTGGTGGGCATGGTTACCTTGATTTACTAATGGACTATGCTTTCCTGGAAAGGCAACCAGCATATTATGCCTTCAAACTAAGGCTCAAACAATCATTTGGAAAAAGAAGACCAGGAAACAGTTGTGTCATGATGTTAGAAAAAAATTACTAAATTCAAGTACTACAGCAACATTACAAACTGCTCCATCTACTGGGACCAGAGAAAAATCAAGACTAATTATATGTATGAGTATCCATATAAGTACTTTTTCTGTTAAGTACAAGATATTTTTGAATATACTGGGTATAGATGATGAAATTTGGATGTTATTAAAATGCACTGTAGAATTTTATTTTCATTAATCCCAACATAATTTTCAATTTTAAACTATTAAACACACTGTGTTACCATCTAGATGATTCAAATGGGAAATGAAGCACAAATGTTTTAACATGTTAAAATCCAGAGAATATGGACTATACAGAAATTAAGTCAATTATCCAGGAAATGTCTGTGTTTAGGGTGAACTTTATGCATTGAATAGTCCTTAGTACAGATTTATTGTAAAGGAAAGATGTAATTGTAAGAGGAAACAGTTTTCTTCTGTTAAAAAAATATAAAAATATTTCTTTTATCACTGAAATATGAATAATGGCTGAGGCCACAGGACTGATGCTCATATTGTTAGTGTACCATAGATGTGAAATCAGACATGGAAGTTCTTTAAAGGCTAGCATGTAATAAAATGCTTTCCATCTGACATAAATTTTACATTATAAAATCAATTATTGACACTGAAATGCCATATTCAAAAAGAGTAACTTAATGAATATAGTTTTTCTGTGCTTTTATGCCTGGAAGAAAATCATGGTAGCACCTTTACTTTCTTTGAAATTAAAAGCAAATGTAATTTTACACTAACTGTAAACACTGGCTGACTTAGGAAGGGTGATCTGATTTTTTTCTGAAATGACTAAAGAACAGAGACCTTGTTTTATATAATATCTTAAAAATTCCTAAAAGCAATGTTTCTGCTATGGCTTGCAGGGAAAATACTAAACAAAACAGATCACATTAGCTTCTTTTTTTTACAGTACTTTTGTAAGGCATTAATTCCTCCTTCCCTAGTGTTTAACTGGAGACCTGTTGAAAAGATGTTTTATCACTGAGTCAAAAACCTTTGTGCCCCCTTTACAGGAGACCAAATCAACAACAGAAAACCCATACAGAAATAAAATTATTTGAGACTGAGAATGTAAATACTCACAAAGAATTGCATATTTCTCTGGCTGGAATAGAAATTGCCAACAATGATGAAGAGGAAATAAAGCTACAGGTTAATTGAGTTATCTAGGTTCTCATAGTACAAACACCTACCAGGTAATGAAAGACAGATAAGGCATTAATAACTCTACCCATTTGCTATCTATGTATACTGAATGGAGAATGCCTGTTTAATGAACTTCCAAGTCTGTGACTCCAACAATGACAGATTTTCTGCTGAGTTCCAAATTACTTAGTCTAATACAAGTAAGTGTCACCATACCTATTTTCAGAAAGAAATAAAAGGAAGAGGCATGTGGAGACCAAACTTCTATGTCCATGTTCATAGCAAGGAAAACAGACACGGCTGCCCCACTATAATAAAAATACCATATTCTCTCTCTAAGCTCCCTTTTCTAAGAAACAAACCCTCTCTTATTAACAGTTGACGTGAAAGACAGCAGTAGGCACTTAAGAACCAACCAGTTCCCTTTTATAGGCAGAATTAAAAAAAAAAAAAAAATCAGGGACAACATGGAGATAATACAAGGGATGAAAGATGGGAATGATGTTCCCCCCTTCACTGTCTGGTATGACAAATTTTTTGCTCTGTAAATATTAACCAGATAACATGATAAGTTAAAAATCACCAGAAATCATGAAACTAGCGGATCTAGGTGTCACAGCCCTGATCAATCAGAAAGACAGCCTTTCTTTCCTCAAGGTACAACAAACTGCTATTTGATTTTAAAAACATTTGTGGAGAAAAAGACAAGAATTACCTTAAAGTATCTATCATTGTTTTTTACTTAGACCTCTTTTTAAATCTCTGCACCTAACTATCAGAATGAAAGGAAACAGTCTTTAGGCACCTCAGGGAAATCCAGCCTGTCAGTAATAATTCATGAACACTTTCTCATCAATAATACTTAATGCAAGAAGCACCATAACTCAACAGTGATTAAGCTCATTTGGATTACTACTGTCTGAGCATGGTTGGGAAAGGTTTAAAGAAAGCTCTGTGGAAAAACATCAAACATTTTCTCTCAGAAAAAAAAATATCAGTCCACTAGCACAAGCCAGTGACAAAAATAACTGAATGTGAAGTTCCACCTGCTATCTGCAAACCCAAGGCAGCTCAAACATCTCAGGTACAGATTTACCGAGAGGAGCAGGGAAACCACAAGGGGATTTTCGCCCACCTATCTGAATCACTTATTACTGTATATTTCCAACATTACTGTTGGGCTGTTCCCATGTGCTGTGCTCCTGTTCACGTTATAAAAACTGAACTCCTACACCAGAATGGGATAAAAAATTCATTTGATCTTGTAAAATTCTGGCAGATGACCAAAATGAAAAGCTAAAATAAAAACAGAGAAAAGAACAGATACTGGAGAAGACTGTGAGTGGTCTTCCACTAAATGAAAACAAATCCTGCTATTACATGACTTTTTTGAGAGATCCAGCAACATTAGAAACTGGATGACTCACAAATACTTTTTCACATGAGTGGTAAAGACTCCTTGATCATTCACTGGTGATCAACCCTGAATTTTGAACACTTCCATTCAGCATGCAAAAATATCAATCTAAACTCAAAATCCCTTAATAAAATCCTCAGATTTAATCCCCTTAATACAATCCTAAATTTCTGAATTCTTGAACAAAAAAGATTTTGTTTTGCCCTTTTTTTGTTTTGTTTTGCTTTTTTCCATGGTTTGTTTTAAACAAACTTTTGCTACTCTCCAAGTTAATTATATATTTGGTATATATATCCCATTTGAAAAATCAAAATCAGGATTTACTTTCTTCAAATTGCTCATGTCTGCCTTCCTTATATACATCAGAAACTTGTTAATATCTAAAGGTTTGCAAGCTTACTTAAAACTCCAACAAATAATAAGTGTAACATCAATGAAATCCTGCAACTGTATGAGAAATGCTTGGATGGTTATTCTTAAAAAAAACCACAGTCCAAAATTTGAAACTTTAAAACAGTGATCACCAGAATAATCACAATTATAATTATTTTTCTAATGGCAACAGGCCTTTTTGTGCTATAGCTACAGCTTTCAATTTCAGCATCATTAAGAGATTCTTCAAATTACTTTTTAAACATCCTTTTCCCTCAGGATTTTCACTTATACCTAATTAGACTACTTACCCCATGCCATGTAATTCCCTATTGCCAAAACCACTAAATGCTTCAATAAGAAGGAGGAGGGCAACAGTGGAGTGAGGCAGATGTAATGTCATTGGTTAACAATAGAGGTGTGAAGCAACTGCTGTAATTAGAAAACTCATTAAGGCAGTGTTTAGGGGGGAAAAAAGTCCTTGGCAGTAACTATTGAAATGGCATTTCTTTTCAACACTACATCAGATTGAAAAAAACCTTTCATTTTGCACCTTCAACAAGACAGAATAGTAGTTCCACTAGTAATTATGAGAATCAACATCCACATAAAAAAGTAAGCAGGAACTGTCAGCTCTAATGGCATCCAGCACTTGTAAATCCTTTTCATCTTTAAAATTGATACATGTGGTGCATTTTGACCCCTAAACAATTTTATTTTTAGTCTTGTTCTTGATATTGTAACTGGATAATTTACAAAATTTTATTATCAAGAAATGAAAAATTAGAAAAAATTAAAGCAAGATTAAAGAACTCAAGATTTTACAATCTCTACCCAACATTAGGGTCCTAAGTTTCATCTGCAATAGAAATATTTGCCAGTTACTTTTGCAATTCATGAATGCACAGTTCAAACAGGCAAATTCAAACAGGCAGCACTATGTTCTTCCATCATTTCTCTTCCATACCCTGCTCATCAGCTAAGGCAGTTATGAAATGCCATCTCTGCTAATATTCTTAAACTTTCCTTACCCAAATTTGTCTTAAAAAAAAAATCCTGACATGTCTAGGTGCAGAAAATTTTCACTAGAGAGGAGATTTTAAAGAGACTGCAGTTGAAGTAAAGCTCTCTTCTTGAATACTCAACATTGTATTAGTTAACTTCTGTTCACATGTGGGTATTTCTTCTTAAAATTTCAGTTATTTTACATACAGCATACCTAGGTATTGCGGATGATTACTATTTTGAATTCACCCGAATGCACTGAATTTCATTTAGTGTAATTGCAATGTTTTCTGGCAGCAGAACAACAGATACTGCAGGGTCAGTGATAGTAATTCCCTTATTTAGGCTGTCTAACAGTTTCCATTACAAAAGATTATTGTGGCCTTTATTTCTGAGCTGTAACACTCTGAATGTTTGCAGCAGGTGCTTTAAATTTATCAGGAATAAAAGTCTCTGTATTAGAAAAGTAGTTTTCCTAGTGTCATAAAATGCTGATCAGGTTTTGTTGAGTCGCTAACTGTTGAATAGCACTATTTTAACTTCTTGTATTTCTCCTCAGATAAATTTTGGCAGCACGCCAAAATAATAATTAATACAAAAGTAAAATATATAACTACTGTAAGAGAGGACTTCAAATTTTGAAGGTAACCCTTAGAAATCAGAATATTATTGAATTTGGGCCACTTGTATAATGTATTTAATGTAACAGAGACTATAATCATATAGGGGCAGAAATAAGTTTTCCTGGATAATATTCAGGCACTTCTTGTTTTGAAATAGATTTGTACAAGTAGAATTACGCCATGCTGAAAAAGGAAAATCTGTAGTTATAACTACAATAAGTACTTAAAAAGGAAAATGGAGTGAACCTTGATTCTTTTATGGGAATGCAATAACTAACACAGTGCATCATACAAGGTGTCCTTGGCCTTGCATTGCACTTCTCTGTTAAACAGCCTCTAGACTGACCGTGGGAGATGCTGTTATTGCAGGTTATGACCTCAAGGACTGGGAGGTGGCAGGGAAAAGGGAAAGCAGACATTTTAGGGAAGAGGTGTTTCCTGTATGTTTCCCCTACTCCTTAAAGCTGCTGTATCTTCCAGGACAAAGTGATGGTCCTGCTACAGATTTACTGTAGTCATTCCTATGGCATTTTAGTAATACACTGAACTTAGAAAAGACAAATATCAGATTTGTACAGATCCTGCACATTATAAAAGGACGTAAGAAGAGAATGAAGTGTATAAAGTAATTTTCATGTACTGATAAGATGAAACACTTGAAACAGCAAAAAGGTATGTTTCTCAAAACAATAAAAAATTAAATTAGAGATTGGGGAGAAAGGCTCTTCTTTATTTTGCGTGTTTTTTCACGTACTTGTGTTTTTAAGAGTAAAAATGTATTTTTAAGAAATATCAGCACTTACTGTCAGAATTAAGAGCAATTCTTCAATATTGCTTTCAGGTTTCAACTGATCCTTGAACATCCCAATAGTTGGATGCTTCAAATAGTAATAGGAGGCAATACGGCCGTACGTCAGCGGCTCGATGCTGCGATTATCCTGTTAGAAGAAGAATCAAACACAGAGTGGTTCAGTATAATGTGTTCCTACACAACTGTGAAACATGTTCAGATGACTTTTAAGAGAGAACAAAAAAAAAATTTAGCATTATAATTTAGCCAGAAGAGTTTTCAACCTAAGTCTAACAAAGAGCTCCACACACAAACTCTAATACCTCCCATCAAGAAGTATGTATCTTGCTGTTCACAGGTTCTAGGAGTGTGTATCTTACTGAATCTTCTAAGGCACAGATTAGTCTTACCTCCCCAACTTCAATACAGTAGGAGCCTTCCAAATCAAACAGGGATTTCTCAACAAGGCTTGAGAGGTACTTATTCATAGTGTCATGGCTCACATCATCCAAGTTATAGTAACTAGATAAAATGAGAGCAGATGCATTACAAGAATACTTTTTACAGTCTGAAGATTTTTAACAAAAACATCTTCAAGGAAAATATACAAGGTTTCTACAATATACACATGAAACAGCAAATATCCATATTAAACAATTAAATACGGTACTTTATAAAGATTAACAAGAAATCCATGATTCTTAAATGGTTTGTGGGAGTAACCAACATACGACAAGCATGTACATATGAAAGATAAGAATTTGTCCATCTATTAATAGAAAGATTGATAGAAACAGAACTGGACTGACTCTATTTTGTTAGTGGGAAAATTTTCCTGCTTTCAAAGGTACACCTTCCTGATAAGTGTCAAAGTGAACAAGCAATCCTAACAAAAGTAACTGTATTTTAACTTCAAGACAAAGGAAGAACACCCACCTAGGAGAGCAACTGCCCTTACATCCTGCAAGTCTGAAAGTAAAACTAGGCATATAGTGACATTTCCTGAAAAGGTAAACTTACACCAATCCAAATGTTGGCGTTTGTTATATTTCTGTGACATTTTATTCTCAAAGTTAGAATTGCTAACAATTGGAATAGGGTATTTGTTAATGTGGTTCCTTCACATGCTCACCATCAGATAAAATGTTTAGGTAAACTATACCATCACAACGGCTTAGTTCCCTGTATGAAGGAAAAATGCTTATAAAGTGAGCCAAAATGTATTTTCTTTTTACGTTAGCATATAAAAAGACACAGTGACTGAATTTTGCACTCCTTAACTGTAGAGCTTGAAGTGTATTATAAGATTTTACTCATATAAACCAACATGATTTCAGTGAGAACTTTTACTCCAGATAAAAATGCAGTAAGGAGTTTTGTCCCTAGATTCAGCAAGGCATCAGATCAGAAAGTAATAACTAAGTTCAATTAATAAAGAAAAACTAAGCATGCATAGAAAGTTTTAAAATTTTGAATTTAACCAGAGTAATAAAACCATGCAATTTCAAAGCAAAATTAAAACAAACAAAAAATCCTATGATTTACTAAACTGTTAAAAAGCAGAATAAAAAAGGTAGTTATTGCTCATTTAATTCTGTCAAATACTGTGGCAGAAACAGACTACTGAGATTGTGCAATGATGAAAGATGCTCCTTTGTTCTACCTACCTGCTTCACTAAAATTTACTACTGTTATGATGTACTCAGCATTTCCACTTGAAATAACCCCACTGTAATAAAGAGTGGGTTCTTTCAATGCTATTTTGTGCAGGTGAACAACAGGCTGCAAAAGAGCATGCTGAGATTCATTTTAGCCAATTTTACAAAGTTATTGCTGCATCTGAGTTCGTTTTTTTAAACTCCTTTCACTGTCACTGGAAAGAAATGTGCACCTGCAGAATGCTATTAATCTGAAGTATTTTAAATATCTACTTCAGGATGAGGTGAAATGTAATCACTTGTTAAAAAAAATTAGGCAACTAGTTCAGTTGTGGATGTTATATTTGGGCAGATGAATCCCATTCTCTGAGTTAAATTCTGCATAATTTACTGTAATGCTGCTGTTTGCAAATTTCAAAAGATGGAATTAAATTTTATAAGCTACAAACATCCTTACATAACTGCTTAATTTACATAATCTGATTTGTATTCTTATTTTCTTAACGTTTTTACCATACATCTCTTTAAATAGTAGTAGCATAACCGAAAAACCTGAATGTTAAATAGTAGTATTGTAATGTCCAGATATTTTCCTCTTGCTATTAATTCCAAATTATGGGATTAATTATCTGAAGCTTTGAATGTTCACTTATAATTGGGTAAAGTTGGAGTAAACCAGTACTATCATAAGAAAAAGTTTTAAAAAATGTGTTCTGATACCAGCCAGCTACATGAGACAACAAGTCATAGGTACATGGTAGTGGAGTACTCAACTCTGTGACATTTTATATGGGTCCATGCTGATATGATCGCAATTAAACAAAGTCCTTTATAAAGATTAACAAGAAATTTAAACTTACAGCACACCTATTGTCCAAAACCAAACCAAACTACACAGAAATATTTGTATTGACTTCAACGTTTTATATAGTAGCCAGCCATATAAGCCTCATGCAAAGAAAACTCAATTGTTGAAAAATTATTCTAGTAGTGTTTTTGATGCCACCTAAATTTAATGAGTGTCCTTTTAAATTGTGTAGCAATAATACAAAATGGTCAAAATTTCTATCTGCCCATTTTATTTGCCTGACCTCACCAATCACATTTATTTTCTGGTTATCAGCAGGAATTACCTTGTCATATTTTGTTTACCTTCTGAAAATAATTGAGCAAATTAGCTAAATAAGTTGTTTAAAGAGGTGAAAAAAATTTTATATTTTATACTCCTAAACCACTAATGATTCTTTATTAGTTCTCTCTGAATTGAATAGAATACTTCTGAAATGTGTATAATTAAAGCACTTTGTTGTCACGGTATTCAGGCTTCCACCATATAATTTCAGCACCTTTATTTGCAGTACCATAACATTCATGATGAATACTGATAAAATGAAAAATGGGCAACATAAAATGAACATGGGCAATACACTGAAATTCTTTCCTGAGAATGTAATTTAAGACACCAATTCAAACATATTTGTGCTCTTCTCTGACTAATTTGCAGTATTTCACTGCAGTTAACTATAGTTATCATAATAAAGGAATTTATAATATCTTTAAAAATTTTTTGTGAATTTTAGATTTGCAGCTTTGTAATTTGTTGTTAAAGGAGTGAATATGTAGCTGCCTAGTGGAAATAAAACAATGTAAAGAAAAGCCTTAAATGGTTTGTAATCTTGGGTGAAGTGGTACCAGTATGTTTTAACTACTATCTGTAATGAGGCAGATATAATTTTGAGCACACCCACAGGAGCTTCTTGGTCATTCAGCACATTTTCCCCTAATAAAAATCAAAGCTATTAATCTTGAAAGACTGTTAAAATCATTAGTGAAAACAGAGGTATCATGACATTAGATTTCAATGCTCAGGAATAAATGCAAGTTGAATTCTGCATGTTGGTATGTTCCAAGTATGAAAACTGCATGATACGTGAGTTCCTCTATGAAGCAATATTGCCTAGCTATTTAATTACAGATAAAGGATAAAAACAATGCAGTTTCATGCTCACTGCATTGAATCATCTAGTCATTAGTTCCCCTTAGCTATAAACAGACAGCCTACCTTTTTATCAGCACACCATTTCATTTATTTCACAGTGAAGCCCAGTTTCACAATAATTGACTTGTCAGAAGCTCTAATTTATGAGGCTGGGCTCTGTAAGCCTTCTCCTATATTGGACTCAACCTGCACACAAGCAGGGTTGAATATTTACAATGCTGTTAACAGGTGCTGAGTTGTTTAATGATTCTAATAGCCAGAAGCGTACTGAGAAAGCCAGCGGGATCACAATTACAGGCTGTTTGAACACAACAATTACTCGTCCCCTGAGAGGTGTGAAAGTCAAAGGCAGTTTTATCCTAACAGCATCTAGCACATGGGCTAGACAGGCTAACTTCCATTAGTAGTCCATAGGGAAAAAGCAGTAACAAACCCTTAGGTATCATAAAAATTTACAAAGTATGTAAAATTTAAACAATCAAAAGCTGAAGGAACATTTTATTGTCTATTAAATAACATATTTTAAATCCCAAAACCTTGTAGAGCTTAGCAAGAACAACAAACTGTGAAACATGAACTTATTCTCTAATCTAAGGAAGTGTGGAATTTCATCAGCTGAGAGAGACAGAGAGACGTGCAGGAACATAAAATGTAGATGAAGTTACACAAAACATTTAGGATTTAATGTGAATGGTGGCTATTATTTCCTGTTTAGCTTATGTAAACCTGACCTGAGATCTCTCTGGGAAATTTTTCATCAGCCTTGAAATGGTCCTGCTATAACTGTCAATGCTGTGGAGTCATTTGTTACAGCACCATGTTTTTTATGTTCAGATTATACGGTGGTAATAGTGACACACATAATGAAAATCGGTGACAAGAGTCAGCCAAAAAATATTAAAGAAGAAACTTGCTAGTCAGTAAGTCTTTTGAACCAAATGCACAAAACAGCAAATCCACAGCACACACTTGATAGCCAGAAAGTGTGCTTTTTGAGATTTTACAGTTCTGAAAGCAGAATTTTGTTATTAATAAGTATGGGGGAGCATAGATAGTAATTTTTTCTAAGTCTCTTTACTGCAGTCATCATTTATATTTACTTTCATCAGCTTCAGCAGCTGCCATCCTCAAATAGCACCATGGAAATGGTACAGAGTATATGGCACAACTGATGAATCTTCATAGCCAGAGAGAGATATGACCTTAGGTACCAGCTCACTTCTGTTGTTAAGGCATTACTGACTGACTCTGAAGTCCGTGACTGGCTTGCAAAAAGGTATTACAGAGTGCACAAATGCTGCAGACAGTAATGCCATCCTGTATTTTACCTCTATCATGTGTTCCTGTATCCATATCTTCGTGTATGCCCGGTAGGAGAAACAGACACATTGCTATCTTTAATCAACTTTTAGTATTAAAAGTATTTTAGTATACTCAACATTGTGGTCATTTAAGAGGAACAAAACCAAGTTCAATTTCTCTGACATCAGCGAAGTATTTACCCCCACATCAGTGCTTCTAATTATAACATTTGCAAGACAGTTTATCTCCCAGGATGCATTCATGAGAGATGAGAGGTCATAGCCAAATATAAATTTGCTCACATATTGATAAAATTTTTCTTTTTCCTATCATATATTCCAACAGATAAGTTTTACAGATAAACCATATCCAAGAATAGGAAGAAAATTATGTGAATTTTCTTTCTGGATGGAGAGATGTGGAGTCTTCCACATCTTCTCCTTTCACGTCATTGTAAAAGGAAGAGTTCTTTGCAAAGTCCTTTGTAAAATATCTGTTTACCAATTGAAAATATGGTTATTAGTAATCACTGATGTACAATATATTTGCACATTCTATCTTCTGTTAGTTTAGCTACTGTCAAAATTTTTCCATTTTATCTCTTATCTTAGCTAATTTAATTTCAGTAATCTTCCTTCTGACACACTTCCAAATTAACCCTAAAATTCTGAATAACTGTGATCATGTCACTGAAATATAAAAGTATTTCATTTTGCCTTCTACCATGATATTACATGTCACCATAATAGCAGAAAATATATTGGACCAGTATATAACCATAATTTGTATTCATATGTTTTATTCACATGCTCAGCTAATCATAATGAGAAAATGAAATTTAAAGTAAAACATAAATGTATGATAAGGGCATCATCAGTCTGAGACTATAATTTATGCTGTATTATTCATTCACTTAAAAAAACTTTGCAAAACTGATATCAAGGTGAAAAATCCCTTAATAATAATTCTCAGAATGAAATAATAAAATATATTTTTTAGGTTTTCAGAAGGAATTTACATAGAAACTGGTTTTGTAAGTGTGCACATGTACACAGATGGATTCTCACATATAAATACATAAATAGCCAGTGATGTGATGTGTGCTCTTAGGATATCTAAAAATTAACTTTCCAAATGAAAGCTGACTTTGCTTAACTTTACATATGTTGTAAATTTCTATTTCTCTTTTACTGCACATGTATCTGGAAAACATCATAACCTGATTTACAGAAAATGTTTCTCATAGACATTTCTCTTTTATCGAAAGTCACAATTATAATCTCTTATAAGGGTAAAAGAATGAAACACCCAAGGTATTTCAGCCAAGGAATGGAGATGGATGAGCCTGTAAAAGTAGCCTCTTGCAAAGACCAGGGCCCTTTGCTGATCTGTGTGATATGACCTTGACTAAGTAAATAACACAGTGACTACAGCTCTGTGTGGAAAGGAGTACCTGTTGTATTACTTGGCTGATGTAGTACAGAAACTGTGAAAAGCTTGGCAGTTAGGATGAACTGTTTTGAGGAAAAGGAAGAACAGGGAAGAAACTCTGGATGTGGAGACTGAAACACTTTGAGAAACATTTCATTTGGACAACATTCATGTATCATCTCCTAAACAGGATGAGCATGACTAGTCGTCATGCATCTGAACAAAACTAGCAATCAGCTACTCTCCTTCCCCAAAGCAGTAACTCCATTACACCTCTTATCTAGACAGTTAAAACCCATTCTATAGAGCTTTGAATGGCAGGGGTTTTTCAAACAGAAAAATTAAAATGGTTAATGAAAAGGAATATTTTAACATGTAATGATTTTCCACACCATTAAAACAACTATCATTAGAAGTTCAACAAATTATCTCAAGTTTGCCAGGAAAACTTTTATGATGATTTCATGTTTAGAAGAAACCTGGATCCTAGAGGAAAAAGATACTTGGATCTCTATCTCACAACAAATGTAGATTACCATTACCTCAATAGTATAAATTGCAGGCATTCAGTAAGGCATTTTATGATACTGGATTGGAAAAGGATGATCCTACATTTGTTTATGCAGCTTTAATATACAAGTAGCTAAAACTGGCAATAAATAAGAATATAAATCTTCTGCATATTATCTAAGCCCATTATTTTGGAGATTTACAGCATCACATACAATGACTTTTATGCCAATGAATCCCAAGGCATTTTACTAATCATGCATATGGGAATTACTTATTCACCACTAAGGTACAATCACCTGCTGTCTGGAAAATAGTTCTTGTTTCACAGTGGAGAGAAAGTCAACAAAATTGCTTTGGGACAGGACATGAGGAAGAACATTTCTGTCAAGTGACAAGGAATGGGTATTGCATAACCATCTAGACCAAAAACCAGAAATTGTGCTCTTATTCTTTTAAAAAAAACCCCACCAAACACTAAAATCTTTAGATTATTAAGAGCCACAAATATTTTTTGTTTGATAATATCAATAATTTCATATGCTCTTTTATGGCACAGTAAACTCCATTACCATAATGCAACATATTCAGAGTTATCTCAACAATCACTGACTTCTAAAACTCTTCAGTTTTCCTTGGATGTATCTCATTCACACTGACCACGCTGGAACTGCTTGCTTGACTTTCAGGAGGTCTAAAAATACCACAGATAGTAGGTCCAGGAAAACTACTAAATAAGTTTAGTAACTTTGGATTAAACTTAATACTGCTATCATGTCAAAGAATGGAATGCATGCACATCCGTTATATTTGTGCTTGGCATCTAGAAACGATTTGACAAACCGTTTGACAGAGTAAATAATATCTTTAATTTTTCTCCCTGCATGACTAAACACAGAAAGAATGCTCAGTACCTGTGGAGATGAAGAGCTCAACTTGTCAACTGTTCCAACCTGTGTGCTGAAGTTCCAACGCAAGACTCCGATTTCATGAGAAACTTCATTATTCATTCCTATCCTGCCATTATGGGCGTGACTAGTCAAGATCTGTTCATCTTGGTTCTCACTACAAAGACTCTACATCTCATTATGAAGTGCTTTTTTTTTTATTCCCACCCCCCCACCCCCAATTTTCTTCCCACCTCCGAATAGCAGAACTTTTGCTTTGAAGTGGAAATTGTGCTAACTCCAGATTTAGCTGTCCATGACAATAAAGAAACTAGAAAGAAAAAATGATCAGCAGTCAACATGCCAACCTCATTCTCAAGTGGAAATCTTCTTTTATATTGGGAAGAGATTGCCTATTAAATCAAACAATATTTCTATATTCTACACTCACCTTTGGCCTATATGTTATTTCTTAAAAAAAAATGTAGCTACCACAAATACCACATGATCAAAGCTTACCTAAACCAAATCAACTACACCACTTTACCAAAGCAATTCAAGAGCAAGACATTTTAAAGTAACAGTACTTATTCTTTATACTAAAAGAGTATAAAGTCTAACATTTAAAAAATAACTCTCAGAGGTGAAATACCCTCCCCCTATCTGCATGCATTGTGTCAGTTATGAAGTGAGAAAATTCATAATGGTTTCTTTAATTTACAGTTCTAATACTCTGCATTTTTTATTTCCCAAGAAAACTAGATGGAAATTCTGTTTGTTTTGTGGGAGATTCCCAGCATAAGGCCAGAGGCAGAACTAAAAAGTAATAAAAACTTAAAAAGAATTAACAGAAATTATTTTATCACCTGCAGGCTCCCAGTAGCACTTGCCCATAAAGTACCTGGCAGAAAATCTGGCCAAATGCTATGGACATTAACATGATTTCAGAAATACAACATGCTGGAGTACATCTAGAAATATTTAGTGATCTAAACAGATAATTCTTTATTTGCCACATTATTTTAGTGAATGATCACATGGCAGGTAACGCACCATTTACCCAAAACAATCTTGTAGCAAAGGCAGGCTATACTGGTGGAACAGCTCAGAATGATCTGCATACCAGCTGGAGCTACGCAGGATGATAGCAATCATTGAAAATATTGCACACATGGTTCCACCAGGGTATCCTAATGAAAGCAAACGTTATCACAGAGAAACAGCTGATAGTTATTCTCTCATTTATTAGGAAAGTCCAAGTCTTAATAAATTTTCTAAAGAAAACTGAGCAGAACATATCGATGTGGTAGCTAAAAAAAAGGCATTGCATTATAAATACAATATCCAAAAGAATGTGATAATCTGGATTTTTATTTTAGGGATCCTGATGTAGCCCTCTCAGTAAGGTTATTTTATTGCTGTAACTAAATTGTAAAGTTATCTGCCAAAAAATGCATTTATATTTAGAGTAAAACTTCTAAAAAATACGTGCTCACAAGTTTTAATCCACATGTGGGCTAGCAATGCTCCTCCACTGGAGGTTGTTAAGTATTCCAGGCTCCAACTGCAGACGGATCACCTTTGGATCAACTCTAACCTCAAGTTACCTTGAGATTAAATTGCCTTTTTATTGTATACTCACGTTGGGTTCATTATAAGTCGACGGAAGAAGTAAGTCCAGGTGATATAATCCATTGCATCCTGCTTAGATGTAATAGTTCCAGCAGCAATTTCAGCATTCAAGTGGTCAGCCAGCACCTCTAACAAGCTGAAGAACAGGAAACAAAAGGATTTAGCTGACTTTACAATCACAAAGACAGGTAATATATTTTGTAGAGTTGCCCATTAAAAGGTTTATTACTTTTAATCTGAAAATATTATATATTTATCTTCCAGTAAAAGGGAAGAGGGGAAGAAGGGGGAATGTAATTGCAAGGTCAGTCATCTTCTTTACATGATAGTGGAATGAAGCTCAAATTATTTTTTGATTGGACCAAGAATGCACAAGTTTAAATCATTCATGGAACATATTCAGATGGAGCTACTCAGTGGTAACTTCTGAATATTGTATGTTGACCATATGATCATGCTGATTTAATCCAATAGAGAATCATATGGAAAGACAAACAGGAAATGAAACAGTGGCAATAGCTTAGCTAATACTTGACAAATACTTCAGGGCTATTAAAATTACATCAAAACTGCTTCCCCTGGATTTTGCCTCATCTTCATCCAACATTAAAAAACAAAACAACAACAAAAAAAAAAGAGCAGCTACTTTTACCCAGAAAGATCTAAACTCAGAAACAGAATAAAAAAAGCAGCTTAAAATGATTCTTAAAAAATAAAATACTCAGTCATTAAACAGAACAAAGACCTCTATTAGGGTATCTAATGAGATCATGCCTGGCTAGAGTTCAATCAGAGAATAGCAAATATCTTTAAAGTTCAACCTAATTTTTCTTGTATTATATCCTTTTTCTTCTCCCAATGTTCTTTTCCTGTTGCTAAAAGTAAAGAACAATCTGGCATGAGTAGCTGTTTTACTGGTGACTGCATGCTTCTGAGGGTCAGAACTGCAGGCATTCTACACAGATTGTCCAACAGAAGCTGGACAGATGATTCAATAGCTATTCCATGATAATGGAATTCTGTATTTTCTTTTGTTTCTAATGTGCTGTATTTCAGGCCCATAATCAGGGAGAGCACAGGGACTGTTACAAGTTGAGTACTCAAGTCTTACAATTAATATATAAACAATGGCTTTTAGAAAAAAGGTTAATTAAAAAATGTGAAGTTTACTTTTATAAATAGGAAATACTACACAAAACTGATAAATCTGCTCTTTGGTAAAACAGATGGAGCATTCCAAAACTAAAAACCCTCCAAAAAATCCCAACCAGTATCTCTTTGAAGATATGAAATACTTGATCATGAAAGAGACCAAGACATACCTAAGTTATGTGGTTCACAGCCTAGAGGGAACTTAAGAAGACTGTTATTAATATGTGACTCTTCATCTGCAAATTTATCAAATATTCTTTTTTATAATAAAAGACTGAATATATCAGAACTACAAAGTAAACATAAACACAAAAATGGAACTAGCTACTAGCAGCACAGAATATTTATAGTCTTCCATGTCCAGGTCTTCCAAACAGGAATAAAGATGAGATTACTACTGTTATATGGAAGACATGATTTCTTTCTTTTGAAACACCACTACCCAAGGAATAGAGATATTAATTAGTTTATGCTAATGCCATGCAGTCTGGATAGATCATCAACATTTTAATCACACCACTCTTTTCACTTACTAGCTATCATTTGGAAGAAGTTTACCTCCTAGACTTTTGTGCTAAGTGCAATTTCTACGTTAAAAAAAAGTGTGGTTTCCTAAGGAAATGAAGTGTATGTTTCCACATTCTTTGTTTGCAAAAATTGTATGTCTGTCTGTGCACCACAGAAATTAACTTTCAAATACACCAGCCTGTTTCAACTACATTTCAAAGGTGGATTGCACTCTCAAACTTCAACAAGTTTCCTGAGCAGATAGAGGTCCCATTATCACTTATGTTGAGGGATAAAGTTTCCTTAGGAGAACAATACTGTGAATTCTTCACCACTGAGAAAAGCTTTCAGTAATATTCATGCTTTATTAGATGTCTGAGCATTGCTCCATGAAACATTCTTCTACAGGAGACCAATGTAACTAGTCTGGCTTCTCATGGAACAAGTAAATACATAAAAAGTATCAAAATCAAGGCACAAATTACATTATGTTGGACAGCAAACTTTGCATCAACTAGGTTCCAAGAGGCTACAAAAAGGTGCTGTTTCTACACTTCTCACAAAAATCTTGCAGTTTAATAGGGAAAGATATGTTAAAACTGTATTACTAAGAGTTTACACCATGTAAACTTGAACTCTGAACTTTTTGAACTTTTGAGACTTTCAAGAATGTGATATCTACAATGATACAAATACTCTAGGTAAAAAGTGCTAGAAACTCACCTCTTTTTTTTCCTATTAGTAACTTGTCACAGAATTTCAAAGAGGGTTCTGAGGATCATGGATAGTTGTCCTAAACACTGCCCTTGAAGAAAAGTTTGTGCTTTCACATGTCTGAGACAACATCCAGAAATGGAGAGGCACTTGTGGTATTATTTGGGAATGGATTGATGAGCTCAGCAGTGTCTCAAAACTCACGGAAGAAAGGATTTTTCTACATAAATATGGGTAATTTATTTTTTTAAATTGCCTTCCTTTTACCCCAGTATTTAGGACTTATCCAGCACAGGGGATTTTGTTTCCATTTCCTCTATCCCCAATTTATAGCACTGTTTATAGTTTGATCAGCTTTTCTGATTATCCTTACCTTGATTCCACTGGGAAGGGTTCATAAAGGAATTTTTTGTAGAAGTCTTTCTTAATATCATGAACTAGAATGACAGCTTTTCCTTGGTCATCGAACTGTGGTCTGCCAGCACGCCCCATCATCTGAAGCACATCTGCCAGAGAGACAATAATGTATAAACCAAATATTTGTTTGGATGTATAAGTAAATGTATTTATGTTGGTATAATGTACAATATAGGTTTTTTGCATTACTTTGGCCTTGTATGCCCTATTGGATTTGACACTTCTAAGTTTTTTTTCCATCTCAGATAAAGTTATGATGAACATCTTTCTGTCAGAGACAATCTTCTTGTACACTTAAAGACCATCCATTGCAATAGAATCTAGGCTTATATCTAATATTAATTGCCTTTACTCTCCTTCCATTCCACATCCATCCCTCATTTTTTCACATGCAATTAAAGATGATGAGTAAGAGAACTCATGAAGGCTATAATGACAATTGTCTATAATCTCCTAATTTTCAAATACTTGACTTCACACTTACTGAAGTTCCTCATGTAAGCTTTTCTGCTAGATACAATTTCCTAGGTTTTGAACACTTTAGAGATATAAAGGTATAGGCAATTTCTAATTACTGAGCACTATGATATTTACCACTTAAAAAAGTTATATTACTTATTAGCACCGGAGTAGAGATGGTTTCATATTGTATGTTGTCCCTACATCACAATATACAAATTTAAAAGCTGATTCAGACATGCTACCTAGACACCATTATTTGTAAATACTAATTAATGACTTCTATAAACACTGAAAATACTAGTTTATGCAAAACATGCTCAACTTGCTACCTGCCCCCGAGGATAAGCATGCTTATCATATATTGTCTTCTCTTCATTTGAGAAGTGCATCGGTTGTTTTGTGTCTCACTCACCAAAGCTCTGAATCCTTCTGGTACCTGCAACTCCTATTTAACTTAGAGGAAGCAATGGAAAGCAATAATAAGTTTTACATCTTTATTTTACAAGTTTTAATGTTTTGTGTATTCTGCACGAGCTCTATCATACCTGCCCAGTATGTGGCTTGCAACACCTGGCATTTTGGAATGACTTATTTGAGTTAAGAATAAGTAAGCTTTTGGCCCAAAGTTCTGTTGAGGAAGGAAAATCCAGAAAGTAAAGAATGGGATACATCAACTGACCATTAAGGAGAAACAGACAGCCCAACTGTGAGTTTTTAGTAACCCATTTTCACTTGTGTACTGACTTGTGTATAGAAAGCAATGTTTTTATAATTTTATTCCTTTTGTTAGCTTAGGAGTGACATTAAGATGTAAAATGAAACTAGTTTAAATCTGCTGCTTCTGAATAGGTATGTGCACAGGAAGGTGATGAAACAACTTCTTGCTGTTCTGTGTGGTGAATTAAATTGTGCATAATACCATATAGGAAATGGTCTTCCCAAAAAGCATCAGGAAATTATTTTTGCCAATATCCACTATGTAATTATCCAAACTCAATATTTTCTTTACTGACTATATGTTGCTTGGCTGCTTTTAACCACTGGTCTGAACTGAAATATTAAATATGATCCAACTGGCTGACTAAATAAATGACTGTTAGCTGAGAAGAAGTCCTCCCCAAAATCTCTGACTTCACTCAAAGAAGCATTCTTGCTTATTTTGAAAATTGCTGAACACTCCAGAGTGATTCATTCTGCCCTCAGCTGTTTTCTTGGAGCCAAATGCATTCCTGACACAGAAAGGTAACTTTAGTAGGGAGAAGCCAAGTAATATCATGATGGAACATTGGAGGCATTACTTCAGGGCAGCATTAAAGCATTACTGTGAAACTTTTGGAAGTATTTCAGAAAGAAATTAAGAAATTAATTACATTTTCATTTTACTGCTGCAGCAAAACTGTACTACCTATCCCACAGAAGTTCCAGATGCATAAATACTCTCTAGAAAGTTAAAAATAAAAATGCTTTAGGAAAACCACACCACATGTTTCTTTATGAAATAAGGAATCTGCATTTTCTGTTGCAGTGCAGACAACAAAATCTGAATGCTTCCATCACAGATGGTGGTATTCCATCCACCCCCTCCCCTGCCCCAAGTCTTACTGAGAATTCAAGAACTGAACAAAACCCAGTGTTGCAATTACCTGAATTAAAAATGGCAATGAAGAGTGAGAGTATCAGCATTCCCTGAAGCCTTTGTGTGAGCTTGTACAACAGATTCCTCCAACAGCATAGTAAGTCTGCACTGTTTATTGAGTCTCTGATTTCTTTTAAATATATTATTTTCTCTATTACTGATTTCTGACAGTGCCATGGATTCAACATAAAATTTAAAATTTCCTTTGATTTCTTTCCTCGCCACTTTTCCCCATTCAGTAATAAACGATCACCACGGCTTTCCCAGTCGGCACAAGCGCAATATGACTTCGTTGCTGAGACTGCTTTCACTAAGTTTACATCAGCCAAAGTCTGTCACAAAATACAAGTGTGCATGGCTAAGATCCCAGGTCAGACCAGAATAGTTGGAAAAGAGAGTTGGTCTGAAAATTGATCCCAAGTTTCCTGCAGAGCACTAACCACTAAATTGAGCTCTGTGATGGGTTATTTGAAGAAGTAACCCCTGCAGCATTTTCAGTTTGAGCTTTTTTCCATGTTACTAAGCTTCTCTTGATGAAAAGACAGTGCATGGCTAAAAAGATGCAAGCTCTGTATTTACCTAACAAATACCATTTAGATTGTCCTTAGGTGTACACATCGCTAGTGTAGAATCGGAACATTTAATAATAAACTTTTGCTTCAGAAAAGAGAAAGGGAAAACAGAACAGGAAACCTGGAATAAATTTAGCTTGTCCTCATTCTTCAAACTTAGTACCATCCAGACAAATATTCTCCCTGTCTGAACTCTGAAAAAAGTTCTTCTATGGTTCACTTTCTTCAGCTTGTTGAAAACACTGCAGAACAGTTTATGAAAATTGGAGTTTACTGGAGCCAGGAAGCAATAAAAGTCGGTATCAAGCCAGAAATTCAAATTTTAATTTAGCTGCTTATTTCTGAAGTATCCTTTATATCACTGAAGATACCAGGCCAGTTAAGGTTTTTTGTTTACTACCAAGTGACTATGTATACATTTTATTTTCTCATACGTGTGTGATTCAACTGTTGCATTTCAAACCATGACTAAGTTTACTCTTAAAGATTTATTTCTATTCAGAAAAGGTTTAAGGAATGAAAAAAAAACTCCACTCTTGAAAAAAAACTCCACTTTCTTTTATACAATTACCTAGTTAACTAGATATAGAGACTAGGCTTTATATTGTCCCTTTAATTGTTTAATGTCTATTTTGGGTGATACACATTAAAGGAGTTTAGAATGAAAAATGATTTGCGAAACAGAAACACTTTCATTACTGCACACCATCTTAAGAGTTCTCTGACAACTTGCATTAAACAAAGAAAAAACCCTTACCTCATCTCTCCTAGTCCTTATCCAAATTCAGTTACTAAATTATTCAGGTCATTTGCATACACTAGAAATATATTTCAAGATTTGAACATTTACATAATTTATGTGAGTACCTGTAATGGGATAATCCACATAACGCCTTGTTTTTCCATCGTAGTATTCTGTTCCTTTAACAATTACTAAATGAGCTGGAAAATTTACACCCCAAGCTAATGTGCTTGTGGCAATAAGAACCTAAGACAAAAAGAAAGATTAATGAGGTATATGTAACAAAAAGCCAACTTTTAAAATTCCATGGAAAACTCATTACAGCAGGATTCAAAAAGAACATGTGTACCTGGATTTTGCAGTTCACAAACAATTCTTCCACAGTTTTCCTGTCCCTTTCATGCAGACCCGCATGGTGCATGCCTATTCCAAAGGCAAGTGTCAGCTTCAGATTTGAATCTCTAACTGTGACTATAATGTCATTCATCTGTAACAGAAAGAATAATTGCACGCTTTAGAACAGATTACTAAGAAATTTTATACTTTTAGGTTCCTTATCATGATCTTTTTAAATTTTTGTAGCAATGATAATTTGCTTTATGCTGTTTAAACAAGCAGGAAATCAGAGCCTTCTTCAGTCTCTGAAAAAACTGGTTTTGTGTAAAAAAATACTATATTAACAATGGGGGTGGAATACAAAATGCACATGACTTTATTGACATGCTAAGTAACACAGACAAGGAAATGAAAATGATGAAAATATCTTGACAGGTCTGACAAATACTGTGCATTCTGTTCTGTGTTTGTTTAATGCAATCCCTGGTATCAAAGGGGTTAGGACTGGTATAAAAACATAGCAAATCCCTGCAACCAGTAACATAATAAAAGTCATGAAAAATAAATTTGGCTCTCTCTAATTCCTTTGAACAGATAGACTATTTCTCAGTTTGATAATTTTGCAATTATTATTCATCAAGAAAGTTTCCTTTTCACATGCTGAAATGCAAATTAATTTGAAAATTTTTCTTTGAGTGTGAGTTTGTAATTTATAGACTCAAAGTCTGTAGTGAAATCCAACATCTATTAAGTGTGTTCATTTAAAACTTTCAGAAGTCCAGACAAAAAGCTGTTTTTATTATTATTACTAATTATTTAAAATGTGATGTCAATGACTCTTGGAATCGTTTTTACTACTATCATTTTAACTATCTTTCTTGCCTACATTTTCAAGTCATAAATTTGATAATAAGCTTATTTATTTTTGTATGACTTCCATGAAAAGCCTCTTAGTAATAATGAATGAAACTGTCTTGTTAAGTAATTCTGCTCTTCAAAATTATTTGTATTGTGTTATTTCTAAGACCATTTATTATTTTATGTGATTTTAATATAATTATAGCCAGGAACTTAAAAATTTAGGCTCTTATTAATGGTTTCCTGGTGCCACCAGCAGTGGCATGATGCTATTGCATACTTGGGGCAGAATAATTCATGGTCATAGGAGGTATAGCCAAGGTTAGAAAAAAACAGTAGTGCAGAACAAATTAGAGTAACTGAATAATTTGGACACAGTGTTCAGCCTTGTCTCAGACTGAGTTCTTTAAAGGATTGAGATATGATAGCATCACATGACTACAGTGATACCTTCATTTCTACATAGGATTCTGAGGTGTTTCACTTCTGATGTTCAAGACTGTAACCTCTCTAAATATTTCCTGTGTTTTATAATTCTCATACCTTAAAGTGAATGAAATGATTCACATCTCTAAACTCAAGTAATGTGCTGCTACTATTATAAAAAGAATCTTAAAAGGCACAAAATAAACCCTAGAGAATATAACAGACCATACTGAGGATTTTAAAACAAACAAAGAAACAAACAAACATTATAGATTTTGTAAATCAATCAATTTTGTCAGGAAGAGTAAATTGCAAAGCATTTAAAAAGTCTATTTGTTGAAGCAATCTTGACTAACAGAACCACAACTGATGGCAGTAACAGGGAAACTAATTAAAAAAAGAAATTGTTCAGCTTTTGACAGATCAATTTCATCTGTCAATGGAATCTCCTAAATTTTATTTCTCCTCCCAATGCAGTTGCCTGGATGTTCCTGAGAGTTTTCTGTACTATAAGACATGGAAGGTTTGTTGTATAAACTGATCTAGCACATATAAAAGGTGCTTACAAGAGTGAAAGGGTCCATAAAACATTGAAATGAAAGGGAGAAGAAAGAAAAAAACCCAATGAATTGAGAATAAGTCCATTTAGGAAAGGAAAGCAAGAAGAGGGGTAGATAAGTCAAAGAGAGTAAAGAGATGAATGAAAGGAGGATATGTTAAAGGATAAAGTTTATCTGTCTAGATACAATCAGCAAACCTTTGATTTCTCTAGTCAACATGTAGACATGTGAGTTTAGTGTAGACAACATGAATTATGACCCATCTTAAAGAGTTGTTTTTCTAAGACTGAAAAATATCTGGATAAAATGGGAACACATATACTGTTTTTTCTAAAATTATGACCATCAACATACAATGCTAAAAATATGATCAAACTTATTAATGATTTTTTTACTAGAGATTTATTAATTGGTACTAGTACTGCATAGGCTCCTTATGCCTACATACACACTTTAAGAAATAACTGTATGTACTTATTGAACAGGAAATCAGGATGAAAAAAGTAGAAAACAAAATTGGTAAATATGTGAAAAACAAAAAAATGCATTTAGATTTTAGTAAGTTTCTACATTCAAGAATTGACAAAAGATACAAATTGCTGAATTAATTTTTCTGCTCTCTACCAAGAATCATCACCTTATGATAGTCATGTCTTTAACATAAGGGAACGAGCAAATTCCAAAGACAATAATTTCATTATTCTCATTAAAAGAACATGATATTGGGAAAATAATGAATCTAAACTCCCTTTTCCTCTACAACAATAAAGGGATCAAGTTAGCTGATTGGGATTAGTCTGTAGTGATTAGACTGCTCCCTTCAGCACATGCGGTTTTACACTGGGAGCTATTTCCAGTACACAACCTGAGCTAAACCTTTCTGCCACAGAGTTGCCAGCAAAAAACATTCTAAATTCACACTGCTGGGAATTTATTCAAAGATGTTCTTCTTGCTTTTACAATCAATGGTGGTTATTTTTTTTCCCCTCTGACTCGTATTACAGCGGCGGCCTGTGGTGCTGTTAGTCATACCTGCAAAGCAGTGTAATTTACCACAGGAAAACTAAAGAACCCTTAGCAGGAGCACTGGCACATGTACTGTTATCCTGTCATTTTAGCAGCAGGGAATCCTAGTCATTTTTAGCTGACCCCTTACTTTCACATAAATCACTGTAATAAACATAACTGTTTTACCCATAGGCACAATCCTAGGCTTAAAATTCTCATGACAATTTATTTAAAAATGTAACTCCCTTATGTCAGTGTAATGTAAGAATATTACAACTTTCTATTAAGAAATAATGGCACAATTAATAAGTTCATTAACCAGAAACAGACACAGCACTATGACTATAAAACAAATCTAACATTTCTGAATTGTTATGACTCAATTACTATTTATCTTTCTGAAAACAACTGCCATGTAGTTTTATTCACAGAAGAATAAATAAATCTATGTTATCTTGAGAACAGAAAAAAATATATTAAAATAATATAAGGAAATTCACATTGTACTGATATTAAAAAAGCTCTGTACAACACCAGTGCAGGGAACTTAATGGCAGGAAGAGATTCTTCCCTGGACTCATACACAAGCAGGATCAGGCACAGGCTGAAAGGTTTGGCTATCATTCATAGTTTTTTTTTTTGTTTTGTTTTTTTTTTTTTTTATGAACAAAGAAAAATATCTCCTGAAAACCAATTTGGGAACCTGGTAGCACTGCAAAATATTTATTCAAAAAAATAAACTTTATTTCTACATTTTCTATTCTAATTCCTAAACAAACCAGATTTTTATCAAACTACTAAGCAGTAATTTTCTTTGTTCCTGCACATATGTAAACTGTTGAACCATTTACTTTAAGCTAATAGAACTTTTTTTTATATTTTAAATTTATTATACTTAAAAAGCTTTTGTAGAAAGATAGGATTCCATTTAAGCAGATACATTACCCTGTGCCTGAAATGCATTCCAGTCAGAGTATAATTCAGCAAGTTGATGACAATGCTGGCTCCAAAAGAAAGGAGGAGACCAGATTGGACAAGAATGAGCTAACAGATTGTGCAGCCCAATTCTGTCCCTTTGAGTGTGATATATTGTTTCAAGATGCTAAAACCCCATACTTTCTCAAAGCATATCTGTTGTGCTGGTTTTCCCATTTTCACAGAATCCTCATTATTAGTACTCTCTACTCTTTTCAAAGCACGTCAGACTCAGACCATATGCCACTGAATAATGCTTATCAATTGTCTAAAATGCCCAATAGAAGAAAGATCTGCCAAACAAAAGAATCGTGAAAGTTATGAAGTCTTTTACAAAAATAATTACATATTTCACATCTGCTACAGATGTTAAGTGAAACAAAACATCTCCTTGTTATAACTAAATGTTAATTTTTATGACACACTTTTGTGTCATAAAACCAACATCTTGTAGAAGGAAGTTGAACTTCTATAATGACTGAACACTTAGAAATCATTCTTGGATACCCTTCTGATCTTTAAAGGCAGGAAAAAAAATCATCTTAAAAATTATTTTTTATGAAGAATTGGCTTATACTTCAGAGCTATCCCACACAGAACAGGCTGCCTAAAACAACTCAAATAATATTATTATTCAAGGAATATTTTAAAATGTGTTTTAAACAGTTGAGATATATTATTAACAGTTGAGATATATTAATCATATTTAATAATAATAATATAATAAAACATTAACACTAAAAGGCACATTTAAATGACAGCAATAAGCCTGTTCATGACACAGACCAGATTCTACAATTCCTGTTTTATAGCACAACATTACCTCAAAACATTAACATGGAGATAATAGGTTGTTTGATTTAAAGGTTAGGGAAGGAAAAGCCATCTTTTGTCTTTCCAAGAATTTTTAGGATTTTTTTTTGTTGGTTTTGGGTTTTTTCTTTGTTTGTTTTTACTAACAATGCAAACTGACTACTGGTAAAATTTAATTCCCTTTCACGCATACAGCTATGTGTATTTCCCCACAGTGTACAAACACACATGTACTAATCCATGATTATTGCACACATGTTTATACACTCATTGTCTCAAATGGCAAAATCAGGATGGGTCTGATTCATTCTTCTAGAGTCAATGAATATCCTTCATTCAAGGGCCCTTGAATTCTGTGGAAACAAACTATTGCCTGATATGGATACTATTGAATATTACTGCAGGTATCTCTGTGCTAAAGGATATTAGTTATTTCTAGAGGTTTCATAAAGAGCAGTCTTAACAAGATGCAGATGTCCAAAAGATGCAGAAAGCAGAATGCAAAAACCATTGTGGGTAAAGTTAAAACTATGTATACTGGTACATTTCTTCTCCCTCCTTGCACTGCAAATATTAAAGAAAAATAAATCCAAGTATCTGGACAAGGAATAAATTTTTAAAGAAACTCCACCAAACAAATAAGAAAACACGCTGCTTGTCTGCTGGTGAGAACTGCATGCTAACTTCAAACAATAAACCATAAATACTACTTTTGTACTTTTGTTTTAGGTTAAAAACAAAAGGCTGTAAAAACATTAGAGAAGAATAAATAAACTGAAAACTTGATTCAAATAAATTATGTTGTAAAAAGATTGCAACATTTTCTGCCACCACAGATGTAGATGCAATTTCTGACAGAGGACTTGTTCCTTTTTAGTCAGCTCCTAATGTAGAACAGCATAACTGATCTTACCCAAGCTGACCATCAGAAAGTGGTGGCACTGTCTGTCTCCAGCACAATAATCTGAGTATTGTCCCTTTTAACAAGATAAGTAATGGCTCACAAGCTTGAACATGACAGTCCTGGCTGACAAGTCCAAATTAGAATTTTATCCACTAAGTGTATAATTAAAAATCCTCTAATGATTATACAAAAAAACCCAGGGTAAGCATAACATTTTCTTTTTCCATGGGCATGTTGGCATCAAATGACAAGAAAAAGAAATGAAGAATCACTCTATTTACAGATGCTGTCTCCTCTTTGAGATGCACTGCCCATTCACATTTCTGTCATGATGCACCTGTGCCTCAAAAGCATGACCAGGACAATCTTTACAGAGTGATGTCTAATGAAGAGTCCTTGCTATTATTGCAGATGGCAAGGAAAACAGCTTCTGCTGCTGCTTCTTCAGTCTTTGTTGAAAAATAAACTCAGTCTTGGGGCACATTGTAAGAGAGAGAAAATTTGGAATGTATATGGACAAAGCAACTTACAGAAAAATTTAAAAACATCTCAAAGGCTCTAAAGGGAACTATTATTTTTTTCCTTGAGACTGCCCACTTGTACTCTGGATGAACTGTAGCAGTGTTGCTTAAATACTGAAGAATGTCTGCATGTGCAGTTGGAAAATGCAGGGGTGAATTTTAATGCATCAGCTACAAATCCTGGTACACAGGGTATTTTAAACATCATTGGAGGCTTCCTTGGTTGCATTAAAGTATATGCAATGCATCAGGTCTTTGAGTGGCCATTTCTTCCCAAAAAAGCATGCAAAGATCCTGAAACTTAGCTGGATAGGATCTATGAAACAAATTTAACTATTTTAGTGCAGCAACAAGTCCAGCAGAACTGAAAAACTTAGCAGTACTAAACCCAACAATTTTCATTAAGTACTTGCCAGTTTTATGAAGATTGACTGCTGTCTCAGCTTTCTGAATACCTTTCAACTTTCTGACTACTGTAATGGGTATGAGCCAAAACCTGCATATCTGACATGAAATTCAAGGAAAATGTCCAGGAAGAACCATTCCCAAAACCTAATGAAGCTGCCTCTAAGATGTATATCTTTCAGTAGATGCCTGTATAACAAAATTCCTTCTCGACTATAATTCAGCTGCACCTGTTAGATAATGACTCCTGTGAGGGAAAAGAACATCTTGCATGATTTCTTCATGATCCAGGCATGCTGTTATCGACTTTGGTGGCAACAGTCGAAGGGTTGTTTCTATATGTCACTTCTACATACAAGTATGTTTTCCAGAAGGTTCATGCAAGTTCATGTCATTTGAAATATAACTGATTGATATGCTGCCTGAATTTGATATTTGGAGCTGGGTGGCAAAAATGGAAGTGGATTTGCCTGTTATCTGAAGTACTGTGAAAAGCAGCCTGGAAGTTTGTGAATAGAATCATTCATCACAAGCTTCAAACAAGAGCCTGCTTTACCACCACAGAGAGAATCTCTGCAGAGAAGATGACTGAAGCTAACATAATGGCATAGATGATTAACAAAGATCTGGTATTGGTAAAAACACATTAACAAAGAACCAGTATTGGGCTCTGCTGTATTCCAGTCTCTTCTCCACAAGGCATGAATCTCTCTGATACCATCACAAAGAAGAACAAGGAAAAAACTTATTTAATGGCTGTAAGAATCTGTATGTACCTCAGCATCAGTTCTTTAGAAGCTATTATGGATTGCATTGTTTTAGAACATTTCAAGAAGCCTTAAGAAATCTACTGGGAAGCTAACATAAATAGAAGAAGTTTTAGCCAACATGTAGCAAACCAAATTACACCATTAAACAAAATTTACTAATGAGTTCTCAAAGGAATCTTATGTTAGGCAAAATTAATATTATACAAATAAGACTGACTGAACAAAAATGCCTTGGTCTGCTGTACAGCTTGCTAACTTTGTATACACCCATGAAAAATCTCTTATATCTCAAAATACTTCATAGTAAAGAATTAGAACTATTTTGAAAATAAAATAATTTGTCTGTAAGTCCCCCTGAAAGAATAGTTGTTGACAAAAAAAAAAAAAAACAACCCAAAAAAACAAACCCAAAAGTGAAAAACTGACAGGAAAAAAAAAAGACAACAAAATTTAATTCTTCTGACTGGTCTATTTTAATCCCATATGGAAATGGGAAACACTTGAAATTTGGGAAAAGGGTTTAAGACATGGAATGCCAGCTATAAAGTATTTGCTAGTTCTACTTTTAAAACTTAGAAATTTTATAGTGGTCTGGAGAGAATTTTGCCTATTTCACATCTAATTATGACTTTAATATTACTTGAGAATAATTTTTTAAAATTAACCCCCCCTAAATTATGATTAGTTTTTATTATTATTAGATTATTATCAAAAATTGGGTAGGATATATACTATGTATGTAGCACAACTAGAGCTTTGTCCTTTTCTTCAATGTCAAATGAAACTCAGGCTAATCATGCTCATTTAAAACACAAAACTACAAACTAGTCCCATGATTGCCCAAAAAAATGGCCACTTGAAATTGTGGGTACTTCAAACAGAATTGTGTTCTGCATAATAGTGGTAAGATATAACAACTTAGAACTTAATCCTCAGTCTTTTACATTTACGTAATCAGAACTGAGTAACTTGGTAGGTATCTCATACTCCAAATATTCAGCTTATTAATTCAAATACAAATCATATGCAAATGTTATTAAACTAATAAATGCAAAGTCTGCTTGTCCTTGTTGGCTCCTATTTCAAAACCTTCAGAGGCTTATTCTGAAACATGAAATTCAAAGACTCCTAATAGAAAGTCCCTTTTCTAGCAAGTGAAGAAGCTTCAGTTACAGCTCGTTTCAGAATGGCAGTGGCTCCCAGGACATGGGGAAACTGTTCATATTAATGCAAGTCATTTAGGGCAAGCTCCCAGGGCATATTCTAATTGCAGGTGAGATTACTACAGTAAACTAGCACAAGGTACTAGAGTACCCTACTAAGTAATAACTTGGATATGAAATAGGTTCAAGAAAGCATTAAACAGAGGTTATACAGCTAGAAAAGCACCATCAAGTTGAGATACGCTTTAGTAATAGTGGTTTATCAGCCAAGACAGCCATTTTCGATTTTAAAATCCATCTAAAACAGAAAGGATATTATGCTTTATCTCTGGGAAATCCCATTTTATTTTTTGGCAAAGAGCAAACGAACATAAATAATATAATCTAGAAACCTATACTTTTTGGTATATAATATTTATAATTTTATAACATTATATATAATTGATTATTTATATGATATATTTAGATGATATATACAGTATTCAACTTGGATTTTATATTTATGATTCCTGCATTTTGCTGTGTTTTGACCCTAAATTATCACAGAAATTCCTAGTAGAAGATTTGCAATAATTAGAAAAAGCTAGTCTTCAAAATCTAGAAAATCTCAATATCGACTAGAAAAACCTGTTTTGCAGCAATGATATACTGTAATCAGAACCATTAGTGCAGAGTAAAATAAATAATACTGCATTCAGAGCAGGTGCTGAACTGAGTGAATTAAATATAATCTGGTATACAATTTGAAGAATACAGATAAAAGAGAATATTGAAAAGTTGTTTATTATTTAGCCATTGTTTATGTTTTGCAGTCATCAAAGGAAGATTAAAAAAATAAGAAAACGTAATTAAAGATGATATTGCTTGAAAAAGAATAAAAAATAAGCCTTTCCACTAGCCTTGTTTAACATCTAAGTGTTTGACTTTGCAATCTTTATATTTTTAAAATAAAGATATTGGCAGAAGCTTTCTTTACTTTTTTTATATCATTGATTTATTTCATTGATCTGCAAGCTCAACCATTGCTAAATGATTGGTTCTGCAGTATATCTGTATATCTAGGAATACAGATGGATGCATGTATATACATAGGTACATATATTCACACAGACATATATGCAAATACATGTACATAATGCATCTTATGAGAAGGATGATTTTTCTCTTAAAACACTGAAAGAGATTTGGTTTAGATTTCAGCTTAACATCTATAAGTCACAGATGTCCAGCTGTAAACTTTAGAGAGCACTAGCCCTCTTTTAGTCTTTGTCTTATCTTGGTATCAAAGACTTGCACCATGTGATATATGTTGTCTGGGACCATGGAACTAGCATTAATAAGATATGCAGGAAAAAACAAAGATAAAAGAGTTTGTGCTCTGAAGTTCAGCTCTTGCACAGACGCTTCTATGGCCTTAATGCTGTCACTACTTTTAATACATAGGGAAATTTAGCATATGTACAACTCTTTCAACATCTACTCTCAAACGACTCTTCTGTTTCATATGAATTTTTTTCAAACAAACATCAGTAAGATAGAAGCAAAGCACAAACAAGGAAGGTAAAATGATTCTACCTCTCTTTCGTCCATCTTCAGCCATTGTTTGGGATCATCCTCTGTGGCCAGGAAAGCTATGAGATCTAAAGCAGTAAGCCTTGTCTGACGTCTGGATGACACAAAAATAAGAACAGGCTTGGCTGGAGAATGACTCCGAATTGCTGTTGAGCAGAACAGAATTTGAGAATTAGACCCTTTCATGACAAAAATGAGAGTTTCCCTTTTCAATCCCATGACAGCTGATAGACTTCCCTGCAGATGACATTGAGGTATGTCTACTGAGCCTCTGTTCTGCTGGATGGATACAACTGAGGTGAGAATACACCACCTCTGAACCAAAGGCCATAAAACTACACTTAGCTGAGTCTCAGTTTCCCTTCAGCTACTTCAGTGAACACTGTAAGCTGATTAAGAGAACAGTTATGGAAAAAACCCTAACAAAACACCACAAAACCTGGACAAGCTTTCTAGACTTCAAGCTTTATCTCAGCCTAATACGTATGTTAATGGTTTTTTCTACACTGCTGGGGTATGTTGTCTCAAATTCAATGTCATGAAGGTCTAAACTTGCTTTCTGCCTGACCCAGAGCTCAAACTCCATAAACTCATGTCAGCCTACAGAGGATCATTTCAATCTACCAATATCAGAAAAGGTAAAAAAAGTGAAAAGCGACTTTTTAATAGCTTCTGTGAAAGGGAGCATTACAGTACGAGAGAACTTTGTTTCTGTGCTGACTAACTAGTCCGATGTATTTAAACCAATTATGATATTTTTAGCCCAATTAGGTTTTAGGACTTTTTAAAATAGTATTTTCTTGCTCAGCCCATCTTTGAAAAGTCTCAGGTTGCAGTGAAATTTTTATGGTCTCAGGAATAAGTATTGCCATGAAAATGCTGAAATAACCTTGACTGTATCATGTCAAACAAGTTGGGAACAGAGCATGCAGTAAATCATATTATACATATTTTCTAACATCAACAAGCACTAGAAGTATAAACAGGTGTACCTAGAATTCCAAATACTCTCTCTAAACCACTTATGAATCAGTTTGTGTGTCTTATGTAAGCAATTGCTTCTCATTCAAGCAATTAAATTTATGTATTGTTAATTTCTGAAGACTATTTCATACTGCCCACCAGCACATATTATTCTGCAGTTCATGAACGCTACCCAGCATGTGCTCCTGCATATACACATGCAATGCAGTTGTGAAGTTATTGAAATAGGAGAATTCATGTGTATTTATATCTTACAACTATATATGCCAATATATCTAAATATTTTAAAAGCCCAACATCTAATGGATTTTTGTTGCTTCAGGAACAGGTGTGGCAGAACAGCCCAAGACAGATTTATAGTTCATTAGTGTTTTTGTACAATGCTCTTGTGGAGGTGTAAATAATCCGAGCTGTCAAGACTGGTCTCTAGTCCACAATCAATACTTTGCTTCTGTCATAAGGCTAATTAAAGCAGCTAAAAAAGTCCCCTCACAAATGTCACCTCACAGTCAACAGCAGTTCACACCACAAAATTTATATTGGAGGTTATTTTTAATTGATATAATAAATATTCCTTATGTAACCAAAACAAAACATGTTCAAATAAAATACAAGAGAGCTTTTCTTAAATCTATACTGCTTGCCAGCTTGGTTAAGAATAAAAAATTGGAAACAGAAGCATATCTGGATGCACTACAAATTTTGAATTTTATGGTTATTGCTTTGAAACTAGAATTATAGGAGGTTAGCCTGACTTGCAACTTCTGTTCACAATTTTTTTAATGCTAACATGCAGTGGTCCATATGAAAATACCTCAGCAGATTAATAATATGAATGGTTTTATTGCTTTCTAAATTTCCAATATTTTTACATGAATATTTCTTTCTGGTGTCAAACACTAAGAGAAAACACATTTTATTTCCCATTCACTAACACTAATTTTATTCTTCTGTTCTAAATACATTACATTCCTCTGCTACATGTTGCATTTGCAGCACACTTTATGTTTCAGACACATAGCTTTGGGCCATTAGCAGAGCAGATTCTCCCAATACATGCCAAGAGTACATACAGTAACACGTGTTGCAAATGTGCTGCAAATGAACTGTGTAAAGTCCCTTTTTCTTTTAGAGAAAGAAGGAAGAGGTCTAGGAGCTTGCTGCTTACCCTGAAAAGCAGGTTTGTTCATGCTGGCCATGCGAGGACAGTAATGCTGGCCAGGGAAGCCCTGGATGTGCACCTCCAGAGGAACCGGGCGCACCGATGGTCGGAAGTTGAACAGACCCATCTACAAGAGAAGATTCTTTTCAAGTTTAACCTTGAATTATCTTACCAATTGCTATTTTGTTTTTCTGCATGACAAATACATATCCATTTTCGAAAACTTTTTTCCTACCTGATTAATGTTTAGCCAGTCAGCAAGGTCTCTGGCATTTGCTAAAGCAGTGGATAAACCAACCACTCTTACTGGCTTCTCTGTGTGAGATGAGATAAAGTTTGTTCGAGACACAATGACTTCCAATACTGGGCCTCTCTCATCCCCTAGTAAATGAAAAGTAAATGGAAATCAGAAAAAGGAAAGGTTACGGTGTCAAGAAGTATATTCACATCATAAGTACCAGCATACTTCCTCAAATTCAGCAATGATTCTGATCAAAAGCAGTGAAACATGCTCACCTAAGAGGTGGATCTCATCAATGATGAGAATGGCAACTTTCTGAACATAGCTTCTGTTCTGCCAGCTTCTGCTGACACCATCCCACTTTTCTGGGGTAGTAACAATCAGGTCAGCTTGAGCAATAGCTCTCATATCAGGAGTCACATCTCCTGTCAATTCTACAACCCTGTAATCAAGAAGGACATTGGCTTGGCTTTACAAAGCTTTAAAACATCTTAATGTTAAAATATTTCACTTAAGTTCTTAGAAGAAAAAGAAACACAATTAAGCAAAGCAATTTTCTTGTCAAATACATTTAAATGAATTTAAAAAATGGTTTTAAGTAAATAAACCACTCTCTTTGTTTTCCTAGCAAATACCATATAAATATCAAATACCATTCCCTAGCAAAACCATATAAAAAGAAGAGGAAGAATATGAATCCCAACCAACAGTCAGTTCTTCAAAATGAAGACAACATAATACTAGTATGATGTAATGTGAACCATAACATCCTGTCACAGACAGGATGAAAGCTTTCATGGAGGCTACCAAGTTGCTGCCTGCTGTTCTGCATAGATCTCTGGTTTGAATAATGAGGCTAAACTGCAGTGTGTATTGCATTTGTTGGTGAAGGTCCATTAAGACTGGTGCAGAGATTAGCCTCAGAATACTTTTTGAAGAAGATTAGCAGATTTTTTCCAATTGTTTGCAGCGTTTGCAATGACTCATCATTTTAGATGGATCCATTATAATGGGTTTTAGACCTTTCAATGACGCGTTCTAAATTCAGCTGAACATCAAACAAAAATTCTTCAAAGTAATGTGTATATGGTGTTAAAGATTAGAGTCACAACTAATTGTAAATTTCAGAAAAAGAAATAGTACCATAAATTATTTTATCTCATTTCTGTGATAACAACAGGAATATTATTGATAATTTAATGGACAGAGAGCAGCATCTCTTTCTCTTGTGGTGAACTTTGAGCCTAACTTAGGAAAAAGACTATATTTGGAGAAGGTGAAGGCCCTAAATAATGCATCCTATGCATAAAAATTTTAATTCAGGACACTATAATTTTGGAAAGCATCAACATGACTGATATACCTGATAGATCATAAAGTAATGGCTGAACTCCAGCATCTGGGAAGATCAGCAAGAAATTGTTACCAAGGAATAAAATTATATTAATTTATATGTGAAGGACATAGTGTGACTCCTATTATACAGTTCATGCAAGTCCTGTATGTTCCTTACAGCTGAGGTTTCTAAGGAGAGCTTAGATTGACTTACATTTTCAATTTCCAAGGATATCGTGGAGTGAAATCTGAGCTTTCTATTTTTTATACTGACAAGGAAGAAGAACAAAAATAGCTGGGTATCAAAGTGTATCCCTTTCTTAGTTTTGATTTTCAACTATCACTTTTGATCTCAGTTTTGATCTATCAGTGACTGTTGATAGAAATATTCAAGTACTAGAAATTTGAAGAACAGTATAAAACCAAAACCCTTTTTGAAATACTTGTAAGTATTTTAAGATTTTTTCTCATACTTGATGAGCTGCTCTCGTTTCTCATTTCTCTGATTAGGTAAGAAGAAACATACTTTTTACCAAGCTTTTCTTCAATCCTAACTTTCCAGTCCTCAATCCTCTCACGGACGAGTGCTTTTAAGGGTGCAATATACACTGCCTGCAAAAGAAAAGTCACAAAACTAAAAGTAAAATAAGACAACTTTATTAAAATGTACCTACAACACATGGCATTTGTGAGATTTAAACATACTCCTAATCTATAAAATAAGTAAATTCTGAATTCCTGAAATGACCTACAACAGGATTATATTTAAAACAGACATAATGCCTGAAAATAATATTTTTTTTCCTGAGTAATTAAGAATATTCAGATAATGAATAATTTTCTGAAATTGAAGTATTTACCACACCTTATAAAAATCAACACCCACTTATGTAAACAATGTTTTGGTTTTTTTTTGCCATGACTATAAAATCTGCACATTAGCATTCTGGAGCATAATAATCTGAATTTCTAGCAAGCAATATCTTACCTGATTTCTAGATATGTCATTAAATTATTAAAACATTACCAATTAAATAAAAAAGCTTATTATCTTAAGCAAAATGTCACAATATTTTTCTCAAAGAAGCCTGCAGTGCAGAGGGGAATATGCTTACATGTACAAAACAAATTTACTTATAGATTTATGGCTAAAAATTCTAAAGCTTTTGAACATGAAGAAACTGCTACATGATGAGTTCACATACATTCTTTGAAATACATAGCCAGGCTTCCAGCTTTATTAAAACCTAAAATATACATTCCTTTGAGGGCTGGCTATTTGTTACATCTCACAGATAAGTTGAAAGTGTATGACTGACTTGTTTACCTCACTTGGACTAAGGAATTACATTAAGATATTTAAATTCAGAGATGAGTAATTTATGTACAGAATTTCTGTTAATAGAAAGGTTATACTTTTTTTTTAAATCTCCCAGTCAGATACAAAGATTTTTGAAAGATTTAGAGTTAAATGTGGTTAATTAAGACAGTATGGCTAAGTTGAGAAGCAGATATATATTCACCTTGAAATCAGAACTCCAAAAGGTGAGTTGTTCAGCTTTTAGGCAATTTAAAACAGAGGGGGAAGGTGGAACAAAAAATTGGCTTATAGTAACTGCAACATTTTTGTTTAAATAATACAGAGACTGGGCTAGTTGTATTCACATGGAAGAGAACTAATAGCTATAAAACAGTACCACTGCTAGTAGAAGGAGATTAAAGCAGGAAGTGTTGTTAAGTATGGAAGAAAAGGAAATCCAGCATGCCTGCATGTCATTTTTGCAGATTTAACTCTAGCTGTCAAGTGATTAAAATAAATAGTTAAAATAAAAGCATAATGTACATAATGCACTACCATTTTGTATCCACACACATATAAATTGGAGAAAGTAAAATTCAGTTCCCCAAGGTCTTCTAGACTTTTTTATTATTGAAAAAATGCTCATAACGAAATGATTCTAGTAAACCTATCTTACTAACCTTTGATGTGGGATACTGGTTAAAAACTCTAAAGATGGCTAATTCAGCTGCAACCGTTTTTCCAGAACCTGTAGGAGCTCCAAGAAGAACATTGCAGTCTGTGTGATAGAGGGTATGGAATATCTGTGTCTGAATGGGGTTGAAGTGTGTGAATTTGTACAGGACTTCATATTCAGGATGTCCCAAGGCTGTGATAGGCAAAGGCTGAAGATCCAGAAGCTCTAAAACCACAAAATAATCATAAGTGTATGAGAAGAGATGCCATGACATGACAACCTGTTATGAAGACAAATATATTAACCAGTAATTTAGTGAAGAACAGTTTACATTGAAAAATGTTTTACTTAGTATCTCATATGACAGAGTACACATTTGGGTAATTGTTCACTTTGATGAAGAAAAATGAAAAGTTGTTTTATAGCTCTGAAATATTTCTGCAAGTAATTTTTAAAGTACTCTGATAGCTGTGAACCAGCTATTTGCATATTAATCTTTTTCTTATACCTGCTTTCCATTTATCCACTTGCAGTAAATTCTAAACTCACTGTATTAGATCATATGTATATCCAGCTTCTTATGATAACAGAATGTGGAGTATTTCAAGTTCAAGGGAAAAAAAAATCTATTTAAGAAGGAAGGATTCTTCAGAGTTTCCAAGTTGATGGAGTAATACAAATCAGATGAGTACAGCTAAATTTTGCATCTTATCCTTTAAATGTATAATTAAAGACATAATCTTAATAAATAAACAAACAGCTTTTCAATATATGATTCTCAATATATCTTGAAGGCATCTGCTATCCAAAGAATTAGAGATTGTGGAATTTGGAAGATGATATATATAACCAGATTGGATTTGGAATCCTACCAAATTAAGGAGACTGCAGTGATTCTGCTATGCAGATGCTTGCTTTGAAGTTTGGTTTGGCTTTTTTTTTTGTGGCTGGAGGTCTCCTTGTCTTTTCAGGGTGCTTCACATTAAGGTATGATATGGGAGTCATAAAATCTACTGATGCAATGATGCCTAATATTCTTCACATGCTTTTCACTGATACCTTATGGCTGTTTTATCATTCCCACTGAAACAGTGATTTCTTGGGCTCTGTTGAGGAGAAAGAAGGTTTTTTTTTTTTGCCTAGCAAAGCCTCTATGTACTTCGTTGTTGAGTGGGAACCAGATGGGAATTGAAATCAATTACCATAAATCCTGGAGTCTCCATAACTGGTGATGTGTAAATATCTTTCTGTTTCTTCTGAATAGTAGTCAGTGATCAGTCAATTAGATAAAAAGGTTACACATGCTTTTCCAGACAGCGTAGGTACAGTATAACAATAGCTAAACACTTCACAAACACATGTGAATTTATGCACGCCAAAGGACAACACCGTATGAGAACTGTGCATCTCTGAAGGCACTCAGCAAACTGCTAGATGAGCCAAATGTAATTACAGAGGAAAGGTTTTGCAATGACATCAGGCCCAATGAATGTATAAAGCAATTTATGTATCCAGAAAAAAAGAAGAAAAACACAAACATATGCTTCTGTGCCAAGTGTTAAAAAAGGAAGGGGGAGGGGAGGGCCACAACTTGATGAGACAAAATGTGATGTTCAGTGCTGTGGCAGTACTTGCTATGATAAACATATCTCAGCAAAAATAGGAAAACGTTTCATATTTTAAAAATTTTCATTGCTTGTTTGCTGAATGCCATTTATTAGACAGTCTAAGATTACTTTTAGCCAGTCCAGAAGAAATTTAATGCTTCCAAGCACTAAGCTAAGACATACCATAACACAGATATTTGTTTAGTTATATATTACAAGTTCAGTTTCCTTATGGTTTATAGAGAGTATCTAAAAGGCTGGTATTATACTGAGATGAAACCAAAATTCCTGCATTTTGTTCAGGAATTGAAAAGCTTAGAAAGCTGGAGAAGAAATATCACAAAGTGAAATTCCATAATTTTTTCTCCAATGAAGCAGAAGTAAGAGTCTTATTGTACTACCATAACAAACCTCAATATGAGCAGTATCAATTAAAGCAAAATGATCAAATCTGAAGTTACCTGTGTGGGGTGGATGTCTCTCTGGAAGAATCAAATGTTGAAAATTTATGATACATACAGCCTCTGCTCCTAACCATCTATCCGACACAGCTCGAATGTAATATTGGGAAGGAAGAGGTTCAAAAATTGGGATTGTGAACACCAGCAGCTGAGGCTCTTTAGTAATGACCTAGTGCAAACATGTAGAAAATAATTACTGCACAGAAAAATCAGTAATTTGAAAAACCATAGTTTGCCTCTCTTCCATAAGCATTGCTAACACAAAAAAATAAAGTATGTGTGCAAATATTTACATCTTTATAAAATATTTTACAGCCTGGAATGAATTTTTTTTCCATAGTCTTTCAAAGATAAAAATAAGTCTGGATCTTCATCTTGTTCTTTAACAGACAAAACCATTACAGTCATTCTGTATCACCTGAAAAAACTGTCCCAGCAAAGGAGGAAGAGAAAAAGGGACATTTGAGCTAGAAATTCAGCTTAGAAAACATTGTTGTGGAAGTCCAAGCTGATCAGGTACATCTGAAGTTGAAAGCTGTACTGCTGATTTGAAAATCTGCTTAGGCCAAAATACTGTTTGACCTGACAAATACACATCTCAGTAACTTTGTTTGTGTCTTGCTGTGAGATTCTGAATGAAGTCCATTACCTGTTTCTTTTGAATGATGAAGTACTCTGAATGATAAATGTGATCGTTAGTAGGGTCTTCTACCCAAATCCACCAGGGCTCTCCAACACTGCCATGGACCTTCACAAGTAGAAAAGATAGCTTTGTTTAAGCTCTAACAAGATTCTCTAGGTTGGCTAGAAATAGTGGATTTATTTCTGAATGACATAAGCTCATAAAGGAATACAGAAGTACAGAAATCAGAGGTAAAGAAAAATAACATTTTTAATCAGATGAATGTGCTTAAAGATTATGCTTCAATTAAGGTTTGCTTAAGGTACATATAATATAAATGAACATGATACAAATGCAACTGAAGGTAGTGCCTCAGCTGTTTATAAATTCACTTAATCCCAAGGGTTCCCCTCAAGGCTCCTAGGAAAGTACATGTTCTCTTTATTCCTCCCTGTACTTTTGCCTTTAGGTTCTGTATAGAAGATTGTCATTTGCAGCTTTCTGCTCATTTTTCAGTCACAAACATTCTCTCAGGAAAAAACTGGACACCAAATTGTGATATTGCTCTCCTCTCTCTCACCCCCTCTCTAGAAAGATACAGGAAGTGCATTCTGAAGGCTGTAGATGTAGCCATTGTTACAGGTGAAGTGAGAACAAAAAGAGCCATCACTTGATGATTTCCCTGCCATATGGCAACATGTCTTTTTAAACATAGACTTTTGTTTGCTTTGTTGTGTACCTTACTTTGCAATGCCAGCAGTGCCAGAAATCATAGCTAGGTATGATGCTAAATAATGATTTTTTTGTTTCTTTGTCAGAATAAATAACCTTTGCCAATGTACAAGAATTTTACTTAAATATCTCAGAAAATAAATAAAATGCATGGTAAAGGACCATGGAAGACGTACTACTAAATGAATGCAGATTTCTGGTGTTTCTGATGAGGACTGTGATAAGTTGCAAAACCAGGAGATGAAAAAAAAGTTGGAATTTTTCCTAAAGTTAATAGAAAAAAAGTCAAAGTGCAGAGTAGCTTCTAATGGCAATTTTAATGCTCCAGGAATCTGGTATTGATTCACACGGTACACATTATTTTCAGCATAATTCCATACTGTGTCTGTGTGAGAAAACAGTCTGTACTAGTTTGTGAAGACAAAACTATGCACAAAGAATAAAACTAAGGTGCTTTTCTTTCTTTTCTGTGTGCAATCACAGTTGCACAATAGACAAAATAGATGAGACAGTCATTGATTTTTATTTAATTTGATTTTCACTTGCAGCTTCATTTGGAACTGAAGCAGTGAAACTGAAATCACATGCAGGTGACATCTTGAAAAGTGACAGTGAGACTCTTATTTCATCTGGGTTTAGAAACATTTAAGAGAGATAAGAAGAACTAAGGAAGGCAATTAAGTTCAAAGCTCAGACATTTTATTATTAACTGTAATAGCAACCTAATTTTGGAAAGTCCCATGAAAAAACTGCATGGGGTAAGCAGGACAATCTAGGAACAGGAAACGCAACATCTTCCCCAATAATGATTCTCAAGGACTCTGGGGAGCTCTTAAGAACTGGCACATATCTGCATTTTGGGCAACCACCACCCTGAAACTACATGTCTGATATATGACTCAGCTAATTAATACTACTTGCATTATTCTGCATTTCTGCTGGACTCCTCCTGGATGCATTAAGGCTTAATTGCTCTGTCTGGGTATGTTTATAGTCCTTTGCTTCTAACAATAGAAATCTGGGATTTGGCTCACATGCTTTTACTGAACTTAAGGGCTCCCTGTACTGGAAACTAAAGATCAAGTTGACGTCATATCTCACAAAAACATCTCTCTCTTGTAATGTCAAGTGCAAAGTTTGTGATGAGATCATTATAGAATTAATTATCCAGGTAAAGGAACAATCTCAAAACCATGAAATGTTAGCCAAGCAGGGTATTTCAGCTAAGTATGGTATTTAAAGTTTTCATAACAGGTTTCATTTGATTACTGCAATTCTTTAGATGGGATTTTTTAGCAACTCACTTTTGTACTAAATACAGGTATACTGGGTAAGTTTCTATAGCCATTCTCTGAGAAGCTTGTTAAAATAATGTGATGATGAAGAAGCAGTTTCAGAGTGTCTATGCTTGAATTTGAGACAGTTATTCATTTTCAGAGACTATTAAAATTTAACAGCTTTAGTTATTTACTATGATACAAGCTTCATTTACTGAAGAAACAGGAAAATCAACACCACATTACAGAAATAAAAAAAAAAAAACAAAACTTTTCCAAGTTTATATGATTACCAATAAATAAATTCACAAAAAAACATCTCTATAAGCTTAATTGATAAAACAATCATAATGTTTTCAACACAATCATTAGAAAAACTGTATAAAGGTGTCATAGCAGAAAATAGACTAAGGACTATAAATGAACTTTGCTCTAAATTTAGAAGTTCAGAAGCAAAACAACAGTATAATTTTGTGTGAACCCCTTTTCAACCTGTAAAGATATAGAACCTGGGTTTTTTAGAAAAACCTAACCATGGATTAAGAAATTACTTTGTTTTACAATAAAGTTTAATATGAAGAACAGTAATTTTTTTGTCTTTAGCAGATTACAGGTAAACTGGATGAACTGAACAATAAAAACTTGTTTCAGTCCTAAAAAGTAATGCTTTATTTTCCTCCTGAAGTATTGCACATAAATAAGGCAAAAAAAATCATATGATAATTAATATTAGGAATACATTCAAATATTTCTTCAATAAATCTTGGTGGCAAGCAAAATCAAACTTTCTATACTTTGCTCAAACTCTGTGTTTTGATTTAAAAGAAAACTCAATGAAACTTCCACAAGAAATTAAAACACCTTTCACCAGGGAAAATAAATTCAAAAGTAATTTAAATATTAGTGGAATAAAACTCTCATTTAATTATGATTATGGTAAAAATTGTAATCGAAGGGATTTTAAAATTATTTTTTAATAAAAGAACAGATACTTAATATGCACATTTCAAAATAATTTATCTTAAGCATAAATCTCATAAGTCTAAAAGAAGAAAATTATGTTTGCCCATATCTTTTTTTCCCTGTAGAAAGTTTCAGAAGTAACAGCAACAATACAATGCCCCCATGTGGACATTTATGTTTCATTTAGATTTATCTTAAATGTATTTCTAATGAACAGATTGTGAATCAACCGATGTGTATATAGCTAAATGTGAAACTGGTACAACTCCTTTCATATAAATTTACACGATAAAATACAGATGAACATAATTCCAAATATCTCTCAGGGTTTTTCTTGTTCAGCCAAGTCCCAGTAGAAAAAAGCACTGATATTGTGAATGTATATTTGTGAAGCCAGGAGGAACAGGAGAACCTGGCATACATAAACTGCATTTCAAAGCTTTTCTGTGTTTGACTTTCATTCATAGTTCAGAGAGCCATTCATATCTCCCTTTCTCTTGCTTCTAGGGAACATAACTCTAATCTGTGTGTGACAACTGTAAATATTCAGTATTAAGCATTTGCCTCAATATATTATGAACAGCCCAATCTTACAGAACATTTTAAGATTTTTTTTAACAGAAATTAAAAGATGATTTTACCTGCTTTCTTGAACAAAAGTGATAAAAATCATCCCATTCCTATTATCAAATTTGCTTTTTAGCTAAAATAAATGTGCTTTTTAAAAAAATACAAACAACCATGGACTTCCAGTGATCATCTCAGCTAAACTAATGCTTCTCCTCTTGTCTCCTTCTCCCTCTGTTTTTACCTGGTCATTCCACGTGAAGTCGGGAGCGATGTTCAGCCGAACTCGGAGCACAGTGCGGGTGATTGGCTGGATCGTTGCTTCCATTATGATGGAGGGTATTTGATGGACACACTGTTTTACCTTCAACCCAATTTTCACATGATGCAGCATATGACCTGCCAAGAAAACATTAGGTGTAATGAATTTGCATTTCCAGGAAAAAGCCTACAACTCTGACTTTCAAATAGGCTTTTCGAGAGAAGTATTATTGCTTGCTTGTTTTGCTCCTGGGTACGTAAATGTCTGACTCTCTTGACCTGGCATGTCTGAATATTTTGTAATACTTAACTTGAATTAGCAATTTAGAGCCCTGAAAAATCAGTATTAACCCCCTTGTTGGCCATAACTAAGGGGTTAAAATAACTATTAAGAATTCACACTGAAAATATTATGTCAAGCTAATTCCCTCTCCTTCACTTACTTTTAGACCAGGCTCTTACCAAGCCATATATTTTTTTTCAGAGCACAAATACCAACTTTTTACTTAATTCAAACTTTTATAATTTCTGTGTAGTGGTTCAAAGCAGACAGGATGCTTTTCATAAAAATGAACAAAGGTACTTAATAGGTTAAAAATGCACATAAGTAAACATCTCACAGCAGCTCTGATCTGTGAGAATATACCAGTGTGTAAATGAGACAAAGGAAAAATTAAATGTTGAGTTTTTTTTTTTTTATTTTCTACTGTAATCATGGCTACTAGGGCAATAAAGTGATTCTATTTCTTTAGAAAAATGTTCTACTTGTATTTTACAGCTCAAATCTCTCTTTCCTTGCTCTTCACTTTGAATATAAATCAATGTATGTAGCAGTAATTTCTTTTTTTACCAAAATTATTCCACCTTCTCACTTATTTAGGAAAATATGGCTTATTTACTACATTTTCACTGAAATTGTTAATGTAATTACATGGAGCATATTTTAGATTTTAATTGTGATGGTCATAAATACTCCCTGTTAAAATCTACCTTACCAATTGCTACTGATATTTTCTGGTATCGTTATGTGGTTCTGTGCATACTTACCCATTAAAAAAAAGCATAAAAAGAATTTTAAAAAAGAAGTAATATTATTTGCATTATGTGCAAAGTGAGAAGGTGATACAAACTTTTCCTGCAATTACAAGACATTTATGAGCATAGCATCTTGAAACTGCTATTTTTAAAAATTGATACTGATTCTCTTTTCAGATTTTCTATTTAACAAATTAGCAGATAGATTTGTCTCACACAGGTGTTTATACTTTGAAGAAATGAATGGTGACCTTGCTTAAGAATCAAACCCCTAATCAAAAGTTTTAATACATATTTAACCAGTTTAATTTGGAGTTGGTAAAACAATTGCACCTCCAACAAGTGGGTTATTAAAAACCAAACCCCTTACGTTGGTACACTTGGGTGATACGTGCAGTGTTACAGCATAATTGCACAGAGACTAGCTTTTACAATTAGAGGTAGAACTTCAGAAATTATGTTAAATAAGGGTAGATGACAAATATTCAAAGATATGACTCAAAAAACCTATGTAGGTAAGTATACTTTTCATGGTAAAATTCACTCTGTCTAAATATGTGAGGTGAACTGTGTTTGTACATGACAACACTGAGGTTCTTTTACAGTTATGTGCTAGGGGAAAATAAGGCTCCTTTCCCAACTTCTACAAAATATGATAAAATTCTCTCCCCCTAAACTCTCTTTTTTTTTTTTAGTAGTCATATTATGAGAAACCATCAATGGCATTTAAGAAATATTAAAACCCTCTGAACAAAGGCTGACTAAGAAAATAGGCATGTCTTAAAAAAAAAAAAGAATTTCCTTATTCTAAAATGTTTGTCATCTGCATTCTGAAAAAAAAAAAAGAGACTGCTTATCTCAGCTAACACAGTGATTTCCTGGCTTTCTGGAAACTCCATGGTTACACTGCAATAGCTCATAGATTGGTGTTGATCAATTCATGGTACCCTGGAATCCAGGATCTGTGCACACAATGTGCTCTCCACCCATCTGATGCTTTCATCTCCCCCTAAGCCATGGGCTGAGTTAGCCAGCCAGCTCCTGTCTTTGTTACTCCATCTCCAAGGTCTCCATAACATTTAAAAAGCAAGAAACACTAAGACTGAAACTAGCCCTGTGGGGTAAGAAAACAAGGCAGTACCTGGAAGTTGCGCATTTCCTCATTTCAACACGCTTAGAATTTGAAATAAAAATACGGTGGCTTCCTTCACACTCCTCAGAAAGAGAGGCCAGACAGGAGGAAGTGTGCCAAGCAACTACTTCACAGAGATACACAGATCAACTTTCTTTGATATTTATAAGGCTGAAGAACATGAAATATCATCATGCATGGTCAGCAGTGACCTATTTTACAGTCAAATTCCCTGTCTCATATACTTCCAAACTAAGTCAGTATAAACCAGAACCAGACAAATTCCAGGTATATATAGATACTTTTCCATCTTGTTAATACTGGCTCCAATACACTGAAGGAAGCAAAACTGTTTTTTGTATTTTTACATAAAATTTCCTGCTTCTCAAGTCAGGGTATGGGGAGAAAGAATAATTAAAAAAAACCAAACCCAAACAAAACAAAACAAAACAACCCCCCACCCCCGCCCTGAACTAAAAACAGCTCCACAAAACCAACCAACAACAAAATAAAAAAATCCGGTTATACAATAAATGGAAAAGAACACTAAGCACTAAAAGGCATCAGAAATATACAAAAAATTAACAGAGGTGAATTAAAAAGTGCTATAACACTTCTGAATAAAAAATTATAATGCTAGCATTTCAAATAAAATGCAATGGTTTTAATACATTTAGTATTACTATATCACAGTTAAAGTAACCACCTAGAATTTTGTCATAGTCTTTTGGTTTAACTTATTAAATGAAAATATAGCTTCTAATTCTGCAAACTTTTACATAATTATTTAACTTTTTCCAGCCTAGATTAGACATATAATACAGTTTTCCAAGCTATTTCCAAGGAATGTAGTATGCCTGCAAATGAAAGAAATATTGAGTTAGATGTGACAGCTTCTAAGCAGTGAGTATGAATGGTATTTTTATTCTAAAATTAGATTTTTTCAGAAAATGGCAGTTTGTTTATCAATAGGTTGGTAATAGCAGGTGCAAATGAAGTCCAAAAAATACACTAAGGAAAAAAAATACATTATAAGTGATTTTTTTTTTCAACTTCAACCAGCTGGTGGGCAGTTTATGCACAACAGACTTATACAGACTTATTGGAAATTGTCATTATGTGTATCAGTAGGCTTGTGGATTTTCTCATTATTGGACTGTCAAATCCTTTAAAAAATTCCATTAAGGCTTTGTTGCAGTGACACCAGTGACAATGAATTCTCCACGTTCAATGAAAATTAATGCAGTCTTTCAGAAGAAGGCCATTTACTGATAGCATACCTGGATGTAATAATCTAGTTTTATTCTTTTTCATGTCAATAGTTAAAGAAATAAGGCCACATTGTGCCAACTGGCAAAAGTAAACAGATGCCTTTTATAGTAGTGTGCTAGGTAAGGTGGGCAGAAAGAGAAGCACACAGGTCAACATAAATATGTATATATACACATATATATGTAAATACCTATCAGTAGACATCTCCCTTCCATCTGTGTTCTGTGACTACCAAGACACGGGCTGGCCTTATCAGAGCTGTGCCATTTTACAAGCTGGGGAGACTGGAAAAAAACTTCTTTATTGGACAAACCATATGAATGTGTGGCATGTGGCTACATGGCTTCCAGACCAGAGTGGGAATATTCATGCATGGCTCAGATGTAGTTCTTACTCGCCCTTTGTTTCCAAATAGTTTAAGCAGATCAGCCTGTCGGAGTCCAGGACATCCCTCTGGCTGCCCTGGATGTCTCGAGACCCTGGCACGGAGCTTGGGGACCTTGGCAAGAAGTCAAAAACACCTGTGGCTTCAATTTTAGCCCGTGGGAGAGGCTGCCAACTCTATATGAGGAATTACAAGCCAAAAGGGTTTGAGTAGTGTAATAGGTGAATTGACACAGGGTGGAAAAGTAGAATTTTAGGGTTTTTTAGAATGTAATTCAGAGGTACACAATGGAGGAATCTGGGCGTGTCCTAGCCTTTTCTTCCTTCTTCTTGTCCTCCATGTCTTGCTGTGATGGTGACACTTTTCTATTGGTTTAGGATAGGGACACGCTGTCCAACATAGATGTTAGATATTGGTTCTTTGTTATAAACAGACAATGTGTAGCTTTTGATATAAAATGTAGACACTGCCCGAGACGCCAGCCAGACTGCCATGGCTTCTGTACTAGGTGAACCTCGGCAGGTCACAGAGAAAATACTATAGATAAGGAGAAATAAACAACCTGGAAAACTCCACGTATTCCAGACCTCTTCTTCGGCTGCCGGGCTAGGGGAACAAGGATTTTTACACTGTTGGGGGTCTCACCAGCTGACCCTGACATCAGCCTTGCTGGTTTCTCACCTATTTCATCTTTTCTCATGTCCTTCATCTTGTCTATGGTGAGATTCTTCTCTTCCAGCTTGGAGAGGACGGATGGTGGTAAGACTGAGAACTGCCTGAGAGGGCTCACCCAGCCCCACAGCCGCTTGTCAATGACTTTGCTGAGGTTCAGTAGCCGATATGTCATGGCAGGCCAACGTTTCCTCAGGGCAATCTCAAAAAGAGCTCGAACAATACGAGCTGCATTCTGGAAAGTGAAAAGGGAAAAAAAAAAAAAGCCAAACTGTTGTAATTCTCTCAATATTCTTTGTAAAATGAAAATGATCCCATAGCCTCATCTTTGACAAACCGTAACAATAGATTCTTCTTTTCAAACTGATTTCAAACATTTTTGAAAACTATTTTTTCCATCACTGTCTAGTGGCAGAATTACCTCATAGCTGCATTCTGAAATTATGAAAAGAAACATGTGCAACCAATTAAAATTGTAGTGTCAGGTCTGCCATAGAACTTTGATCACAGTTATGCTAACATTATGGACTTCTAAATTCATTGTGTATCAATCACTTCTGAAGCAAATTCACTTAATGTACCACCCATATAACATACACCTGCAAATTCACTTTATATCAAAATTCAACTTTTATTTTTTTGCAGTTTATGCTTCTATAATAGCATCCCATTTCACACTGAATTTCACAGCATTTGCACAGAAGCTTAACAGTAGTGAATGTTTAAAAACATTTTACTGTATTCTGAGAATAGTGTATCACCAAACTGTACAAATATGCTTTGGACTTGGAAAAATAATTATTAACATAAGTTTGAAGGAGGTCAGTCATATCCTGAAAACCTAAGTTATGGTATTCCTTTCAAAAACTTTTCAAGCTGTATTATGAAGCTATGCTTTTTAAATTTTTTTTCCCCCTATCAGTACTGTGTCTGGATTAGGAATTATGTTCTTGATTCATTGAATAGAATATAATCATTCCCTACTGGCTCTGCTATGCCAACAGGAATAAAAAATAGAAAATTATTTGGTTGTGATAGGAAGCATATGTTACTAAAGAAGCACATTCCTCTTACTTAGAAAGGATGAAAAATTTTCTTAATACTCACTATCCAAGTAAAAACAAAAAAAATCACACTTTATAGCACTGGTTCCACAGTACAGTTTATGCAGATCTGAGAAGAAGACCATGTTGCCTCACTAAACATGCTATAAATGAGACAGACAAATAAAAGCAATTGCCTTGAAAGCAAAGATTAAAACTGAAAATGATTTTTGCTGTGCAAGTGCCTCAATTTTTATGATGTGCCAAATCAATTCAGTATTTTCTCATTTATACTCATATGTGCTAGAATATACAAACATTTCTGAAAAAGGTTATGCTACTATGAAAATGTTGCTAAGACTATGTATAATTATGAATATTTAAATCTCATCTTTAGCACCAACTAAATGAAACTTTTAGATCAACTCTTTCCAAAGTTTTGTAAGGATGAGACAAAAATAATTCCATACAACATCTCTGGTGACTATTAAATATAAAAAAGAAGAGTGAGAGAGAGATGGGCTAAAAGGTACCATTTTCTGGGGTTACTGTTGTCTAAATAGATCTCTGTGTCATATCCCCCTCTGTACCTGCCTATGCTGTGTAGCAATCAACCCTTTAGGAGTCAAATGAAGCCAACAAACAAATACATACACTGGTATGTAAATCTGCACATTTTTTGCTAGATTACATCTAGCAACAGAATTACAACAGCACATCTTTCGTGAGTAAACCAAGATATGTAAATCAAACACAAAATATGTTTTGCAGAATGAAGTATAAAAACACACAAAGCATAAAAATAGATTACAACAGTTTTTTTCATATTTAGAAGAAAATAATGAAATTTAGAGAATATAATTTCTGTGCAATCACAGTTAAAGGAATTAAATAGAATAAGATTATATGGGTACTACAAAAAAAAAGGACATTTATAATTAACAAAAACTGCCATTGTCTCCCATGGTAGCCTTTTGCAAAACTTTTCTACTCAAGTGTTATATCTCACATCATGCACAAACACAAGGCTCTGATTTTCAAAGAAACTTGCACAAAAATGTACAGAGAAGATGCAGATTGGGGCCTACTTGTATAATTGTAAATATTTGGGAGAATAATAACAGCAGAAGTCAGCAACAAATACGCAGAAAACACTGTTTTTACCTGTGCAACATATGCAGAATCCGAAATAAGGGAGAAGCTGTCCATCTCCCCTCTGCTAATGTATGTTTGAAGGAGGATATTAATTTTTCCATAATTGTTTTCCACACCTCCTGGAGCAGGAAGTTCACAGAAATCATTTAGTAAGGTATCTAGCTCTTCTATTTCTTCTTCTCTTACCTACAACACAATTATACATTATGAAGAGGCTGAAGCAATTCGATAAAAATTTTTACTTTGAAATCAAATTTTCCTTATAACATAGTTATATTACTTTTAAATGGAGTCTCTAGTTTTAAGGAGAAAAAAAAGAAGAAAAAAAGCACTAAACTCACATCTTCCACAATGTAGCTAATAGATCATAATTGAAAGTATCTTAATAGGGACACAATTACATTTTGTTATTCATCACCATCTATTAAGGTTTCCATTGATGTACAAAAATTTGATATGCCACAAAAATTGAATCTTGTGACCTTGCCATCCTTCATCTGATGAGATTTTATTTTTTATTTGACCAGAGTAAAACTTCTGTCCATCTGGATTAGGGCAATCTTGAATTAACATTAAATGTACTCATTATAGTTACACTGTTTGCATGTGGTATAATACATTTTTAAACTCAAAACTGTGAAGTACTATGATTCATCATATTAAAATTTCCACTGTTAATAAGATTAAGTCTTAATATGAGTAAAGAAATATTAATATCTATGGTTTGAATAATGCATAACATTTCACATTCTAACTGATGACCCTTACATGGCAAGACTAGCATAAATCTACATATTCTTTGACTTACTGATAGTCTGTTAGTGTAAAACTTATTTAAAGAGGGTAAATGTTTGGTCCCTGCAGGGAACCATCTGAAAGTAATTTTCATTTGGACCTGACTACCTGACATACAAAAGACCCTGAGACAATTCGGTTAAAATCCCCAACTTTCTAGTGACTAGTCCCAGAGGAAAGAAAAACATGAAGTACAGAACCATCACAAACGACTCCACTTTCAGGGGAATATTATGCTCTGCTTACAACAGCATTTTTGATAATTTTCTGCTGCTCTTGCACAGCACAGTATAGGTCTTATCCAGAACTGTATTTCAGCTGCTGGTGAGTTACATATCTCAAAATTCAGAACTTTTAAAGACATTATGGAAACGTTATTAATTTTTCAAAAGTCACAATTTCTATCACACAGAGGAGCAAATCCTGGGTTATTTCTGTGAAAACCAGTTACTAATTTTAACACTCAGAGCTGCACAGCAAATGAATCACAAAATCTGGAAATGACGGTGCACTGATACCATACCATATAAATCTGAGAAAGTAAACTAAAAAAAATGTGTTTTAGTCAAGAAGCATCACTACTAACTTTATTACAAATACAGAAACATATCATATGATATTTTCCATATGCTTTCCTTTAAAATATTAAATTACGCTAAATTTAGACCCAGTCAAGCATTATCACTATCATAAAAAAAACCTTTCTGGCTTGGAAAACGTTCCATGTATGACTGTGAAACCTCACTGCTTATTATCTTCTATAATAGAAGAGATTATAGCAAAATAGAATTTGCCATTAGATAAAGAGACGGTAATACCCAGACAATGTGTGCAAATATGTAAATATGTAGATGGTGAGGGATTCACACTGCCAGCTCACAGAGCCAGGTGAATGAGAGCCAGCTCTGATCTGCAAGTTGTATAATTGTGGTAAAATGGCAATGAGCCCAAGCTAACAAACCCTGTGGAGTCTGGCTCATACCTCTGTGAGATGGAAGCATGGGCAAACAACCTCATGCTAGCTTGGAATGTATTGCTTTGTGTCCTACCCGCACGGGAGGCAAAAGGGAGGCTGGAATTGAACTGAGTACAATAGAACAGTAATCTTCTAGCCCACGTAAAATCTGTTATGACAACTTTCTAGATTTCAAATTCGAATTTATGAGAATTTATTGTTCTGCCAATCTAATATTGTCCCCTGCAGAAAATATATCAGAGTTCACTTCAGTGAGTCCTGCCTCATTCCTAATAAAGCAAACTGTTAAAGGAGACATCCAATAATGCCTTAAACTTCAAACAGAGAAACTATCTCATCCCTAGGCACACTATTCAAATGGACACTTAGCTTCACCTGGTAATAATTGAAGAGCTGAAAAGTTCTGAAAAGTATTTAAAAGAATTACTCCAAGATCCATAACTAGTTATTAAACGTGCACTACAGTTCAAGCTGAACTACGTACAAATTTGAGCGAGAGCATATTATGTTTACTTAGAAAACATTTTATAATGGTGCTTAGCATTTAACAAAACTTGTGTCTGTAGACAATATTTGTAGACAATGGAGTAAGTACTACAGAAGTGTCTAGCTTCAAGACATTCTTTAACTTTACCTTTATCTGTTCAAACTCTTCAGCTTTTGATACTATAGCAAGAATATCGCCTTCGGTTTTATGAGCATCAAACAATTCATTGAAAGTCTATTAAAAATAAAAAGAATTGATTTGCCACTGAAAATAAAAATACACATATAGCAGGAAATGAAGAAACCTTAGCCAAGAACTTAAAAGGTGAATAAGGCTAAAATGCAAGTTATTGGAAGACAGGGGTGATGCAATTTAAACAGGAACAAATTCTATAATGATTTTTCAGCAGTTTCAGAAAAACAGTCCCTCCAAGTGTCTTGTCCACCCCAAAATCAGGAGACATGCAATGGGGCCACTTAAAAAAAAGTCTAGGACTGAAAAAATATGTGAGACTAATTATACACAGTGACAGTATGCAATTAAAAACTATTAATGCTGATTAGCTTTTATTCAAGAAAAACACTTACTTGCTAAGAAAGAAAATGTTTTAAGATGAATGTGTACATTAAATCAAGTTGCCAATACTACAAAATTTTGTACATATTTACAACACAATCTGATTGCAGTGCCAGAAGTTGTTCAAGGTTGTCAACGTGATAGGACTTTCTCCCAGAAAAGGTCATGTGTTATCAGACACTACAGTACAATGTGCTATCATGTACCAATGGTTGCACACAACATGAGTATCAAAATGTTTCTTATAATTCTTCTACAGAAGTCAAAAAGACTATAGAAATTTCAAGTCTCATCCCACACAGAAACTAAATTTTCAGTATTGCTTGATATTTAGTTTCTTTCTTTTTCCTATTTCCTCTCCCCCCATTGCAGTAAATATGATTTGAAAATACAGCGAACAAATGAGCTACATATTCTGTAATATCAACTATTATACAATACTGTTATAAAATACAACTATTTTAGGCATATGTTAAAATAAAAAGGAAAAAATCCTCCAGAAACAGGACATCATCTTTTACCTCTATAGTATTGTATTTAATATAGTAGTGGCTGGCAGTTCTGCCTAAATCTGTTGAAGAAAAAAAGCCAGTCCGTTCTTCAAAGCGAATCATGCGAGCTTTGTCCAATTTTCTGCCAACTTCAATAACCAATTGCTCTCTGTGCTTTTCTAGACCTGGATCCATCTAGACATGAAACACACATATTTATTTGCAAAAAAGAAGTATTAAATATAAAATTTCCTTGAGGTAATCCAGTTACACAAAGTCAAAAATCTGATAAAATGAAGGTACAGTTATTAAGTCATAATTTTCTTGAGATCTCACTAATAAGAGTTATATTGACATTACTGACCAAAACCTGAATGTACAGGACAAAATAATCAGAATAAAATTTCTTTTAAAATTATTTAGGACTATCATTACAATGGACACCAATACAATTTATGAAACAGTAGTATGAATATGAAACAAATTTACATTGAACATTTTGAAAGATGTTTTAATGATAACATATTCTTCATTAATTATCATTATCATAACTGTATCACTTCAAAAAACCATGTCATCTTAGGGCACCTTCTGCTTATGAAAATGGCTGAAGATATACCTTCCTGTGTAGCTGACATGAGGCTGGCTTTAATTACTTTGATGATAGATTAAGCTTCAACTTGCATGGCTTAAATGTTTCCTAGCAAAAAAACCCCAAATCTTTAACATCCCCAAAAGCCTTTGGTATGTTAATTGGGATATTCTAATTAGTGAGTTACAGATGTACAGTAACATTCATGTTAAAAGCACACCAAGGAGCTTCCTGTGCCCAACACCACTTCTATTCATATCAAAGTTCAGGAACTTGGACATTTTGTCCTACTAATAATGACATTATCTCATTAGTACATAAAAGGCTGGGCAAAACTCCCATCTGAGTAGGACTGCTGTATAATTGTGTGTTTCCACATCAGGCACCTGGGATACCCACACTGACAGGGATGAGTGAAAAGGGATTCATAGTTATGTTAACCTTCTGGTATATGTACACCTGAGATGTGGCTCTAATTAGACTAGCAATAATTAGTTTCAAAGACTAAAACACCGTTCTAGTCCAAGGCAGTATGCTTATTTCAGGGCTTGTGTATAGTTCAGATTTCCTTTAAGTCACACCAGTCCTCTGGGTAAATCTGAAAGAAGACAGCAAAAAGGAGCAGGCTTTAAGAATTGCTGTGCCTTGGTTTGCTCTGGCTTTCCCTGGGCCAGGATTCAGTTTCACCTTTGTGCAGAAGTACATCATCTCACGGACGGTGAAGCTGCAGAAAAACATAGTCATCTCCACAAAGCAGCTGTGAGACTAGTTCCTAATATTCCATGTTTGCCAGTTACCCTGAAGCTGTTTCTCCTTAGTTATGGCTTGCCTTAGTTTCAAGTCAAAAGCTAAGATGGCAAAGGTCTAGAGTTCTTTTCTCAATAGTAAGACATGCATGGAGGTCAGATTTCAGAGCAGAGTTGGTCAAAAAAAAGTGATCTAGATGCCAGATGTTCAACATTTCTTAAAACTATCATGGGGGAAAAAATTAAAAAAAAAATCAAAATTACTCCCTACTCCTTTGCCGGTCCAAAGTACCTGCCAGTCTTTTGCCTTACATAAAAGCTGAAGCTGCAGCAGCACACTAATACTTTTTACAAAGTTTTAACTTTAAAGAAAAGGTCACCAACTTGAAAAAGCTGTGAAACAATATTTGAGTTTAGACAATCCATGGTTAGCACCCTTCTTGTTGAACTTGCATAATTAGAAAATCTCAGAATAAAGGATCCAACCTAGAACAGCTTTAAGCCAGTCTCTTTAAAATGAGCCTTGGCATGCCCACAGTAAGAAATTGAGCAGGTCTGGAGTATGCATATGGAAATTTAAGAATGCATGATAAAGTACATTACTATTCATTATAAAGTACATTATTATCCACAGTTTTCCTCTAACTTACTGAGAAAAATGTTGGGCACAAGCTCCTCTAATTTTTTTATCTAAACATAAGTTTTATAATGATAAAAAGCTCTGCTTAACAGTGGGAACAGCAAAGAATGGAACCAAAAAGAGGAGAAAATAGACAAAGAAGTTTATTTAGTACAGGCACCTTTTCAATGGAACACCAGAAGTATGATAAAATGCCTGTAATTCATACTACTGGCTTCACTAATACAACACTTGCATTTGCTCCATTTTTTCCTTCCACTCTTTGTTTCCTCTTGCTGCTTATCATTAATTTTGGCCATTTTTGTGAATCAATAAGAGGCATTTTCATAAATCAGTAAGAGGCATTATTGGCATTTCTGGCAAACAACTTAAAAAATCACAAATCAAAGCAGCGGATCTGCAGTAGCCTGCTCCTGGGTGTAGCCCAGAAAGATGCTGGAGACAACATGTGGGGTACCAAAGATGTGCACCCTATTGTGTGGTATAAAGTATAATTGCTGGATGTGGGGAGCACCAGTAGAAAGGGAATGGGGAATGAGTTTGCATGAGCTCAGTCTCATCAAACAGCTAGGAAGTGTGATCCACGAGGGATATCGGGATTCTGAATGGGTAACACTGACTGTCAGTGAAAACAGAGATAGAAATTGGTGTACTGCCACATTACCAAAATACACTAAGACAACAATTATGAAAATTGGATACCTATACCCAGACTGGTCTAACTGATCAAAGCTTTGGTCATGCCTGCATCTGGCACTAGAGCATCCATATACTCTATATCACACATAAGGTTTGATGTTTAAAACTGGTTTATCTAATTCATTTATACAAGGAGATTTGCACTGGTTTTGCTCCTACATGAATGGGTAACACTTCACATTGATACAATTTGTTACTGCCTTAACTCAAAAATATGAATTTTTGAGTAAAAAGGAGTAAAAAGAAGGTTAGTGGAAGAATATAACAAGTGCTGGCAATCCTCACTTTCTCAGCAGCTAAACAGAAACACTAGAGTAGGGGGAAGGGGAGAAACTGCTGTTCATTATTTTTAGAATTTATAAAAGATATTTCTGTTAGTGTTTTATTGCCTTTTTAACCACTTATTATCACTATGGTTACATTTTTTTAAATTTAGAATTTGATAGTGAAACAAAAACTAGAATTTATATTAGTGGGACAACAACATTCTTCTCACGAGCAAATCAGTTTTTGATTCTCATTTATCTATTACTTTGTGGTCTGTGTTATAGACTATTATATTAACATATGGTAATGTACTATATGGCTTTTTATAGAAAAGAAATTTTTATAGCAAAGAAAAGAAACAGATGACCAGACATCTAAAGGTGTCTGCAGAAGCTTCCTTAAGGAGTAGCACACCTATTTCCACTGTAGTTTCTACTATCAGAGACAAAAAATATCAAAAAATTGCTGACATACACCTCTACATGTCACCATGACCTAACAAACGGCTGCTCACAATGTCAAAATAAATTAAGAAGTCACAAAACGGATCCTTGACATGAAATAAAGCTCAGTTACCATACAGTTGTGAGTTTGACCTGCATTAGGCTCAATTAACCATGTCAAGCCATGTTAACAATAAACGCTTATAAACAGCTGTACAAAGAAAAACATAATAATACTTTATCTAAGATAATCTGTAAACCATTAATCTTCCTAAAATTTACAGATAATGAAAAAAACTTGAAAAACCCCCATATGTAAATGTGCTCTGATTCATATCACAGCACGGAATGCTTGTAAATATGCAAAAAAAAAATTCCAAACAAATTAATAAAAACCCCCTTATAATTAATAAATCATATGAAAGAAAATTTCACCCAACTAGAAATTTTATTTTATATTTTATAAATTATTATACCAGGATACATTCTAAAACAAAAGCTGACAGGGGTGAGAGGGAATTCAAGCAACTCAGAAATGCTTTCTTTTATCTTTTCTATCTAGTCTACAAAACTGAAACATTGAAAACAGCCTAAGTTACAGTAACTGTGTGATAAGAATGAATGGTGTCCTTTGGAGCATAACTTGACCATTAAAATGTATTTTTATGTGAACAGAAGGGGCCTCATAATTCAGTGTTAAAAACACTTTGCTATAGAAAATATCTTCCTTTTTCTAAGCACTTTAAAAGAATTGCTGATGTCAGGTTAAGTAGAAATAGCAAATATTTATCCTCACATCAGGGAAGGATTAGAGACTCAGAACAGGTTACAGATTTTTTTTAAAATGCATTTTATACCTGATAAGCTTTGTGACTGATGCCATATACTAATGGATTTGCTCTCATCCGTACATAAAGATAAGTGTAACTTATCCACTTTACTGCTTCTTCCACATTAGTTACTGTGCCAAGAGCAATCTGGAAACAGGAGAAGAGACAAAATTAAGTATATATGTTACAGCTGTACATAACTACTTGGCTGAAAACACACGGAATTCAGAGTATTAGCACAAGATTAAAGAAAGTGTTGGGATATTTCCAATTGACATAATTTTGAAATAATCCTAAAACGATAACTTGACCAATTTATGCATCTTTATCTTATGAACATGTAATAACATGGGTTGTTTTGACACAATACTATAGATATAGTGACTATAAATGATCTTTCCTACACCATTTATGATTTTTAAGATTAAAAGATATTATTAAGCAAGTTTGTTATCAAAATAAAAAGACAATCAGACCAAAATTATTGTGTAGTGGATATAGTCAAAGTAATTTAAAGAACTTGAAAAGAAAAGAATCTACATTTAAAAGATTAATTTCATCATGCCAATATGAAAGCACCATCAGGTCCTAAACAAAATACCAAGAATCTTTAGTTTTTTTCTTCCTCATACTTGGAAATCCCATTATACACAGTCTTTACAAATAGTTTTCTCCTTTTGTAGCTGCAAGTCAAACATACAAGTACCTGCTACATTTTTGTTATATCAAAATATAAAAAAATTGAACAGGTAATATTGATATATATGTATATTAACATGTTAATTTATCTTGCAAGGCTAAATCAGGTATACTAAACCTATTTTTAGTACTAAATGATTTTTTTTCGTGAAAATTCAATACTTTTATCACCAAATTGTTGACCACACACACATTTTTATTTGATAACTTCAGCTCCATTTTTACTAGTTACATTCATGAGAAGAATTTTACCGCTTAATTCCAGTTATCCTGATTTTACCAGAAGAATTTAATATTTCCTGCATGTCCCATGAACAAACCTTTTTTGATTGTTGCTGGTTGTTAAAACAAGCAAAAATCCTTCTTACCAAAGTTTTGTGATCCAGTACTGCATTGTTTTATTAGTGTTTGGATTTCATACAAATCTTCCACATGACTTGGCAGAAATAATAATAAAAATACTCTATAGAACTGAATACATATGCATGTTCAGACTGAAGTACCTAGACCTTAATAACAATACTGACATTCTTTTTCAAATAATATACATATCTGGTAAAACAATAACAATGAAACCCATATCTGCCTTAAGGAAACTTAAATCTAGTAAATGCTTGTTAATATCAAAGTCTAATAGCATGGAGTAACCCTAGGCTTTACTTAACACATTTTTCAAGTGGTATTTTGTTGTTCAAAAGGCTAAGGAGGTTGGGGGAAGTCCCATTGTATTGCTTTTCAAAGCATACAGCCACATACTGCACTGAAGTACTACAGACTACTCACTCACAGACTACTACAGGGAGAGCAGGGAATACAGCCCACAGGTTACTATTATTTGATTGGTACACAGGTTATTTGGAGCATTTGGTTTCTTTGCATGACTCAAATATCTTTCAGTCCAGAAACTGAAATAGCTTAACAACATAGTCCACTAGTAGCATTTTCAACAATGACTTTCACAATCATGAACACATAATATTCTTGCTACTGAGGACCATGAAGGTGGACAAAAAACCAAAACAAAATACACCTCACTTTTTCTTTGCTTCATTTGTTCAAATATCTGTTTCTATTGCTATTCTATTATAGTCTAATCAATTACTTTAATAAATTAAAAGCAAAACTGAAGGAAAAAAAGCAATTATGAAATACGGTTGGGTTTCAGACACAGTACTGAAATCTAATACTGCATTTTCCTTCTTCTCAACTTCAGTAATATTATACAGTCAAAAAATCCAGAGTAATTTCTAAATATTTGCTGCCATCTAGTGTTCAAGTAAGGTTCTTATGGGACTGAAAATTTATCTTGTATTAGAACAGTATGAATGATCCAAGTTTCCAGAATTTCCTCAACCGTGTATTAGGCATTTAGTTACAGGTGGAATAATTGATGAATAGAAATATTTACTATCTTGACATTGTATTGTCCAATTGCACCAGTTGTCATAAAGCAATATTGATTTTTCACAGTTCAAATAGTGTTTCATCACTCACAGAATGCAATTTTGAGTACTACATTTATCTAACTCACTGTGTAATTTTAAATTACAGCAATAATCAGCATCACACAATTTTAAATAATTATGCAGTGACTGATGTTGCCATCATTGAGCAACGTGCTCAGCAGCATTTATTATTATTATTTATTTTCTTTTTGCCCCCCCTTTTTTTTTTACAAATGCTATACCACAAACTTTATGAAGTTGAATGATGTTTCAGAGAAGGTGGTTTTGATTTTCAAAAAAGTGTAAACAGATATAAGTAGCATGGTTTTTGGGGGACAGTTATTGAAAAATTAGATTTTTTTCTCTGATATTTCTGATAATTAGAAAATGGCATAAAAATATTACTGATAATATATACTGATCTTATTATATAGCATAATACATTCTTTATTACAGATATGTGCCTTTTTTACAAATATAATGCCTATTATATATAAGAACTGTTATTGTTGTATAATTGAGTCAGATTACACATAGAAAAATTTCAATATCTATATCAAATATTTGTTAAGGTAAGACAGCAAGGAACCTTTCTTATAACCGAATAAGCAATTTTCCGTTTCCTTTTGAAACCAGTGGATTTTAAATTACTATTTCAGCCCCATAGGACTATGGCCTTATTCCTGTGAAGCTTCTGAAATAATTATTGCTACTAGAATTGTCCCAAATCAAACAGCATCTCCTGTGCTTTGCCCCATACCCAAATCAGTCATTCAGTCACCCAGTTCCTGAGTGATTTTTCTTTTTAGGAAGGATTCTGAAGGAGGTTTTCATCTCTTCTGAGAACCCTTTCTTTCAAGGCAAAAGATTGAGAGGTTTGTCCAGAATAAAAAAGCCACCATGTTCTACATTCCTTCAGAGGAAAATTGCAAGCACATGCAAGTGAAGGCACACACCCTGGGTTAGGTATACCCACTGTCCAGCACTGCAAATCATTTCCTAAGCTCTCTGGGGAGAGGAGTCATCCCAGCAAACAAGCTGGAGTCCAGCTGTGGCTGGCAGGGAGGGCTCTATCAGGTGGAAACCATTAGGGAAGGAATGGTGACCTGCATCCTATGAGCTATTGATGATAGTTCCCAGATAAGTTCAAGTTTATGGTCTAATTAAACCACATCCCCTGCATCTTATCTTTCTTCCTGTATTTCCAGAAAAGACAGCCATAGGTATTTTCTGTTTGCCAGCTGGTCAACTTCCCCAGGACTTGCTCCTCTCAACGAAGTACCTTAACCAGCTGTTTTATTCATTTTTACATCCTATTATGCCCACTGGCAAAATTTCAGCAAAAGAGAAAAAGGGCATCTCTATGCCTTTGTTGATGATCACTTATCATTTACTATTCTACTAATTTTTAGGGGAAAAAATCCCCACAGAACCAAACCAAAATGCAGATCTGTAGGAGAGAATTAACAGCAGACTGACATGCTGATATACAAATTCAAACTCTTAATTTTGGTGTCAACTCGACAAAATTGGATATATTTCAGGTTTCCCCACCCTGTAGTTCTCCCAAGCACTGAAGCACCAAGACCAGCTGTCTCTGAGGTTAGGTAACAGCAAGTGCTGAAGGGCAAAATGCAGCAATGAGGAAGAAGCACCATACACATTTCTCCCGAATTCTTTAACTACAGCATCTCAAGGTCTTTAGTCTTGGCTTTGCACTTGGTATCTTTAAATGGATTTTTATTCCATTTTTGGAAAGTTTTTAACGTACTTTTCTGTTTAGAAACAGCTCCCTGTACAGACTTCCACTGTTTAACCACTCAGATGACATAATTTTGTTTTCTAAACCTGCCACTGGCTCATTGCAGCCAAAACATCATGGTTCTTGTCCCGGGAGAGGTGCAATCTTTTGCCATATTACTTGCATTATTATTGCAATATTAATTCATTACTTCACAAAACAGTGTCATATAATCTTGATTTGCTTTTGTTCTCTCCTGAAGCATACAGAAAAATTGGTGGGTTCCTTCCACAGAAACTGATTTATTCCTTTCCCCATCCTCTCTCAAAATTTCCTGCTTCTAGAAAATTATTTTTATATGGGGATTAGAAATACTGCGAATTTTTTGCACTATTCTCCAAATTTTCTCTCCTGCATCACATAAGTGTAGGTACAAAATTCAAGACCTTGGGTTCCACTTATGTGGCTAGGATTATATGCTGTATTACCTGAAATATCTGAATCATCCTTACCATCTACCTACCTATTTCTGCCAAGAAACCTGGTCTAGATAAAAGCAATTTCATATTCTTGTAGAAACATGAAGTCTTCCCATATGCCCAACTGCTGCCTTCACTTTATCAGCCCTTCTGTCAGCTATTGGTGTGTCCATAGCAGATTAAGAATTTAAACAATTCAGCAGTGCTTCTGGCCTTTAATTTGTTTCTCTTTACAACTAGAGAATAAGCATTTGGATTGCCTGAATGACTTGTAATAAAAGCAGATTCTGTTCCCACAATATGTTGGTTTATTATCCATCAGTGCAGATTTCCTGGTGCTAACAACAGGCTCTGCTATGGAGAAGTTGACAGTGGTTATCAACATATTTGTCTTAATTTCCATAACAAATCAGTCAACACCCATTTTGTGTCAATACAGTGCTTCGTTACTACCAAAGGGTGAAATATGACTGAAATTGAATGTGCTTAATAAGACTATATACTGAATCATATGATGGTATATATTTTAAACTGTGTTTTTTTTTTTTTTTCCAGAATGGTGCAGCATACTGGAAGAGTAATCTCTAGATAAACTTAACAACTTCTTCTTAACCACCTGTATCTTTCTCAAATAAGTCCACTATCTTAGATCAAATCAGCATACACAGAATTTCCAATTCTATGGAAATGATTAACTTACTTTCCAAAAAACATTGACACAATAGCTCCTTGCCAGTGCTCACAGTATTGGTTACCTGTAATCTGGCAGGTGAAAGGAGGAGAAGTACTATCACATATGTTGCTTTCATGTCCTTGCTTTACTATTTTACTCCATTGCTATTTCTACTACCAATCATTTATCGCAGTAATTAACTAAATTCTGACTGCATCTTCAGCTTCTGCAGCTGTATCGCTTTATGGAATCTGGGGTAAATTTAAAGCCATGAGTACACAGTTCTTTTCAGATTGCTAACATTACACAAAATCAGAAAAAAAGACTAACCTCCTAATATTTAAAAAATGTAGCAAACTCATCTGCTGCCTACCCAACCCTTGTTTCACTGTCTACTTCTGTATCTCAAAAAAAAAAAAAAAAGAGCAAAGCTCTTATATGAAATCTGGCTGGATTTTTTCCTAGTAAAAAGGCACAAAGTATTCCAAGATGAGAACACTCTCTCCTGACTTACTATGGTGCTGAACAATAATCACAAATAATCCTGACCTACACAACCAACTTTAGGATGAACATTTTTACTGCTAACATGTAAGCTGCTACTATGCAATTTTAAATAACTGAATATCCATCCAGTTCCACTTGGAGAATATTCAGAGGTGTCTATCTCCACGACCATTAAGTATTGTTAAAAGGAAATGGTTGAGGGAAATACATCTGCCCAATGCAAGTATGCCTTCCATTTATTTTTGCTCTTTTTTTTTTTTTTTGTGGTAGAAGGAGAGATGGGAAAATTGCAAAAGTGATGAAAAGCTAAAGTAAACAAATATGTAAGAACTGTGTAGATAAAATAAGAAGCATCTTTAAAAGACTATTCTTAATAGACCAAATAAACTTCACATCTTTCAAAATGATAAGCAGTTTTATGTCACTGGACATTTCAGTTTTGCTAAACTGCTTGACTTCAACTGAAAAAATGTCTAGTGCTTTTGAAAAAAAAAGTTAAAGCAAAGTCCATTATTCTTCCTACGCTGCAGTCAAATATGTGAATTTGGTTACATACAGAAAGAGAGGCTTTAAATTTTTTGTGGATTTTACTTCTTAGCTATGCAGAACACTTACTAAATTCTAAAAAACCACTTCTGATTAAAAGGCAAATGTTTTGTTGCTACATTTTTATCTTAATGGCATTTTGACCCTCCATACTACTTTGAATACCTACTATCTTTTGCAAAAGACCCCCCATTTTCACATATGTAGCAGTTCACTTAAACATACACACCTACACACTAAAAGTAATGAAATATGTACAATGAAAATTTTATTAAGTGTGATAGTATTGCATTTTTGTTTCAAATAATGTCAATCCTTTAAAGTTTGCTAGTTTTTCTAAACAAATCAAAGGTTACCTCTGCATTTAAGTTGTCTGCAAGGCTTTCAAGAAACTGGCTTTCAATTGGGTTCTGCTGTGTAAGAAGAGTCAGGTAATGACTGAGTTTATCATGAGTTGTAATAATGATGCCTTCTCCGAATTTGTCAAACTGAGGCCGTCCAGCTCGACCAAATATCTGCATGACATCTAAAATTCCAAGGTCAACAAAGGAGCCTCTTTTTGCAGCATATATTTGTGTTCCCTGGTTGAGGAAAAGTTAATAAAAATTAACATAAATACACATGAATATAATCCTGATGAGCTGAATACTGAAATTAGGCAAATATAGTATGATTTCAGAAGTGTACTTTTACTAATCCTTTCATAATCTTTGATATATTTAAATCTTTACTATACAAACTAGACTCCCAGTGGAGTGAATCAGTTTAATGAGATATAAATAACATTTCAAGTCAATCAGATATTTTCCCTCCAGGCCCAAAACTCACAAGAGATCTTGCTACCTATACTTCTGCACATATTTCTTTTAAGACAGATAACCCCTTGAAGAGTAAGGAAGTTCTTACCTTAATAACAACAGCATGAGCAGGCAGATTGACACCCCAAGCAAGTGTAGCTGTACAAACCAAGACTTTGATATGTCCATTAGAAAACAAGTTCTCAACCAAACTCCTGTCCTGCCGCAGCATTCCTGCGTGATGAATACTAAATCCATCTGGAAACAGCTCACGTAGCTGCTTATTTCTTGATCTCTGTACCTAGAATGGGCAAGAATAACAATTAAATTCACTTCTAATCACAGCACAAGAAATATGGTATTAAAAAATACAGGAAAAATGTTGAATATTATTATGAGCCATAAGAAAGAAACTATTTCTATTAAGATTGGACTTTCCATCAAGGCCAGTTTGTGATGATTTTCTAGAAATTAATATTTCTAGACTTGTTTTCTGAAGAAGACACTTAATTCTATAAAAGACTGAAAGAAGTTTAATCTCTGTACAGAAGTGTAGTTTCATTTAAATGGAGATTCAAGGTAACCAACAGTGAGTACATGGAAACTGAGAACTTTCTTATGAGTTTTTCTTAAAATAAAATCTTTCAGGCTGTGCAGGCAGCTTGGACAGGCTTGAGGCATCAGGTCACAAACTATACTTATCATGAAGGAGGGGACACCCCCACCACCAGCCATTCTATGGGTGCAGCACAGCCTGAATCAATAAATTCATGATACAGAATCAAACTGTTCATACAGCCCTTATTTTTCCTTTCCCATAGGCAGGAGGCTGGGATCTCAGTCTGCAAAATCTCCAGCCTCCTGCAGGCTATGAGCTCTGTGAGCATTATTTCTGGTGCTGGCTTTATCATGCTTCATCTACACTGAATACTGACTCTAAGTCATGAAAAACTAATAAACTTCCCTGATCTGCCACGAACACTTCTGATTTTCTGCCTGTCTCTTCCACATTCCTACTTGCTGCACTAACTCTCTTCCAAAATCAATTGCTGCTAAATGTAATACCAAAAGGGCTGTGGCAATGATGATTCTAATCTTTTTCTAAACCAGATTTCTTTATCTTTGTCCATGGAGAATCTCTACTTTTCCAAATCACATGAAGGTTAAGTAGTATTTGGCTCTCACTGTATTTTCAGCCAGGCGTATTATAGTGAATTAATTATAGACAAAATTAGATTTTTATTGTTTTTATTGGTGATGTTGTTATCTTTACACATTTACCATTTCCTGACACACAGCCACCGAAAAGTTGATTTATGGGATACAGAGTGGGTAAAGCAAAGCAAAACATGGTTCGCAGTACTGGCAAACTGCCAAACATGAACAATAAATCTCTGCAAACACAGAAATAAATAGGGAGATGGGAATGCAATTATAAAAGGAGGACATGAAAAGAAAAATATTGTAGGAAAAACACATTTCTCAGTTTCTCAATTATCCAGCTTTTCAATATCTGATCTTTCCCGCTTTAGCAGTAATTATTTACTATTCGTTTAAAGGAAATCAAATTCAGTTTTTAAACTACACATGACTTTTTGGCAAATTTAATTAACTGCTGTAGTGCCTAAAAATGAATAAATAATAAATTGACAAAGTGGCCCTGCAGTTCATGAAGCTCATTCTTCATGAGCTAACAAATAGAACCAAATATTTCATAAAGAGCACAGACGCACCAAGGTTTGCCTTTATTGATTATCAATAACAAAAATCACAGAAGGCTGTGGAAAATTCACTTCAACTGCATATCTAACTGTGACACATAAATTTGGATTGCCCTTGATTGTATCTGGAACTTGGTGTAAGCATTTAACTAATGAATTAGCTTTTTTCTTAAATAAGTGATTAAACAACTATCAAAAAATTCACTTTTTTAGTAGAACTTTTTGTTTTGGTGTCTATTTTATATGTGTTAAAGTATCTACTTTTCAAAAACCACAGTTATTCAATATAAAAAAAATTACACTTTAAATATAATCTTAGCTAAAAAAGCAGAATCTTACTCTCAAATCCTCACAATTTAAAAATTGCATATCTTTGTAATTTGATTGCTTATGTCATTTAATGTATGGAAAGACAGGGCAAAATAAAAATGGAAAGCTAAGAATAGTAGAATTGTGTACTACATATAGAAGAAAACTGTTTATGGTTTTAGGAAGTACAACTTCATAAATTTTAAAGAAAGGAACTAGTAAATACAGTAAAAAGAAAGAGGAAGGAAAAAGTTTTGTGACAGAAAACTTATAAAGATATGGCAATGCTAGTCTGACTATAATTCAATACTTACAACCTTAACCTTAATTCAAAAATACATAGGTACACTTACATGCTGCATTTAGAAAGAATAAAAACCTAGTTCTAAAATCTACCACACATTCTAAAACATCTTTGAAATATGTAATATGTACAAGCTCATTTATTGAATCTGTCAAGTGCTAGACTTCCATTCTACACAGCTATCAGGTTTAGAAATATATGATTTTTTTTTTCCTAGACAGAAGATGATGAATTTTTGTACATCAAAAAAATCACAGCTCACTTTTGACATAGGAAAAAGCCAAATGCTGAGGAAATAAAATTGCTAGTTATTTTGGATGATTCTATTAACTGCACAGAAATGGAATTAATTTTCTTCCCATAAATTTGTGCTCACTTTAGATTACAAAGATACAAGGCAAGTTAGTTGAAGAACAATGATATAATCCAATTTTATAAAATTCATTTGAGAAAATAAAATAGAAACCCGATTCCCATATCTCAGTGATGCCTTGAAAGATTGCTCACACCATGTATCACGTAATGGCAGCATATCTGCTTTTGAACAAACCTTTTAAACTCTTGTGATAATGAAGTTCATGGCTATTGTATTTAATCTGGATTTTAATGGTAACAGAGACAATAAAACCAAGAACTACTAAATAAAGGAAGTGAAACTATAAAAGTTATATTACTTCCACCTTGCTCTATTACAGAATAAAACTAAGAGGTTTTACTTAAAATGTATACAAAATGTTACTAAGTGCCTCAGGTGTATGGAGAAGTTGTTATTATGAGGTATAGCACTGGTGTCCTGATTAGAATTGATTTTCTTTCCCCTCCCTTATTGCTCAAGAGGGCTGTAGATTTATGACCTTTGCTTACATGTGTGTGTGCATCTAAAACAGTGTGTGTTAAATAAATTCCCAGTTTAGCTTGCTGCCACCCATATTTCTCCCTTAAATGTCTTGAATTTTATACAATTCTTGATTAAGACACATGAAAACGTCACAATTAGACAAAGAAAAATGTCCTGCTTAATTTTTATGAGAAATGACACATATATAGCAGGAAAAAAACAATCCAAACTTTTCTACTAAAGACTTATGAAAGGTAACACCCTTACTTACCCTTTTCATCCACCTGGTCTCACAAAGAATATTATTCTTTGTGAATATGAATTATTATTCATAACAACTATAAGGTGCACACTCTTTGAAATACTCATACAGCGAACCAAAGAATGAAATTTTTAGTAGGCCTATAGATACATTTTTCTCTTACTTTTTATGTAAAGAAGGTAAAAAAGAGCAAAAAAGCTTTATTATGAGAAGCAGCTGCCAATAAATTGCTTCTTGATAAGTGAAACATGAATTTATGGTTTGTTTTGTTTGGTTTTTTTTAATCTCCAATTGCTACCCTCATCTAGGACAAACAAAGCAGATCATCACTACTTGCTATGATAATTTTTTTCTTTCTGTAGATTACTCATTTTTCTTTTATGCATGCTCATTTTAAGATATTGCTTGAAATTCTGAATTTGGGTGTTTTTTCCCGCTAATAATGCAGTTTTTGACTCATGTATTTTCTTTCAATAACAAAAATGGCACAGACTATTCTAGCATTTTTCTCACGATCTCCTTACTACAGCAAACTTCATGCTCATGACCATATGACTCAATCATTGTAATTTCCTTTCTGCGGAGTTCACTACAGGGCAGCACTTGCAGTTTGTACAGAATGCACCATTATATTTGTTCACTGGTTTGAGCAATTCTGAGCAATTGATTCCCACCCTCCATTCTCTGCACTGCCCTGACACCCTGCAAAGTAGCAGCTCTTAATTTTGAGGCCTCATTAGCCTGACTTGATGAGTGCTGGAGCTCAGACATCACAGACACCTACACCAAACAAAGTAGGGAATCTTTTGCTGCAGCCTTCAATGAACAGCAGTTATAATTAGTACTACTACTGTGTGATGAATACAGGTCAAATATACCCAAGGAACTATTTTGTACCTTTGCTCAAGACATCCAAAAATTTAATTTGTAGGCTGACCTAAATTGTTTAAGTGCCAACAAGAAAAAGTCTCCCCTGCCTCATTCATATTACTAAAACTGCTGAATCTGCTCTGCTGGTTCATTTTAAGAATACTGACTGTCTTTCAAAATTTATGAGATCAGGGTAGAATGGAAAAAGTGTCCATCTACTCCAGAAGTAAAGGTCAGCTGACAGAAGCAGAATGAAAAAACAGAAGTTGCAGAGTCCATCCACGGGCTTATTCCTGTTCTGTAAATATAGAAGAACTATGTATGAGAGAAACAGAAAGAAATGATCAAAGGATTGCATGAGCAGTCACCATTTTAGCTTTTCAGAATTTGCTACATTCATATTGCATATTAATTTACCTATACATGTAAAAGTTTTATTCTTTTATTTTCAACCTTTGTTTCAAAGTGGAGAGATCAAAACTTGGATGGGGTAAATAAAACCATAAGAGGTTTTTAAAAAAATATGAGTTCAAAATATACAAATTTTTTGTTAATGGGAAAAACATGAGACTCCTTTATATGCATTTAGAGAAGTACAGGAAACCTAGAGAAAATGCTAACCCATGAAAGATAAGCAGTTCGTGATCTGACAGTTTATGACAAACAATTGTATGGAGAAATATATATTTGAGTCTAAAGGAAGAAAAAGGGTGTGCATTTGAGGTACAATGGTTTTACTTGAGGACTGTCCTTTTATGAATTAGAACCGTTATTTGTATTATTCCACTTGTCTGCATAACAATTAAGCTATCAGCAGCTGTTTCTAGGACAAGGATAAAGCAGCATTTTTTGGGGTAGCAGTAAGATTACTTTCCTTGCTCTTTCCTGGGAACATAGGCATTAGCTTCACTGACTGCTCACCCTGCAACTGGGTCCTGAGAAGAACCCAGAAACTACTGAGAGCTCTCCTCACCAAGATGACACACATGAGCCAGCAGATCATTTCTGCAGGGATGCAGGCTGCCAAATATGCTATTCTATTTAATGAGTATGCATGCTCATTCTCCACATCTTCACTTTTTTTAATCTATCTAACTATTCACTTTGTATAGTTATCCTGAAGTAGTATCTCTATTCAACACTTACACTTTTACTGGGATATAATTAGTTAGTACCTGGCAAGACATTATTTGAAGATGGTAATTCTAACAAAAAATTGTGAACCAGTTTGAATCTCTCCTGGAAGAGTCAATAATCTAATTGTCTCCCTCTGGCAATTTAAGTTCACTGTATTAAAGTTAGAATTTTTTAAACCAATGAGTTACTGTCTGATTAATTTACTGATATCACCTCAGTTAATTCTGTGAAGTGCCTTGAAAACACCTCTGAAGGAGAAGGAAAGGAGAGGGACTACTCCAATCACATCAGTTTAAAAAGAATTCCCATAAATTATACTTTGATTCTCTTTTTGATTCACAAAGGAAGGAAATGTAAGGCAGAATTTCTGACACATTTTTTTCTATACCCCAGACTTTACCACTGACCCTAACTTATTTATTGTATAAGGTTGTGTTTCATCTAGTTGGTACCTTAGGGAGCGATGAGCACCAGTTAAAGAAGGTATTTATGGTGTCCAGAAATATCTTGCTTTTTTCAGTGTGTTCTTTTTACAGTACACTGTTACATCATAGCAGCTCCATTTTTTTTTCCACTGGAAAAGTTACATGGTTCATAGAGAATGAATTATTCTATAGGAAAAGAAGGAACAGCCTTCAGATTTTAAAATTTGTGCAAGAGCACTTAATGTGATCTTTGATTCTCCAGGTCTATAATCTATAATGCATTAGACAGAAGTGTTTACAGACCTCAGTGATCAGAGAAGCTAAGGAAATGCAGTATAATGTTTAAAATGTTGCATTTCTGAGCCAGCCAGACAAACCAAGAATGAAAAAACGTGAATGCAAGTCTGACCATGCACAGATTATGGATTTTGGATGGACAAATCACTGAGGATGTAGGCATAGTTTCCAATTACCTCACTGCCTAAAAAAAAAAAAAAAAGGCCTATAATGTATAGACAATACACTACCACAACCTGAGCCAGAATTTTACTACATGGACCAAAGTAACCTAACATTTAATTCAAGCCAGACTGCAGTGCCTGTCTTAAAAGTGAATAAATTACAGATTATTAGTTAAAAGGGTTTAAGAACTTAGATTGAAAAAGAATTCCAGCATATGTTTACACAGAATGGAAATGTTCATTATAATCACCCAGTTTAAGCACTATCAGTCAAAATAACAATATTTTTCATATATTGTACAATGATAAGCATATTTTTCTTGTTTATAGTAAGTAAAATAGAAATTATATAGAGAAATTTTTGTACTGCTTCAATGTGCTGAAAATCTGGACTTCCTCAAATCCGTGACACCAATCTGTGACTAAATAATCTCAAATCTTATTAAGACAAATGTCAAAACAGTTTAACAACAACATAAAAATGCACATCAATTAAGATTGAATTAATTATATAACATCACAATTTCAAATTGCATGCAAAATAATTCTAGTCAAAATCTTTCTTTCTTTCTCATCAATTTAGAATTCAACTACTCTCATTCTGGGAACAGATGTATGAAACATGTGAAGTACAGCAAAATATCTATTTGTCTCCAGCCTTGGAGACAAAAAGTCCTGTTGCCATATTTGCTAACCACTTGGAGAATAGAGATGAAAAAAACATCAATCTTGGTCTGTTTTGCTGACAGAAGAAGTTTTCAGTATGGTGTTATAAAACTAGCTGGTGGGGAAGATACACAGCATGGAAAGAAATTGATAGAGAGAGAGTTTGATGACACGCAAGGATGAATTTTTACTGGTTTCACTTTGAATACTGACAACCTCTGGGGACCTAGTGAAACCTTTTGTTGCTGTGCTTAACTGTGCAAAGATTTCAATCTTTCTGCCTCAACAGGAAAGTGATACTGCATGGTGTCTATAAAAATATTTGTTATATTTGAAAACACATTTTTTGCTTTGTAATACTTAAAATTGCCACTCTGCTGAGCCATGACAAGACAGAATGTATTTTTAGTGAGAAACAACAAAAGCAGAAAGTCTTTTAAAGTTCTTTCCAATACGGCTGCATCTTACTTAATACATATCATAACCATTTTTACTGCAATTCCTCCTCAAAGGCTATACTGACTGATACATTATTAAACCTGCAAGAAGAATATTTTGTGGACATTAGGCGTATTTCTCTTTCCATAATTAAAGCACAAATGTCCACTAAACTTCACAGCTCTGCAAAGTGGCAGACTGAGGTTTCTCCAGAAGAATGGAATTTTTCTCACAATTCTTATAGGGAATGGGAAATGTGCAGTATGAATTCATAGCTTAAATGGTTTTCAAATAGTTGTAGACTGGCATGACCATGAAAAGCTGAACCTTATCTTAAGCCAGGAAAGTAATTTTTAGAGAGCTGAACACTATTAAATATTAAATGTCTTTTGATTAGACATTGTGGCTTGATTTTCTTCACTCTTCTAACTTCTGTCCTACACAGCATGGAAGATAAGCATAGCAATACTATGAAGACATGATAAAAAAACCTGGCTGTCATTAAAAGTGACAGAAATTCCTACACTAAAAAAATGTCACAATTATATTCAACACTCATTAACTAACTTGAACTATGTAACTTGAACTTTAACAAGAAAAAAACATAAACAAGGAAGAAAAAAAAACAAACTAGAACATCAGACCCTCTGCAGCACTGTAAATGCAAGCTTTTTTCACTGATAGTAGTGTAATATGAAGACCCATAAGAAAATTTATGATGTAACTATCATCACCTAAAGGTTTTGGATTTTTTTAATTGGTATGCTAATATTAAGAAAGTCTCAGAACTAAAGACATTTTGTTCCTTCTATGCCTTTGCTATTACAGAAGAATTTCAGGGATTCCTTAGTAACTTTTGTAGTTCAGGTTTGCTGAATGTTAAATCTCACAAGACAAGCAGTTTTCAGAACTCTCTAAAGGATTTGAAGGATCACACATGCTTCTGTATTTTCATATTGGAATGTTTATACAGTAACATCTGATTAATTACATTAAGTGGTAATTACTTACTTTATTTGATATAGTACTATTAAGTACTATTAAGAAACTAATAGATCTTTAAAGGGTGAGACCAGTAAAACTTGATTTCCTATGAATTTTATATTCCTTGTGCCTCTGGACCAATTCAATTGCTTGCTCCATCTGGTTTCCCTAACCTCATCTTTCCCAGAATGATTTCACTGCATTACTGTTTCATAAACTTTTCCACTGCAGCCTCAGGACAAAAAAAATACATCTTAAAAATGGCATCTGTAAGGCTTATGCTGATTTTCAACACAGCCATCTAGTTATCACTAACACCTTTGACAACAATGTTATCTTTTTTGCTAGTTTTACTCCAAATTACTTGCAGAGTGCTCTCAAGTTCTGCAAATTCAGTGTACAGCTGTGAAGACTGTGGACTATTGAACACCATTCAAAATCAGTTTTAAAGGTAGCATGTCTTTATGCAAGTGAAAGGGTGCAAAAGAAGCACCTAATAAGTGACAGAACAAGGTTTCTATTCCCATGCTCTTATGGCCAGCAGACTTGGGAATTTAGAGTCAGTTTGTCAGCTAAACTGAGGCAGCTATTAGGCTTGCTGCCAGAGGAAACCAGCAGATGCAACAAATGAGCACTGTGCAGTCACATCCAAACACCTTAATTTTACCCCCAGATACTGTTCAAATGTAGAGTATTTTCCCGCAGACCTCTGCTAAATTACAAGATCCCTTGTAGTTTCAAACTCAACCAAAAAGACCATGTTTTCTTACTGTCCTCTCTTAAAAAACGCCCTCTATTCAAATTCAGCCCTTATAGTACCAGTATTTTATGTTATTTACTAACATTTTGTTTGATACTTCATGAAGTGCGCAAGAGAATTGCTTTGTAAAGTTTAGAAACCACAGAGATGAACATATTAATGTATAATTAAATATGGCTTTGAAAGACTGTTTTCTACATCTACAGTTCTTTAAGCATTTACATAACCTAGCATGTATGCCTCCCACCCAAGCCTGACATTTTGAGCGAAGGAAAACTTTATTTTCTTGTTCAAGTAATTTTTATAACATATTTACAGAGATTTGGGGAAAAAAGAGTACTGCATTGATGTTAATTTATCCATTTGCCTTGGGGTTTATAAACAAGATTAGAAAGCCTCTGCAAAACTGAGGAGCATTGTTAAGCTATAGTAATTCATATACTGTTATTTTAAAGCAGGATATACAGTTTCTTCATCAAGCTAACTTCAATTGTCTTACATAGCAGGTAAATCTCAGGGGAAATATAAGAAAATATCTCACATATCAAACACACCATGGAGACCAAATTATCTGATATGGGAAGAGGTAAGGAGACTGTTACTTTCTCACTTAACACAGCACATAGCAGCACAAAACAGGTGAGAGGAGAGCTGCTGTGCTGGTTGCTTGCACAGACCCTCTCCAATCCTCATTAATTTCCATTTTTCACACTCTGTTTACTTATCTTGCATACATTAGTGCTAATGACTGTTCAAAAGTGTCAGATGTCACACTATGAGAATAATTTTCTTTAATATTTTAATTATATTAACACTCTTCTGTAAAATTAGTAGTCATATCTATTAAAATCATTAAATCCTTCATGCATTTAGTTTCTCATGCATTCTTAAAAGAGCTTTCCATTTCACAACTCGACCCTCTGCTCTCATAGAGCAGCCTATGAGAGACTGAAATGTGAAGGGTTAGTGATTCAAAGCAATTGGTCATTTATGGAGCTGGCAGGGTGCTTTGCTCAGGCCAGGTTTGCATCCCCCAACCAAGTGCAGGAGCGTTTTTGTATTTGTGGTGGTGAAACCTCTAATCCCCATAAGGCAAATAGTAAACAATGCCAACCCTTGCCTTAGTGTTGTGTACGTATTTATTAGTATATATATAAGTCCAAATAATTTCTCACATTTTAGAAGACAGTATCTTTTTATTGTTTTAAGTAGAAAGAATAACTGAGGCTGAAGTAAAAGCATATAGAAATAAAAAAGTTATTTTTTTATCACTGAAAGCTAATACCACCTAAGTAAAATAGCTCTATAACTATAACTGCAAACACATTCAAACATATCAGTAGCTTTCCCAGATAAAGACAACCACTTGATCTGTACAGAACTGAGACACACACCATGGTTCAGTGCCAAGACAAATATAATGTTTGAGGCATTATGTAACACATGCATACTACAGGGTTATCACCAGGATATCAGTCCTCTGTGGTTTCAAGATGGTAATACTGAATTAAGAATTAAAATCAAAATAAAAAGAGTGAAGAATCTTTGACTCTTGCACTCTGAACAAACTTTTAATTAGAATCAGTGTGACACATAGTTTTTAAACTTTTAGTTGCATTTGATTTTCTCATTTTACACTTTTAAAAATTCACATAAAATATGCTATTTAAAATGAATGTAAACAACATAATGTGTAAGTAGTAATATAAAATACAGAGTCAGAAATTATAAAGAAGACCTTCAAGATCATCATCTAACCTTTGACCTAATATAACCATGGCCACTAAACCACATTGTGAAGTGCCACATCCAATTATTTTTTCAACAATTCCAGGGATGGTAAGACCAACACTTCCCTGGGCGGCCTGTTCCAATGCTTGACAACCTTTTTGGTGAAGAACTTCTTTTGCAACTTGTAGCCATTTTCCCTTGTCTTATCACTCGTTGCCTGGGACAAGAGGCTGACTTTCACCTAGCCACAATCTCCTTTCAGGTAGCTGTGGAGAGCAATAATGCCCTCCTAAGTCTCCATTTCTCCAGACTGAACACCCCCAGCTGCCTCAGCTGCTCCTTACAGGACCTGCACTCCAGACCCTTCACCAGCTCTGTTGCCCTTCTTGGGGCTCACTCCAGCCCCTCCATGTCCTTCCTGAAATGAAGGGCCCAAAACTGAACATGGGATCTGAGGTGTGGCCTCACCAGTGCTGAGTACAGGGGAACAATCACTGCCCTGGTCCTGCTGGCCACACTATGGCTGACACAGGGCAGAACTCCTTCTTGGCCACCTGGGCACACTGCCAGCTCATATTCACACTGCAAAGCAGAGCTGGATATCGTATCATCACTTATCTTTAGGAATTGGTTTACATATCTAAGAATATTTTACTTTGTGAATTCCAGTCTAAATGTTGAAGTTGTTCAACAAAGCTAATTCCTTCTGTTCATTTTCTGTTTGGATATCAGCTCTTTTTTTAAATTGATTTTTGAGCACCAAATATAGAATTGCCAGTTCTGTTGTCAAAGAAATTTTACATGGAATGGAAAGAGAGGGGCTACACTTACTGTAACACTGGTTGTATCTCTGTTAACCCCAGTGACCACTTGCTGGAGGGAAACCTACTAAGCCTGTTTTCTATAATATGATCAGTCTTCCTGCTAATACCTACAGAAATGGATGACTTATAATTCTTGGCATAGTGTATCAACCTAGAATATACTCCCTTACTCTATTTCTTTGAGAAGGCATAATTTAAGATAAGAAGTTAGTTTCATCATACTTATTTAATTTGCAGGCTGTTAGTATGGAAGGTAAGAGGGCTGGCTAATGCTGTCTGGTGCAGAGAAATCTCTAAGTAAAAGCTAAGCAACTGAATGACCATTTGAGACAGACCACTTGACATCAGCTTGGTATGGCAGGGTTCAGTTTGAGATTAAAACTCTGCAGATGTCAACACAGATTTCTGCAGATCTGCAGGAGGAGTCTGAGCCCTGCACAGGCAGTGGGCATTGGGCAGCAGAGCCTGTGCAGTGCTGCTGCTCTCCCGTGTCTGCCTGTGGATGAACTCAGGCTCCACTGCCTGAAGCACACTGAGCTTCACCAACTGCAACAGCAGCTCAGACCCATCACACACTTGTAGTTACCATGTGCAGTCTCCTAAAACCCCTGTGCTATAATTTCAGCCGGAAAAGCACTCCATGTTTCAAATTTAGACTAATGAACAAGAATTATCCTGGAAAGAATAAATGACAAATTAGACCCTCAAATAACTTTCCATTGCAACAAATTTCTATTGTAACTGACTCAGGTGGCATTTTCCCAACACTCCCAGATGGCACATATCACTAATAGCTCTTAATTATCACTCAATATTCCAAGTAAATTGGAACTTGAATTATCTGCCTTCACACTAATCTCTGCTTATTCTGATACTCATACATTAAAATTAATCAGATCATCCCGTGTTTTAAATGCTGAACATAACAGAACCAAGGCACATCATAGTAAAAATAGGAATGGAGACATTACATCCTTTCTATTGATGACAATGGCAACTTAATCAGGGGACATTATCAAAAACTCACTTCAGACTTGTTAGAACCCCCAGATGTAACTATGCAACCCCAAAATTCCTATAGATCTTCATTTGCAATGGACAAACAGATGCATAAATTCACATTCTGGCATCACCAGACTCAGTACAGGTCAGTGCTACTTGAAAGTATGACCAAAACCAGTTTTTCTGCATGTGACAATAAGATAAGAATATACTCCAATCAAAATACTCCCAAACTGTGGTCAGATAAATAATGGGATTAAATGCCTAGTTAATCTCAATTTTTACCTAAGAAGAAAAAGGATAAGAGGTGTTAAGTGATTTTTTTAATCCACTCAATTTCCTACAGTTATTGGTTTAATTTTTAGTTTGAGAGCAATATTCCAGACTTTTTGTATTTGATAAAATGAGTTGACTGTGAAATCCTGAAGTTGTCTGAGATTCCTGAGTATAAATTCAGTCATAGGGAAGAAGAGCTTTCCATGAATACCAGAAGTAAATATAAGCTTTATGAGGAATTTCACTCCTACCCCCTCAAAATCCCAAAAGAAAATGCTTTGTAGAAAATGTTCTTTCAACCTCCACCATTACACGCAGCATATACTTTAAATTACAGAACAGAAAACTGAATTCAAGGAAATCTAAATTATGGCTTTGACTGATGAACTCCCATATTTACATCAGCCCCTTTACAGTCAAAAAGTTATATTTCTTCCTCAAAAAAAGACAGAAACTCAAAGAGTTATTTGGCAAATCTGTGTTCAAGTGTAATCAATTAATCCTCATGCATTTTCTAATCTAATCCTTGTTCTGATGCTGGATGCTAATTTAATACATATCTTTTATACGGGTAAATATGAACTTGAAGATATAAATATTGACTTTTCCTATTTACTATTAAGTTTTATTCTGGTAACCAAAACAATGACTAAAAAGACATAGAAAAAAAATGCTTAAAACTGTCAATTTTTTAAGCTTCCTAAAATATGTGTTGTTCAAGAATTTTTATATCTTTTAAGAAAAAGTGAATGCAGCCTGTATTACATCACTATACATAAATATGTATATGTGCTATGCAAGTAAATCACAAACTATAATTATTACACTCATATCTTATCTGTCCTGCATTTATAATATCATCTATAAATGCATGCAAGAAGAGAATAAAGAAGGGAATAAGAAAAAAAAATTATCTTGGAAATTTCATACAAATGTAAAGAATCCGTCTTTCAAGTCAAGAAGAGTGATGCACCTCAGGCAAATGCCTGAAAGTCGAATGAATTTTAATTCTCAGTCATCAGAATGCTCAGAAGTGAAACAAGGATCAAGGGCCCTTGCCGACCATGAAATCAGTGGCATTTTTGAGCATTACAGGCACTGCCACAAGGTGTCTCTCAATACTCAGGATTGAAACCCAGGACTCGAAAAATGAAATAAAAATCTCCATTTCCTTTGTTTTCTTAAAAGTGTAACTGATATGTTTCACCTCCCTTATTCTAGGACACATTTATTTCAACACTAGGAAAACACTTTGAAGATATTTTAAATTCCAACAAAGAGGTTTCTAGGCTCAATCTATAACAGCATCATTTTCCTGTAGTCTCTTATTTTCCCAAAACCAAAGCCTTTTTAATAGTTGGAATTCATATATATATATATATATATATATATATATATATATAACTGAAATAACCTTATATACTGCTTTTGATTAAACTAGTTCTCAACTATTTACCAATAGCAGTTCCATTTCATCATGAAAACTATGAAGCTTCTACCTAGACCATGTGCATGGATAGCATCTTATGTTGTTTTTTTTTTCTGAAATGCTCTAGCTTTATTATTTACATTGTTAACTATCACTTTATTTTTTCTTTTACAGGATTATTAATAATTTTGGGTTTTTCATGGCTATCTTTCACCCTTTTATTATTTTTGTTATGAGAATATCTGTTTCATTCAATATCTGTTTTCCTCACAAATGTGAAAATCTGAAATTTAAAGAAACTGGAAGAGGCAGGAAAAATTAATAAATAGGGATACGACTGCCAACACAGTAAATCTGACAGTATTCAGTAAATATGTGATGCTCAATCAAAGAATTGTAGACTTGTATAGCATTCTGAAAAGTACAGGAATCTCTTAGGACAATCATGTTGGATATTTTCCTCAGACAAGAGATCTTGGTGGTTACTTCAAGAAATATGCCCCTTCAGAGGAACAAAATCTAAGGGAATACCTGAAAATAACTATTACAGCTGTTTTGTAACTACAGGGCAATGGAAGAAGAAACTGTGTGCATTTTCAATGTTACAAGGCAGTAAAAACACTTTTTAACTAAGCTATAACAATTGAACAAAAGCCCAGAAAACAATTTCTGAGTGCAAAGGATCATTAAAAGAATTATAAGGAATACTGGTCTACTTGTATATTTGTGTATCTACAGAAGTGTTTTAAATCCTTGAATCACTGGGACAAATTTGCATTTTCTTATTGCTTTCAGTTCCAGAACCTTGCAGAATATCCACACCTGCAAAAAGTTAAACACTGTGCTGTGTTTTCTCTATGAAACACTATTTTGTGCTGCATTAAGTTGTGTCCTCAGGGCTTACTCCAAAGCCAACAGTCTATTTTCCATTAGTTTTAGAATGTTTTCCAATGAGATCCTTCAACTGTAAACAAGCTAGGGCTCTGTTCCATTATTCAGCAATAATACAGTTTAAATGAAAGCAGGGAAATACAATATTAATGGTTTCAAACACTTCGGATTTCTGAATGTTGTCCTTGATAAACATACAGAGCACAACACTCCGAAAAAGTGATCACTAGAATCAAAGACTTTGCCCTAGAATTCTACATTGATTACAAAATTCATGCATATCAAAGCCAGAGGTACCCTCACAGAAAGAAAGTGGGCAGCATTTTTCATCCTTGATGCAATGGCCTTTGATTCCCCAGCTTTTATTATTATTATTACAAAGAGTTTTGAAAGGCTTTTGCAATGCTTTTGATACTCCAAACCCAAGAACCTCAAGGCTTGCCCTCCAGTACTGGGTTTTTAGCATTTTGTCAACAGTTCTCAGTATTTTAGAAATTCCAAATATGCAAGTCACAGTTTTTGTCTTAGAAAAATAAAAAGAGGCAGAAAGGAATCCCTAGCACATTGATTACTAACTAGAGGTCATAACCTTAAATACAGAAATAATGACAGCAAATTCAAGTTTCATCTCATAGTGTTTGCACTCATAGATCATACAACATCCCCAACAGAAAGGGACATATCCTCAGAAACAAGGCTTCTTAAACATGCTGGTCAAGATCTTTATTCAAATTGTTAAGTTCTTACATTTCCTTATTTGAAAAAAAAACCAAAAACCCACTATAAGTAAAAACTGAACAGCAACCAGCAAACAGCACCCCCAAAAGAACCAAGACGCTGCAAGCTCTTCTGGTCACAAGTATTTTGCTGCTGTGCAGGGTGGATTATTTCAGGTCTTGCTGAGTTCAGGCAATCAGCAGATGCACACATAACATCTTTTCCCAGGTGGCAAGTATTTATTTTCCTTGTGTGAAGATATTTTCTGATTGTTATGGAAAAATACTTTTTTTTACTTAGTTTTAGCTATGAAAACTTTATTTTAGTTTTAGTCCTGCTGTATATACTGGGAAACATGGACACTTTGCTAATTTTTTTTTTTAGAATCCTTGCTAGGCTTCATCAAAATCTCCCCATATTTAGGGAATTTGCTGGCTGGCCTATGTTGACATCTATTTCAGTGACTCACATTTTCACAATTTCTGCCTTCTGTCACTGTAAACACTCACCAGATGAGCTGTGCAAAAAATTTTGAAATCCCTTTGGTAGTTTTCTTCCAGAGGTGGCAAACCATCACAATACAGCAAAATTTATGTACTATTTTCAGTAATGCTTCAAACAGAGGTTTCAATGTTCTCAAGTTTCTCAAGTTCCAAAAATTTAAAAATTTTTCATTTCTTAGCTTTGCTGGATAAAATGAATTCTTTATCTACTTGCACTGGTATTGTCCAGAGATGAAGTTCTGATAGGTGCAATGGGGAACATTAGTTTATTTAATTCAGCACTGAATTATTTATTTAGTTCAGCACTGAAATTCGCGAGTCTCCCAATACTGCTGTCTTCCTGTCTGCACTCTACCAGCATCTTCTCACAAACTGTATAATTCCAAATCTGCCTTCTGTATTTTTAGCAATTTTATTTTCATTTCACAATACACAGTAAGCTTAATTTTGTCAACTACCAGTTTTCATTATAGTTCATGCCCAGCTTGTGTATACTCTACACTTGTCAAAAACATGATGCTGTTACTCTAGTTCCCATTAGCATAATACATAATTTCTATTTCCATTTTTTTACTCAAATAAGCCAAAAATTACAGCATGGTACATGTAGAAAGATTTATCCAAATGCATATTTATATGACGTTCATTCAAAAAAATCTCAGTTGTGGGAACAAAATATTGGTTTTCAGGTTTTTATGGGTTTTTTTTGGGAAACACTCTAAAATCACTTTCTCTTCATTTTGATGCAACTGTAAAAAAGTTTCTGAAACAACTGAGTTGTTCAAAAGAGATTTGGTAAATTTAAGCAAATTTCTAACTTTGATAAAAGGGACAAGTATCTATACATTCTAAAGATTAGCAGTTTGTGGCTTTATGCAACAAAGTGCTTTCCTACAAGACAATGATTCCCAGCAAGCAGTGGTTCTTCTGATTCTCATCTGACTTTTGAAATTCCAGTTCAAAGGATCTTAAGATGAATTCAAAACAACCAAGATAAAACAAGATACAACTAATCTTGCAGATACCAAGGCTTTCATAAAAGATATAAAAGATATGCTAAAAACCAGAGACTCACTATACATGTAATAAAACTTAAGACTACAGAAAGAAATATATGGCAATAAATATTTGGCAGTTCTCTAAAAATAAATCTGCACAACTTTCCAGAAGTATGCTTAATTACTTTTTAACTTGTTTTGTTTTCTCCAAAGCACGTCTGGCTCTCAGTATGTGGAATTACTGGAATGTGGATCCAATTGAAATCACTCCCTCTTTATGTTTTCCTCTAATTACCCTTTCATTTAAAAGTTTTAAAAGTGTGTGCCCATTTTACTCATTATTTCCAAGTTCATCTAATTAGATGTCATTGCTAGCTTCAGTGCAAAAACACTTCTGTCCAGTTCTGATCAACTCTCTATCTTGTCCAAATAAATTAAAGAAATAGTTAAAAAACCCAACGAAATTTGCCTACACGATGGTATTTGGAAAAATTGAAAGTAGAAAGTGAATGACAACTGAAATACTCAACATAATATACCTAAACAATTCCATCAAACCATAATGAAACTAATCTTTGAAAAGCTTTATTATTTTGAAAATAAATGAAATCAAGAATATGAACCGAAGTTCAGTATTTTTTCCCATTTGTTAATAAAATCATGTTCTCTAAATGAAAAACTGAATTGAGCATCTAAATGTACCTTGGTGAATCTATTTACATGCACTTATTCTAATAATGTATTTAAAGAGACCATATGAGACAGTTTCCAATATTGTAGTGATGTTTTAGGTGTTTATGAAAATGTATTTTTCAATTATAATAGGTCAAGCCCTTAATTTTTTTTTAAAAATCACAGTTCAAAGATATAGTGCACATTCATTATTTTACAATATAAAAATAAAATTACATTGATCCTCAGAAAGCAAAAGGGACACAGTTAACAGTGATACTCTGAAGGAAAAACATCAAGCAGTTCTAGAAGAAAGCACATATATTTATTCTACAGGATAACTGTGACCTACAGGTTTTGTTCTGAATTTTATTTCAGTAAAGACAACTACAAAGGGTGTTCTCTGATGGCCTGAATCTTTAAAGCAATCTTCAACCACTTAAAAAAACCAAGACATTGCATACTTCATTTACAACTCTGAAAATACTACTTTGCAATGAACTTTTATAAGTCAAACGTGATGCTAGAAAAAAAACTAAAATTAAATACAATTCACCGGACCTTGCAAAATTTACTTTCTTTATTTACTGTAGAAGAAAACCAACATGTTTTCTAAAAGAATGTCAATCACTGAACTGCATCAAGCCTATTGGAGGACCCATGAAATAATAATCACCATGAAATACAAGGTACAACTGATCAACATTGACTGTCAGGCTACAATGCAGAAACCATTCCAATTGTTACTAACTTTTCAATCATTACTCTTCATTACTAATAATTACTGTAGCTACACTATTTCCTGATAAATTAATTAATTCTTTATGAGAATAGCTATTCGATATCCAAATAGACTTGAAATGAGATTTCAAGTGGAAATTCTCTTATCCAGGGAAGCTGTCAGTTAATAACTACTGGGAAAAGACGTAGCAAACTTTTTAATCTGGATTACATGTTAAAGCATCCTAATAACTAACTGAAGGAGATTTTCACAGTCAAGGGAAAAAAGAATGTTGTGTGGCTTTTCTCTCTCAGTGCCCAGAATGAAGTTAAAATTTCAGGAAAGAGAAAGAGATCAGAAATGTTTATGTAAAACTAAGAAATAGCTAAGAATGCATAGGAAAATAGGAAAAGGCATTAAAACTTCAATACATTCACTTATTTAAATCAGTTTTACAGTAATATCAACTTTTATGCTGATTTCAAAAGGAAAAAATACGCATATGCTGCTACTGACTGTGCAAACCCCTGTAACTGCAGCATCAATCAAATATTTAACTTGTTAGAACAACTCATTAAAGTAAGCAATGTCATAGCCTGACATCAAGGAACCTCTATTGGCTAAATATTCTTCCCATTTCCCACAGAGAAAGAACTTTTAGTATATTTTAATAGGTAATTTAAAAGAAGTCTTAGATTTAAAGAGAATTACCTATTAAAGGCATTCTTTTAAACAGTTAACTTTGAATTTCAGTTTCTATATTTTGAAGAACTAATAAGACATTTAAACAAATTTATTTACCTTAAGGTCTGAATTTATTGAATGCAAAGACTGCACTACCTTGCAGAAGACTGCGGTAGACTTCATTTAAGGAGAGAAGTTTAATCACATTATAAATATGACAACAGTTTCAAATGATCTTATTTAGCACATTTAGTATTTAATAGGAATTTTGTCAACAATGAAAGGGGATGCTATAGGCAACATATTATCCCAGAGTTTATCAGAGCATTTCCATGGAGGATTAGTAAGGAAAGGCATTAAATCTTCTATTTACAGTTGTTAAATCCATTACTGATTTTAACCTGAATAACTCTGAAATAGCTGAGAAGTTCTGTACAAAAGCATAAAACCTCTTTTAGTAGTTTCTTCAAGAAAAACATCAGCACCCCTGTCAGCTGTATTTGCAACCTCAGACATCATTCTAGAAAAAGGTTTGCTAACCCATTTTTCTTCTAGGAGATCCATTACTAATGTGGTGCAGCTTCTGGAAGTAGAACAAATATTCATGAGGTGGCTTTCCAGTGATAAACAGGATGAAACTAAGCATTGTTGCATATCAAGTTGACACTCACGATAGATAAAAGAGAATATATGATCAAGCCCATAGAGTAGTGGGGGGGAAAAGTCCATTTAATTTTTTCACAGGATAGCAGAAGACTGTTGTTATATCAGCACTGTGCTCTCAGAGCCTGAGAGACCAGAAGTCTAAAATCCTTGGAGAAGAGACTGATTTTCAGAAATATAGTTGATAACAGAATTCAATCTATACCCTATATTTTATATATTCTGATTGATAATAAAAACACTAGAAAATTCCATCAGTCTGCAAACAATACACAGGACTACATACAGCATCAAGCTGAAAATAGAACTACAAACTTAAAGCTCTGCAAATACAATTTCTAGAATGACACATTAAAAAAGTAACTATTATGATAACAAAAATATACATCAAACTTTAAGCAGTTTTCCTTTTTAAAGGTCAGGAAAAGCAAAAGCAATAAGAAATTTACTGTTTCTGTCAACTTTTTATTTCAGTTTACAACAGGTAACACTTAACTTTAATATCTAGGAATACTGCTAAAAAACCTGAAGGCAATATTTTTCTATTGCTCACAATATATCCCTCTGTAAAAAGACCTCCCCAAAATCAAAGTGTCCATCTGAATAACAATGCTAAATTCTACAGCTCAGGATTCATTAAAACAGTGGAATTGCTGTATATAGAACACATTTTTCTTTAACACCTGAATTGTTAGGACCACATCTTATTGTGAATTTTGTGTCTGACCTTCAAGCAGGACTACTGAATAAAATATCCCATGGAAGAAATACAGAGCGCTTTACTTCCTTCTCTGAGAGATGATTAGCAAATATTTTTCAAAAGTCAAAAATATAATAATTATAAAACAAATAGGAAATTTCAATATATGTTTGACATTTATTATAGCGTAATGGATTTGAATGCATATCTTCATTTTATTTTTAAAGTTTATTTAATGACATATAAAATATTAGATATGTTATTAGCAAAATAAAAATAAAATGAGGATTGCTCTGAAATAATTAAATGTCTGGCAAATAATTACACATTAAATATTTGATGAATGCTCTCTAAAAATTAATTTCTAATAGTTTAAAAATGTTTGACAGATAATTAAGAGGATTAGTAATTGCTTTCGGATTTTTAAGGCCAGTAAAGAATACAATGATTTTAACTATTCTATTTTTTCAGTTCATCCTGTGAAGTAGCCTTTACTTCCATTTGCTGTGTCCAGAGTCGGACATGCATGATTTGAGTATTACTTATTCTTGCAAGTCATATACTGGATTTCAGATGATTCTAAGTATGTTATTCATCCATTACAGCAAAAATTGCATACAGAATACAAAATAAGGACTATATTACATTATCAAGATTATTCTCTGCCACATATTGCTAAATTTAATGTCAAATGAAATGGCCAGACTGAATGGCCTGTAGTCTGATAAATTTGGGAACAGTGCCAATAAACATCCATTTATACAAGATAGCTCTTGTCAGACAAACATGATATTATCATTATGAAGCTTAGATTAATCACTCTGCATCACACAGAACTGATATATTACAGTTAAACTTCTGTCAGAAATTTCATTTATATGATGCAGCATTGGGAATGAAGTTCTAGATTAAATTAATTTCATTTATTAAAGATATTAATATAAGGCAATGATGATTGAAAAAATTGATTCTATTAGGAACTGCCACATGACAGAATGTCAATGTCTTCAGAGATTCAGTTTGACCTATGGATATTTAATATTTGTACCAGTGATCAAAAATTTAAAATATGAACATGCTGATTAAAGATACAGTTTGGAAATAGAAACACTCTGAAGGAATGGTAAGTGCTTGCAAGGACAGATAAGTTCCACACCATCACTTGGCTCACCTACAGATGAGCTTGGAGGTTTCAGGAACATTGGGAACACAGAAACCAGGTCATGTTTGGAGAATGGATTTTAAAAAGAACCTAGAAAAGCTCTTAAAAGTCACGTTTTACTGCGTTAATACTCCACTTATTGCATAAAATGTATCTGATTTATGGTATAAGGTGTAAGAACTGCTGTACCAGGTCAGACACATGGTCTGTCTAGAGCAATAGCTCCCCTGAACAGAAAATGGCTAAGAAAGAGGAGTGTGAATGCTCTTCCCACTATAATCTCTTGGCCACTTTACGTTTGCCACTGAAAGACCTTCTGAGTAGCTTGGTATACCTCTAGAAACAAAAATTTGCTGTTTAAATGAATAAAAACTTACTCAGTGAAAAAAATTTAAGTCAGTGAAGAGAACTAACCTAAGATCCTGGGTCTAGAGCATAAGGCAGGCCAATTCAGACATGAAGAATTACAAATGTCAAGGCTATAAACATTTTAGAAATTGTTACTTGAGCTCAAACAGAATTTTGTGCCTTGCTCAATTCCCTACATCACATTATAAACATTTCACAACAGCTGGAATCTCTTGTACACAAAAACTATGAATTCATTAGTGTACCCCTGCAGTATTTCTACAACTCTGACTTGCTCTGTTTAGAACCACAGTCATCTGCAATAATGCTTTCTTCTTTTTTTTTTTTTTAACAGTTGTAATGGTAGAAAACTGTACAGATACAATTTCTGTACAGATACAATACTAGTGCTGAAAGTTCCTGTGACAAAGTACATGATGGTAAAACCCTTTGGTAAGATGCAAATACATTACTGCTCTTAATATAGCTACTTCTGTTGGAGATATTTACTGCTAAGAAAGAAAAAGAAAATTTAGATTGAACAGTAATAGTTTTAATAACAACCCACCACATGGTCTAATCACTGAAATCTTTGGTGTACTCGTAAGTCTTCATATGCAAGAGCCTTAATTGCTCAGAGAAATGTTGCTAGCATATTACTCATTTTATGATTATTGATGGCTGTTTATGTACATTTACTGCCTTGGCAGACTATATATCTTATTTGATTAGTATCTTTACTGTGCTAACTGTATATAAATAAAAATATGCCTCAAAGATACATGCTGTGACATAATTTTTTCAATACAGTATATTCACATTAAACAGCAAGTTTCTGATGAATAGAGAACACAGATTCCCTCAATATCTTCCAAGTTCCTTTTGCAGACAACAGGAATTAGGTAACAGAGCCAGAATCAACAAAATACTTTATTTTTACTGTAAATAAAATGAATCTAATTTAGCTTTGTTTGTTGAACAGATCCTCAAAGAGGACAAATGGCAGTATGTTTGGAAAATTTACTGGGGGTATTTTGCTACTGATTTTAGTATGACTAGGCCTTCACTCTATTTTAAGTATTTCCATTATTGATTTATTTATGTGTGACAGTGGAGGAATCCTTAAGTACACTGCAGTATCTAATTTGTGCAAAATACTAATAACAGTAATTAAAAATAAAATTTCCCTAACATTTAGATCATACTTACATTCACAAGAAGTAAAATAATCTGAATTTACACTAGTAATATGTACATATGACATATACTGATCACTGGAAGAATTTAAAGAGTTCTTCTGTCTCTTCATACACATTGTAAGACTCAAGACAGATACAAGGTTATGTGATCCTTGCTTAAGGACACAATTCCCTCTCATTCATTGCTATATGTTGTGGTTTAGGGATGACACTCCCCAGTTTACTGCTCCCCCCTGAGAGTCTCCAAACCACGCACTACTTGTTTGCTTCTCCCCTTCCCACAGCATCCCCTTGTGCTGGAGAGGAGAACTGGAGGCACAAAAGGCGAAGATCACGGGTTGACCTAAGAACAATTTACTGGAAACAGCAATAAGGGAAGAAAACAAACAGTAACAGCAATGACACTAATGACATAGGGTACAAGAAAGAGGGGAACAATTAATGTGTGACTGCTGGAACTGGTGGTACCACACTACTCTGCTGCACCTTTGTGACCAGGAGGAATCTCCCCAGAAGACAATTCCTTCTCCCTGCCCACAGCAATGTGAGCTGGTATTGGATAACCTCCAGGTCCCTCTTGGCTACTGAAAGAATTAACCCAGTCCTGTCTGGAACCAGGACACTCTGGGCTTCACACCTCTTCCTTCTTATCTGGTTATAAATTTCTTTTCTTATTGACAGTCACATTTCTTGTTCTTGCTTTCTCAAACAATCATCACCAGCTTAGCTTTTAAGTGCATTTTACCTCATCTTCCACACTCTTTCTAGGTACTCATTTATAAGAATTTTTAAAATTCTATTGGGAAAGATTCCATAATTTCACACATTATATTTTCATGCCTCAAGTTTCTCTGTAGGAACACTTGGAAGTGTGCACCATTAGTACTGATCTTGTCTACAGCTTTTCCTAAGAAGGGATGACGCTTACATTTTCATTTTAAAAGAGTAGTATTCCCACACAAGAATTCAAGTTCTCTTGGTAGCTTGCTTAGAATAACAAGTACATTTCACATGAACCTATACAGTTCATGTGAAATATACAGTGACAATATTTTACTTGCATTTTTTATGAATAGCATGTAAAGCTTACAATTTGAGTACTCACTTTCATTTACCTCTCTCTTTCCCAGTTTCTTCCTCACTTCCTGAATCATGATGCCAAGTCATCACTGTTTTCACTGAAGGTGAATTCCTCCCTATTCAAGCCATTTACTCAGTGTAAAAGCAGAGAGATTTGTCTGCTTCATGGCAGCTTCCTAGCAGATTACTGTGTAATTCTCTAAATAAGCCAAAGACAGCTCTCCCAAAGATCAAAGTCCTAAGTCTCACTGTTTACCATCACAACCTTCTTCTGAATACTGACCTCAATCACTACAATGAAATCTGCCATTCATGGAAATGGTTGTTGCTAATTCTTGAGCAGAAAAATAGGGGCCTGGTTGGACTCAAAAGCAGTCTCTAAGTATAGCTTATGAACCTCATGGGTGGCCTGAATAATGCCACTATCTCAGATAAAGGTTGAAAATGAAGTGGGGAGACTTCTGCCAGTATCCACTAGTAAGTCACAACCACTACATCTGCCTGGACAGATAATCCACAACAGGTCTCCACCAGAACCTCCCTGTCCCTTCCTTCCTGCGCCAGCCTTGAAGCAGAGATGAGCTGCACATGTCCAGCTGTGGGGCTCTGCACAGTCAAAGATCAACCTAGCAGAGAACACAACTCCCTCTCCTCCACTTCCCTGCCTGTGCTTTCCAGTTCCGTGCATTGCCTCAGAGATGAAATCTACTGCTAGAGTCACAAGTAATAAGCATTGCAGCACATCAAACCACATTCATATCACACATATTCCAAACAGGTTTAGAACTTTTCTCTGTGACAGTTTTGTGGTTTCCATCGACACAGGAATATGCTTTCTAATTAATTTAATCTAATTTAATTAATTAATGAAAAGTAAAACTAAAGATACAGGAGCTGTTTCCACTGACAGACACAGTGAGTTGGATGAATACTTCTTTGACAGATATCTCACAAAATATGCACTGCTGAAATCAGCATAAAATTTTCCTTGATTTCTTTAGCAATAATTTTGACTGTCTAAATAAATAGTAGTATTTTCAATAGCTTAACTTGTATTGCTATACAAGAAGTATAACAATACTTCTTGTATTGTCATTAAAAAACTAACATTATTTTTAATAAATGAAGAGTTTCAGGTTTTTCTAAGAAATCTAATGAAAAAAAGTTCAGCATTAATTAGTGTTGTAGTAGAAACATGGGGTCTTCAAGTTCAGGTTTGAGGTTATTTTTATAATACAGGAGATACTAGCATCTGCTAGAAAAAGAGTGGCTTTAAAATATGCTATTTTACGAAATATAATGTTATCAACTTATAAGAGCATAGTCTTAAAATATTTATTATAGAACATAATTTATCCTGATTTCTCTGCATTTCAGAAATCTGATTCTACCAACTGTAACATCTATGCTGCATTCATAATTACTAAGACTGAATGAATCTTTTCACATTCTCTTCAGAAGCATATAATAAAGTAACATATTTATTAGAACTAGCAACAAACACAAGCACCTAAAACCCTCAGAAGATTGTAATTCACAAGTCCAAAATACTGAAGAGTTTATTTGCCAGTGCAAGAAGGCATCTCCCATATGTATTAAAACTTTTACAGTAAGCATCTCCTCTATGTTCATGGGGAGAATTCAATTGTGGAAAGACAAAGAACCTTCTTTTTCAAGGGATGTTAAAAAGACACTGTTAACTCTAATCTTTAGACTTCAGTTGGTATCACCAAATATAAATGCCACACACAGCACAGAACTAAGAATTGTTATGGAAATATTCTTTCAGCAGATATTTCAGCAAATTCCTTGAAACTGATGGTTTAGAGACTTCCTTAGCTGCAAACATGAAGATTACTGTCAAGTAGTGCAAATGCATAAAACACAATTATCAGCTTTATCTTAAACTGAAAATAACAACACTTTACTCTTCCTTTACTATTACTCCTTCTGTTCCCCTATTCACTTCAGCAACCTCTTATGACTTTTCAAAGCAAAATCGTCCCAGAAGCTCAAGAATGCTGCATCTATTCCCATGCTGGACTGTCTAGTAAAAAATATCAATTCCAAGACTGAAAAGACTACCAGTGTAAATTATTCACTTACCTGTTTTTCAGCTTGTCCATATTCTGACCCTTGTGGTGACAAGAAGTGACAAATATGACCATTGTTTTTTGCTTTTTCTCGAAGAGCCATAGCGGTTCGTACTGTAGCATTTCTAGCATGAACAAACACCATCACCTTTTGACAGAAAGAAACAGGGCCAATGAGAAAGAATAAAAAAAAAGATTTAATCAAATAATGAAAATGCTTTAATTACAAAATATGGGAATGACAAAAACTAGTTAATACAGGACACACCAATGAAAATTAACGCCATTCAAAGGCAATTAAAGGATGATCCTGCCTACCTTGTATTGAATCTTTACAGAGCTTTTGAGAAGATTGTATTTTGAAAAATTCTTAAGTCTTTAAAAATAGGAAACAATTGTTGTCCATAAATAGTTCATCTTCACAAAATACTGAGATTAACATTGATGTAAAGAGTTGTGTTATTTGACACATCCTAACTGATTTGGAAACAAATACTGGGTTGATAAACATTCTGATGCTACAACTTGGCTATGTGAGAAAAGAACAACCAATCAAACAGAACAGAACTACTTTACAGTTAATAGCCCACAAGAATATTACCACTGTTAACAGCAGGACCACTAATGCAATACTCAAAAGCCATGAAAACACTAATCAAATTGTTTGAGAGAAATGTTTTTACTTTTTTTTTCATGCTGTTGAGAATGTCAAGAGATCTCAAAAAAGAGTTGGAGTGTTTTAGCTAAAAACAATTAAAACATTCCTTTCTGATTACTGCCTGCCATAATAACAACCCTAAAAACAACCCTGTGAGCTTTAGAAACTTTGATAGTCAGAGGCACTCAGTATACACGCTGCAAGAACTGGAATGAGACAGATGGATTGGGACCACATTGAGTTCCCTTTCTCTTCTGCTTATTATACTCAATAAATTTCAATAAATCCATCAAGTATAAACAAAAAAAGCACACATGTTTCTGCTTTTAGTTAGCAGAGGCTTAGAATAAAACTTCAGTTATGATTTCTAAAACTTCTGCCTACACATATGACAATCTCTGACACCACAGCAATCATTCATTCAGTAAGACCTTACTTAGTATGAAGACAAGAACTAAGAAACAAGCATTGTGTAACTGTCCAGAAGCCATTCTACAATTAAGTGTCTTAGAGACACTTTATTTTCAGATGTGCAGCACTTTTCTTTGATATTTATCTGCCACTGGTTTAATAATGTACAGCTGAATTAATTCGTTTTTATGTATTAAATGATCGCACAACAACACCTGAAAAAATGTAAAGTGATTGCAAAATTGTTGAGCAAAAATAAGAACTTTTCAAATATACAACAATCTCTGTACATCCTGTTACATCCTGTAATTTCTGTACATCAAAACATGTTTTTAAAAAACCAGCCCTAGCTAAAAATTGACGTATAACACCTTGTTGTATGTTTTTTTTCCCAATGAAGTCAGTAAACATTCATCAAATATACTGTGAGACAGCAATATAGTCTTAGGAGGGTTAATTTAGCCTGTCCTAACTGTGTCAGAGAATATTATATTTCAGTGGCAAAATCTCTGTGCATTACATTATGCAAATAAGTTAGGAAAAGTAATTTAGAATAGAGAGAAGTGGTTCCACAGTTACAAGCTGTGTAATTAGATCTGTACTTTGCAGTTCAAAGCCAGCTCTGGTGTATATAGCCCTAGTGCTGAAAGCATCTGCGGCTGCTCTCCTGAAACCAAAGCTTTTAAATAATAAAAAATACACAAGAAAGGAGAAAGCAAATGTCTCTAGCTAGGTTACCTAGTCAGAATTTTTGCAAAGCATAAAACAAATCAAACCTTTTACTGAATACTTTGTTTAAAATTCGCAGCAGGAACTGCTTGCATTCCCCAAAGAGTTGCATATTCCAGGTTTTAATCTTCATGAAACATGTTAGTGCATCACCAAAGCACAGAGAAGTGTGCTATTATTACTAAAAATGTATAATCAGATACTTGAAATACCTTGAAATACATTTCTTCTGCCTTGGACAGCAAAGATGCTTGGATTAACTTTTCCTACTGGAAAATACATATCTCAAATTGATATTCTTGATGATAGCCTTAAACTGTTCATCATTTTTCTGGGGAAACATGCTGACTCTTTCAGTCATCTTTCCATCTTCCTATTAAAAGTGCTGGTCACTTGAATGCTTAAGTTCAGCAATTCTCTTACTGAACACCTCTCCTTGGTGAGAGAAGGCCTAGGTTTTGCCAGCCACTTTGCATACCTTTCAAAGAAACTAAGACTAAAGAATGAATTTATTTAATTCAATGTTGATATTAATTATGTAGTAAAGAAACAAGTATCTATATTTTAGTCTCAAGACACTGTTTGGCCTCACACAGCTAAATACTTATAACATGATCTTTTATGTAGTTCTTGATCTGAGTATTACTTCTACTGAAAATGAACAGTTGGGGATATTGATCAACAGATTAATCTGTCCAAACATTTTTTCCCTTAAGGTCAGCATGAAAACTCCTCCAAGTATTTTACAAAACTCAATTCCTAGAAAGGCTTCAACACTTTTCCCCAAGGACAGCCAATGGAACCTATTTAAGTTAAAAACATCTCCCTCCACATCATTAAATGGAACCACCTTACAGACTAAGTAAAACTCACTAACATGTAGTCTAATTCTAAAGAGTAATAAAACTGCTTTTCTCTCATGCTGTGATTTCTCCCTAACTGCCAAGATACAATTCAAAATTGCAATGCCCAACATTTACAGAATGAAGAGTATATTACATCCAAAATACACATTAAAACAACACACAGAGCTCACTAATGGCTCTTGATCAAAAATGATGCTAAATCAGGATATCTTAGATTATCAAATCTAACTGATAGCATAGCAGTGTATAAAGGTGATTTCCTATTCCTCTCACCAAATCCAGTAACTCATGAAGAACTATCCAGAACTAATAAGTAAAAAAAGCAATAAATAAGAAATTATTCATAACTTAACCTATAGCAAAGTTTAAAAAGTTTAATATCGATATCTTATTTTTGCTTTAGCAGATTTTTCTATTTTGCATATTAAAGTTTTTCCGCATATTAAATAACACCATGGGAATGGAAAAAGCTGAACAAGCTGTCACTTACTAAGGCAACAAGAGAATTTGAATTTACTTTCTAATTATTTTAATTAATGTTAGTACATCTTGTATTTAGAAGAAATATTGATATAATTTGCATGTGTACTAAGATCTTTTACTACAGAAACTGAAGGATTACTAAGCTGCCTAAAAATTTGTGCTAATGAGACATTTTTTATATCCTTCATTTTCTACAAAAAATTCTTCACAGTTTAAAGGCAGACTGCATTTACTCATCACATAACATTAAATAATGTGGACTGGAAAATAAGAATTTTCATTCAAGGTTAAGAAGTCAAATGAAATTCAAGAGAAATATTTAGGAAACTGTGCTGAAGAACAAAGCTGCAAAATACCATACAATATTTTAACAGAACATATTAATTAATAACAAAGAAATATATAATGTGTCATCAGCTAATCAAAACAATAAGGTGATATATTTTGAAATCTTGATAGACCATTAATCATTCTCTAAATTCTGATTTATTCACTCAAATAAATTACTTCTGATAATCCCTGTTTAAACAAAACCTAGGATTTTTCAAAACACACTACATAAAAAAATCTATTTAGTATCACCATCTACCTTTCTATTTTGATATACTAGGTTTTAAGGGGTAATAACTCCACTACGCAGATATTTTTACTATTGCTGTGTGCACTTGCTCATTTATTTATCTCCAATAATAGTACTCTTTAAAGACATGTGCCCTATAATTTCAATTTCTGTATTTCTTTTAATGTGGAAATATATATTTATTTAAAATGTGACTACCCTAGTGAACGTTTTATTGTACAGTCCCATCTAATTTTTTTATTGCTTATAAATCACAGAATCTGTTGAGCTGGAAGAGAACTACAAGGATTATCAAAGTCCTCCTCCTGGCCTGGCACAGGACAACTCCAAGAATCCCATCATGTGCCCAAGAGCATTGTCCACATTCTTTTTGAATTCTGTCAGGCTTGGTGCTGCAACCACTTCCCCAGGGAGTCTGTTCCAGTGCCCAAGCACTCTCTGGGTGAAGAACCTTTTTTTAATATCCAACCTAAATCTCCCCAAACTCATCTTCATGACATTCATGAAACTATGGAAAAGGTTCTAGTAGGGACATTATATTGGAAATTCTTTATTTTTTTCCTATTGGCCCTTCCTTCATTTTGCCTTGTGTGTAAAAAAAAATGCTGTATTACAAAAATTTTGAAATACTATCATATTTCTTTTTCTTAATTTTCATTTCTCTTACAGTAAGGGTATGACTATGGATAAGTCTTTGTTAGGATCTTTCTCATTTGCCTCAGGGACTCTGGGATTCCTAGGCAAGTGTTACTAGCAAGACCAAGGCAAAGAGGACATTGAATAGCTCAGCGTTACAGATGTTTTATGCCCCATTCAATAAAAAGCCATCATTTTCCTTAGCTGCCTTGTGGCTGCTGCTGCTATACTTGTGGAAGCCCCTCCTACTGCCCTTTATACACCTTGCCAGATTCACCTTCAGAGATGGCTTTCCTAATCCTATTTCTGCATGCTTGGACAGTGGTTTTATATTGCTCCTGGGTCTTCAGTCCTTGCTTTACCCTCCTGTCTGCTTCCTTATCATGTTTGTCAGGAGTTTCTTTCTCATCCACACTTGCCTTGAGCTGTTTGCTTGATTTTCTGCACGTCAGTCCTTGAGCTTGGAAGATCTGATTCCTGAAAATCCCCTAGCTCTTCCAGACTGCCTGTCATAGGATTCTTTCAAGATTTCTGAAAAGGAGAAAGTGTTCTCATGCAGCCAGGACAGTGTAGCTTTTTGCCTGGTTCCCTCCATTAGAACCTTGAACTCCAGTATCTCATGGTCACTGCAGCCAAAACATTTCCCAGCATTCAGATCCCCAACCTGCCTTTTCCTTCTTGTAAGTACAAGCACAGCATCAACCTTCATCAGCTCCTCAATCATCTGTGCTGGGAAACTGCCATCAATGCACTCCAGAAATTGCCATCAATGCACTCCAGAAACTTTTGCTTTTGCTCTGCTGTGCTGTCTCTAGCTGATATGGTGGTGGTAAAGTCTCCCCAGAAGACCAGGGACTACAAACATGAAGCTTCTTCTAGTTGTCTGAAGAAGGCCTCATTTACTTTAATCCTGAGCAAGTGTCCGTAGCAAAATCCCACAACAACATTGCTTATGTCTGTCTATCTAGGATTAGCCAGTGGTAATCATCCTCCTAAACTCTCAGCTGGCTCATCATCCATCCCTAGGCAGAGCTCCAGGTATCTCTGCTGTGCTCTCACACACAAGTTCCTTGCTGCCCTAACCTTGACCTTGCTCAAGATTCTATTTCCACCCATTGCAGCACTCAGTCATGTGAAGCATCACATCACATCTCTGATCTCAATAACATCTCAGCTCAGCAATTAAGGATGCAAATCCCTAATTTATCCCTTTTGTTCCATATGCTGCATGTAGCACTGCACAGGCATTTAAGAGAGGCACTCAGCTATTGCCATGTAAAATGTGACACTGTGTCCTCTGCCATTATGTAAAACTGAAAGATATAGGAGTTTGCTGTCTTTTCCAGGCTATGGATATATGGATGTATTTCAAGGCTATGGATAAAACAATTATGGACTTTAAGTGGCACTGAGCTTCTAATAGGAAATAGGAAACTTCCATGACATCAAAATTTTACATTGGAGAACAGACAGTGTTCAGGCAGCAGCACTTATGGGAGGATGCTTCAAGTGAAAATTACTTGTCCACATGAAACTTCATGACTCTGCCTTTAAACAACAGTCATATACATCTTCCACTAAAGAAAACCTGTTTGAGAAAACTACAATAGGATCTGTGCTATCTTCCGTTTGTAGCGTTACCCAAAGATATTACAAATTGCAGAGGAAAAATGAATAGAATGAAAATTAAAGCAGAGGGTGAATTAAAAATAAGACAAACAAACAATACTTTACTGACTTCTACAGGTAGTAGAAATTATTCTGAATTTTAATTGACAGGATAGAAATAGAAATAGCAATAACTATCCTTGTATAGAAAATTAAGCAAGAATAGCTAGTCTATTACTATGCAAATATATGTCATTAGGCAGTTAACAATTGCATTTTTGCAGATGCCAATGGACTTGAATGACAATTATTATTCAAAATTATAAGCAGCTTTTCACTGTATCTTTTTTTAGAAAAACAAGATCATGCAATAATTTGTTTCAAGCATTTCCCTTTGTCCTTTTTTGACACTAACTATTTTGACTTTGTATAACAAAATATGTTTCTCTGGTATAATAAACTATATTTTCAACAAATATCATTCTAGATTAAGAGTTGTCATGTTCACCATGTCTCTTATGTTTTCAAATCTATATTCACATGTATAACATTCATAATATGCAAAAATAACCCAGGAGTCAGTAGTCATAAGCAGATTTTATTCAGCTTTACTAAAGGAGAGGAACTGGAGATACTGGAGAAATCTTTATCTCTATTTATATCTAAAATATATTAAATCTTTATATCTATTCCCATTACTTTTACTTAAGCAAAAAAAGATTAAGAAAGTTGCCATGTCACCAGTTCCCATCTCTATCTTCTGGTTTCGGTAACATAAACCTACTAAACAATTAAAAGAACAGTCATGATTTCTTTTTATCAGTACTGATTTAAAGACAGATTTTTGCTCCTAATCAACAAAAATCCAGATTTTTGCTCCTAATCAATAGGTTTTCTGTATCACCAGAAAAATAAAGAACTGCTTTCAAGGACAAGCAGTGTTTTTCATATGAAAACTTAATAAGGTATGAACAACTTAAATGATGCATTTATTGTTAATGTTTCAGTAGCCACAAAGAAAACTCTCAACACCACAGAATTACAAAAATGAGAAACTTCATAGTCTGGAAAGTGATTAGAAATATAAAGTCAATTTCCTGATGCATCTTAGTTAAAATTTATTTTCCATCCTCATGGATTCCGCAAAATACTTTATTTTCTACAGCAACCTATGTTTCTGTGTATTTCTAATTTAAACCCACCAAAGACATTACCATTGGATTCTCAGGTTACACCTGTTAAAAGACTGACAGGCATAAGGTCTTGGTGGACAGCAGCTGCCTTGGTAATAATTTACAGATATTTTGACAAAAATTGGGTAGTTTATTTACGTAGTTGATACTATCATGATAAATTAAGCATACAGATCCATTTCTTTCAGAACTACAGGGCAAGAATTTTCAAAAGTTTTGAACCACTGACAATGCTTAACGTATCTTTTGGAGTATCATTTAAACTTGCCATTATTGAATTGAAAAATAATGTGCAGCTGACAGAAATGCACAGACTTAACTTCCCACAATCTTCTAGACTGCTAATGGTCTGCAGTGTCATATCTGAAAAACAGCTTTTAACATAGAGCTGCTAAAACTCATCACATATGGCTGCAAGACTGGTCAAGCTTGCTTTGCCACATTTGCAAGCAGTAAATCTGCAACTCAACACTTAGATCATCCACAAGAGGCCAACTGGCTCAGGATGTAACTATCAATTACTTCATTTAAATAAAATTTTAGGCTATGAGAAGTTTCTCATTGGGAATTAAATTTGATTTTTTTTTGTTTTAATGATTCAATGCAAATTTGTAGTACCAGAAGAAGAATAATTCTAAATAGTAGCACTTGCTACCTTAGATGGCTGTAATTACCAATACTGACAACACTGTGTAGCTGTGCAAGACTGCAGACATAAACTGAACACCTGATGTACTCATAATTAATGAGAAGATATTAAATTGGTGTTTCTGGTCTACATAAATTCATTGTGAACACCTGAGTACACATATATAGACAAACTACTATATAAATACAAGCATACATGCAAAAATTAGCATGCTGCAGTGAAACATTGCACACAAATATTTAGAAGGCTCCCTAATTGAAGAATTATGGGGTTTTATACACATAACTTGTTATGGCGTCCATTTCCAGCCATTTCCTCAGCTGTTCATAAAGGCAGCTGACAAGGTATATGTTGAAAATCAAATTAATTTGGCCAGAAAATATAGAGAAAAATAGTTCATATGTATCATTTGACAATAATATGAACCATCTGGTATAAAGCACGTTTTGAAGTGAATGGCACATCAATATACTATTTAATTAAAGTAATTGTGGAAATGAAGACCATAAATAAATGATGAAGCGGCAGAACATAAAAATAGTGCACCATCACTGAACTACTTTGTAATTTTGTTAAATCACACATAAAAATAGACCCTAATTATATAAAAACTGCAAAAGAAAATAATCTGAAACCTCAATTCTTCAATTAATCAGCTGACAGAGAAATATTTTTTTAATCAGTCATAATTCAGTTATCCTGCCAGGTCACTTTATCTTTGTGTATTTTTGTGTATTTTTATTCATACACGCGCACCCATATAAACACAGCAGCAATATATACACATAGATATGCAAATAAGCTACACCTGATGATGAAAGAGAAACAATCCGTACAGATACAGAGGTACAAAAATTCAGGCTGAAATAAACTCTTTACACTCTAAGATGAAAATCTAGAAAAAAACCCCAATCTAGATGAAGAATACATGTTCAAAAAAATCTGTAACTACTCAGACTTATTTGTCCAAAGCATGCTATAAACTATTTCACCCAGGAAAAAAAATACTAGGACAAGTTTAATTCTGAAGGTACTAAGTCCCTGAGAGACCTCTGAAAAAAATACTGTTTTATTAAATCTTATCTCAAGACATGGCTATAAAAGCATTGTCAACAGCTCCAGTAACTAAGCTTATTAAACTTTTATCTTCACATGGCTTCTGCAGCCAAATAACAGCTGGAAAACTGATAATAAAGAAATTTAATCCATCATTTTTACGGATGAAATTAATACCTGTCAAATTCACTGCTGACAATTTAATATAATAGATTTAAATTAACTACTCTGTTTCTTTTTTAGTTTAAGATAGCTCAGAAAAACAAGATGACACTTCTAAGTACTGCAAAGTTCAAGTCAATTGTTGTACATAGAGAACAATTGCAAAGTGAATGCTTTGTGTGCAATATGCATCACAGAACCAGTTCTAACTATGTAAGTTTAAGTACAGTTTGCTTCTGATCTGAGACAACAAAAATCCTGATTTGAAAGAGTAAATATCAAAAATCTGTGTGAGACTTAGAAATAATTCCAAAATTAAAAAAAAAGTATTGTACTTCAAAATTATTTCTAATTAATTTAATGGGGACCAGTGTAAGACAACATTTTAATTAAGAACATAAATTCTAATTAATAAAGCAATCTTGATCTCCAGAAAACTGCACAGTAACACCCAATGAATAGACTAATTAAAAGTGTTACAACTATACATGGCTCTATTTTGCACATTAATTTAATTTTAAAAGATAGAAGGTAAAAGCTCATGACAGGTAAATCAGATGCAGTTGAGACAATACTGCAAAAGCAGAACGGAACACAATCCAGCCAAACCTAAAAAACTAGTTCAAATGAGAAGAGTAAAAGCTCAGAAACTAACATTGTACTTCAAAAAGCACTTTCTTCAAAAGGTTAAAAAAAGTGAACTGAAATAAGCACAAAATGGGCAGATTAAAATCACCACTCACAGTGTCTCAACAAGAACACATGGTTTGTTGCTACTTTTCATCCACATTTTTCATCCCAATAGTGTGATTTCTAGTATGTTCATTCAAAAAAGGGTTGTATCTCTACTGGTTTGAAGTAATTGTCTTTAGTTAAATGGATCTGTTGCTAATTTTGTACAATTGTTGTAATTTTTACTACTACTGCACTCCCTTTGTGATGTTGAGGCTTTCAGTATCATTACAGCATTTCAAAAAATCCAAGCTCTTTGCAACAGACAATCTGACATTTTTCCCCACTAGAAAAGCTATTCCTGGAATAGTGAAACCACTTGTAAAGGCATGATGTCTCCTCAGATTTATGTATTGACACCTTGAACCTCAATGCACTTACGTACTGCCACCTTGAACCATAAAAAGCAAGGGGATGAGAACTACAGAAAGGTGTCAGAACTCCCACAGAACAGCCAGGTTTTGCTATGAGCTGCAAACACCAAGCTCAGTGAGAAAATGAACTTTCAAGGAATCACAGAAAAAGCTGAGCCAGAAGGCACAGCCATGGATTGCCAAGTCCAACTCCTAGAGATCCCCTGAGAACCAGAGCTAGTGAAAGAAAAGATACTGGCATGTCAGACTTACATGGAAAAGTCTCAAAAGCAATGGAAAAACGGGAATTATTGTCTTAAAAGGAAAAGAGGTTTCAGAAGATAAGAGAATGCCAAAGGCACTCCAAGTAAAAAACTGTCTTGAACAGACAAAATGGCAAAGGAGCGAAGTGCATTGGTTATGGAACCTGGACTGAAACTTAGATACCTGTGACTAAAGATGAGTAACAGAGTATTGAAAGTCATCCAAAAAAGCCATACAGGTAAATAAGGTGCAGAGAGAAAACGCACAAGACCTGCTGAAACAACACCAAGGGCAAAAAAAACCACAGGACTTCTTTTGAAGGTTTAAATAATATCAAAGAGAATCACTTATAAGAAAAAAATAACAAGGAAATGGAGACTCAAGAGAGGTGCATAGTCTGGGGAGACTGGTGAAAGAAGAGTTTTATGACTGCAGTTTGAGGAAGAACCTCCTTCAAAAACTTTCAAGGACTTCAGCAACAACTCTTACAATTGATAATACAAGAAATTTAGGTGATTTTTTGCTAGAAAGAATTTCAGAGCAAAAAAAAGAATAAAAAGAAAAGCAAAGTGTAAGGTTCTGACAAAATCATAACTCATAACAGCAAAATATTTAAGAGGTGATGAGGGCAATAGGAGAAATGTGAGATCATCTCCTGGTCACCAAACTAATGAGATAAACCAGCAAAAGCTCAGGAACAGCGAGAGACATGTATGTGAATTTATGAGTCAAAATGAAAAATAGTTAACTCCTTAGGATACTAACTTAAACAACTTAAGCAACTGAACCTTGACAAAAAGAGCAGCAATTCAATATATTAGATAAAGGAATTTAACATGAAATCAAAATTGACACATGATATATTTCAGAGGAATAACCGAAATCTTAAACATATTATGTTATTTCTCAAAACTCCTAAAAATACTGTTATTTCTCAAATCGTAACATGACAAGGGTGTCATGTTATTGTCATAAATTGTTAAGATAAATACAGTATGATATGCGTTGTCCTAAACTGTTATTGGAAGGAAAAGATTAAAAGCAGAAGAATGGCAAGGAAGATGGTAGATTCACTCAAGTGACCTTGCAGCTGGGATTGAAGATTAAAGTATGAGAAATCCCATATATTATGTCCACTCCTGTTTATCCTCTGTCTGTTTTGGGAAGTAGCATATCTGTATTGAGATACCAAAAGTGTTCACAGAGACTTGGAGGCACTCTCATGGACAAGCCTGAGATAGCTGTCCTGAGAAAGAGATCAAAGGTCAGAAAACATAAAAAGCACAGGAAGACCACAGTAGGGTGGCACAATATGTGGTAAATGGGTACAAACAGCAGCCCCACTGCCCATCAGGATGGGCTGAGCCTGTGCTGCCACCCTGCGTGTCTCTGCTGCCCAGGGGCTGCTTCAGGGTCCTCCAGTTAGAGAGATAATGAAAAAAATTAACTCTTTGCATTTCAGCCTGGGTTTATGGCTGTTCTGGTCACCTACCTGTGCTGACACACACCTGGCCAGAAATGTAATGCTTCAGTTTATTAGAAAAATGATGCTGACAGGTGCCATCTTCAGTAACTGTCTCTGCTGATCTCGTGAGCTTCTCCACAGGCTGTCTCAGACAGGTGCTACTTGCACCCCTGAACTTGTAGTCATTAGATGCCCTTCTCAGAGGCCTGTAAAATTTGATTTTTTTTTCAACTTTGTATTTGACATAATCCTTTTGGTTGATGTGGCCCACTACTGATGACAGTGTGAGAAAATACAGCTGTAGTAACACTGAGGGCATGACAATTTTCAGTTCCTCAGCCTTCACCTAGTCTTCAAGTGAAAAGAATCCCAGAAGAGAAATGCTGGAAAAAATACTCCACCTGCAACTGAGCATGGAGTCATATTTTCTGACAAAGGGTGCACATTTTTTTTTCTTTCTTAATTTAAAGTATCTTGGTTTATTAAGAGGTAGAAATAAAACTCTGACAGTGCAAATTAGTCCAGGAAGATTGAACACATTTTTAGATTATATCAGAACATAACAAATTCAAAGTATGACATGAAAGCAAATATTCACCAACTAATATCAAGCATGGAAGGACAGTCCCAGAAAAGCAGACCCAACAGCACTAGAGGTTCTCACTTAAAACCGTCTGAGGAGGTAGAATCGGCCAGAGAAAACTTCCAATGGATTTCTACACTGCTAGTAATCCTTCCAAATGAGCACACTGATTTGAAAAGTACTTGGAAACCTTTGGGACATTTTCTGATCTTCTTCAGTAACAACAGGAAGTTTCTATAACAAAAACCCCAGAAAAGTCAGTAGGGCAAGCCATTTATCAAACTTCCTCAAGTTAAACAAGAGAAGAATGGTGCTGTAAGACAAATGTTATTGTTTCAGTTGCACTTGGAAATTCAAAGTGAAGCCTACAAATGAGATATCTCATTAGTTTGAGCAGATGGATCAAAATTAAAGATTGAATCACCAATTCTTAATTTCCCAGTAGCCAGGAAGAGCTGGAAGCCTTGCAGAGGATGAATGTTGAAAAATCAACATAAAAAACTTCTCTCCATCTGTCAAAACACATGCCTATAGAATGCAACTACTCCTACCAACCTTAGGCTTAAAAAATGAAAATACACGTACATCTAATAAAAACACATGGACGTGTAACTCCAGCCAAACCTCAGACTCCAACCTACAATATGAGAGTGACACATCAGCATGAATTCCATAAGAGTAAATTATTTAGTTCTGCTATGATAGAATTCTTTGAGAATGAACAGAACAATAAATAACCAATGCTGAATTTAATTCATTAAGACATTCCAAAGACTCTGGTCAAGAATCTTAAAAGAGACAACATTTTAAAAGCTTAATGGCCACAGGAAGATCTACATTAACTCAAGCAACTTTAGTGAGGGCAAGTGTTTTTCTCTGGTTCTGGTATTTCTTTCTTGCTTTTCAGTATAAAACAACAGAGGTTTTAGGCTCTCTGGAGCATTGCTAATGAGATCTGTGTCTGTCATACATTATTGCCTGAATGGATATAAAATCTCAACCATGTCCTGAATGCCATACAGATACACAACACCTATGGAAACTTTTTCTTAAGTATTTGGGGGGAAGAGATAAATACGTATTTTAAAGAAATATATTTAGAAGCAATCACAGCTTTGTTAAAAAGCATATGAAGTTTGCACATATATAATGTTAATAAATACAAGTTTTTTTGGATAACACAAACTAAGAAAGGTAACAGTGCATGATGATAACAGCCTATAGTGAACATGGATGCAAGGTAATGGGTTTCTGAAAACTTATAAAATCAAAGGGCATTCTCAAAATTGTGAAAAGACACCAAAGAAAACTTTTCTAGTGTAGTATTAATCATATTTGCTCATAATATTCATCTTCCACTATGAGGCAGACATCTCAATGTAGATATATCTATATGACCTTTTTTTCCCCCACTTTTTAAACATCTGCAGTTGGTCTAATGATTAGACAGATCATTTGTTATAGTACATTGATTAAAAAGAAAACTCCAATTTTTCATGTGGTACAGTACTACGTATTATAATTAGACAATGAACTGATGTGCTTGATTCTGCATTGTCAAAGCCTGTATACTGGCACTTGTATATAATTCATTTCAGTTTATGGTATTTTGTTTAAAAAATATCAAGACCAATATGAATGAAAAGTCCAGTGTAACTGGTTGCTATTTACATGTTCTAAATGAGAGTTCTGCAACACAGCAGAATGAACACTTTCAAACAAAGAAAATTTACAGCCATATGAATTAAATTAACCAAAGTGTTCTGAAATCAAACCAGCATTTATATAGCAAGGGAAACGACAATACTGCTTTGTCCAAAATTATACCTATATGACTGTTAGTTTGAAATACAATTTTCAGAAAGGAGATCAGCAACAGTGTCCTTTGCTGAAACTGTAACATTAAGCAGACTACAGTTCTTTTCACCTCTTAAAACTGTAGCTCATGCCTTAAAACAATATACAGGTACTGGCACAAGAATTGAAACGATTCTCAAGAAACGCTACATAAACATCTCCTGCTAGAATTGAACAACTTACTGTACTTGAATCTTTTCAAATAATATCATATATGTTTGCAGTCACTTTTTTTTCCTCAGCATGGAGAGGGGAAGAAAGGTGCAGTAAATATGCCAAAACAGCAAACAGACTCCCTGTTGGGAATCCAAGATACATTACTTAGCTACTACTCATTTAAAGACTCTGCCATTTGCACTTCAGCGAGTAAAAATAAAGAAAATCAAAACAAGAAATTAAAGATAAGAAACTAAATGCACTTCAGTGTTAGCAATTTGGTAAGGTTTTTGCATAATTGACAATGAGGAGAAAACAAACAAAAGTTCCCTTGGTGCTGCTAAAAAATTTAATTAACAGTCTTCACTCAGGAAAATAACAGTATTTCCATAAGTAATCTTCAGGAAAGTTTTCTGAACATAACAACAATAACTGATATCAGCAAGAGAAGATAAGTGGAAGAATGGAGTTAAAGCAAGGCAGTGGGGCAGAAGGACTAGAAGGCTGTTGCTTAAGTATTTTTTTCTTTCCCAAGTCATAAACCAACTGTCCATCTTTCAGAAAACACAATGAATTGTTTTGTGAAAAGCAAAACATGTGCACTTCTTAGCACGACTGTACAGGACAGAGATTCCCTCTTTTATACAAATGTTATTTACTGAAAAGCATCATAGAGCACTAGCATTTGTTCTTGCATTGAAGAGGTGCCATACCTGCTTTATGTGCAAAGTTCTAACAAAAATGAGACATTGTGTGGGAGTAATTCAGGACCACAATCATAACAGAATGAAAACTACTCAGGCAAATGAGTTAGGCCCATATTCTTAGTTGAGGGGAATGTCAGACTTGAAAATTCACTGCAGAAACCTCTATTGTAAAGCAAAATGAAGGATTACTTCCTCTAAAAAGAAAACAAAACACAAACCCCAGGACATTTCAAATTACTTATGCCGAACCCTTACTACCAAGTCTTGAACACTGAGTAATTCTCATTTCTCATCTCTAACACAAAAGGCTAGAATTTGAAAGATACAGGAAAGGCTAAAAATAATTAAGTACTTAACTTTTGATTTTTTAATATTTAAGTGTACATGTTGTAAGGTATCTAAAGTACTGACTTTGCCTTGTAATTTTTAAAGAAGTGACATAAATACACATTAATTACTTTATGGATATATAAAGTACTGGGAATTTTGACCTCTGTTAGAAGCTAACACTATTTAGTCAGTTTATATTTTCTTGCATGCTGTTTCTATGAAGTATTTGTAGGGTTAGAGACTGCCTCTGAAGTGACATATCATAAAATAATAATTCTCAATACATCACTGTGATGATTTAACTCTTTATGTATGTTATGAATGGAAACTAAACTAAAAAATAAATACCTGGTGTCCAGCCATTATCTGCTTCAGCACACTTTCATAGCATACTTCATCCATATGATTCAGCTGCTGCACCTGAAAAACAAATATCACATTAATATTAAAATAATCTCTATCTTTATGGAGTATCTACTATGTATCAAGCAATTTAGAGTGATCTGTGATAGATACATTTGATTATGCAATTAAATTTACAGTATATCAATTCCCATTCCAAGAACAGCATTTTGCTTTTAAATTCAGAAATAAAACATGAAAATACATAGATAAAGTATGAGTAAGGGCAGTTAATACAAAATTTATTATGCGACTTTACTTGTGTTTTTTAATAACCAAAGAGAAGAAACCCAGTTCTTTAATTTATCTGTTTCATATTAAGGAATCTTACTTCTACAAGATATTGAGGATATATCAATTTAATATATCTTATCTAGGATTAAGGCTTTTTATTTGGTATATAAAAATAGTTTTTACATTGCATACATATGTATTTATTTATATCCAGGAAATTACTGATAGTTTTTTTGCCATAGAAAACAGAGATTTCTTCAGAGTTGGGTCATGCACAGAGAACATTGTGAGCACCATGTAGAGAGTTTCCAATTATAAATAAATAAAATGTTTAAGAAAGATTCCAGTTGAAATAAAGAGTATTCTTCAAACTACTCTAAAGATTTTTTTCTATTTCTTCAATGCATTACAATACAAATAGCATATATCTACTTGAATACACCTCAGTATTAACATTGTGACAAATCTTAATAAATAAATAAAATCCAATATCATAGCAATAATTCCATTCTTTGTTTGTGCATTCACATCTTATAACCAAATTGTTTTGGCACAAAGAATTTTTCTACAAAAGCAAAGCAGGTACATACTTCAAAATGGAAATATAATACATGGACTTAATACTAGATAGATGAAAGTTGAAAAACAAAGCTTTAAAACAGCTTTATAGGTAAGGGAACATTTGTCTTTGAAATCATACAAATACATTAATAAAAAAATGATAAAATATGGGCACGTGTGCTAAAGACAAGCACTTAGTCTAATCCTTCTTAAATTGAGAAGTTTACCAAATACGTTTTTTTCAAATAATAGCAAGTGAAAATCATTAAGAAGAAACTTACAAGAGCAGTGCATAAAGACACATGAACATATATACATACATATACATACTATAAAATTAACTTTACATATTCTTTGCATTTATATCTAAAGACAAAACCATAAACATGCATAGAGAAAGAAGACTGATATTAAAGAAAAATATCTGACATTAACAGACCTTGACTGAACAAGTCAAAAACCTTAGTCTTGGTGCCATATGCTCCAGGAATTTCAACATAAGAGAGTTTTAAGATAACTTCTATGCATACTAAATACATCATGCTGTCCTTGCCTTTGAAAGCTTGCCTACAGTTTGCACATGGCTCTGTAAATTGCTAATCAGCTCCAAATTTTGGGGGAGTTTTTTTTGTTTGTATTCAGGATCTCAGCAAACTGAGGCAAAGCATTTACCTGAAGTAACTAACAACCCTCTATCTCCTTGCAACTCATGAGTGTGCCTATAGACATAGCTCTGACTGCACTTGCTGATGGTCTGCAACAACAGCTTTTGATCCTGGACTTTCTTACATTGCTTTCTTCCTCTCATGAAGACCACAAGGACGTTGATATTGGCAGTAATTAGGCAGCTTTAGTATTTGCATTATGCTGAATACAATCCCTTTTCAAAGAGGATTAATACTTCTACTTTTTGCTTGCTGTAACGTGTATTATTTTGATTGTAAAATACATTTTGCCCTGTGAAATTGTAATGATAATCTTCTGAAAAACAAAAGAAGAACTCCTGGCTGTGGTATTATCAAAACAGTCTGCCAGGTATTCACATTTCAGAATAAGTATTACCTCCTAATATTTCGTCAACTCCTTATGCTTCTCTAGAAAATTATTGGTTTTTTAATAATTTCAAATTTTACAAGATTTATTTATATCTTTGATTTTTTAAATCTTAAATACATTCTAAATATTAGAGTGAGTATGAAGAAAGGGAGTATTCTAAAGTGAGTATGAAGAAAGGGAGTATTTTCCCTTTTCTTACTATATAGTGAAAATAAACTAAATATTAGAATCAAGTAGCAGTGAAAGATGAATTGAAAGTAACAGAAAGTAAGAGTGAAGGTATTAAAAGCAATTAATGAAGATTAAAATATGCAAATCACGGTAAGCACCATATGGTAAACTAGTCTTTATTTAGATTTGAAACATCCCCCTACAGTTGTAAAATAAGTTCCTCTCCTGCACTGCAGATGGAATGACTACTTAAATAACCTAGTAAGAAAGGCAATGTCCATTTTTACAAAAACTAAATAATATTATATGATTGATAAAGCTACAAAATTAACTTTTGATTGAAAAGGTCTTGATTTCTATTAATTTAAATCACAGGTGAACAATATTTTTGGAAAATTTAACTACATAAACCTTAATTATAAGATAATGAGATGCATGAGAAATCTATGTAAAGTGTTTGTATATAGTCCTGTGTTTAAAGAACTATAATTTACGTGTCAAGTGTCATTGCACTAATGATTTTTAATAGGGATATTAAACCTGACTATTGTCTTAATGCTTCTCGAAATGAGTAATAGCACAAGGAGTAAAGAAGCTTATTTAGGGATCACTTTAAATACACTTTCTATCAAATATGTACACATGATAATTAATGGCTTAGCATGCTAAGGTTTCACCAGTAACTTTAGTATTAATGCACATTGTTTATATATATATATATATATATAATCATATCATATAATAGAGATTTTAAAAATGAGTATTTTTCTTATAGCATTCCTTATGCATCCATACAGCCAAACAAGATGCACCACATGGAAACCTGAAATGAAAGAGGCAGAATAATCAGCTGCTAATGTGACTGTGCAGCTGAAGGTGATTTCTTCAAGCAAAATTTAGCAGTGAAGAAGAGGCAATGCAAAGTTAAATAACTTTGCATCCAACTGCAACAAGGCCTGCTTACAAGTATCAAAAACCGAAGAAGATTCTTAAAGCACCTTTCATTTATGTATATCTTTATACAAAAGAAAATATGCTTCAAAAAACACCTGTAGTATAATAAACAGGCACTACATATACATACATACATGAAGCATGATCAAAAAGAGAACACAAACAGCAACCTTTTCTTTGGCATTCACGATTCCTTACCTTATTGGTTGTCTTGATCCCTATAAAGGTTTGTCCCAGAGGTACAGGTCGGAAGCGGCCATCAAAGTAGAATAATCCAATGTAGGGATTCACGTGTAGAAATGTAGCAACATCAAGATAATTAGGCAATGTAGCTGAAAGACCCAAAATCCTAATCATGCTTTGTGTAGATTCAACCTATTAAAAAAATAGGACAAACTGTAAATTTTCCAAGTGCTGTAAGCCAAAAAATCAAGCACAGTTTTAAAACATCCCTTATAAAACATTATTGTGAAATTAACAGTTAATACTTTCTACAAAAGGTGAACAATACATGTGAATTGGTGATTATCCTGTATTGAAGAAACTAGTGCATTCTGTAATTCCATCAAATCTTGCTTATTCATCTTTCTATTTTATTGTACTTCTGCCCTCCAAAAGGTGAAGTAGTCATTAACTGACATGGAGGAACAATAGCAGAAAACTGGCTCTGTTATGAAGGGATAGTCCAATTTATAGGCAAAACTGTGACACATGACTCGGTGTCTTTTCTTCCTTACTCCACATCAGACCACTATTCTGGAAAGAAAAACAAATCTAATTTGTGCCACTTTTCCATCTTAGGTTTTTGCTTCCACTGCTCTCTTAGACAATGTATTCTAGTTCTCTGTAACCTGCATTTTATTCTAATTTCTTCTTTTTTAAAATCTTTAATTCCTCAGATGTTTGGTTTACATGCCCTCCCGTTTAATAAGGGACAGAAATGGTACTTTACAACTAAATGTTCTGTTCCATACAAAAGCCTGCATATTATATGTATTTTCAGGTAATTTTCAGAAAGAATGAAAGCACATAGAAGACCTGAATGAACAAAGTACACAAGAATTTTCCCATTTCCTTCTGGAACATTAGAGGCTGCGTAGGCTGGCTCACAACTAGCATAATTATTTAAAACCAGAGTTCACAGTAATTTTATTATAACAGCTTTTTAGATACTGTAACTGAAGCCATATGTAACGTTCTCAACTAGTCTCAAATGGGTGAATGTCTCAAGGTGAGTAAGTCTGGTAAATTCCACCTGGCTAAATCCTATTGAAAAAATATGAGGCTTTACTTAGATTTTGATTTACTCACCTGTTTTGAGTTCAAATGGAAGGAATGCAATTAAAACAGTTTAAATTAAAAATTTTCAAAATAGATTAAAAAGTAAAAGGAGAGCATTCTCAAGGAAGACAAAATAATACCACACCATAACCCAAACTGGAAGGATAGGAAGCACACCAAAACATTAAACTAAATCTCAAAAGGAACCATAGACCCAAACACCACAGACAACAAGCAGACAAAGTAAACCACTACATTGCCTGGTAATATACATATTCTATGGAAAAGTTCTGGACACTAAAACTGTGGCTGCAAAAAACTAAATGACACAGAAAATCTGCAGACCAATTCTGCACTTGCACAAGAGCAGTTTTCCAAAGGAAAGCTCCATGTACAACAAATTCTGATATGCAAATTCAAATCTTCCATCTACAGGGAACAAAAGCGGTGCTCAAGAACACAGGGAAGCTTTTTCACTTCTTACACAACTTTTTTTGGCTGGATTATGGGATGACCTAAGGGCTACAGTCATCATCAAGCACACAGTTTTGAGGGGTTTGAGGTTTGGGGTTTTTTTGAGAGGTGGGGGAGATGTGCAGGGTGGGTTGCTTCCCCCTTTGTCTGTTTGGGTTTTTCTGGTTTTGGCATGGTCTCATGAAGTACCACATCCTTCTACACTGACTGACCTCAGTGTCTGCAGGGCTGTTTCTCATGGTTTTTCCCTCACAACTGCTGCACAGTGTTTTAACTCTTTCTTAACTATGCTTTACCAGAGGTGCCACCACCTCTGGCTGGTTGGAGCTCGCTGTAAGAGGCCACATCTGGCTCACTGAGCCACAGCCATCCCTCCCCAAGGCCACAGTGCAGGCCCCTCTGCCAGCACCTGGGCAGCTGTGATGCAAACATCTTCATTTACTTACTGCTTATACACTCTATTTTTAAGCTTGAATCTGTAAGCACAATTACCACTTGCTGATATATGGACCCTGTAGATTGTTCACAATTGCCTAATAAGTACAGCAATCTTAAAGTGTAACTGAGCTCCCATCTGGAAAACATTACTTGATTTTGCTAAATTCAATAACAATATTTTTTTCAAATCTCCTAACAGCCTGAAAGCACTAGTTTGAAAGCATTTTCAGTTCCATCTGAAGGCAAGAAAGCATTTCAAGTATTTAAACAATTAACAAGAACACTGCTTAATAACCATGGACATATGTATTTTTACAGCAATTAAATGTAAGATGGTTTTTTCAAATATTTCTTTTAAAATAAAAACAGTGCCTAGAGAACAGTTACAATTTACTGAGAGTTCCACACTTTCAAAACCTTAGTAAAATGAAGTCAATGTAACTGACCTGGCAGTTGACCCTTGAGCTAAGGAACTTATTGAAAACCCCAAACTAACACTCCACATGACAACTGAAGCTGATAGTTAACACCAGAAAGCAACTAAGATTACTAATTTATTTAGAGCACATTTTTTAAACCCCTTCCACTAGATCAGGTTGTTCTGGACGCCAGCACTTCAAGAGATGAGACATCTACACCTCTGGGAAACTTACTCCAGTGCCTCACCAGCTTCACAGTCAAGAACATCTTCCTGATATCCAAACAAAATCTACTCTTAGTTTAAAGCCAGCCTCCTTTGTCTTATCACTACGTGCCCTTGTAAAAAGCCTCTCTTCAGTTTTCTTTTAAGTGCCCCTTCAGGTAATGAAAGGTGAGATGACCCAAGTGCCTTCATTCTTCCAAGCTGAACACTCCCAGTTCTTTTAGCCTTTCCCCAAGGAGAAGATGCTCCATCCCTCTAATAATTTTAATAAGTCTCTAAACAATTCCATCAATTTCCTTAAGTTCTTTCCAGGACATGAAAAAAAAAATGGTTTTTTACCATCTACTTTTGTATTTGCTCACCAAAAATATATATAATTTATATACATATATAAAATAATCTACATGCAAAAAGAGGGACATTTACACTAAAACAAAAATGTATCATAACAATCCTTCCAGTTATTTTATGTCCAGATCAAAGTCCAACTGTAAACTAAACACCTATGTGTTTAGTTTATGCACATCATCACATGCTGATAGAAAACAAGGGGCTTTTATTCTTTTAATTATACATGGTAATATAAAAACAGCAGCGACTAAAACTGTTCTAAACTTAAAAAATAAAAAAACAAGACTACCTGAATATGCAACCATAACATGTTTTGGTTTTTTTTTCATTTTCTCTATGATCATAATTCAGTTTCAACTATGTATCTATTATTCATCTATCCAAGCAGTATAGAAGCTTGATTTTCCATAATCAATTTTTAGAATTCTAACACATTTCTATAACAGAGTTGTCTGCATTCATTTTTCGAATACTTTTCTGATTTCCCCTTGAAGAGCAAGGACTAACATCTTTTACTCTCAGGTGCTTCTTAAGATCAGTAAGCCTTGAAAGTGTACAGATGCCTTTTGTAAATACAGATCATGCAAAAATTAGTATTTTTCAACTACTGGATCACTTCTTACTTAATCTTTGAAGTCCCAACTAGAGATTATGGCTTCTTCATATACAAGAAACCATGAACCCACAGCCTCTTCCTAAAATGGCAGTAGAAATTACTGATAACACAATTAGGATGACAAACTTTTCTGTTTACATTGCATATTGGTAGCTGGTGGTAGGCAGCTAAGTGCCTTTTCTACACTACTGAAACTCAGCCTCTAACATTTCATTCTTTACATGTGTTTAATTATCCCAATAAAATAATAAGCACCATTTGAAACTTACGAGGCTTTCCTTGAAAACCTGAACTGACACAGTATTTGCACACCATGTTCCTTAAAAGCCTTACTATGTTTTATTGGTTTGATGTTACACTGGAAGTGAGAAATAAAATTGCCATTGCTATATTTAATTGACACATCTAACTAGTATATCTAATTCAGAAACATTCTTGATGGCATGTGGAGAATTGACAGCATTCACAGAACACAATTACCACACCATGAAATTCCATGTATACAGAAAAAATAATCAGAAGGTAGCTATGCCAGTATCGATTTCCACGCAAGCATCATCTGCATGTATGCTGTAAATTATAAAAGGATCAGGTATGGGAAGTGCCTCTCTGGATTGTAAATTGATCACAGCAGGATCATTTTCTTCTATTAGGTTTTCAGACTTGCATATCATTACATTACAGCCACCACTTGAGAGCATACAGAGTGTGCATAGAGATACTCTTTTATCTGACTTCTAAAGTTCTTCCTGAACTTTGTGATCTTGGCAGCCTTCCCATTTCCATGTATTAAAATACCACATTCACAGAACAAATTACAATCAAGCTGGAAATTGTATCTCTGATTGTTCAACTCGAGCACAGAATTAAGTGAAGCAGACAAGTTTACACATTTTAATCTTTGAAGAATTGTCTGCTGGTTAGAAATTAATCTGATATTCAGATGACCTAGATCAGTTCAACACACCCTCTGCAGTCAGTCTTTATGCCCTTCAGATGTACACTAAAGATACTCAGAAAATTAGACACAAGCATTTCTTAGTTTTTAGTGCAGATGTGCAAGAATATGAACCTTAACTTGGGTTCCTGGGTCCCCTGTTCAGTAGTAATAAGAATGAAGTACTATGGGGGTTCACATTAATTATTAGTTGGATACTATCCTACCCATAGAATGGCTCTGTCTCACTCTCTCACAGGACTTGTGCTATTGATCCAAAACAAAGGAGAAACAGAAATGGAAAAAGAATTCAGTAAAGCTCAGAACATTAAAAAAAAAAAAAAAAGATTAAATGTTTCAAAATTAAAGAGCAGGAAGTTTGTTAGAATGTTTCATCAGCTTTTATTTATGGCTATATTGTTTACTAGTAATGAAATAGTTAAATTGTCAGTAAGTCCACATAGATGCAGTTATCTAGTTTTAAGAACAGAAATGGAAAAAAACAGTGAAATTGCAAAACCTAAGTACATAGTAAAAATGCAATTACTAATACAGTTTTGAAGATTCTATATAGGACGTTATCTACAACTCACTCTGCACAGAATGCATTTGTTACTAGGCAACCATCTAGTTAAGTAATTTTATTAGTTTTACTCTGCATCCAATGAACCCTGAAAATACTGTGATCTCAGTCCTCTATTTAGAATATATTTTAAAATCTAGAGGTACTGAAAAAATGTAACCATGCACAAAGCACTATTAGAAGCCATATTATTTTCCCTCGGCTAAATACTAGGTATGCATTACTTTGTCTTAAGAAATGACATTTTGCACATATCCATTAAGCTATTTCTACACCTGGCACAGTGTCAATTTTTCCTGACTCATAGAAAGCCTTTTCAAGCTCTGCTTACTGTTTTGTTCCTAAACTAAGAAACAAAAAAGATCTCTGAACCTTTCTACAAATTAGTTTCACTGCTTTACCATAATATGAAAGACCACAAAATGCATGACAATCACTATTACATTTTAAACTCCACAGGTGTATCACTATGATGGAAAAACAGTAACCTGTCAGTAATAAAAAATGTGATGCAGAATGACTTCATGACATCACTTCCATGCACAGTAAGAGAAAAGCTTCTGAAAATTAATCAAAATGTCTGATACATAACACTTTCCAAACAATGGGGATTAGGTTTCATTTTAAAAAAGTAGTTTTTAAAAATTAATTTTTTTACACAACACAACATAACAAGATATACTCATGTAAGACTCATTAGACATACGGCTGCACAACATACTGCCTAAAAATAACATCACAGAGTAGCAAGAAAACATGTATTAAATTTATCATAAGCTGATGAACTGACAGATTTTAAAAGAAGTTATAATTGAAAAATAGACATTAAAAAGGGATTCCTCTAATTGCTTGTTAAGCCCAACTCTATTTAATAATTTTATTGATGATATGCAGTACAAAACAAATGGTGACTGGAAAGGCAGGTGATTGGCAGAATTAATATAACTGATGTGTGTCAGCTATACAGATAAATCTAGGTTGATAGCTCCATTCAAACTAAATTTCTTTTCACTTAGCTCATTCTCTAACAGCTGAAAATGAGACACTATTCTCAGGAAACATTCCCATATCAGCGAGCTAATCCTGCAGCAACTATTAAGAGGTTTGTCAGAGGATTTAACAAACAAGTACCTGAATGCAAACTCCAAAAAAGATGAGCAAATTAAGTACATTCAGTTCTTATAGGTATAAAAGGGATAAAACTGCATAATTGAAGGGAATCCCTCTACCTCTGTATCTGTCAGAACCAAGCTAACACAAAAGTATCTATATCCAGTTCTGCTGATTGTTTTACAAATACAATCATGAATATAGGAAAGTCCAGTGAAAAAAAGCCCCACAACACTTCAGTTTGAAAAGGAAGAAATATTGCAGAAGGCTTCAGTAACCTTGTTTGGTTTATCCTTAAATAAATGATGGTGAGTAACTTGATTAGTTTATATATGGAATATCAAAGAGACAAAAGACTAATAGAAGTCACTTAAGATGAGAACTGCCACTATCATTGTAGTTCCAAAATGAAATGCCACTGTCATTCTAGTCCCAAAGACCCTTGTAAGAACTACAGTGGGCCACCATTTGATAAAAGACAGATCTGAGTAGCTGATTTTATGTCATTAGCTATCAGTCTTGACTCTTTTTTTTTTTTTTAAAACTGATCAAATCATCAAAATCAAGAATGGGATTCCAAGCATATAAAAATTCCTAATTTGATAACAATTAGACATTTGGGTTTGGGAGAGTAACATCTGAACTTGTTTGCCAATTATCTCTTGTAAGAGGTAAAAGACCGAACGAAAGGGACAGAAAAAAAATAGGCAGAGGAAATAATAAGGCACTACAAATATTGAAAATGCAAAATAAAACCAAAGACAACTACATTATAGCTGAAAGGAAAAGCTCCTTAAATAAGGTAGCATGAGGAAAGAAAGCTCAGAAAGGAAACATGAGAATTTCCAGGGGAAGAAACCCAACATCTCATGGCCACTGCAGTCAAAGCTGCCTTTGATCTTCACTTCCCCAACAAGCCCCTCCTTTCTTGATGAGTAAAAGGTGCAGCACAGCACCTCTTCTTGTTGAGTCCTCTATTGCCTGGAGGAGACCTTTCTCATCAGTGAATTCCAGGAGTCTCCTGTACTCCTTGTACTGCTGTAGTAACTTTTTTGATCTAATACAAAAACATAAAGCAACTGAAACTTTAACTTGAAGAATGAGACAATGCTAAGAACAATATTTGTACATCTAACATGGCAGCTTTGGTATCCCAAAATCTGAGAAAGTTTTTAATATGGATTTTCTTTTATTTAATTTATCATTAATATATTGAGAATAGGTATCAAAACTTGTGCATAACTCAAGTGTAGTATACAGCATGCTTTTTTGTGAAAAAATACCCATAAGCAGCAAGGAAGTAATCAAAATCTCTGAATAATTATAACAAAATACTTCAGGGGCCTGTAAAAACTGTAAATTTTTTTCTTTCAAGCTAATAACCTTAGTATATTACTGTAGTGTGGAAAGTTTGATTAAAAAGTTTAAGCATTTCAATTTTACATCTGCATTATGCTCTGGACTAAAACTTTAAACATCAAAGCTATAAATTGGATTCAAATAAGTTGTTTGATGTTATACCTACAGTATATAACAGAGCTCTGAGCAATTTTACCACCAAAATGTTTAGCAAAGTCAATTTAAATCACTTGCAAAAACATTCTCTAAAATTTGAAAAGTGCAAACATGCACAAATATGCCCTTCATTCTGCTATGAGTAAAACTGTCAGCAATTCCAATATACATGCTCCTTCCAGGTTTAAAGAAAACCTAATTCTAAAAAATGCCATAAGTTAAAATGAGCGTGTTGAAGTCTTAGAGTAAGTGGTGTGACTCAGTGTTCATCTGGGGAAACTACATCAATCATTCAAGTATTTTGGGGTACAAATTGGGACAGACCTGCTAATGCACCAGGATATTCCTGCTTTAAGAATGCATTTGGATAGCTGTATTTTTACCTCATATCAATACGGGTCTCAAAACATTGTTTTCTGGCACAGCTCTAAGCCCAAGTATCTAGCTGAATACTTATTCTTATGAAGACAAAAGAATTCCCAATCCATTGTCTTTTTTTCTTTTTCTGTTGCACACCAACTAAACAAAACACCCCTCATACATCCAATGAAACAGGAGAGATGTTTTTTCTCTAAGATGGGATAATAAACCCTGCAAAAGGTAAGATGCACTACACTGTACATCCTGCCCCACACAGGAATCATGACATTGTCTCATATACAAGCTAGGGAAGCACAATCCACATGGAATTACAGGTACATGCATTATTAGAGTTGTTATTAGTGATTTATGGAAAAGGCTGAAGTAGTATTCAAAGGAATTTATCATGGTTCTGTTCTAGAAGTGATACAAAAAATGACTGTTCCAGGTCAGATCAAAAATTATACTGTTTGAATGCACTGTCTCCTGCAGGAGCCAAAAGTGACAGTACAGAAAGTGGGAAAATGTCATTGGTATTTACCAGACTAGATCTCAGTTACTACAGCCTCCAGTTCTCATCTAGTGACTACTACTCTGCAATGGATTTTCCTTTGAATTACTGTCCCTCTACTACAAATTAAGAAAAAATAGTCAATATTTTATATGTCTGAAACCAGGATACTAATCAGGTAATTGATTTCAGCATTACTACAGTGTTGTAATTGACACAAGGATATTTCAGATTATTGTCCTTGGGGTATTTTATGTTTTTCAAGAAGTGAACAATTATTCTAACTTCCTGCATGAATATTGAACAAGTATGATATTTCTATAGACATCAGTGAAAATTAAGTTCTGTAACTACTTTAAGAAAGTTTGGAGAGGAGATCGAAATCTTTGAAGGCAGAAGGACATTCTGCAGGGATGGGCTAAATATCCTGGCTTTTTTTCATGCTCTGGGGACATTTATGAATTTCTATTAAAATATATAAAATGGAACTATGGGCAAGGAACAAAACCAAGGAAATACACAGTAACATTTTTTTCCTCGCTAAGTAATAAATATTAAAATATTTGATGTGAGTTTTTTTACACTTTGAGCATCTATAACAGTATTTTCACTAAACTCCAGTGAAGTTCTTGCGAAATCAGATACATTATTTATCTTTCTTTATTGACAGCCTAAAAGTTCCAGTAACTTCATACCTGTGGAAGTATATTGCAAACTTCATAGCACTATGCCTGCAAGCTCAGATGCTGAAGTATAACATTTCAGGGTAATTTTAAAAAGCATTCCCCTTATAATTTGTTTTCATGTTAAAAAACTAAGACAATTGTACAAAACATCTCCTGTTTCTTTGTCCCTGGGCTCTCTGGGAGGCTTACAATTTGAAATATTTTTGTCAGGAATTGTTTTCTACAGCACAATTCTACAAAATTGTACAAGTAATTCTGCTTTCTTATTAACTGTGGGTTTTTTCAGTGTACCTTTATACTGTAAATTTTCCCTCTCCTAAGTTACCTACTTGTAAAAATATACATGAGTCTCCATTACCGTCTTTCTTATCAAGCTACAATAAATAAGGTGGTGAGATGGTCAGTTTCAAAATTTGTATATTGCTTTATTTTCCAGCTGTTTCACTTAAGGAAGGGTTCCAACTGGGTTGCTTCAGCTCCAGATGCATTAAATTCTAACTCAGTAGGTAAAACAAACCTTGAAATCCTAGGAGATTAAAATACCCGTTTTTTAAAAGAGCTATTTTTTAAATGAGTGCTGAAGCAAGATACTGCTAAGATATTACAATAAATGCACTAAAGATAGGATTCAGTCCCCAAGACATAATTGCCTCAGATTTTATATTCCTTAAGTTACGTGGGCAGGCTTGACAGATACAAAAGGGAAGTATCTATGGGAGATCTGTGTCCACACAAAGCAGAAATGGAATGCCAAGCTGAGTAATGTAGGACAGATAAAATGGCTCTCAGCATCTATTTTGAACAGCTGAAGCCTATCTTACAAGTCTCACAAAATTTCACAGTAAGAAATGAATAAGTCTTGCAATCTGACATGAAGAAAATGATTATCATGGTCTCTCCTAAAGCCTGAGATGGTTTACTATAAAGACACCTAAGGAAAAACAATGTTATCAAAACCATTTAAGAAAGAAAATACAACATCAAACAGTTAAAGTTTAGTGTCACTGAGGTAGTCTAAACTTAGCTTCTTCTAAAGAATTGTTACTTATATTGTTCTTTATACAGGATCCTTCCACTTGCTGTACCAGATTAGAGCAGACATTAATTTCATTCTGTACTTAGCAGAGTTGGAATCAGATGATTCAAAAAGCCTTTACAAGGTTAGTGTAGCCTTACCAAGAAAAATAGCATCTTGAAAGCTAAAATGCTTTAAACATTTAACATACTACAAATAGAGCCATGAAAACAATAATTTCATTTACATTTGTTAAAGGTTACTTCTGTGGATAGAATTCTGCTCTTCATGACCAAAAAAAAAAAAAAATTGGACTCTGTCCTCCCTCCTTCCATTATTTCTTTATCCGAAATCCTTCCTTTTTATCATCCCCAAATTCCAAGATTTGCTTTACTTCTAAAAGCACATCCCACCATTGAGACCAATCTTATTTACTGCCTAACTCTGAATTCTTCTTTTAAGTAAATGATTTAAGAAAAAAAATCCCTATTCTCTTCTTTTCCATTTCAAATCTTGGTATTTAAAAAGTACCACTAAATCATGGGGAAAAACAAAAGGAACAGTTATGCTAGACTAAAAATTATGTAGTATTTTTTCTGGCAGTGCTGAAACTTTTACCTAGATTTAAAATACTACTCTTAATTAGAATAAAAAAGAAATTCTACTAAGAAAACTGCTAATTGAAAATAAGCCTTCCTGGCAAAAAATAATTTCAATTTTGGTTGTGTTAAAACATTAGCCTTATTATTATTGCTTAAAAATGTTTAACTTTCATGTTACTTGTACAGTAGAATAAATTAGGCAAATAAATTATAAGTAAAGAAACAGCACTATAATAATCTATGCATCTTAGGAATCTGATAGTTGATATAATACAGAAAAGAAAGTGGAAGATAAAAAAAAAATCCACATTCTTAATATACAGCTTTAAAACAGAACAGCTGTAAAATAAATTGTGAACTGTCTAAGCATTTCTATTTGTCTAAGCATGTTACCCTTTACAGTGACATCTATCTATTTTTGACCAAAGCAAAATTATTCTGAAAATTTTTTTCTCTCTTACCTGTCTTAAAGTACGTGCTACTATACTTTCGAGTACTGGTCCTCTGTCTTCATGCAGTAGATGAACTTCATCAAGAATCAACAGTTTTACCAGCTGAGAGAGGGCTACATCACCAACACTTTTCCTTGTCACTACGTCCCATTTCTCTGGAGTAGTCACAAGCATCTAGTAGAGCAGGAGAAAAAAAAAATTAAACCATTTATAAAAAGACAGTAGTTTAACATACAGCAGAGTAAACACAATGTAGAACTTGAAGTTATCTTAAGTTTTACCTGCTTTATATATAAGGCAGACCGTTTTCTGCATCTACATGTGGTGGATGGCCATTAGTAGGATTCAGTATGGAAAACCATATGGAAATGTCAAGTAATAACTTCAAGCTGTGTCCCATTTGTATACATTTTCCACACAAAAACATTGAAACAGCTATCCAGAATGAACTACTTACATAATAATATGATTTGTTTCACTAAAATAATCTGTGATAAAATATTTCTAATCTTCTTCACAGCACAGTAAATAACTAAGACCGTCTCCTCATACCTAAGCTTGACCTGATAGTTCCCAGCTCCCTGTGAAATGCTTTCTCCTTAAGCCATACTTTCAAGTTGTACCTTTTGATATCTTAATCCTTGCACTGGTAAAACAGACTGAAGAACTTCCACCAGTCATGGATATGGGAATTTCCAAACTTCACTGTTTCATGTAGATATGTCAGGCCATTTCTCCAGCCTGTCAATGTCCCTCTATGACAGCACAGTCCTCTGGTGTATCAGCCTCTCCTCACGGTCTGCTCAGTCAACCCATACATCAACAAACTTCTCTATGAGGATCTTAGGGAAAACACTATCAACGGCTTTACTGAAATCTAGGTAGACAACAGCCACTGCTTTTACCACATCTACCCGGCCAGACATTTCTTGATCGAAATTTATCATGCTGGTCAAGCATGACTTCCCCTTGGTGAAGTCAAGCACACTATTCATGATAGGATTTCCTTGTCTTTCATGTACCTGGAAACTGTTTTTAAAATTAGCTGTTCCATCACTTTCCCATATGAGGCTGACCAGCCAGGCATTCCATGGGTCCTACTTCTTGCCCTTGTTGAAGACAGGAGTGACATTTGCCTTTCTCCAGTCTCTGGTCACTTCTCCCAGTTACAATGGCTGCTCAAAGATTATCAAGAGTGACACTGCAATGACAGGAGCCAGCTTCCTCAGCACTTGTGGATGCAAATCAATCAGGCTATGGACATATATGTCCCCTGTTCTCTTAAGACATGATCTTCTCCCACTAAGTGTACACTTCACTTGCTCCACACTTTCCCTAAGTTGCTGGTACTCAAGATTCCAGAAGGCTGGCCTTGCTAGTAAAGACTGTGGCAAAAGAGGCATTCATTACCTCAGTCTCTTCTGTGTCCTGTGCCCCCTGTCTCATTCAGCAACAGGCCCAAATTCTCCTCAGTCTTCCTTTTGTTGCCTATCTTGTTTTCTTTGATATTCCCAAGTAGATTCAATTCTGTCTGGACTTCAGCTTTCCTAACTTCAATCCTGGATGGCCAGACAATGTCCCTGTATTCCTCCCAGACTACATGTCCTTGCTCTCTCTGTATGCATGCTTCATTTTTGTGTTTGTCCTGGAGCAACTTGTTCATTCCTGCACGTCAAGTTCCTATTCATTCATTTTTACCAAAGTTCCTATTCACTGGGATGGGTCACTCTTGAACTTGGAAGAATATTAACCAGCTTTCTTGGTTTCTTGAACTCTCTCTTCCCTCCAGGACCTTATCACATGGGACTCTGCTCCCCTGAAGCCCAGGGTTATGAGTTTCCTTTCTGATCTGTTCCTCCTCCTCCTCCTCACGATGCTGAACTCCAGCATCTCATTGTTGCTATGGTCAAGTCTGCCTTCAATTTTGACACTCAAACAAGTTCCTCCTTCTTTATGAGGTACAGGAAAGCACCTCTCCTCCAAGTCCTATCAACAGAGGAAGAAATTCTCATCAGCGTACTCCAGGACCCTCCTGGATTGGTTGTGCTGATGTTTCTTTCAATGTTTCTTTCAAAATATGAAAAAAAATATTTCTTACAAAACATATTTATGAATACTTTTTATTCTTGGTCTTCTCCACAACATATATTCTGACAGTATTTATTTATTCCCCTCAGAAAAACATTTTTCCCTGCACCGTCACACAATATTGTTCCCGTCCAATTATTTTACCATCAGAATATATCAGTCTTTACTAATTACCAAGAGCTACTCCTGAAGACACTTTGTGATATTACAAAAAAAAGGTGTTCATTTCCTGCAACATTTAAAACTTTACACATGAAAGACTGCCTGAGTCACTATTATCTCAGAAAGTGGTGGTATCCGGGGGAGGGGGGTATTTTCATGGTTTGTTTAAATATTACTGGGTGCGTTTTGTTAGCAAATAGAGATTTTTTCAAATGCTTGTACAAAATAGTAGGTGTAAAAATGAATGTCCATAATTTATGAACTGAAATGTAACACTACTACAGATGCAGCTGTTAGCACTTTAAAATGAGCTATATCAACCACAGAATATTAGCAGCTGTACTTCCACAGAACATTAATTAGCAAACAGTGAGGAAATATATTTAGCAATGCATATTAAGGCTTTAAGGTGTGAAATACTACAAATGCAAGCTACTTAGCTAATTTGCTAAATCTAAATTGACAACATTCAGATCACAGCTTTTTTTTTTAATGTCAGTCATGTTATGAGGATATATATTTAAAATTATATCATTAATTATTCTGTTTCTGAGTGATGACTAAATATCCATTATAATGTTGTTTTACTTTGATCTTATTTTAATATAGCAATGTATGCAAAGCAATGACCTGAATTAAAAGCTATACCAAATGAGACAATATATCAAGTAAGAAAAGAGATTTCCAGAGAATGTTTTGCTAGAGAATATGACATTTATTTTTCAGACAGAAACTACAGTTGGGGAAAAGAATTCTCAAAAAAACCACACAAACAGATCAGCTTTGTAGTTGCAAATTATAAATTGAATTAAAAAATATAAAATGTTATTTAAAAATATCAGCTAAAAGAAATTGCTATCAGCAAAGATTAATAAAGATTATTTTTTTATATTAAAATAATAAACCAAACCGCATTATGAGTCATCTCATTAGTTTTAAATGCAGTAGTGGCATTTCTTTTATAATTAATTTTCAGAGACAATATATTTTATCCTTTAAGTTTTAAAATCAAAACTCAGATTCAGGAAGAGGATTTTGCTTTTTGTTTGGATGCAAGAGGACACAGAAACCAAATATTAAAAAATATTTTTAATATTTTCTTCTTTTACATGGATTTGAGTTTTCAACACTTTGAGAATTGTGTTCATTTATACTGCTATTTTACCACTTCACCTCTTTCAGTATGGAAAGAGCTAGAAAATAAAGTGTCACATTTATTTAATGAACTGCAACTCATGCAAGATATTTCAATCTGGTTTTTGTATTAGGATATGGCTGAATAGAAATGGGTTAACTGTCAATATTTTTACTGTCATGTTAAGTTTCTCTAGGCACACACGCTCTCTTTTCCCAAGGTATTTTTGATGATTGTTTGTTCTTCCACACTGACTTTTTCTTTTAGGGAAACATGGGCTTTTGACAAAGTCTTCAGTCTTAAATCAGCATTGTCACTCAATTCCACTATTACACCAAAGGAGTTACCTGTTTAAAAGAAATAACCCAAGTATTTAAATTCAAAATTATGTCATTTAGCTTTGGGGTTATTTAACATATCTCTGGGTGGTTTTACATAATTTTCAGGTAAGAACTCAAACAAAAAAAATTAATTATTTCACTTTGAAAAATTATGTCAAAAGGGACAACACTAACTGATAACTTCAACACCAATTTACATAATTTTGAGAGACAGTGAAAATCCATTTTTCTATAACTGCATGATTTGCTAATTATTTTTGTCAGGTTCTCTTCAGTCCCCTCTGAAGCCAGATTTCATGGTAAAAGGAAGTAACATTTTTACCACAGTTTCAGAAGATCAATATGTTGAAAATGCTGGAGTTTGTCATTGTTTGGGGGTTTTCTTAACCTGAAAAGGCTCATTGTCTTACTAAAATGAAATTATCTTCCATTAATTTCTATGGGGCTAACATTTATTTTTAGCAGTTGGCACAGCCTTGAAGGTTTACGTTTTCAATAGCTTACTCTCAATTCTTTGACTTTCTTTGCTATTTTTAAGTTCTCCCAAACACATTTTGCCCATGACTAGTATCTGTTTTCTGCTTGAATAATTAGGACACTCACTCTGAGCCTAGAAAAACTATTGTAATTCCCTCAAGTTTACATACCCACTGGTCCAAATCACATACGAAAATATTTCAGAACAAAGTACATAAAAAACTTAGTTCTAACATGCCATACTACAAAATTCACTGCTTTTAAGTTCTTAAAGACCATTTTTAAGAAGAGTTTTTAGCCATTTCAGCCTTCGCCTGTCACTCATCTGACCTGTTATCCCTGTCATATACACAACAATAAATCAAAACTCAGATGCACACCCTACCTCACCCCCAACTTCCTGACTACTATAATTGCCATCAAATAATCAGAAAAGACATGGATCACTCTTCCCATGTGCCAGATAATCATTAAACCATGCATAAAGTACTGGTTGACTCAGATCTCAGCTTAAACATCAAGATGATAGGAAAAAGGCCTGTGCTCTGTGCTTGAGGATGTTTATTTTAATATGTGGTAACACAGATTTCTGTAACATAAAAAGTAGGTGCCTTGTACTCAAACTGGGTATTCTGAGTATCAGCACCATTCCAAAAATAAACCTGCTTGCTGCCATGCTAAAAACAGAGCAGCAGCAGTACAGTGCATTTACTTTGCACTGTAAAGATGGAAATACGGGTTCCTTTATTATATAGAAACAGTGAAAACATTGAATAGAATGGTACACACACACACACACTTTCAAACATTTGACATATAAGTTTGAATTCATATTATTACACATGCTGAGCATTAGAATCTATCATTCGTTCTAGAAAAAAAAAACTGCAGAATAAACTCATTAACAAATCCAGAGGCCTTTGTGGATGCCAAATGATCACAATAATAAAGGTTGTATGTTATGGGAAGTTTCCAAAATGAAATTATCTTCCCCAAGCTGGATCAAGATCCAGAAATGTATCACAACCATGTGTCATCTCACACCTGCAGCACAGCAGAGATATTTTCATATTTAAGATGCCTAAATAAAAGCACTACTTCCTCATTGAAACCATCAGAATTAAGATAAATAAACAGCAAGCATTTCATTTATTTTACATTTCTCTGTGAAGTTCACAATATTGCTTCTTAAACCATGGATTAGATCTAAAAGAAATACAAGTTTCTACTGTAATTTCATCCTTTATTTGCTTTATCCTCCTAAGAGCCACTTCTTATTCATTTTGCATTAACAATTCTTTGTACCTTTCCCACTTTCTATTAAGTAACTCTCAATATAACAGTATCCTTAGGAAAGAAAAAAGAAAACTGAATCTTATTACACAAAAAACCACTCTGATGCCTGCGGCTATGTGAGCATCTGTTCTCTAAAGGCTTCCTCCTGTGCTCCTCCTGCTCAGTGACCAATGATACTGGAGTTACTCACTTTGTTATTAGCACAAAAAAGTCTCATTGAACACATGACAGCCAAAATTAAGGGGAGGCAAAGAGACAGAAACAGCTGAAATATAACCTGTAATTAACTGAAATATTATGCACTGGAAAATGCATATTAGGTATTTCAGGAATTTGCCTTTCAACAACATGAAAAAATTATTAGATACAAATGGAAATAATTTTATCATTTGCAGATTAGAAGGAATTCTCTTGCTAAAATTAAATTCGATTAAAACAAGCATAATTTGAAATAGGCGAATTCAGTAAACTTCCAAACAGAACTGTTTTCTGAAGTGTCTCAATGATGCTGGAGAAGAAACAATTTTAAGGCCCAATTCATTAATATAAAGAAAGAACATAGCATATATATGAAATACAAGCCCTAAGGATCTAATAGCTTTGGAAGGCATGGAACCAGCCCCTTTCTGTGTTCACCTGCAGTAAATTTGTCTCCAGCACAGCAATTCACCATGAATGGATAGCAATAAAGAATTCTGCTCTAGCCACTGCTGCTTTATTGTTACTATTCAAAGATGCTTTCTCAAAGATCTACTTCTGTCGATTTCTATTAGTAGAAACTTCCTTGTCTTTATTATTTTCACCTTGCTACCGGTCTTCTCTATGCCTCTGCTCCTTTACACACATCTACAACTTCCCCTTAGTTCATCCTAGGGGAAGCTTTGCTCAGAAACAGCCAGCACTCTGCATCTTCTGACAGCTTTTTGGCAAGGGGGCATGGGCAACCTACACAGTTTACTCAATTCATGCTGTAACTATTTATCTTGGTGGTTTGTTCTGGCAGGGAATTCACTGCAAGCTCTTAACTTCTGCAAAACTGGAGACATGCAAAACTGCACACAACTACACACATCCAACCAGAGCAGACACTCATTGGAATGCAGCATATTTTGCAATTCTGTAGGCAGAGCTGCTATTCTGGGGCTTCATACACTTTGAAAATGTTTCCCTTCTAATAAGTGATACTTTGGAGTTTCTCACAATTTTTAATATTAGATAGCTGATATCACACCCGATGAGGGACTCATTACCAGTTTGGCACTCTTTGAGGTAAAACTCCATCAAAACATGTTACAAGAGCAGCAACCTGCAAGTCATTTTCATAATGTTGGTTTTATTCCTCTTTTTATTGCACTCTTACTCTGTGATTTATTCAAGCATTTAAAAAAACCTCATGTGAGCTGGAGCTCAGGCAGGGAAGGAGTCAAATAAATATACAGAAAGTAAAGCAGAGGGCAGCAATAAAACAAGAATCTGAGGTAGGAAGTAATAAATAATGAATACAAGTATTTTGCTCTTCATAGATCAGAAAAAAACATCTGATGATGTGTTTAACACAGTTAAAACAGAATTGTTTATAGTAAAGCAGATTCCTTACCATACAAAGATATGCCGATGAGCAGTATGCCCATTTAGTTGAACAGAGGAGGTTCTAACAAATCTGAACATGTATTTGTGTTCTAAAGTAATGTCAATACAAGACCATATATACACACATACAGATATACATGTATATGCATCTTAGAAACATTTAATAATAGGGTTACACTTACAAGAAGTATTAACATAAAAGACTGAGTTCACCATGCTAGGAAGACTTACAAAAGAGGTGCATTATATTGATGCATATTAGAAGCAATTAATAAGTCACCAAAGCTAACAGCAATTGTCAATCAACAGCAGAAATCAACAAGGGATTGTAACAGCTGTCACTCAGAACTTAAAACATCCAATGACTTTTTAACTGAAGCAATATAAAACTCTGTTCAGAGTGTTTTATTTTATAATGAGTCCTAGGAATGCACAATGGTTTCATTCCTTTACAGAATCCAGCTATTCCACCTAATGAAAAGGCAACTGATTGACAATGTACCAGCACATTTGTTGTAGATGCAGGCGAACCCAGTGGGAAGAAGTGACGATGTCTGACTCAATTCAGAAGGCTGAATTATTTCTTTATTATAATTATGATAAAATACATAAATATGCTATATAAAAGGAGGATACTAAAAACTACATACAACTTTCTCCTACTCTATCTCTAATCTAACTGACTCGTGACCCTGCTTGCGAGAGTCCAGACACAGGTGGATTGGATTGGCCATCAGGCTCAAACAATCCTCACCAGAATCCAATCAAGCACTCACCCCAGGTAAACAATTCTCCAAACACATTCCACATGGGAAAAACAAGGAGCAGAAATAGAAGTTGTTTTGTCTTCCATTTCTCTCTGTGCATCTCTATGAAAAATCCTGAGAGTGAGAGAAATGTGCTTGCCACACACATTGACTTAGCAGAGCACAATAGTTAAGACATGTCCTATTGAATTAATTCTTTTCAATATTACTTTATTTGTTGCATATTCAGTTTCATAATTATGACTAACAGATTTAAGTTCATATGTGAAGATTTAAAATTTCATGCTTTCAGCACAATCCTAGATGTCCCAGAAATTAAGAAATTCATTTAGAAGTTCCAGTACTATTTTAGACCTCAATACAACAGACTCTGACACAGTAAAAAATAAACTGGATAAAATATTACAACTAGTAATTTCCTTTTGTTGTTAAAGTAAAATCCCTTACCTTAAGTTCTTTATAGTTTTACTAAGGGATTATGGAGTAGTTTTCCTGTGGAGTAGTTACATTAGTCTGAGATGAAACTACAGAAAACAATGTATATGAGAATCACAATAGTTGTACTGAGTAATAGGAATGAGTACCTGCTCTCTGTATTCTTTTTTCCCATGACAAAACAGTCTGCTTAAAGTCAGTACAAACCTGACTTTAAAAACAATAGCGAGGAAGAACAGCTTGCATGATTTTGTGAAATTTATCTCTTATATTGTAAAATATATAATTAGCTACTCAGACTTCAAGTTTAAGTAATGATCTAAATGTTTTAAAGGAGTCTGATGCAAAACATTATCCTCTTTTCCTCTTTGCTGTTAATCAGTTCACCAATAATAGTTTTACTAACCTCTGATATACTACTGTCAGGTCTGATTGATGCCAAAAGCTCCCTTAATCAAATCTGACAACTTTGAGCAAGTGCCTGTCTCTTGAGACGCTGCATCCAGCCTGCTTGTTTTCAAATCTGCACAGTGTTATTTTGCATTTCTTTCTCCCCTAGCCCCTTTTTCACATCTAACAGAGATACAACAGAACAACAACAAAACATGACTGTAGAATATATTTGTGTATGTTTTTATATATCATTACAGCAATACTTGGGATAAGATTGCTAGTTTGTTTAAGAATTTACAAGAAAAAAGTAAGAACAAGGAGATTTCTTGGAAACTGAAGTTTCTGAGAAATCCAATATTGTTGTTTGCTTGATGGTTTTGTTTGATAATTGTGGGTTTGTAAGGTTTTTTTAAACTTTTTTTCTTTCATAGCTGCAAGGAAAATGGTTTCAAAGTCATTACTCCTCTGTTCTAAAGGAAACTTTAGGCTCTGGTTGCACAGCTTCAGGAGACAAAGATAAAAGACTACCTCAGCTCCCAGTTTTAAAAATTTATTTATACTGGTATGCTTTTAAGACTCATCGCAGGGGTCCTCTGTATCTCATTAAATGTAAATATTAAGAGGTTCAGAATAAGTTTTGTTGACATAATGATAACTTTTGATTTATTTAGTTATATTTTAAGACTAGTCAGATTTTTTCCCCCTGTTGTGCTCCTGTCAAGCCTTACCCCAAGATGTGGATTAACCCAACATTATGTGAAAAAGGACCAAAAGGCAACAGTGACATTTTGTTCCAAATATCCTTTTTCATACACCTTCACTCAACAGTTTTATTTTCTATCACAGATTTGCATGCAAGAGGGAGCAAGTTCGTGTTTTTGTCTCCAATCAGGTTTTTTCAAGAATCTATGCAAACTGATGACTGCAATCACTGATATAGAGGCATACTAAGTGTAAGATGAATCAAAAAAGGCCTTGGTTCAGCTGAGATGCTGATATTAAACAGACACTGCATTAGAACTCAATTTTGTGACACCAGTTTAGAAAATGACAACTCAAACACCAATTCATTTGCTTGCATGCAAATGTGATTTCACAAAATTTTTCCTACAAGTTTACACTCCAGAGAAAATGATGTCTGCTAGTATTAACCATAACCAATGTTGAAGGCTATTGTAAAAGACAGCAAGATTGTCAGATTTATATTCTCTAGTTACATTAACTAAGAACTAACATCCCATTTGGATTTCAGCAGGATTCTTCAAGCACCAAGAGGAAATATCAACTGTTTGCTGTTGTAATGAAAGGATCAAATCCCACAGAGTTCTACAGGAGTCTGTGCACCTCAATATCATTGCATATTTTCATGAGTAATCCTAGTAATAGACTACAGATTATAGCCACTAAACATAACATGGATACTATGCTGGACAGAGCTGTAAACACATTGGATGATGGAGTATGAATTTTAAAATCTCTTAATAAATTAAAGAAGAGGTTAATTAATGCTTGAGTCAGTAATATAATTTCAAGGTTCTACACTGAGGATAGTATTTATCTTGCTTATCTTTCCTGCTAATTTACAAAATCACCTTCAAAATTAGATGTCTAGGCTCCCTCTAGCTGGTTCATTTCATCCAAGTATCAACTAGCCTTAGAAGTGTTTTCTCTGTTGTGTTCTCCCTACATGTCTGTGCAACCAGTTTAGACAAGTTCTCTAAGTCTTACATGGCTAAAGCCAAAGCAGATGAATCTGACTCTTAGGAATAATTATCAAACAAATGAAGGATGTAAAACAAATGGCAAGGCAGTAGCTGGACAGCAAAGAGAGAGCAGATCAGTCTGCACATGACTCAAAAATGCTCTGCTGATGCAAAAATGGAAACCTTGGAGCAGAAGTGTTGCTATTTGGATGTGCTAAATAAAGCTTCCACTCTCCTCAGCAGCAGTATGATCTTTGGGCAATACATTATGTTCTGGGCAACTTATTTCGAGAAGTGCAAACCAACTGAGAGTCCAAAAGTGAAAAATGAGAATGACTAAACTTAAATGAAGCATGACCTTTACAAAAAGTTTAAATAAATTGATGCTCAGGCCAAATAAACATGTCTGAACAGAGATAACTAAAACTGCAAGAGACTTAAAAAAGCAAATGGCGGTGACAGGGGAAGAGAGACATTCAGGTAAGGAAAGTGGTAATAAAACTTGATTAGGATTTAGGTTGAAAATAGGTTTCCATTAAAAAAAAAAAACCGAACTCTTTTAACAATGAAGAGAGGTAAGCCCTGAAGGAGATTTATCAGGAAGTTTAAGAAAGCTCCATGATCAGGGTGTTGTAAAATGAAATTAGAGCAACATTTATCAACAGTGATAAATATATATTACATTTGTGTTCTTAGGACAAATTATATTAATTCTCATACTACTTTGTAGAGTCTTAAGATCAGCTAACAAGATAAACAAAAACTTAAATTAAAAAACACATTTCAAATTTCAATTATAGGTGTCTAAGGTAACTATATATAACATATAGCCTAGATAATATATTCTACTCTAGATTAGTAATTTAATATGCTACTAATACATACCCTGCTAGTACTGCATGCTATAATATAAACCACCAGGCACTTCATGATAACAAGTTTTTTTGTTATATTAAGAATACTTTATACAACTATTACATATATTCTAATTTTATTGCAAATTAGACTACATTTTATTGTAGTTATTGCATGTAAAGTGATTCTTTAGTGTGGGAGGTGCTTAAAATTTTTGATGTAGTATAGAAAAAGCTGTATTCTAAATGCAGTCAAACTTAGCATTATTATCTGCAATATTTGTAAGTATTAATTGGAAGTATTATGTCTGGGGTTTGTTCGACAAATAAATCAAAATAAATGCTAGACAACCAAGATAAATAAATAATAATAAATGCTTGACAAATTCAAGATATTCTGTTAGGTGCAAAATGACAACTCAGAGGAAATAAACTCTCAACTGCCCTGATGCTATTTTGTAATTTACTTGTATTTTCAACTGACCAGAAGCAGTTAAATTTGAAAAAGATCCAAAAGAGGCAAACATTCTCTGAGCAACCTGTCCTCAACTCTGCTCAAATAAGCTATCTTTTTGCAGAGGAATATTCACTCAGCAGGCACAGCTGTTATTCTGCAATTTTTACATCTAAATCAAAGATAATTGGACTTCTGAGTAGATTTAAATTGTACTCTGGGAAAAGGGTCTAACTTAATGCATCATTTGCATTAACTATAAAAGACTGCGTTTTCACCCTGTAAAATTTACTGTGCTTAAAAAAGTATTTGGAAGTGCAAAATAGTTACTAAGTAATTTTAAAGACATATAGACACCTCTTGCACAGAACCTTCTCAGCTATAAAAGGCCATTAAAGCAAACAGAAGTAAATCATTCTTCTAAATTCTTCATAGATAAAATATTAATGGTAATAGAGACTCCTGAAAATTACTTTCCTCCAACTTTTACTGAAGATCCCCAATGACAAAAAACCTGAGACAAAAGCTATAATATTTTATTTGGTGTTTTTAATAAGTTCATTAGTTAATCTTATGCAAATGAGCAGTTAGTTCATACCACAAAGTACTTCAATTTCAGATTCTCTGATATTAGTTTAAGAACTTAAATTGAGGCATTCTTTCTTGTTACTTATTAAGATTCATTGTACTCCACAATTTAACATTCAGACAACGTGTTTTAAGGATTTTTAATCTCAATTTTACATATAAAAATATGAAAAGAAAAATTCTTATTAGCATTTCATTGCTAGAAAAGAAAATCTGAACATTTTCTGACAAAATGTCATATTTAATGATTACACAGGAACATATTAACAGGCAAAATAGTGTCTAAAATGTTCCTTGCTCATCTTTTACTGATATATGCAGTAAATATCAGATAGGCAATTCCCTCAAATGGAATAGTTTTGATTTCCATAGAATCACAGCAAAGATAAGGTTGGAGTCATATCTGGAGAGCTACCAATCCAACTCACTGCTCAAACAGGGTCACCTAGAGGAGTCTGCTGAACACTGCATACACACACACATCCAGTATCTCTCAGGTGACATTCTTTGAAGACTCCACAGCTTGTCTAGACAAACTTTCAGTGTCTGACCACCCTCACAGGAAAAAAAACCAAAACAAAGTCTCACATTTACAGAGAATTTCCTGTATTGCAGTGTGTGCCCACTGCATCTTTTGCACTCAGTGGAAACTGCTGAGATCTGGCTTAGTCTTCTTTACACACTATACACAGTATAGTCAGATCTATCTGAGCTTTTTCATACCCAAAGTGAATGACCCCAGCTTGTTTTCCCTCTCCTCATGTGACAGATGTCCTATCCCTCAATAACCTCCATGCCTTTTTGCCAAGTCTTGCTCTAGTATGTCTCTGTTCCTCTCATTAAAGGGGAGCCCAGAACTGGACCCAGCACCACAGATGTCTCACCAGGGCTGAGCAGAGAGGAATAATCACCTCCCTTGAGCTGCTGGCAACACCCTTCTGAAATGCAGCCCAAAATGAAGGGGAGGTTGCTGGCTCATATTAAATTTGTTTTCCACCAGAATATCTGTTATCTTTCCTGGGAAGCTGCTTTCCATCAGACCAGCCCCCAGCCTGGATGGGTTCATAAGGTTACTCCCTCACTCCTGCATAGGACATGGCATGAATTCTGGAACTTCGTAAGATCTCTGTTGGCCCATTTCTCCAGCCTGCCAAAGTTACTCTAAAATAATCTGCAATCATCTGATCTGTCAACCACTCCTCCCAGTTTTGTACCATCTGCAAAATTGCTTTGTTTCCACACAGAGGATCAATAGGACTTTTCAAAGGTAATCAAGAATGACTTTGTGGTAACTTTGACTAGGTCCCTCAGGACTTGTAGGAAAATATCATCAGATTGCATTAACTTGTATCATACTCCATTGGGTTGCACATTCCCTAACCTGACTTTATTCCAAGTGTTGAATTTTCCTTCTCTAGATTTTCCCATTTGTCTCTGGGGCTTGGGATTGCTGAAAACCCGGCCTAACCATAAAGTCACAAGCAAAGAAAGCATTAAGTACCTCAGCCATTTACATGTCTTTTGTCATCAGGTAGCCTGTTCCATTTAGCAGCGGTTTTCTCCAATTTTTCTTTTGCTGTATAGAAGCCTTTCTTGCTGCCCTTCACATATGCTCCTGGGTATTTTCTTACCTAATCCTGTCCCTTCATGCTCAACATACACAACTACAATCCTTCCAGGTCACCTGCTCCTGCACCCACCTCCTGCACGCTTCCTTTCTATGTTTGGTTTTCATCCTGTAGGTCTCCTGACACTCTTGTCTAACTTGATGATCATCAGGATGAGCCACTCCCGAGTTTGGAGGCATTGAGGAGGAATATGAAGTACAAAGGATTGCTAGAGTGTTTTAAAGTCTGAAAGACTTTGAGTTCCCATCTAGATTAAAAAAATACTGAAGTAGCTTATTGAACTCATTCACTTGCTAAGCTATTTACAATAGTAAATAGTAGTGCAGAAAATATTGCTGTAATGTGCTACATTACATATAATACCCTTACACACAATGCAGTTTCTGAAGAACATTAAGTCAAGACTCCAACTCAAGACTCATGCTGCATGACACGAAGGTATTGAGCTAACTGAACGTATTACAGCTATAAAAACTGGATCTATAATTTTTGTATATCAGCACACAACTGAATTAAAAGTCTTTGAAACTTTCTACTACACTAAGAATTCTTCCCTCTCTCCCCCACCCCAATACCAAGGTTGCCCAATCAGTGTTACATTTATCTGTTTTGAGAGATGTAGCAGTAAATACAACTTGGCAAGTGTAAGATGGACTGTCTAAACACAGCAAAACAAGACCAAGTAAGTGGAAGGAGCAGCAAAGAGATCTTGTGCTTAGCATTTTGCCTTTGACATGAAGAAGTAACATTTGGTTTTCACTGTCACTGGCTTAAGTATTTTTTTAAATGACAAAAAGCTGCAGTAAAACCATCACACATAAAACTGGTGCCTATGAAGGCACAAGAAACAGTCTCAAATCTATTACTGAATCTTATGTAAGGTAACCACCTAACACTGGGGTCTCTAAAAGCAACAGCTGACATAAGAATCCACCAAAAACCATTCAAATCTCTTTAAGCTCTTTATGATATACATATATATAGCTCACCTACTTGAGTGGGGGATAAAAGGAAATAAATAATATAAAGGGACTAGAAAGAATAGAAAGCTCAAAGGCAGCCTCCCCTTAGGAGCTTCATCATTATGTTGCAGAAGTGGGAGAAACTTAAGAGAAGACTATGCCTTTATTCTTCCCACAGTCACACATCTATTACACAGCTGCCTCTCTGACGATGCCACTATCTTAAAATATGCCACTCACAATCTAGCTTGAAACATTACAAATACTTTGCAACTCATGTGATTCAGCTGTCACTGCATGGTCACATCACTGCAGCAATACACCTAAAAATCTGTCATGTCAGGACAGAATTTGATTCAACTAGTCCAAGTTATGCAAAAGTGAAGAAGGGCCTTTAAAAAGTAATAATTTAATTACAAACCTAGCAACAGAGAAAGGAAGATGCCAAACCCTTAAAAAAAGGCTAATGAACAAGAGTCCTCTCTCTTAACATACATTAGGTTTGTATGTTCCATTTTCAGAAAAACTTCAGCATTGTTAGTATCTGTTGTACTGAAGAAACAGATGCAATAATAATTTAAGTGCAATATTTTATAAAAATTGAAGAATGTTTACTAATTTGATATTTTCAATGCAATATCTTTAACATTTTACTTCTTATTCACTTTGGCAACATTCTGCCACAATGAATTGAGATGAATCATTGACAAGCAATGAATTTTGACCTCTGTAAAAACAGACACTAAATGTACTTTAGTATCATACATTACATGTATTTTCAATGCAATTTGACTTTAAATAGCAAATAGGCAGAATATTACCAAGAATCATTTCTATACACATTAAAAAAAAAAATATTTCAAACTTTTTTAGCTAGTACTGTGACAAAAAATTTTTGAATTATGTATTTGCACTTAATTTCATAACAATCATAAGCAGCAAAATTGATTTAATATATTATCTGGAAAGCTATTAAATCAGATCTTCCCATTTTCAATAACTAACCTATCTTGTGTGTCTGATAGCTCCACTTGAAAAATCAAGAAATCTACTTGGTTCACCTGTAGGTGACACTGTTGGTCTTAGCCATACAACCAAAGAGCAACAGCATTCCCTCAGTCTGGAACAATGGTGTTTCCAAACCATAAATTTTTTTTTTGCTTTTTTTTTTTATATTTTTATGCTAGTCCCTTTCAGTTCCATTGTGTGTTGGTTTAATCCCAGCCAGCAACTGAGCCCCACGCAGCCACTTGGGCAGTCCCCTCTGGTGGGATGGGGTAAAAGTGAGGCTTGAGATACAGGGTTTAATAGGTAAAGCACAAGCTGTACACACAAGGAATTCAAAGCAGAACAAGGAATCCATTCACCACTTCCCATTGGCACCAGGTGATCAGGGGATCCATCACGTGTAACAGTGACTTGGGGATACAAGTGGTCCCTCCGAACGTCCCCCCCTTCCTTCCTCCAGCTCTGTGGAGGAAGCCCTGCGGTATGGGATACCCCTCTGATCAGCTGGGATCAGCTGTGTCCCCCTTCCCAATTCCCTGTGCACCCCCAGTACCCTTGCTGGTGGGATTGGGTAAAAGGCAGAAAAGGCCTTGACTCTCTGAAAGTGCTGCTCAGCAATAACAAAAACAGCCTGTGTCATTTACCCTGTATGCAGCAAAAATGCAAACCACAGTCCATACTATCTGTTATGAAGAAAGTTAATTCTATCCCAGGCAAAACCAGCACAAATTTTAATATTAAACTTCTTCAGAGACAGTGATTTATGTAAGTGCATAAAGTACAGATATATTAAAAGCGAATATGCTCTGATAAAGCCTAAAGTAATGAAAAAATGTGCCCACTGGAGAGGAAAAGTTAAGAACCAAGAGTATATACTTCTAGCAAGGGCGCTTCATCCAAATCAAGTATTTGTATTTGTACATTGAAGTGCTGAATGCCAAACAATTTATCACTTATAGGGAAAAAAAACAACCCACTCAAAACTTCTGGTTTTAAAACAGTTTGAAAAAAAATTCTAGTAGCCAAGTCAGGTATGAATATAATTATTTCCAATAAAAGGGAACACACTACCAGGAATGGAATTACAAAACAACTCCACCTTATACCCTTTAAATACTGAATTCATAAAACAAATTTTTTCCTATTGTTCAAAATGTCTGTAATTTTATCTGGTCTTGTTTCAACGAGGTTTTTACTGCTAAACCAAAAATTAACTCCCATCTTTCCACCCAATCAAAACAGAGATTTGAGCCAAGTGAGTCATAGCAAAGAATGCCAGTCAATTACACACTTTATCATAGTATATGACATTTGATTATTAATCACAAAGTAGGTTAGTTAAAGCCTGCACTAAAATTCTACAGATTATGAAATTACAACAAGAAAGTAGGCATATTAGCAAAATAAACAACTGTTTCTGTCTATTTCAAAAGTAAATTATTTCAAGTAAAATGTAAATGCACGTCTGAAGAGTAGTGATTCTAATTTCTGAAGTATGGAAGACTGATTTTAGTAAAATCTGTCATAAATGCAGAAACTAATTTAGGTTACAGACAGCACCTTCAGTTCCTTATAAAGGACTATTATTTTTTATTCAAACTGCTACTGTTTGATGATGTGTAAGTACTTTGCCCCACTGGCAAAATGTTAGCTGTCATAGGCACATATAATAATGGAAGAGTCATAAATTAGAAGGGCTTCCAACAATTTCACCAGGGTACTGGAAGACTGATGCCAACAAAAAAAAAAAGGAAGTACAGTGCTGAAAGCATAGAATGATAACATCAGCCTGAGAAAGCAATGTAGTTGTTCCAGCAACAAAACAACAGAAACAATGCAGACAACATTTCAACCAAGCAACAAGCTTATTAACTGAATCCACTGGAAAAATACCCAGCAATCTCTTATACAAGTCAAACTTAATTTATTTCCTAATACGTTTCATCAGCAGAGACAATCAAGAATCCTACACATGATGTCACAGAGTTTACTGCCTTTATTTCTGAGAGTTAAAGTGTTCAGTTGAAGAATTAACATCACACACCCAAAGTTACCTCTCTGCTGTTTAACATCAATATTTTTCACCTGGTTTACTATTTCCCCAAGTTGGTGTAAGGAAGCAAGAAAACTGGGAAAACCATAGTCTTCATAAAAATGGCACCCACAGAAAATTTCCTTTCTTGTCTTTAAAAGTCAGGAAATAACACTACAGTGCTAAAAAATTGAAAACTCATTCCTGAGGTGAGGTAGATGGGTATATCAGCATTATAGAAATGAGCCCAACCTGCAAGGAAGTAGGCTTCAAATATAAGGATTTTCTCCAGCTGCAGACTGCATTAAGTGCTGATTCATCTAATCCAGGTGATGTCTTCATTTCCCTTTTGTTATTTCCTATTTTGGATCTCTGAAGAGAGTAACCTTAACTTTTCTTCCTTCTGCTTATCCATTGAAACACTTTGAGGATTCCATTTGCTCCCTCCAAAAGCTGAAGAGAATGAATTTAGCCCAGCTGAGGACTTGAGTGTTACTGGTCACAAACCTGAGTGTGACTGCAATCAACTGGGAGTGTACACTGTTTACTGGCGAAAAGACTGCCACGATCAAAACTTTAAAACACCCCACAGCATTTCAAATCTTGCAGATGTACAAAGACACATCCCTTCTGATTATATTTAAATTATCTTGCTTTCAGAACTCAACACTAATTAAGAAATACAATTAACATTAAAACAGAAAAAAAAATTAAAGTAAGAAAAAAAAAAGCAACAGTCTGTGGTATGCCATCAAGACTCCTTGCCTCAAAGCGATCCTAGATAGTACATTTTTAAACATAGTTTTCCCTGAAGATAGCATGACCAATGAATCAGGTAGCAAAATTTTATTTTGCACACTATGAGAACTTCTGAAACAAAGGAAATACATATGGAAACAACAGTGTGAAGTGGAGATGACTTTGGGACACAGAAATTCTACTGTACAAAAAAGATTTTGATCCTTCTTGACTAAGACCTCTACTTTAGCAAGGATTTCTGTTCTAAATATTTCAGTATATTTCTTTCATTTGAATGGTAAGGCTTAACCTCATTTAGAGAAAGAAAGACTTCTTTTAGATTGTGCATAACTTTGAAAATTCAGAAGAAAGAAAGTTTTCTTTCAGCAAGGTTGTACTAAGGAATATTTAGGAAGTTCTCTCAAAAAAGAAGCAAGTCCCTTGTTTCTTTCTTTCTTTTAAATTAGATTTTGATCTCTTCCTGTCCCAGTCCGAATTTTGATCAAAAGAGGATATTCTGCCATTGAAACCAGGGGTGTGTGCATAGAATCCAGCACTACTTTACATTCTAGTCACACTGGAAGAGAGATTATTAACCAGGTTAAACTCTGGTTTTGAAATGAACTACTTGAAAAGCAGAGGGTTTTTAAGTATCTGTGAACTTTATAATCACTGGATCACTTCTGGAGGCCACTTCATGAAAGTTTAACTCCTCATACCAAAAGAGATTTCTAGATTTTATAACATCTAACACATCCAAAGCACCATTTTGTTCCTGGAAGGAAACAGACTGGCATCTAAAGTCAACAGTAATACAGATGTTTGCAACAACTCCAAGTAAAAAACTAATGGTATGCAATAGGAGATGAAGGCCACTTGGAGACAACTAACATCAGAGTAAGTGCTTAAAGGGATGGACAAAATATACAGAATAAGCAAAAAGGAGATTAGATAGGGACAAAGCACCAAGAGACAAGACAATAAAACAGTACTATCTTACGCCAAAGACACTTTAGATTGTACATTCTACGCCATTTTTCAGTGTAAGTTCTTCAGATAATTTTCACAACATGTTGTGGTAATACAACAAATGGGATAGCAACTGACAAGTCAACCTTCCAAAAAAAAAGTGCTCTACAGTTGATTTCTGTTAAAATGAAGTAATTGTGTGAATTACTATTATGGGAGAAGAGCTGTCAATAATCTGAATTAAAAACATTCGTAATTCTTGCTCACAAATTGAAACATTTCTGTGTGTGTGTCGTGATAAGTGTGTCACAATTACATCATTTTATTACCATAAAGAATCACTGTCTCATGTACTTCCTATATGAATATGAAAAGTCACAGTATATGCATATTCAGCCTCTAATAGTGGGCTTTGTACACCCATGAAGTCTGAAGCACATACATAGCAGAATATCATAGAATATAATGCTCTAAAATAAAATGTATACAGGAAAAGTAGCAGGAATCCACTATTTGCTTTTACTTGGAAGCATCTCTATACCCTATTAAAGTGCAGGAAATGAGAAACAGTATATGAGGAAAGTAAATCTATAGATGAAACAGCAGGCACCTCAACTTTATAGCCCTCTTTTGCTTCAAATAGTTTTGGACTTGATTAGTTTTATATTGCAGTTAAGAAGTTGAGAAAAAAGCATTATTCCATTTTATTAGTATCAGATTCCAATAGGGAGTAAAGCCTTCATGACTTAATATCAGAGTCTATTGGCTGACAGAATCTATCAGAGTGACCATCCATATTACTCAGAGCTCCTGATGCCATTTGTCCTTCTCAGAACTACTTGCCCTATTCAGCTCTGATGCTTTTGTGGTCTCTGCTTCACTTCTCATTTCTGCCTTGCTATCAAAAGTACAATTAATCAGCTAATCTTTGAGATGTCAAAATACATTTGGTCCTTCAGGCTATTTCCTCTTGTCAAGAAAAGCATTATTTCCAGTAATCAGACAAATGTATTTGCCAATGCAAATGCAGCTTACACAAATTCTCTTTTCATTTACAACACTACTGTTTACAAAGACACCACTAATACTGTTGTGTTACTCGTGCTCTTCAATAAGAATTGCCCCTTTGTTCTAAACTATTCTTATTTCATGTATAAACCGCTGGGTAAAGTTAAATAGAAAAATAACCAAGTAATAACATTTGCAATAATGTTATTGCAAATGTTATCAACACAAAATTCAAGTGGATTTTAACTATCAAAATTAAATCACCAGTGAAACCAGTAACTTTATTTTTACAAAAATCCCAAACTAACTGAGCTAGAAGTAACTGTGGTAGGTCACCCATTGCACCTGGCAAATGCCCACCCAACCACTCTCACTTCCTCTCCTTTCCTGGCCAGGGGGAGAAAGTAAGTTGGAAAAGTGTATGGGAGGTCATGTACCAATTACTGTCATGGGCAAAACAGACTTGACATGGAAAAAATTATTAGAAACTTAAAATAGAGTACAATAGTGAGGAAACAAGACAAAACCTAAAAACTTCTTCCTGCTAATTCCCTTTCTCCCCAGGCTCAACTTCACTGCTTTGTTCCAAAATTCTCTACATCTCATGGATGGGAGTTATAGTCAGTTCATAACTTCACATTCCTTTCTCACACTTTTTCCCCACTCTGCTGTGTATCCCTACCACAGGATACATCTTCAAAAACTGCTCAAACATGGGGCTTTTCCATGGGCACAATTCCTGCCAGGAGCCTGCTCCTGCATGAGCTCAACTTTTCCTTTACTGCACCATCAACCTGTTGCAGTGTGGGGTCCTCCAAGAGGTGCAGTGTTGCATCAGCTCCACCAGAGCCTTCAGCAGGGAATCTCTGCTCCAGTGCCTGGAGCACCTCCTCCCCTTCTGCTCTGACCTGGGTGCCTGGAAATCATTCACATTTTTGAACTGCTCAACACGTTTGGCACTTGGCAAATTAAAGTGGTATCTTTCCTAAACCTATGAAGGATGGTTTCTTATGTGAAGATAGTTTTCATATAAACGGTGAGCAATGCTAAGAATCAACTCTGAAAGCAACGTGACTTTAGTTTATACAGCTTGATGGGAAGAGAACAAATATGACAGAACAAAAATGCAAATATGTCATTTTCTAAAACTTGCACTGTCATTTACAGTGTAAGTCAGGTTTAGCAGGGTTTTCCTCACTACCCAGACATGACAGCAAAAAACATAAACTCTGAATTCAAGTTCATGGAAATTTTTAGAGTTCCCAAAGAATGAAGGAGTTTTTTTTTGCTTGTTTGCTCTTCTGTGTTTGGGTTTGTTTCAGTTGTTTTTTTAAATGAATGAATGCTCCTATAGTTTTCCTACTTCATGCCTTCATTAAGGAAGAATGTTTTAGAAGCACATTATGTTGAAAGCAGACTAAGGTGAGATAGAGCTTCTGATTTGCTTCTGGTACTCCCTTCTTTAATCAGACATGAGATTAGTGGTTATCAGATGTGTGACAGAAAAAAGACAGAGATATGTCCAGCAGAAACCTAGCAGTTTTGGAGATGTCTGTTTCTGTGACATCTTTCAGACCCATGTTGACAGGCACAGCCTTGCAGTTCAGTAAATGTATGCAACTCTTTCTGTGGACCTTGAAGTACTTGAGTACTATGCAAACGTTACAGAAAATCCAATAACGTGTTTTAAATAAACATGCTTTCTGTATAATAAATAAACTTGCTTTCTGTATAATTAAATTTTTGATCAAAAAATATTCAGTTGTTCAGAAGTGGCAGGATCAGAATATTCACACCATTACAGTTTGATTCATTTTTTCACAATTATTTAAAAGACAGTAAATTTATTTTTCCTGCTGTCTGAATCCCTCTAACTCCAACAGTATGAGAATGAAGAAACAGAGATACATAGAGATTTATGGGCTGGAGAAATTAGCCTGCTTTCAAATTTTGACCAGATTTGTTTCCAACTACTACATAATTTTAGCAACACAGAAAGCACTTATGATCTGGCCTTAACACTAATACATATCTATGACAAGTAAGGCTCATGACAATCAGGCACTTCTCAAAGCAAAAGAAGAGATCTAAGACCAATTAAAGTAATTTTGCTTGTAACTGCAAGTCTGAGGCACAAAAGAAAGCAAAAACATTATAGAAAACTTATTTCAACTTTAAAATATCAGTCTCACTTATATGTAATTATTTGAATTAGAATGCAGGCTGTTGACAATGATTATACCAAAATGCTTCTAATACAAAACTGCTGAGGTACCAGTTAAAGGTGAGAAACATTCACACTCACTGAAGATGCAATAAAACATCAAAATAACTTTCCTTAAAAAGAAAATAAAATATATTTAACGGGATAATTTTTAAAACTATTTTTAAATTTTATAAAGGTGGAAGAAACTTTGATAAGCTTTTACTATGTTATGCTAAGGATCCTAACTTTGGTTTATGCTATGTTGGCATAAAACATTAAAAAGAAATTACCTTATACATTTTTTGATGCCCACTAACCTTGTGTTAAGGCCAGAAGGCATTTCTGCACTCTGTAGAGGGTACCACAGTTTTGCACAAGTTAAGGCACGATGCCACTCATCCATCAGCTTACAATACACCGTGCCCAGGGCAAGGCACTGCTTTCAGACTTGGTTATTACCTTATAAATCTATACTGCTCCAATTCCATCTATAATCTTCAAACATTCAAAAGATAACTATAACTACATTGTATTTGTTGCAAACGCAAGGTGAAACCATTCTCTGTTTCTATGAAGGGAAATTGTCTCAGAGTTTTAACACACATCTCACATGTTAAACTTGTAACTGTGGCTTTCAATGCACAAAAAAACCACAGGTTACAGGTGGGGAGCAGATTAGAAAACTGACTGAAGAGTCAATAAAAACTATTTTCATTTTTCTTTTTAAAGCAATTTCATTACTGGTAAAATCAGAAATAACTTATTTTAAAAGCTTATGAAGTGTGTTGGAATCATAATGTTAATGAATGTTCAATAATAGCATTGGAAGTAAAATCATATAATTATAATACAATAAAAGTATGGAGCAGCAAGAATTATGGCTACCTTCTGGATGGGTATAAATGACAGCATGGAAACCATAGAGAGAATTATTGCTGGAAAAATGTGCTATAGACTTTTTTGTTGAAATTTTTCAAAAACATTTAAAAGATTTTATTCCACCATAAAGGGAATGAAAATGTAAATTCCTTGTTACCCTTTTTTTTTTTTTTGCTAGCGTTTATATTTAAAAACATTTGTAGAAAAAATAAGAGAGGTAGTTCCCACTGTACACTAAAGGTACATTCCTGAGAAGGGAGATGGTTACCAATTTATCAAATAGAGCAATTTTTCCTCATCAGGATAAGCACTACAGCTACATGTAATAACTTACAAAACACACATCTTTAAATATACACAGGCAAAGTATGAAGGATGAAGCAAGCAGGATGGAAAGGAAGCAGAAAATGATCAGGATTCTCACTTAAGCACTACTTCTAAGTAATACCTGACAATCACCTTATTTTTACATCTTTCATTTGTCACTGATTTGATCACCTGAGGACAAATATAAAGATGGTGATAATGTAACTGCTCAGAAAACAAGGAGAAGACAACTGTCACGGGAGATATTTATCAGAGCCTCAGTTGCCTAGAAGTACAAGCTGAGATCTTTAGAAGCAGTTACCCAGCCTGAAATACCAGCATCTACTTCAGCTGATAATCCTACTCTCTGCCTTTTACTGCCTCTTATATGCACAGTATATATATTAAATATATTGTCCCTGAGTATATGAACTGTGTGCATGCATCTACCTGCTGTAGCATTAATTCTTACAGGAAAAACAGCTTTTCTGTTAAACAAGGACATTTCATTACTTACACTACTAAAGGCTAGAAAACAGAGCAATGACTGGCAAAGCAAATCTGAAACTATAAAGAAAGCAGCAACACCTATCAGAGTATTCCTTTCTGAGAAATGTACACATTAGAAAGGCTGACAAGTAAAATAAAGTTTTGAAGCAAGAATCAATTTAATACAGGGTAAAAAAATGGTAAAAGAAACCTACTTGGATGAAGTGGTTTAAAGTGCCTAGTTGAGTAAAGAAAGCTCATGGGTTTTGAGAGAAAACAGTATATATGCAGGGCAATAAGCAAGATCCAGCATAAGGAAGTGCACTTTCCTTGGTTTCTAACATGCTAAATATTTGCTGTGCACTTTGTTTAGCAGCAATGAAACACTGCACATTGCTGGGCTCCGGAATCTTCAAGAAAAGTAGCAGCAATTATACTGGTAACTCTTGGATTGGCATCATCTCTCATCCTCACCTTCCACATTTCTGATTAATTATAAGATTAACTATAAGACTAACAAATGAGAGAAAACAAAAAATTGTTATTTCACTGTCCCAGAATTTCAGCCTTTTTATTTTTTTGTTTAACCTTCCCAATGTTTTGAGACCAAAGACACAAAACTGAGGAAAAGAAAAACTGAAATTAATCAACATTTTAACTATGGTTTCTTTCAAAATGTAGGAACTGAGTTTTGGGTCACAAATACAATGGCTTCAAAATTTTTCCTCTTCTGGAGACCATTTTTCTTTCACTGCCACTCTCCCCAAAGGCTTTGAAACTACAAATACACTTCACATTAGTGTTTCTATACTATGACATACATAGGAAACTGTAGAAATCCCTTGAAGGTAAGTTTCAAGCAAAAAAAAGCTAATTTCAAAGCAATGAAATGAGTCCATAGCAGGAGAAAAAAAAAGACTTTACCCACACCTTTCCTTTTCTATTTCTCCTCGATTTTTATAAATCAATCTGCTTTAGCCTCTTCTCCACAACAAAATTAAGAATTATGCTAGTAGTGGCATGCTGGATGAAATAAAAGAGCATAATGAAATAGATAGTCTTCCTACACTCAAGTTACTAAGTTTCTCTAAGTTAAACTCTGTATATATTAACAAGTTCCCATTACAAGAGTAATAAATTTCAGCTTTGCAAACTACTGCCCATACAAATTTTTTAATGAAGCCCAAAATATTTTTTGTTTCTTTTGTTCCCTTACTTTTTTTACTGGATGTAAGCAGAATATTAATAATGAGTTGAGATTGTAGGAATTATAGTGCTAACTAGAAGAGCAAGCATAAATAGCACTTTTCCATTCTACATTCATTCTGTTCATCCAGCTTTGTCCTTACATTCAGAGCAGGCTTTCCTACTGTCAGTTTCAGTTTCAGCAGTGATTACATAGAATCTCTTTCTCTATTAAAACCATGATCTACTTGATTATGTGCCCTAGCTGAAAAGTACTGCGAAAACAGGAAGCTATTTAAAATGGTAATTTGGTGTATCTAAATAATTTCAATTACTAAAAGCTCCTGCCAAACTTTTTTTAATTTTTTAAACTCAGATTTTAGGTAGATGGTGTTGCAAAGTCATTCTGATAAAGTACCAGTGATTTTACTGTCACTCATGGATATTGGTTTGCTATTTATTGGTCACCACATGATTGTGACTGTATGTACCAATATGTCTGTACATGCATCTTCTAATTGATATTCATACCAATTCATAGTGGATAACTACTGCAGTGGTCCTCCTAATCATTAATTACATGCTGACATATATTCTTGTTATGTGAAGGGTTTTTCTCTCCACTCACCATAAAAATGTTAAATACCTCAAAGCTAAGACTGCTAAAAAATCACTCATCTGGATCAACAACTACAATATTTATAAATGTTCATATTGATAAAATAACCAGTTCTTTTTTCTGTTTCTTGGACTAGGCAGAAGGGGAAAGGATAACCACATGGAACTGTATGCAAGAACAGGTATACAAGTATCTTAAGATTTTAGGAAAATGGTATTTCACTGACACAAACAGCATTTGCCTGAAATAAATATAGTAAAAAGTATCTGCTAAAAGAATAATCTCCATTTATGCAATCCTTTTTAAGAGGCTAAACCCACAAATTTTATTCATTTCTATGACTGTTCAAATGTTTAGCCTAGTGATGTCTTATACTTTTCAAGGACAAATGAGGAATAGTAAGATTAGCCATTAACAGGAACCTACAGTTTTTGTCTATTGTTGTTTAAAGAAGGCAAGTGTTATTTTAATATATTTGCAACAATGTTTTTAGAGCATTTTGAATTTATTTGGAACTTGCCATTTGCAGACCAAACTTTAAACTTCTCAAAGATAGTTTTTATTGAAGAATTCTGAACTTATATCAGTGTACATAATCACTGTAATTACAGATGTAGTAATAATGCTTCAGTGGCTTCACCAATACTGTTATAAGGAGTTTGAAGAGCAGTGTACCTATGAAAAGGTACAAATATGCACACACAGAACAGTATTTGAAAAGATTAAGCATACCTGTGTTCTCAGAATTTCGCCTTTTGACAGTTGCATATCACCAGTCAACTCTTTCACAGTAATGCCAAGTGGCTCCAGACGCTTGCTGAAGTAATTTGTCATTTCGGCTGCCAAAGCCTTCATAGGAGCAACATACACAATCTGCACCAAAACAACACTCACTTGATAAATGAGCAAACCCCACACTGTTGTTTGTTTCATGGCAACCATTACAAATCACAATTTATTGTGAAATATGATGCCAGGCACTTACAGTGAAAAATCTTAATAGTGATATATGAAAAGTAGTTATCTTTGTTGGATAAGTGTGCAGCTGTTTAAAGGACAATGGATTTTGTTTATACAGCCTCATCGCTTTGAAAATTGGTTCTGCATGAAAGCTAAATGCATTTTCATAGCTTTTTATTCGCGTAATAAGATTTTTAGAACACAAGTAAGAATAGCTTTAATAATGAAGTAAATCAAAACTAGCCTTATCTTTAACTTGGAAAAGTCTAATATCCTTGAGAATTTCCTGATTTCATATTCCATGTATAACATATAATAGATTTTACTTTGCAAGTTAAAACGCTGTTATTTGGTTCATTAAACTCCTACCTTAAACTCATCCTTTTTGATAACACCGTGCTGGACGTGCTGGCGAATTTCATGAAGGATTGTCAGCATGGCAATGTTAGTTTTCCCAGCTCCCGTGGGGGCACAGATCAGCATGTTCTCGTTTGTGTTGTAGGCAGTCTCAAAAACTATAGACTGGATTCGGTTTAGTCTTTTCATGCCTTTAAAAGCAAGTTGTCCAATCTGTTGAAACAAACACACATATCTTAGATTTTTCATAGATGTTTGTGCACGTGTGTGTGTATCTATGCATATATTAAAAGAATACATGGAAACAAACCTTCAGATACCTGTCATAATATATTTATTATTTCAAGTTTTTTTTATTTGGAGGGTACCACTTCTGCTCAACCCTCAAATAGGGAATCAATAAAGAAAAATTATAGCACGATAACATCTGCCAAAATAAATCAAAATCTTTAGCCTTATACTATTTCACCATCTATTTTTTTTACTGAAGTGTGGGACCTAAACTAATACACAATAAAACATGGAACTATTAGCAATTAAACATCAGTAAAACAGCATTAGGAATTAAAAACCAATATACATCTCAAAATCTAAGATGAAAAACTGTGTCTACTCTTACTGGAGGATGAAGCAGCAAAACACTGGAACTCAATGATTTTGCAAACACAGACACACAAATTCAGTAAAAACTTTCTCTTGTTTCTGAGAAGATCTCTATCTTGCAATTGTTTATGTTCAGACCTTTCTCCAACAATATTCACAACAAGTTGCAGTCACCAAAAGGAACGCAAAATTTGTATGTTTAGTCCAAAACAAACTTAAGAGAATGTTTTGAAAAAATAAATTTTATAGTTGATACAGGAAATTATGCTTATTAGAATTTCACACATCTTTAAATCCTATAAAGTACAAATCATCAGTTACAGTAATACTTTGCTTCTACTGCGCTCTCTGAAAAATTATATTTTTACCAGGAAAGAACCACTGAACAGAGATAGTGGCAATTCCTGCATTTGAAGATTATAAAACTGAAGAACGGCCCTTAAAATATAAAATTAATTTTCTAATAAACTTAGTTTTTCTTAATTACTTTTCACAGATGTTTAAAACAGACTGCAGAATACCTAATTATTTTCTTTATACAGATTTAATTACTTGCATTGCTTCTACTACAAATAATGAAAGGTATCTTGCTGATATATTTGAAGATTGTAATTTTTACTTTTTTGTAGGAAACAACAAAAGTACAGTAAAGAACAAGCCTCAAAAAATCTTCTGAAGATCTTTTCCATTATTCTGGGTGCTTTAATTAATTTACAGTGGTTTTCTATGGTAAAAGCCCCTCCAATACCAAATATACTTACCGATTCATTCCAATTCTAAGCAGATTATTTAAGCAGGACTTCCCCAAGTAATGCAAGTTTAGGAATGAGGGCTTCATCAGCTATTTATATCAAATACTTCACTTCATTTTGCAACAAACAACACTAAGTCTATCATTATGCAGCAGCTTCCTTGTAGTAGCCTCATGTGAGGGGCTATGATACATATTATGAATTTAGATTAACAGACCATTTTCACAAAAAATGAAAATGCTCCACTCTTAAATCTAAAGGAATGATGTACTTAATGGCTAACTAAAGAAGGCTTTGAACATGAAAAAATGACATTCACTGATATAGAAGTAAATGAAAATGCTATGCAATCAATACACTTTCTTTTTGAAAAACATTCTTTTGAATTTAGCAGTACCGTTACCTTAGAGCTTTTGTTTAAAAACTTCCCATGCCCCACTGAAAAATAAGTACTATTCAAATCATGAAGTGCATTTGTATTTGTACGATTGACAAATCTCAAATATATCTAAACAACTATTTTAAACCATTGTCTTTGGTGAAGAAAAACAAAGAATATAATGCAACTAATTTGTGCACTTTTCATCAAGTTTCTTCATATTTTTAGTGATTGAGTTTCAGGATTACAATAATTTTCACTGTCACTGTTTTTGCACAGTTTATTCTGCTTGCAACACTACAGGGAGAAAGCTTATTTCTTTTGCATCAAGTTTTGTTCACATAATGTGTACTTTGTGTGTCATCTTCAAAATTCATTTCATCTTCATGAGGTATTGAAGGTTTTCCTGGAGACCTATTGAATATCTCAGTGCTGTCAGGGTTCAATCAGCTATTTGTATGGCCTCCTTAGTCATTTTAGGTTTCTAACTTGCTTTTACTTCATTTTGAGATTTCTTGACAGGTCTTTGTAATTGGTTGTGTTTTTCCTTTCCCCTCCCATTCCATAGAGTTGCTTTTAGAAGCTATTATAAACACTGCATAAAGTTCACATTGATGAACACCATTTAGAGTGTTTATAACAAAGGATCTACAGAGAGAAACTCACAAATACAACTGGTGATTACAGAATTGAACTAATAAAACATTACATTACACAATATTACATTATTTAAAGAAGCAGTTTTTAAACAAAAGCAGAAACATTGCTGTCTAAATGAAGTCCAGCCTAAGTATCTTCAGAAATGGATGACAGGATTTTTCACAGTCACTCAGCTGAATTTGTGTGGCTTTACACATACAGATCACCTTACAGTGGTGTGATTGTCAATATCCTTAAATATATCTTAAGTTTTCTTAAAATACTGCCTGTAAAAATATTCTGCTCCAGCCTCTCTTAAACTTTAAGTGCACAGCATAAAAGATCTTTTTCTTTCCTTTACATTTGGTAGAAATTACATATACTATAGCCCTAGGACGCGCAATTGTATGCAAAAATAAACACATATTTAGAAAAATAAAAATAACTTCCTGCCTCTTTTCCTATTGGAAAATATTAACTCCATGGATTTAGACTGACTAGGTAAGCAGCAATAAAAAACTAGATGTTCCAGAAAAAAAAAAAAAGGGAAGCTGTATAGCAAGTTAGAAAAATTAACTTCAGCTTGTTCTCTGGAAAGATGCTGAGCCTTTTACACAGGAATATTAGGAGCAGAATAAAGATTAACCCAAAACCAAAACCAAATGAAAACAAACCAAAACAAAAACAAGACACACACACACACAAAAAAAAAAAAACTCAAAAAAACCCAACAAACCAAACCAACAACCAAAAAAAAAATGCCACAAAAAAGCCAGGTTAAGAACTAGAAGTACTTTTTTTAAATAATGGTATTCTGAACCAGAACCTAGTTTTTCATTCAACACACCAATTAATTTTGAAGCCGGCACTCAGAAGTCAATATACAGCATTCAGAATCACAAAACAGTTTTACAAAGGTATTAGAATATTTATTTTTTTAAATTGTCATTTGCACATACTACATCTTTTTAAAATGGAAAACAATTTTTTCCCCTCAAGCACATAAACATCAGCCACTGCTTCTACAGATCAACTCCTTTTCAGATAAACCAGTGAAACCCCTTCTTGCTTAAAGGACTGGTAGCCACTGGATGGCAGAAAGTGATTTTTACTGAAAATGAATGAGATGCAACATTTTCAGCCTTCTACAGCTGATTTATCCCTAGAATTCAACACAAACCATAGGAAGTTTGAGTAGAATACAATCTGAATGTTACTCTCCACGAACAGGATTTCAAGCCTAAGATGATGCCATTTTTACACAAATATGAATCAACATAAAAAGCCACCGAGAAGCAACTCTCCACAAACCAGATGATACTCAAAGCAGCTGTGACGTGAATGAATAAAGCCCCCTGATTTTACTTCAGTAAGCTTTCAAATTCTTTCCCATGGAATTTATTGTTACAACTAATGCATTTATGAATAAGTGAGATTACACTTAATCAAGATATTTTAAATCAGAAATTTCATCAGAAAGATATTTGTGTGTTGGTGCTCTGACAGCAATTTAAAAATAGGACAAATTTGTTTAAGTCATTAAAGTAATATTCATGAACGAGTCCACACAACTCAGTCTGCAGGCAAGCTTCAGCTCAGAAACACAACTGCTTTAGCAACACACTAGTGGCAGCATCTGCTCTAAATAGCACAGACCATCAGCACTTAAGACAGAGTTTTCATCATGCAATTCATTACCAAGACTTTGTAGAAAAGCTCTGTAATGATGACTTCTTCTGTCATATTATAACAAAGTAATAAGATTACTACCCATTTATCTTAGAGATAATCCATTGAACACATAAGCCAAGGCTGAGCTTTCGGTATTTTTCCTACTCATTGGCTTAATTTTAATGTAGAACTATTTTATGCAAAGTACCTTATATATCTCAGGTGAAACAAATCCCATTCTGCAGTCAACTGTTCTATTATGCTTTCAGTTAAAAAGCTAATTGATCTAACTGGTAACAGTATGACTAATCCATGCTTTTTTTACATAAAAACCATGAAATTCAGGATGTGAAGCTCTGATGTTCGTTGTTCTGACATATAAATAATGTCTAGGTCATCTTACCCCTTCGCTGTCCTCTGGAATGTTGTGGATTAAAACACGTATATGCATATATACTCATATGCACACACAAACATATGTTTTTATATGTATGTATATACAAATACACATTTAATAAATACATTTCTCCTATCCCTCTGAGTTATGATTAATTAGTGGTTTCCCCCTGCTTTCTAAGTATGCATCTACACACATAAAGCACTTTTGTGCTAGTGTAAATCCTATTTTGTTACTGAAGGTACACCCAGAAATAAACATAGATGTTATATGTGGGGACTTCCACAGTTTCCCTCTCCTGATGATAGTTTTCATATTCTGCTACTTCCATGAAAAAGTGGTAGCTCATGAGATTTAGGAAGAGAAATAAATAAAAATGTAAATATATAAATAGGATAAAAGTGAAATTATTTTTATATTATCTTAGGAGAACTATTTGAGAATATAATTTCCTACCTGCCCCAAAGACTGAAATGTTGTCTTTCAGAGTGTGCATATACATTTTAAGCAAAGGCTCATAAAACGTAAAAGAAAAACTGCATGATGTTTGGATCTGCTCCATTTAGCACCAAATCATATCAGTGAGATTTCATTGGACTTAAGGGAACAATTTTTACAGGAACAAGTAGCATACACAAAGATATGAAAATTATACAAGCGTACCAAATAGAGCTTACGACTGGCTTTGGGCCATAATCAGCATTACAATTTCTTCAAGTAACTACAAATTATATCTCATCCAGAGTGTAGTACCTGAAGAGTTATGTGCTATAAAGGAAGCTTGGAGTAAAACACGTTAAGACAGACGCAAAGGGTGTCAGAGAACCAGCAGCTTATTTCAACACCATACCTGCTACACGTGACTAGCCTAGAACTGAAAGCAATTCTTGCATGGTATGGGCTATTGGGGTCACTGTTAGCAGTTACCACAGATCACAGAATTATTTAACTTAGAAATCATCCAGTTCAGCCCCTCTGCTCAAAGAAGGTTCATTTACACTTACGCAGTTACATTTCAATTATCAGCAAGGAGGGAGACTCCACAACCTTTCTCAGAGAAGTGTACCAGCATTCGACCACCTCAAAGTAAAAAATTACTCTCCTGTGCTCAGATGAAATTTCATGTGTCTTAATTTGTGCCCATTTCCTCTGGTGCACCACTGATGAGAGTCTGGCTCCCTCTTTGTTAATCATTCTCACATCAGGTATTTATATACACTTGTCAGATTCCCCCTGAGCCTCCTTTTCAACTCCCTCACACTCTCCTCACCCAAAAGATGCTCCAGTCCTGTAATAAGATTAAGAAGTCAGAAGAATTCCTAGAAATGACAAATAATGACCATAAAAGTAAAATTATACTCTGATATTTTAGGACAGAGAAGTCCATATAAGACTTCTTTAAATATGTTCTTAACTGGAATTAAACATAATTTTTTATAAAACTACAGAGTCTTTATTTTAAAATTATCACCACGTTTATTGGTTAATGCAGTATTTAAGTAGCAGCGGCCATCAGAAACCAGGGGAATTTCCATACTTTCAAACTATATTAGGATCTTTAAACTCAAAATGAACACTGCAAAATTCTCCTGGATTCTGACAGAGTTCACTAGAGTAAAAGTAAGTATCCTGAGAGGAAAAAAAAGTTATATATTCATTCTATATTAAAGGATCACCCCAGCTCAAAATCACCATAACATAAAAGCTATGAAAATTATTATGATTTTGATACTTTTGGAATGCTGCTTCTAAATTGTTATTAAACATTGCCTCTCCTGACCTTCTGTACTTCACATTTGCAAACAGTGCGAATTTTATTGAATTATTCAATTCTCAGAAATGTCAAAATTCTGGGCAGTTCATAACAGTGAGTGCTGGTCAAGAAACAAACTTTTACTAAAGAAGATCCAGACTCCATCCAGAGAAGTCCAGAACAGTTCCATTTAAAAAAAAATTGCAGCAAAATTTAGGAGCATAATATTCTCCTATCAACTACAGAAACATAGGTTCTCCTTGAAAAAAAGAGGAAGTGAAAACCAAAACAAGTCAAAGAATAAAAAGCCTCTATCTCTGGTTTTGTGTGTTGTTTTGTTTGGTTCTTTGATTTTTTTTTTGTTGTTGTTGTTGCTGTTTGTTTTGTCATCAGTCCTGCCTTCTGCACTCTAGAAGAAAGAATGATCTATTCAAAATCAAGAGGTTTTAAGTAAAATATTTACCTTCATCTATGACAGCTAAGAGTTTACATGCCTGAAGCAATTTCAACAAAAATCCTTGTAAGTCTATACTTACAGTGTCACCAACTTTATTATATATAAACTATTCTGCTGATGAACAACACTATACAAACAACTGCAGCAGTCATACCTTTTCTACAGACTTATAAAATATTCAACCACTTACTCTTGTACTAAAAAGACAACATTGAAAAATATTCTTGGGTTCAATGTATAGATTAAATCCAAAGACATCTGCATGTATATATCCCAAATCTGTTTGAAGGAAATGGCAGAACAGCACTATGGCACTATAAGGCTTTCACTGCTCTGAGTTAAAAAACTGAAACAGCTTAGGGGATCATCTCCCCTCACTGGGAGAACTGTGTTGTGTTCATCAACCTAGTTATAATATGACAGAAGATTATAGACAGAGTGATTATACCCTCTGGTGATTTGATTTGAGGAATTGGATAACAAAGTGTTTCAGAAAGATTTTTCCATAAAAGCAACTCTTTCTACAGAAAATGTGCATAAGTTTTGGCATCCAAACAGACACACAGGAGAGATTCTGATTTAAGTGACACTGCTGCAAACTCAAAAGTATCCAATGTCAAGAGAATTATTCCAAATTATAGCAATGAAATGGAAATCAGAACACAGCCTACTCTTGGAGCCTTCTGATGCCATTTGTGAATTACACACAAAAATTACCTTGAACTAATGCAGCTGAAGGAAAATTGGCAACAGTTGTGGCATTTCCTAATAACCTCAGAAGTTAAAATCTTATGAGGATAGAAGGATTTGGATTTAATTTGATCACATTTCATCCATATTAAATGCAACCAAATAAAGGTTTTCTTCCTCATAAAATAAAAAAAAAATCTTAATGCTGTGCAAAGCTAAAACTGTAGGAGAGTGAAAGAAAAATTTTTAAAAACATGTTAAATCTACATTCAAAATATATACAATTTTTAAGAGACATTTTAGATGTCCTGTCCTGCTATGTATCAAGCTGTATCTATCTCCACTATCTCCCTGATTTTTGTAGATGGAGCAACGAGAAAAGTGATGAAGTTTATATGTTACAGTCTATTCTTCAGGTTTGTTGGGGTTTTTTCCAATTCAGAGAACACTCTCATAATTTTCTTAAATACAGCTAAAAGAGACTCCTAGCTCTGTTGATGGCATATTGCTCTCATCATTTACTCCCCTGGGAAAACACAGTGCATCTCTAAGAGGAATAAACATCACTATTAGGTGCACACCGACTCAAAAGCAACTGCAATCAAAGAGTTAATATAGAAAAACCTTTCCTAGTTGTTCAAGAATATAGACACTGCAAGGCAAAGGGAGAAATGCACCAAATAATAAGGAAAGACAACAAAGGCATTGCAAAAGTAGCCACATACATGACATTGGTAAAAAAGGCTACTAACATGCAGCATAGAAACGGAAGTCCTTTCTTCTAACCAATATAAAATTATTTCAGCTAACATTTCCCAAGTAAAGAGATTATGATATGCTATGAAACTACATAAAAATTACTTTTTGGTAATTGAATTCTTCTATGAATCACCATTTATGAACTTGCTGAAAGAATTTTGTAACAACTGCATCATATCAAGAGTAATTTATCCTTTTCCTTCTTGTTGCAGTTTTGAAAGAATGTCACTACTAACATATGAATTGCCCATCAGTTATAAAGCCAATCTTCTAATCATATAGCTCCTCTACCCCAAAATCTTTTAAAAACATTTAAAATTATTTGGTGATTTCTAAGTAAATTCCTTGATGAACCATCTCAGTCCCATTTCTATCACTGAAAGACACAGCTCATCCTTATCTAAGATAGAAGATTCATTTCTTAAGGAGCACACAGAAGTTTGTGCTAATTAAAGTCAACATTAAAATCAGACATCCTATAACTTGTCTAAAATAATTTGAGAGTTAATCTTTTAAACATTGCAGCATTTCAGAACTAGCATATACCTCCCTCAACTTTCAAAATTCTCCCTTTGAGATTACATTTCTTAAAAATTAAAACCAATTTTGGTCTTTGGTATAATTTGAATTAGACTTTAAGATACTATCCTGTACTTCACCTTAAATGAAGACTGAATACTCTTAAGAATGAAAGTCTGCCTTTGGGGATTCTATCAAAGTAAAGCAGACTACTGCATTCTTCCACACTCGTGCTGTGAAATTCCACTGAGAAGTGGCTATTCCCCAAACAGGATGCAGCAGAAGCACGTTATTCATTCTCCAGTCTTAATTACCAAAATCACTAAAACTACTTCGAGTTCTTTTAATGAAAAACTTTACAGATTTCTGCATGTGCTTTATACTAAAGTCCATATTCGTGTCAATGACTAAAGAATGAAAAATTAACACTTAAAAAGTTGCTTTCTCAATTTAAATTTTTCACTTGTTATGATCATTTAATGCGGCCAAAAAAAAACCATAACAGCTGCAAAGTTACCAGGTAGACATAATTGGATTCAAATATTACAGTGATTAAGTACAAGGGGAAAAGAATGCTGTGAACCAGAAAGCTGCATTTCTTTTGAGCTACATGCAGCTGCACTGTGTAAGAACATGTCTACCTGAAATGCTTCTTGGATTTTTACTGGTCATTGGGTTTACTCTACAAAATTCAATACACAAAAACCACCCAAATTCCAGTCAGTTGAACATAACAAACTGGAGCCTAAATATTATCTTCCTTGAAAGCAAGGAACATTGTTTTAAAGAGCAGGGTAAGAACATTTCATATTACTGCATAGTTTTGGAGCACAGATCTCTTTTAGTATTTTGTTTTTAAATGGCCATTAATTCAATACAATTTTATGCATGCAAAGGCATTACTTTTAATTGTTTGTGTGGAAGTGAATATTTAATCTGTTAATGTAGAAGACAGTTTTCAAACTATTTACTTTAGCTTATGTTAACACAACAAACTATTTCTTCCTACAAAACCTAACAAAACCCAGAAAAACTATCAGAATGCTTAGGAAGGCAATTATAGCTGAAATTAGTAATAATTTTAACACGTCAAGTAAAAATGAAAGAATGGCAAACAGAAGAATATTCCCAGAGGATTAACTATTGCTGTCACAATCTTTCTACAGCTAAATTTTCTTCTCCATGTCACTTCAATTCACACTTTTGCTATGCAAGATGGCAGCCCTGTTTTACAGTATATATATTAGAAGACTTTTTCATAATTTTGTAAGAAAAGAGTACAAGCATAGTCACTATTCTACAAGAATGCAGCTATTTTGTTTTCATGAATTGCAGCTAAACTAGCAGCGTTCAAAGAAGTTTTCCTACCACTGGAAAATAAAAGGTAAATCAGGGATGATGACCTTGTGTGATAGGGTCACCAACATGTGGGAATAATAAAAGTTTAAGTACCAAAAGACAAAAAGTACAACAGTTTTAAAAGCTATTTGGAAACTTTGTCTAATTAGTTCTGATTGTAAAATTTATTTTTATTTGTGCATTACCATCAACAGTGAATGAAATATGTTACAATAAAATGAGAACATATACTCTCACAAATCCCCCTGAGATACATCTCTCAAACTAAGCCAAACAAAAACTGAAAACCTCCTCTTTGGTAGCATAATCTCCTCTAGACTGGCTGTATCCTGTAACAGCACACTACACACAGTGTAAATGAGACTTCTGGCTGCCAAATCTGGGTTTGTATTTTATTAACAGAAGAACTTAAACTTTTTAAGAATGAGAAAATTGCTCAGAAGTGGTGCTCTTCTGCACAAAACAAACAAAATCAAAACAAAACCAGCAGCCTTATTTTTTTCTGTATTTAAGTATTTAGAACCAGTTTTACTGGATGAATCTTTACACAAATTAAAATCCTGACAGGTAAAAGCAGATTACTTGTTAGATTACTTCTAGGTACAGGCAGATGCATCTACTCCCACAGTGGCTCAGCAGGTGTTTTTCAGCAGCTGGTGCCCTTTACTGGTTTGCCTTTGTAAGTGTTCCCATCAGATTTTCAACTATTTCAGAGGCACCACTACACAATATACATACACTTGGCAGCTGTGTAGAAAATGAAACAGGCTTAACATTTTATTCAAATCAGATGCAGTCAATTTTATCTCATGTTAATATTAAAAAGTCAATTTCCCTATCCATATTTACTACTTGCATGAAAAGGAGAAACCTAAACAACTATAAGAATATATAAAACTCTTACAAGACAGTATCTAATAAATATTTTAAAGCAATTTTTGCTTTGTGTATTATACACAGCCATGCTAGTTTAAAGAACAGACTAAAAGAAATTAAGTTCTCTATATTCACCAGTACAGATGTCCCCATTAGACTTTGACCCATATTACCAGTTTACTGCTCTTCTCTTAGAACTTCTCTGCCCAAGAAGAGATAAGTCCAGATTTTACAGAGCTCTTCTCAAAAAAAAAAAAGGTTGTACATAGAATAAACAAAGTCTCTCTCAATGAGAACATCTGTTAAAGTTTCAATTACAACCTCACTAATGAAAGGACACTTGAAAACATTATTTTTTATTCACAAGGATTTTTTCTTGCTTTATCTACACTTACTAGTGGGTTTTGCCTGTTGTCATTAGTATCCAGCCCTTAAAAATAAAAATGTATGTAAAAGCACAGCCCAGACTGATACAACAAAGCATATTTACCCAATTTTCAATAGCATCCTTGCCCCTCTCAAAATCTCCAGTGTCTTAAATGTGGTTTGATCATGTAACACCACCAAACTTACAAGATGTTAAAAGGGTGTTATTATGAGTATGTAAATAAATAAGCTAGCACAAAAAAAAAAAAAATCTACAATCTATTTCCTGGGACAAAAGGGTTCAAACTGGAAGATTTGACAAGGATGTAACAGTTTTGCTCAGTGACCTTGTGGCTAGGACTGCTAAGAATGTTGGTGCAGGAAAACTCCATTTATTATGCCTAGTGTTGTTCATCCTCTGCCTGTTTTGAAAAGTATTCTGAGAAGATTCCTGTGTTGAGATAACACACTCACAGACGTGCTTGAGCCTCCTGCTGCGAGAGAGATCATAAAGGCACAGCTTTGTGATAAACGCAAATGTGTGAAGCCCTGTGATATATTGGGTTTGGTAGTGGGGCTGCTACCTCCCCCTTCCCCCTCTGTCCACTAGGATGAGCTAAGCCAAAGGGAGCTTGTGTCTCTGTGTGTCTCTGCCACCCAGCCTTGCTGGCAAGGTAATGAAATAAATTTACCCTTTGCATGGCACCTGTGATTTGGTGGTCACCTGTATGTGTCAATTCACTCAGTATTATACAATCTACTATATCTTAACAGCACTTGGAAACTGATTTCTAAAGAAAAAAAGATAAATGCCTTGGTAGTCTTAAAAGGATTAAAAGCACAAGACTATAAGAGGTCTTGAACTGAACTGCACACAAGACTAGGTCAAATGCAACTGAAAGAACAAACGATCAGATCATATTTTAAGGACTCCATTTTAGGACACTACAAGGTAGGTAAGGGCATTATTACGGCTGAAAAGCAAGGAGAAGCCTATTGGCAAAAAAAAAAAAAAGGTAGTCTTTCACTTAAAAGTCATCTGAAAAATTTGTGTAGATGAGCTACAACAGCACATGCTGCAAAGAAAACATTCATTCAGTCTGATTCTAAAAGGATCCAACTTGCCCACTGTCAAACCAAAGCAAATAAATCTGCTGTCAGTCTACCAAAAGACCAGTTTATGGCAGAAGTAGAAAGAGAACACTATTTTGGAATAAGAAAAGAGTTACATTGCTAACTGCTATGCTGGCTGCTTCTTTAAATTAGAGACATATTTTACAATCTGGAAAGACTTGTGGGTGCAAGTGGTTATCTATCAATTTCTCCAGTAATCCTGATAAACAGAAACAATAAGAAAGTATCTATAATACTTCCCCATTCTTATGGGACAATAGTAAAAGCTTGCTTTTGTTATATTTTTCTCATGAAAACCCTTCCAGTTTGTATAAATATAGTCTGTTTTAAAATGGCCACATTACAGTGATTTGATCCACATCATCATTCCAAAAATAAAAGCCACACCATATAAATAGGCCAAGGAGGATGTAGCTTGAGCAAATACAGGCATACATCTGATCAATTATATAATGTCTGCCTCCAAAACTTATGTGAGATGTGACATATTTGCTTCCTTTACCTTCATTCCTCCCTATCCCAAAAGAGGTGAACTGTTTATTGCTTCCACAGTGCTGGATAGACACATATTGTTCCAGCAAGTGCAGGCTGCTGCTCAGTGAAAGCCGTCTTTTGCTTTTCATAGAATCTGACATAAGATCATGCTTCAGTTCTCATCTACCTCCAATTATTCATCATTCCCTATTTTTTTGCATCCTACATACATCTCTTATAAAGACAGAGATTGGCTTGACTATCTCCTTTGCATACAGATCTTTCTTAAAAATAAAACAGTAGAAATCTGAGCTGAGGGAGGCAAAGAGAAAGATATATAAATCAGTGGTCTATTTAAAAGCCTCTGTTACTGTAATAATCAACTCTTAATGGGAAATATATAAATACACACATACCCCATATACATGTTTTACATATATAGAGGTAGTTTAAAAAGATATTTTTAACTTTCAAAATGTATATATTACTGTCTTTTTTAAAGTCTGTGATAATGTTGGACTAAGAATGAATGACAGACTCCAGAGAAGTCACACCTACCAAACATGGAGATGCTTCAGAGAAAATAGTTTAAATTTCTTATCCCGCATTAAGAGATAGGTCCTCTCAAAGACTGTAATAGTGTCAAAAACCTTTTTGGTGAGATGAAAATCACAGTTTTCAAATTCTAAAGGCCAACTAAAATCCTTACCAACAAGCATATAAAAATATTATTTTAAAACAATAATTATGAAAAATATAAGCCTATTCCATTTTTTTGGCCTTTTACTATCATACTTTAAAAAAGAAAATCTTTATGTTCAGCACAGCTCTTTTGAGACAATCCATTCTCTTCTCTTTTGTTTCAGCAATAGCTCAAGCTCTTATTCTGATATTCTAGGAAACCTGCTTTATATATTTTGATACAGACTCCAGATATGAAAAAATACTCTCCTATTAGGAGAAAGTAGATATAGGTGGAACTATATTTGGAACAATAATCTCAGATTATTGGACAAAATTATCCATCTGCAAAATATTTCTTAATCAGATATTTATTCCTTTATATCTACCTACTTCATTACTAATCTTCTCCATTGGTGTTTTCAACTTGTCAAATTCCTGGTTATTGGAGAGTGGTCATAACTGCTTATCCTCCCAAGCTGTGCTCCTAAGAACTCTGTGTCACTGAAGCTGAGACATCTACTTGTCATGTTAAATGAAGGAGACCAGACATTTCATTATGCAATTAATTCAAAGTTGTACTATAACATTCATAAAGCCCTGCTATCCCTGCAATGTACCTGTATTTCGAGTACCGTATCAAATCTATTTGATATGACCATATCAGGTTTCTTTTTCTCTAAACTATTTTTTAAGGTGTTACATAAAATAAAGGTTACTAATCTGGCACTCGTTAAAATCAGTATTCCTATTGAACAAAAAACCTCATCTTACTGGCAAAGGCATATTAGAATAGCAGAAAAGTTTTATGAATCCAGAAAAATGTTATAGTACCACTTCTAGTATTAAAAGCTATATAATTAAATTTTTTTTCAAACTACTTTTTGATTTATCATTATGGGAAGATGTTCTCCATTGCTGAAAGAAAAAAGAGCTTCTTAGCATTCAGGAAATCATATAGTCGCATCTATCTGCAGTGAAAGCTGCAGTCAAGTAAGGAACATCTTTAAAAATATTACATTCAATGAATTATATTCAAGCACAGCAAGTGTCTTTCAAAGGTGAATTAGTAGCATGTCACAGAGTGTGTTTGCATTTCTACAACGTGAGATTACAAGTAAATTTTAAAATCAGAATACCACTTTACATCTTGCACATCATAGCAACAGACATTTTGATGAAGAGTTAATAAACTGTTTCTACTAACAAACAGAATTTTCTTAATGGAAAATATGATAATTTTATACAAGATGGACAATAAACTGCTGGTTCAGCATGAAGCACGCATTTTTGCTTGCTTTTAGCCAAAGCAATAATATTTATTCCTAGAATTTTAATGAAACAATGCCTAAAAGCTTCATTTAAGGGTAAGTGAAATGATCAAACAATTTGATACACATTTTACATATAGTATCTGGAATTCTAAACATTATAAAATACCATTAACTCACATATTGAAGAAAATTAAGCCAGAACTTGTAAGCTTTAAGATCATCATCAGTGTTGAATCTTTACTCAAATATTTTTGTTTTCCTGGTATTACACATAGTCAGCCTTCTTTGGACCTCCCTCACTGAAATATGAAGACCGAGTGCAATTCCTAATATACACTACCAGCCATTAAAGCAATTGTACCATGACATACATGGTTTTCCTTGTCTTACGTTGTGGCTAATGATTACAGAACTTGCAAACTCTCCTCAGAGCAATTTCTGAGTATAATTCATTGGATAAATGACAAGATTTCAATAAATGCAAAATATTTTTAAAAATATTTCCATATGGTTCAACCATCAATTGCTGTTTGGAAAATAAGCAACTGAAATATGCACTGAGATCAGCTTTGGAATTAATGATCCAATATTCTGGATGTGAAAAATGTAATCTATCCAAAAACACGCATACTTTAATTCAGTAGACTTACCTTGTACAATTCTAAAAACAAGAAAACATTACAGGAAAAAAGAGCATATTGATTTTGTAATAATTCCTTCACATAATGCAGAGAGAAAAAAAATACCTTTCTTATTTACATCATTAAGCAGTGCTAGTAAAAGGAAATAAAAGTAGCATGAAAAAAAGAAATAAATCCTACCTGAACACCCATTTAGGTAAAAAACTGAAGTAATTTTTCACCACCAGCAATTTTTTAGATAAAATCTGTTTTCACAGTCTTGAAGAGTAACTTTCCCTGGCCTGAGTTTATGATTGTAAAGGTACATTTATTTGGCAAAAAGCCTGGCACAAAACCACCTTTATAATAAATACAAAAGATATATTTTTACTAATGGTCAAGCTGCATGTCAACTGAGCAAAGATAATATAGCTAAGCTTGTGCTTTCCCAATTTTTTAAATTCTCATTACTGAAACAACATAGCTGGCACATCACTTGTACAAACAGTAGAACCATAATACTTCAGATTAAACTGCTGTGACCAATCAGCTACTTAATGAACCACCTGTGCTTGAACTCTGGTAAAACCACAGTGCTCTGAGAAATAATAAATGTCGAGAAAAACAGGTATCTACAAAGGGGGCTGGGGGTGGGATTTGTTGCCTTTCTGTAAGAGCCCTTTGCAGCTCCTTCCACGGGACACAGTGACCCCTTCCACCTCCGAACAGCAGCGACACTCCCGAGCAGCAGCACAGCTCCCTCCCTGCCACCAGCTCCTGCTCCCAGCTCAACACAGGTAGGAAATAAACAATATGTGATGACACAGGTGGAGTGAGATTGTTGGAGGAGATGGCCCAGCAGTTCAGATCATGATGGAGAAAGGTAGGAGGCAAAGCTGAAAAGGGAGCACCACAGAAAGCAGGACAGAGTGTTGAAGCCAGCTGTTTGAGGTGGAACGTTTTTATGGCTGCCAAATTCTGCAGGGTTGGTCACTCCTGGTCTCATATTTGCAGTGCATAATGGGATTAGGTAGGAAGGGTAGCTGTAAAGATTTGGACCTTTGTCAGTTCATATGAGTTTCATCTTAGCACCTGTGTTCTTTCAGGCAGTGATTTCACTAATCATAAAATCATAAACCTTTTAGCAAAGCTCTGACCCTTTGCAAGGAGGCCCTAAATAAACTAAATACTTACTTTGAAAATGCCAGCCATAAGATTTTGGATAATATAGTACTAAAACTAGTTTAAGCATGCTATTTCTTCACTGCCAATCCTATAGAAAAGAAACCTGTATTAATATCTGTCTTGGTTCAAGGCATTGCTTCTGCCTTTGGTGTTGGTTCATAGAGGTTTTGCCATTTTGTCTTATATTTCTACATAAGAAACTATCAAAAAAGAATGCATACACATGTTTAAAATGTGGCTAATATGTGGTTTCTTAGAATTACTGTCTAGAGGAATAGATTTCTCTCATCTCTTCTCAACCTGTGTTTACTGGAAATAAGAAAATCTAAATTTTCACTAATACGTAAAAATAATTTAAAATGCAAGATTACTTCCAACTTAGATGATACATAACTTTAACTTCTGATCAACAGTTCAAAGTATAAATGAAGTCCTTATGAACTCAGTTCTGACCTTAGGAGTTTCAAAGCTGAAATGCAATGGTGTATTCTGCAACAAATGTTACACAGTCAAATACTCTACTGCTGACAATGTGATCAAAATCACATAGCTCATGAGAAACAGAGAGTTCTTACAATTATTTTTGTGCAAACGAAAACATACAGACTAAAAATAAAAGGAAGAAGAATATTTATAATTTTTAATACTGTCAGGATTTCCCCAGAGAATAACAAGTGCTTATAAAGCTCAACATATAATACTCAAAACCCCAGCAACAATAAATGGCTTGGTTGTTCTGTGTCTTTTTCCCTCTGTAAATTATATATTGACTTGTTAAACAGGCTGAGTTCCTTTATGTCTAGACTGTCTTCCATCAAAACCCTACCACTAATGGCACCTCATAGTCGTCAATAGCAGCAGAACTGTCAACTTCCTCATGATGCCTTTACAAGTTCCCAGTCATGAAATATCTAGTTATGTTTACTGTCATCTAGACTCCTTGACCACCTACTCAAATTTTAAATAATCTTGTAAACATATCCATACAGATACAACTGAGCTATTTTATGAGCACCTATACTTGCTTGGGAAACACCTGAAAATCATTATTTTTCTGCTTTTCCTTACACTAGTTAATCCAAAATAAAACATATTGACAGCAAATCTTCATGTTGTCTAAACTGACTCCAGTTAATTGGCAAAAATTTGAAACACCAACCAAAGTGTTTCTGAGCTTAGAGATTTAAAGCAGCCATGCAGAGAAAACAAAAAAAAAAAAGAATTTTGTCCTAAAAAAGATACATCATGACAAAGTATCTAACTTACACATTGGCAAGTCCAGCCTCTTTTAGTTCCTTGATAAAAAATTTCTCTTTAACAAATTTCAAATCTATGAGTCTCATTAGTGAAATCAAGAAGCTGAGAAATCCCATAGCTGGACAAACTTCATAAAATTGGCACCTGTTGTCACAAATCGATACTAAACTTGGGGGCAGGAATTACATACATGTCTGTTCAAACAATCAGAATTGGTTTATTTTGTTGACACTTGTATTTGATCTCATGTAATAAGAATCATACCAAAAAGTTCTGAAGAAGATTGTTTCTATTTCAAAATTTCACTGTAAAACTGAAAAGCAGATCTCTTGATGATGCACAATCTACAAAAGAGAATTACTTATTGAATTTGTGTAACTGATGTATTTTTTAACATTTCTTTTAAATATTATATGTGTAAAAATCTGCAAACTATTAATTTTAGATAGGTATTTTTCTGTCTGGACCATATTTTTTATGAGACCACTTACTGCCTTTTGAAATACTGGTACTTCTTGCAAAAGGTTTACAGATTAGTATTTAGTATTTAGCTTAGGAAAAGACATTTTATTGCAAAAAGCTGTCATGCTGAATATTGTCATATAAAATGACAATAGGTGCAGTGGCTGTATTTTTCAATCTGGTTAAGGGCTGTCAGTCAATTCATAAACACAACATTAGGTATTGTCACCTAAGCAGAAAAGAATAGATTCAGATTCTAAAACTATCTATCTATCTTCTGTTTTAAAAGAGTTAAATCTTTAGCTAAGACAATCTTTACTCAGAATCCAAATAAAGTGTCCTGCATATATTCTCATTTCCTGCTTTCTCAGAGAGAAAAAGACAGAAAAAATGTATCCATCTTATATGCTGCAGAACTAAGAGATATAAAACCTTATCTCTATATAGAGCTTGCTTTTTATGTCTCTGTTCAAATCAATACCAAATCTTCCACTTTTCAATAGATTTGACATATACAACAAGGAGTAAAAAGGTACCTGTGATGGAGTACTGCAAGTTCTAGATTTGCAGTAGTTGCAAGTTCTTGTTAGTAAATAACTAACAAGAAATGAATCACTGAAATGAAAGTATTCCAAATACTAGTTAGTAAATAACTAACAAGAAGTTTCATTCCCTTACCTCAGCTTTTTCACCATTTTAAATCAGTAAAAGTTGAAATGTTAACATTTGTTTTACCCGCCTTTTTTCTCTCTGTTCTTTACTTTCTATCATCAAGCACACTTTGAGATGGTTTCGCACCCCACACAGCCTCTAACACCATATTCAACACCCCCGAACTGTATCAGACAGTAAGACTGGTGCAGAATACTGTTGTGCAATACAATACAGTTGCACCAACCTGTACAGGTCAAGGTACAGAAGCTCAGGCTCACTTTCTCCTGTGATCTTCAGAAGAGAACAGAATCACTGTAATACTTTCATTTCATAGATTCAGATCACAGCTCAGAACCATAAATAACTTAAATGCAATGCCAAAAGAATTGAGAACTGCAACTCATGAACAAGTAGTTCAGATCAGAAATTCCTTGAATCTGTGTCAACATGAAAGGGATTATATCACTGAACTATGTTGCCCAATAAATATTCTTCAAATTAGTAGTGAAGAAATTGACTGTCTGTATTTACCTATCACATATCACTGAAAAACCTGGCAATATTTCCAGTTAAATTTTGGTAATACAAAGTAAAATCTAATTTAATATCTTTGAAATTGTATACTCACCTCGTCTAAGTCTTTAATATAAACAATTTTCTCTTCAATACCAATAGGCATTGGTTCACTGTGGGGGATCTTCACTTCTTCATACATTTTATTATTTTCACGCTGAACTGACTCTGGTAAGAACACCTAAAAATTTATTAACACAGGAAAATTTATTAAAAGTATGAAAACAGAAAGTGTCATTATGTACAACTCACTTTGAACAATGCTTTATCACTTTCCTCCAAAAAATGAATCCAAACCAAAAGGAAATCTCACTCATCTTTTTTATAGATAGAACTGAACCCCCTAAATCGAAAATAATCAGTTTTACTACTTAGAAAGTAGACCCAAATCCCCAAAAAAGATAACTGCTTTATTAAATTTCAGAATCCATTAGGTCTAGAATTTCATAAAGCATTTATTTTGTTAAAGTCAATTCAAAGGTATCAAAAAGAAAGAAAAATAGTATATTAAGAATTTAAATGACCCTGGAAATAAAAGCAAATATATCAGTTGAAAATTATATTATTTATTCCAGAGCCAAAATAAAAACAGAATATATCAAAGCATTTAAAACCCTCTGCAAAGAAGCACTGCTTCATACACTGGATTCCAAGAAGGAGGGGACTTGGGAAACAAAGGGAACCTTGCTGCACGTTACTCATGGGGAAAGAGGCACTGTTCAAGAAGGGTCATGCACTAACGTACCTTTGCACCACCAATGAATGCTGATGTTTTCATAGCTTCAGCTCGGGAATCATAGACATGTGGATAATGAATTTTTTCGATGCTCATCTCTCTCTGTCTACCTAGGACTGGCACACTTCGAGCATTCAGAAGCGCTAGTTCTCTGTGAGCAGAAAAATACCTGCAGTAATTCTGCCCATTTCAGGCTGCCATCACAAAAACTGAGCATGGTATATTAAAGTCAGAGCAAGATTTGAGGAAATGAAAGAAAAAAATTTTACAGTGTTATTTTCTGGCACTAGTTAGACCAAAACCTTAAAACACAAGGTTTAGATAAAATTCCGAAGCACAATCCGACAAGTGCAAGGTTTTCCTAAAAGCAGTTTTGACTCTTTTTAAGCAACACGGCAACATGATTTCAAAGTTAGATACCAGTCTCACTATATTTTTCTCAATACAAAATAAAACAGCTTATTTGCTCCTTATTCTCTCCCTCCTCTACTCCTCCCACTACCTTCTAGCTGTCAGCTTGGAAAATAGTACCCATTAATCTTGAGAGAGAAAAAGAAACATAGTTCTGATAGGTTTAGTACAGACTTCATAAATCCTAAGCAAGTAGTGTGCATACAGGAACTAAGAAAGATAGCATACCCCACTAATCTGCAATTCCAGCCCACAGAGATGAGATCAAGAAGATTCTCATTAAGCAAATCACTGCTTTCTTTCCTGAAAATTAGGTTTTCATATTAAAAAAAATTCTATGCTTGTAATAAAACGTGACTTGAAGTCAGAATCACCTAATCACCAAAGCAAACTAAAAGAATATAAACTGTTATGATATGTTGAAGTAGCAATTACAACAGAAGCATTTCTCTACTTTTGGGATTTATTACCTTTGCATCCTCAGCTCTTTGGGATCAAAGCACATTTGTCCTTCTGCAGAACCTTCTCCATCTTCCACAGCTTGTTTTTCTTTTCTGGCATTTCGTTTTTCTTCCCGACGATATTGCTTCATTAACAATTTTTCTTGTTCAGACTGAATTGTGACTTGACAACCATAATTTGGTTTAGCATTTTCTCCTATAAACTTCTTGCACTGTTCTGCAATATGATAATAAGCATGCATCTCCATAAGTACTGGATTCCATCTTTTTTCCCCAGTTTCATTCTAAAGGTTTAGGGTTTTTATGTTTGGTTTCATGCTTGTTTTGGGGGGTTTTTGTCTCTGTGCATGCTTAAAAATAATTGCGGTTTATGTAGACTGTGCAGCAGCTGGCTTCAACACATCCAAAAGTACCACTAGCTCATGTCCCAGAGGCAGGACATTTAAAATACACTTAATCCCAAAGCAAGGGAATGGACTAGCAGCAAAACAAAGGACATTTTTTGTTTTCTGTATTTATAACAACTTCATCTACAGTGGAAATGCCACTTTGCCTCTTATCACTGCTCTTACATACATGCACTGATAAGCAGGATGGTGTGACAACAGATTAAACAGGGTCATTTTTTTTAAACAGCCTCTTCACATAACAATTAGTGTATATATACTAGACAACATGATTGTATTGAAAGCATACTCACAATGCAATTTCCCTGAACAAGTGAGAAATCTATCCTACTCTATACAATCACAAGGACTCCCTTTTACGTCGATAAGTAGCAGGATTATCAAGAAGAATCAAAACCACAGAACAATTATAGCAAACAATAAATCCAAGGGAGCAAGGAACCCAAAAAAACTCAGTTACATTCACCTTCCTGAGATCAGTACTGGCTAAAACCAAAGACACAACCAAGTCCTTTATATATAACAGGTTGGGAGAGATTTATTTTGTTTTCATTTTAACAATATTGGTGGTTTTAAATGTCATTTTTCAATATTCTGTGAACAGATTATTAGTTTATATAGGTTTGACTGAATATTAAATACTTAGCTCAGTTATGTTTCATATGTACTTCTGCAGCCAAACTCTGAAGTGAAAAACTTGAAAACCTTTTTTCATCAAATAAACCCACTTGACTGACATTTTGAACAATTTGTGCTGCTTAGTTTTCACCTACAGCAACAGTGAAACTCCTACACTTCACAGCATGCATACTGGATAAGGCAACAATAACTTGTTGAAGAGCATTGAAAAAATTCTAATAAACTGTCAGAATGTCCACATTAATGGACATTATGTCTGCAGCTTTAACTCTCTCTCTCTTGTATTAAAAGGGGACAATAACGACTGCAATTTCCTGGCCAAATTTAATTCAGACTGAACACACCAGGGCAAAGACATGTTACTTGATTTGTCTGATAAACACAACAATCACCTTTACTGTCACGGAAGGAAATTACATAAGAAATAGTCAAATAACACAGCATGTACAGTACAAATAAGCATTACATGTACAGTTTCTTGACTTGTGCTAATTTTTTAAAGGCACAAATTACTCAAAATTGACTAAATTTCCAATAGAAATCAGTCCCTTCCCCAAGTGAAATTTTGGAAAAGTAAGATTTCCCCATTAGAAATACCATTTTGATAAACTTAAAAAGAATAAAACCTAATTAAAATACTGAACTCAGGGCCAAAAGCATCTTCAATCTCAGAGAAAATACCCTGCCTTTTTTACCACAGTTTTCTCTCCTCAGTGAAAAAAAGCATTAAATCAGTTAATGCTTTTCTATTGTCTGAAAAACATAACTTTGAAAATATTCTTCCTCCACATTCTAGCAGAAATGACTGTGATAGATTTTACTGATGGCATAATGAAGAGTAATTTCATAAAAGCTTCCCAAATACTAATTCTGCTAAGTGAGAAGAAAATACTCCTGTAACTAAACTCTGTACATAGGAGAAAAATGTATTAATTCAATTTCTAGTGAATGTATTTTAATTTTTTATTTGATGACCTAAGAAGGGAAAGCTAACAGGACAGAAAGCCTTGCCCTATAGCAAGCCATTAATATTTGAAATCATGAACAGGTAAAACTAACAGTTGTTCTGATGAGTTTAGACTAACCATTAGCACAACAATAGATGAACTTCTAAACACTTGCTTATGTAACATTTCATTGAAGACAAACATTAAAAAGGGGTCACTTGCATTTTAAAATTATTGTGGAGATAAATAAGTCCACCATTACTGGCTCTATTCACATTTTTTTAACTCCATATGCAGTGAACAAGGAAAGGTCTGCATGGTGCTATGTCCATGTAAGATTTATCCCAAGTCACAACCCATATGCTATCAGATTTATTATTATTAGAGAAGAAAGTAGTAAGACTTGTTTTAAAACAACAATGTGTAAAACTTATTTTAAAATAATTACTTGGGGCAGACATATGAACTTATAAAAGCAAAAATGACTGTACAAAACCTGAATTCCTTTTTTCCTCCCCTCTCACTTATTCATGCTCAAGCTTGACTTTATTATGTTCAGAAGTGGTTGTGACTGTGCTTTTCTTCCTCAAGGTCTACATTAGATGCTAGTACAAAGTAGAGAGGAAGCAGGAAAGCAAATGAGGAATAATAGAAGATCAGATTATTTCCAGAGTAATCCATTAAAACAGGAAAAGTACAACTGTTAATACATGCAAAATTTGCACATGTCCACAGGCAGTTGAAAACGAAATAAATATATGCAATTTAAATTTGTTTCTTCTGTATCAGACTTTCCTTGTTTAAGTCCAGAAATACATTCCTCCATTTTCTTCTGTGATTTTTTTGCTTGTTTTTTAATTACAGATGGACAGTACTATTGTTGGAAATAGAACAGTTAGAAACCTACTTTTTATCTGATTTGGAGCAAAAATTTTGTAGTCACTTACCTTGGAGAGCCTGGAACCGGTTATCATTTGGACAAGTCAAAGATCTTTCCAGAATCAGAGCTCTGTTCTGTAGGAGTTTCTCTATGAGTTCAAAACCTTCAGGGCCTAGCAGTTCAAATAACTACAAAGAAAATAAAGTCATAAGTCGTATCCAAATGTACAAAAAATTTTAAATAGGACTGCAATATTTCTGTCCTTGGCAACATCATATATATTGACAATACCTAACAAACGAATGAATTTTGCCTCCCAGTAATTCAACCCAAATGGTATAATTTCTAATACCAGGCTCTCTATTACAAAAAAAGGAGAAATACAGAAAGTTTTCAGCTGGAAATATTTAAAAATCTGTGAATTTAGTCTATTAAGTAAAGCTCACTTTCTCTTCAGGATTCTTCTTCTCAACACTAAACTTTACATGTCTTTATGGTTATTTACATATACTGTAAATTTACTTCTCCATAATCTATGCAGATGAATCAAGAAAACCAATGCTTTCTCATGAAAGTCAGGTATGTAGGAAGTTATTCCCTCTATAGTCAACAGGAGGTGTAGCCTACTGCATTTTCACAGGCTCATCCTATTAAAAAAAATATCACAGATGGGAGTACAGCAGGAATATGAAGAAACATTTAAGATGACACTACTACTGACTTCAGTACCCATACATATAATCCTGTGTGTAATTCAAACATATAATGTAAGTGATGTACACCAGAAGAGAATTCTGTACCCGTAAGGGATATTTTGGCCCAATGATATTCTTATTCAAATTATTCTCTTGTAGCAGGTTAGACAAACACAGTTGCCTATTTAAAGTTCCATTTTCCACATAATGCTGTGTTTTAATGGAAAAAAACAAAAAAATCAACCCAAAACATTACAAGTACTTTCATCTATATCTTATCTATAATTATTTTGTCAAAAATCAAAGCATTACAGTAAGCACTAAGTTACTCAAAACAAATTTTTGATTTTTAATACTGTTCAAAACAATTTTTTCTTTATTTTTTTCTATCTCCAAAAACGAAAACAGGGCAGCTTCTCCTTAGTGTTTTTTGAATTTGCTGCTAATATTATCCATATAACTTCAGGAATTTGGTAAGAATAAAATGTATAATGTACTTTGATGTGATGTTCTATGAAAGAGTAAGACTTTGGCACTGTAGGATTCAAGCAGTTCTGTTCTAACTATAAAAGGAAAGAGAGGTCTCTTACTGTCCTGTATTTAATTTGCCAACTCCTTAACAAAGAATTTTTCTGTGGCTCTCTATGACTACTGTCCTTGGGGAACACCTTGAAATAACTTTATGTTTCCTCTTCACATATTTGCAAAATTCTGAACAGTGCCAGTGATATCAAATCAATGATCCCTTTTTTTTTCCAGGCCAATCTGTACTTCATAATACAAGCTGTCATTTAAAAATAAGGGAGGGGAAAATCAGGGAAAAGTGTTACTCCAGGCCCTCAGGGGTTTCTAGGAAAATATAAGGTTTGTGCAAATTAATACAGTGATGGTGCAGTTTGCAGAGACCATGAATTAACGGCTGAAAGGTATAAAGTCTTGTATTTATTTCATTAGAGTAAACAGTGATAGCAAGCTGGAAAAGCAGTCTCCAGAAAAAGTAAAATAAGAGAATTCAATAAATGTGGATAAATAAAATATTTTCAAAATTAACAAACTACAAAAATATAGAACAGGGAACTGCTGGTTAGACATCAATTCTGCTGTTAGGGATCTCAAGCTATGATGGATTTCCCTTTATCCAGCCTTCACTAGCACTGATCACTAATTCTTCTATTTTGCATAGCTATTTACTGTCACTTTACAGACACATTTTAACTAACATTATCTAAAGCTATATGATGATCTTGTTTTTACATTTCAAAAGAAAGTGGCAATTTAGTACTGGTAAATTTGGGTAGGTATTTTCCAGGGGCAAATACTTAAGAGAGGGAGGAAAAAAATAATCATTGAAGCAACAGGAAAATAAATGTATTTGAAATAGCTTAATTGTATAAAAAACGGAACACAAATTTCTCTCAACTTAGCTAATAATTTCTTGACTGTGAAATACTAGCAACATAGGGAAATGAAATTCTTTCAATTCAACCAGATCTGGGCTCAAACACTAATTTCTCATCAAGGCAGCAAACACAATGTAAGCACATTCTGACTTAGCATGTTACTCCCCAAAAATGCCCAAACTTAAACTCACACCATCACCATCACCATTAGATGACAAACAACACATTAGCTCTAAAACATCCAATGTAGATCTCTATCTCTGCACGGCACTCCAAAGCATCTCTCTCACTGGAAGTTGTTAAGAACAATCTAGAAAAGCATTGGTCAGAAATAGGGGAAATAGATAAGAGACTATTTTTTTTTGAATGGGACAATATTTCCCCCCTCCTGTTTTTCCAATCTATTCTGAAACAAAAACCATCCAAATCATACTCTTTACCCAGTAAGAATAGCAAAACCTCACAAAGAAGCAGCAAAGTTACACAATATATTCTACTTCATGGTCAGAGATTATGAAGCAAAAACTCCAGCACCAGTGACACAAGGGCTAAATGGAAGAGCACCAAGGTGAAATAGGACGTCCCACTCTCCAGACACTCTACTAGTCACAGAGAGCAAAACTCATACAATACTATATGCCAGACTCTGCAACACCTGTGTGGTGAAAGTCACTCCATTTTGCCTTCTTGATGGGTGGACAGATATTCATTTGCTACCAGCAGCTTGAGAGCTGGCTTTGTCACCTAATTAACCTTACTGTTCCTGAATATAAAGGAGGCTTTCAGGACATTTTAAATAGCTAAGACAGACTAAGCTCATTGCTCAAGAATGAGGGGAAAAAGCAAAAGAATACAGAAGATCAGAAGCAATGGCCTGTTCTTATTGACAAGATGTCTCCCACGCTCACCAGAAACCTGCCAGAGCTCATGAGTGGAAAACAACAATTGAGAGCTAAACCAAGCAGAAGTACTGAGAGACAGAGAATAAATTACACAGCAAGATACCACCTACCACTGATGGGAGCAATAATGACAGTGCTAGAAAAAGTTTGCAAAGACCAGAAATAACTAAACTTGAGAACTTGCAAGATCAATATATTATTAATATTCATATTTGTTCATACTGTAGGAGTAATCCATTGCTTTATAATTAAAGTATTAATAACTATCACAGAATGCTGCTGTTTTAAAGTGCAATTCTTTACCTTATCGTTTTTTGATGCTCATGAAAAACACACCCATGCAGGAGGCTTATTACTATCCAAATCAGAGCAGGATAATGAGAAGTAAAATAAATCCATAAAAATACCTTCTCCCCCCCCCTCTCTCCTTCCCAGCTCTGGTTCAGGGAGACAAGGAATGGGGGTTATGGTCAGTTCATCACCAGCAGTTTCTCCCACTGCTCAGGGAGAGGAGTCCTTTTCCTGCTGCATTGTGGGGTCCCTCCAAGGGGAGAGAATTCCCCATGAACATCTCCAGTCTGAGTCCATCCCACAGGCAACACATCCCCTCCAACTGCTGCCATGTGGGTCCCTCTTCCACAAAGTGCAGTTTTTTAAGGATAGGCTGCAGTGGCGTGGGTTCCCCATGGGGTCACAAGTCCTACCAAGAAACCTGCTCCAGCATGGGCTTCTCTCTCCATGGGTCTGCAGGTCCCTGCAGCCAACTGCATGATAAATTTTCATTTTCTTACATATGTTATCACAGAGACATTACCACCATTTATATCTGGCACAGCCTTGACCCACAGCACATCCATCTTTGGCTCTGCCAGACATGGGAGAAGCTTCCTGCAGCTTCTCACAGAAACCACCCTTAAAGCACCCCCTGTTAGCAAGGCTTGGCCATGTAAACCAAATCCACCAGTGTAGGCACAAGCATTTCAGATTTGATATGTTATTATATGCTCTGGTCTGAAAAATCAACACCCAAGCCTCTGAAAGCTGGCAAAGGAATCTGGTAAATATTCATAGTTCTATTAAGTTATAATGAGATAAACTAGACAGTGGTCAACAGATGGAGAGGCTGTGGGTCAATCAGCAGTTTCTTGAATCCCAGCCAAATTATTACACTCCTTGAAGTCAGTAACAGATTATGCCCAAAAGGTAACCCTGACTGCCTTCACTAACAAAGGTCCCACATGACTTCAGCTACTACTCCGAAACCATGAAGACATAGATGAGTGAGATATATGGTCACTGATTTTTTTTGAGTGATTTTTACATCTCCTTTTATGTGCTTAGTATCTGGAAGAAAGTGTATTTATTAATAAATATAGGAACAAAAGGACAAGACGTGTCATATTGCATTAGAAAGGTGAGCAAGGTCCCCATGCAAATGATTTCTCCTGAATATATGCTAGCTCTATGGAAAAGGCAAGGAGGCAGACAAGAGTCTTACATACAGACAGCATTCTATCTGCTAGAGTTACCAGAAAGGAATTGGACCCCAATGAGGCACATGACTGCAAATTTTTTCAAGTAAGGCTCAGCCATAAAAAAGCACATCTTTATGTTCAAGACTGGAACAAGATTTTACTCTGAATGTTAAATAGGTACTATTCTCTTTTCAATTCTATAAAGCGTAATTTACAAGGGGCTTTGGAGGTCCTCAAATATGAGGCATGAAACTGTGAGTAATACTTTGACATCATAAACTATCGGCCATCACAAGGGCATTTTCTTGACTTCTACATCTTCCTTGAGGTGGGAAAGAGCCCTGTAAATCTCAGAAAATATTTTATTTTACACATTCACACAAAAATAGACTATGAACAGCCCTTGTACCTTGACTGAGTCTTAGTACTGTTCTACAGCAATAAATGAAACAGAAATCCAAATTCAACCAATCAGTGGTTGTCCTCTGTACTTTTATAACCTAACAGCAGGTTTTGGTTCAAGAGTCCCACCTACACAATTAACTGCTACTCCTGCATTTTGAGGCTTGTTTGCAGATGCTATTGCTTTACAAGGCACAGTTTTCAAACAGCTGTGGAAGAATAACCACCATAGCAAGATCTCAAGTTTCTTCTGTCCTAGTAGCTCTGAAGCAACTGAAATGCTTGCTTCATTAAAAAAAAAATATAGGGTAAATAGAACATTTTTCTTAGGCTACAGGCTTATTGGAAAAACTGTCTGGATATAGAACCTAGTATACTGCTTAAAAAGATTCAGTAACAAAAACAAGGACATTGAAGATATGAGGGTTTTTTAAATATAAAAAATTCAACACAAACTTTATGGATATAATGGATACACTGATTGCTAATTACTGATGTGATGAAGAGACTATCATCCCCTCAAACAACTACAGACTATAGAAGAACACTTGGTTTAAATCCAAATGTCAGATGTTTTGTCTTTTTATATTTCTTACAGCTTAATTAAAATTAGGCAAGCCAGATATGGGATGATTTCTTACTATTCTTATTAATAACAGGTATTAGGTGTGTAAGAAAATAATTCAGCTCACAGATCTGCTTCTCTTTCTTTAAGCCTGTCTTTTTTGAATAAAACACCTATTACATTTAGTCCATCAATACAGCAATAATCTTCCAACCCTAGAAACCACCTAGGAGACTTGGCAGAGTCTAAGCAAGCTCAGCTTAAACTGTAGTGGTCTCACAACAAACAAAACAGTAACCAGACACTTCAAGCCCTCTTAAGACAAGTTGTTGCTAACCTATGTGTATGCACAATGCTCTTCTGATGGCTATTCCTCAACACAGAGGCCGGAAGACTCTCACATGCCAATCTCACTGAGCACAGGAATCAGAAAAGGCAGAACAGGGAAATATTCTAAGGAACCAGGAGCACCTGGCTCTCGGGCAGTCTCCAGTGGGATCAAACACCAGTTTTAAGAGGATGAATGAAGTTACTCCTTCTTATCAGAGAGGTCTTGAAGGTCTTTCTGTGAATTAGTTAGCTTTAAATTTTTGGATTTTACTGTCCATTGTCAATTAGAAGAAAATAATTAACTAAATAAAAATTTAGAAATAGGCAGATTAAAAAAAAAAAGCAGCAAAATTCCAGGAATTCCACCAGCACACTTTGAATTTTACTTATATAAGAGAAGAAGGCTGAGTAAGAAAGCTGATGAAAAAGTTTTCATTAGGAAAGACATCTGCACAAAGATAATGAAGTTATAACAAATTCTTACTCAATATTCAACTTTTGCTTACTTTTCCCATTACTGCATTTGCAGTCCAACAAAAACTGATGGAAATCTGGTCTTCAGTATGGGACACGTTTTTAGTCTGGGAGTACAAATACAACAAGGACATGGCCAATTACTCTTTTAAATACCATCTCTCCTCAGTATATTGGGATTATGCTCTGTTTTCATGTATTTCTGTATCCACAGATGACTATACAATTTTACTTCAACTAGAATTTACACTAGTAAAAATATATGAATCACAGCAAGGAAAACTTCAAAAATTGTATTAAAACATCAAAACAAATGTCTTAGAAGTCTCAGTCTATAGGTTCAAGGCTTATTTTAATCAAATTGAAATCTATAGTTAATACATGAAATTGATCAGTTACAGGAAGAAAAAAGTGTTTTTCTTATAACAAGACTTAAAAAACCAGACTATCAGACTGAAAGTATATGCAAATATTGCTTAATAGGCCTAAACCTATTTATTTGACCATCAGTTTTGATTACATATAATTCTTTACTATTTGTCTTATAATAAAAAATAGCACAATCACAGCATAATTTGAATTTGATGAAAATCTTCCACCAGCTCCTTATGCAAATGCTAAAAGTGCCTACCATATCTGAAAAAGAGACAAGTGAAAAATCACAAATCTTAGCAAATTTTCTCAATATTTTTACGTGAAAATAAGTAGACTGGAGAGATCATCACCACCATCATCAATATTTTAACAGAGACTAATTAGAACCTTAGACAGATACACTTATTTTGAAAATTTCAAATACATAGCTACAAGGCAACTTCCACCAGCTTATTCAGCCTGAAGACTTTGGCAATTAGAAATTATGTCAAACAGCAGCTACAAACAGCAGAGCACTGACTTGCCTTATGAAAAGAAAACCCTGAAGGCAAATTGATATGTAAAAAACCTCACTGTTCTAAGATTCCTTAAACTAGTGTTTATCTTCAGAAGTATTCTGGGATAAGCTGTTAATGATTTTTGACCAAAATAAAGTCCTAAAACTAGATAACCACTGCACTTGCAACTTTTCTTACCTGTAGATACAAGGGAAAAGAATTATGACATTACCCAGCAGAAAACATACACTTATGGAAGTGATTTCTGTATTAGAATCAATTTGATTTGTTTTTTTTAGGTATGAGTATTTAAGAAACTTCTAAAATGGCAGTGTTTAGCACAGAATTCTATTCTGCAAAAGGCAAAAGCCTGCAGGTTATCTCAAAGGACAGCAATTCCCAAATCTGCCCATATCAGAAGCAGGACTTGTCTGAGGGTGGATCCACTATCCCAATGTGTATTGACAGAGTAAAACAAAATACTAACAAGCCAAGGAGTTGGTTTATGTTGCCTAACAGAGGTGAATGACAAAGAGTAGCATGGGACCCTAATCCTGGCAGCTAGTTTTATCCCAATTAGGACAGTCAAGCCAGAATTTTAATATCCTCTGCTGGACCCAGCAGGATTACCCAGGAAAATGGACTATGACCACCAAAATGGACTATGCATCCTGGGCAGACATACACATGAGCGAGTGAAAAGAGAAGGCAAGATTTGGTCTGAAACAGCATTTTATTCTGTTTTATGAGTCTGCAAAAAAAAAAAAAAAAAAAAAAAGAATTCATAAAAAGGAAGATTATTTTAAAACTTAGCCTTCCAAGGAAACAAGGGTTACCACATCACTGTGTATGTTTAGCAGTGTGCGTAACAAGTGTTAAACCTCCTCAGTAACTTCTAGTTTTGACAGAGAGGCAGAAGAGTTCAGGACCAGCAGTGGAACAGATCTGGATGACTGCTCCTGGTGCCTCCTGCCCTTATTCCCTGGAGGCTGCAGCAGGAGCACAGTGGTGCTGGCACGCAGCACTGAGCAGCAGCCCAGCACCAGCACAAACTCTCCAGCAGCCAGCAGAGCTGCAGCGCTCGTGCTGCGGCAGGCGCGGCGTGACAGAAACCAGCCCTGCAGCAAACCTGGCCCTGCCACTTCCACACATCAAGCAGCTGTGGGCTACGGACTTCTGTGTGGGATTTTCCCCTCCTCGCCTTCTATAAAATGATTTGGAGAAAAGATTTTGTGCCTAGTTAATAAGAGAGCCCTAATGTTTCAGGTGCCGTCTGACTGCATTTCTTAGAGAACTCATATTTCCTTATGTCTCCATGTGGATGTGAGAAGAACTTAGCATCAAAGAAAATAAAAAGGGATAAGGTCCATTTGCCACAGACTGGCTTTCTCTAAGAAAAGATGTCATTAAGTTTAATAATAAATGGAAACTGATTCAAAAGGTATCATTAATAGATCAAGCCTCATACTGGCTCAAAGATACAACACGCTTTCTCTCAGTACAAAACTGAAGAGTTGACAGGAAAGAGGAAAAGTTATTGACAGGAAGGACAGTGAACAGCTCTCAGCACCAGGATTAAGCCTACCATTTCTTGTCTCTCTCTGTGGCTCTTTCATCATTTCTTAAGTTCCATCCCTAAAAAACAGCACTCAAATGCCATTCAATTGGGTTTTTTTATGAAGGGAGACAGCATGGTTCTGTTTTCATAAAAAGAAAAAGTTTCCTATCGTCTGTGGGGTTTCAACAGTCCTTGGACAACAACAAAGCTGTATACTTCTGGATTTAAAAAAAGAAGTCCACAACTGAAAAAAGGGGAAAATGTATCCAAAATAAGGATTATATTCTCTACATGAATAGGGTGCAGATAAGCTCTATGGTAAAGAATAATGAGACCTAAGCTTTCTATTGTCTGAATTATAAAACTCTTGGTAATTTTAATGACATTACAAAGAAAATATGAGCCTGAAAAGCTAGTCTCATGCCAAGTTGGAAGCTTTGATGATAAGATAAAGATAAAACACCACAGGGGTGATCCACATATGCCTGTATTTTCCCTAAATGGATACTGCTTTTATGAATGAGGCAATGGGGAATAAGTTTTGTGATATGTTAATTTGTTAGGGCTAGAAAGTCATTATATTGAACAAAAGGAAGTGCCACTTTGACACATAAAACCAAACATGTTTTATGAGACAAGTTGCTTTGACATCAGAATATCATATGTCATGAGAGGGTACACACACACAAAACTAAAAGCTAATGTCGTAATTTCATGGTACATTAAGAAAAATGAAGATTAAGGTAAATCAATATATTATCATATGCAAAGTTTTCATGTGGTACTGCATGCACATAGCAATGAACATTTAAATTAGCTGGTTTTAAGTCAAAATGAATGTTAAACTGTAGTTTTTGGAAATATTCTCTCAAAGGAGCCTCACAACAAGAGCTATTCCATTTCCTTATTGATTTTAACTAAGAAATAATTATAAGAACAGCTTCAATTTTCTAATGTGTATCAATTTCTATAGTAAACTTGTGTGTGAAGATTTACTAAGAGAGAAACCTCACAAATTGGTAAACAGTTACATGAAAGGAATACAATTGCAGCAGAAATTTAGTCTCATCTCAGGAATGTTCCCTAGCAAAAATCTAAATTTCCTAAGACAAAAAAGAAGCCACATTGCTTTCAGAAAGGTTTGGAGATGAAATTCTAGATGAGTTTGGGAAGAACATAGACAAATAATGACAGAATAAAAAGTATTAAAAATTACTATTATAAATTTTTGCCTTGGCTATGAGTACTTCCTCTTCTTCATTATGTTTCAGATACTTAAAAAAAACTACTACATACTGCTCTTCCATGTTTTCTCATAAGCCTCCTATCTCTGATACCTAAGCTAGAGATTCATAATCAGTTAGAAACATTCAGACAAGGATCCTAGATAAGTTTTCTAAACTTACAGCTAACTTTACAGCTGTGGGTAGATTAGTAACAACCACAATAAGGGCTGGCTGAAGAATTCTTCTCCAGGAGCAAATGATGAGCATTTCTGGACATCAGATAAGTACTTCCTTTTTTTTCCAAAAATAAGCCATCTGTAACTTTTGAAGTGCCTTGTATGAATTTCAAATAACATTTTAACTATCACTTCAGACTTTGCTCAGTACTGCAAAAACAAGGGACCCAGTCAACAGTGGTTCAATAATAATGAAAAAATAGTGTAGAACTAGAAAGTATGTAGCAGATATGAATGCAATCTGTGAACATTTCCATTACTAAAGAGCGCTAGTAGTCTAGCTATGGCCTATATAAAACTGAATATTTATCGGAAAAATACTAATCAACTTCTCATTCTCAGTGGCTGGTTAAAGCCCTTACAGAAAACTGAATAGCCAAATGGATCAAATAGGTATCTTAAAGCATCCTGAAGGACATCTCACAAGGAGTAGACCATTGCTCTAAGAGTTCTGAGAGATGATTCTCATGCACATTTTTTTCTGGCCAAAGTTGTGCCAGAACTGGAAACCAAGTTCTCTGGAATCTGAAAGGCAACTGAAACTCTTGGTGAGATTGTTCCTTGCTAAGATGAATAGACAATCTTAATGGAATGTTTGTTTTATGCTACCAGTCTATTGCTCCCTTCCTCCCTCCCTCCCTCCTTCTGAGTGCCTTTTCCTGCAAGCCACAGTCCACTGATGCACTCCTCCCACACTAAATATGTTTGTATTACTGCTACTTCTTTGCATCAAACCAGACTGGCAATTTTTTTTCATATTTCATTTTGTCAGTTTCCATGCTTTATTTCATATGCTTTATTTCCATGCTTTATTTCACATATCCTCAGTTTTCCATGCTTTATTTCATACATGATGGACCTCCTGTGAACCCTTTTCCAATTACTTCAGCACCTTCTATATACAGTAATGATGAAATCATCTCCTGAAACTGCTTTCTCTATCAGTAAGCATTCTATATTAACACATTCTCTGCTTAAAATCAACTAAAAAAGGTAGCAGATACTGAAAGCATCTGGCAGTGCTTACAATGAAGACCTTTAAAGTCTTTACAATACAAAATAAACATACAAATGTGGATGCCTAAAATATGTTCTGTCACAATAGAAAATATGTTCTGTCACAATGGAATTGTGTTTCTCATTTTTGGGGGCTTTTAGTATAAATATCTACATAGCCAGATTAATATTTTCATGTTTTCAGCATCTGCATTTTTTTAAAGAATTACTAATTAAGTAGCATGTCAAGCTATTTAACATTTAATTTGATAGCTAAGAGCAAGGAGAGTCAGTAGAGTTCTCATTCTAGAATTCCACTTGCAAATTCCACTCAGCTCATTGCCACAGTTTTGTTTTGTCCTCTAATGAACTTAACATGAATACAGAAAGGTTTAATCATCATTTCTACATGACAAAACTAAGTACCACAATTTTTTGCCATTCCACAAATCTAATCTTCACAAAGTGAGGTCTTCAATGAACACTGCTGAGTAACACAAGACAGTAATATATACCTACTGATACAATACATAGCATCCATACTGTATTTAACAGAAGTAATAGTAGAAGTAATAGAAGATTCTGAAGCATGGAATGCTTTTGTTGCATTTCTGCAGAGCTCATGCCTAGCTCCAGCACAGCATTAATATGCTAAGCTCAGAGGCTAAGAGCACTTCTGGAACATGATGGAAATACACACATGAGACACTCAGTTTTAATACCAAATATTCAAGATTTTCCCTGTATTAATTAATATGGGAAAGCTGTTTCACAACATCTTTTATATTCCCATAATAAATATGATAGCTCATTAAAAAAAATGTTTATGGTCCAAACCAAAGGCACAGCTTTTTTACAAACCCACGAAATCTATTTTGCTTTTTGAACAAAAACTAGCTATATGACTATTTTCTGTTCACACAAGTATTCAGTGTTTGTTAAATGGTTTATGTAGCTATTACAATACCTGCTTTTAGCAGTTTTTCAAGACTATTTTATTAACAGTGTAAAATTCAGCAGATAAACTACTCTTTACCATTTTAACTAGCTTAACCAGTCAATGTGTAACCAGATACCCAATTCTTCTGTGGGAAAGTCTCATAAAAATGCCACAGCACCATAACATCTTCTAAGTGGCAAAATTTTCCCAAGCAATGTAGAAACACATGTTAGTGCAATCTTATTTTGTAACAGTGCTATTTTGTTGGCTGTGGGGGCATAATACCAGCTAGGTTCAAAAATCACGTCTGTAAAATAAGTTAAAACATAAGCACAGACTAGTACAAGTAGTAAAAAAACCCACCTGAAATCAAGGAAAAAAAAAATCTCCAAGTAATTTTAATGATGCTCATATTTTATCCTAGAGGCTTTGTCTTTGTGCTTACATGCAAATAATTATTATTTTAAAATAGATTAAACTTTCCTATTTCTTACACTTTGGACAGCCACATCAGCCATTTCACCACTGACTTCAGTTTCTGGCCAATTTAATTTTCTCATTCCCTAACAAACTGTACTGTTTACTTATGCTTCAGTACATAATGCAATTTATTACATTTCAGACAGTGCTTCCCACTAAATTTTCTAAAAATTATGCATTAAGTCTACTTATATTGTCCTCAAGTTCTTCCAAATTGCATTTTGACATCTAAGTTGACTTTCTTCCCCTAATAGTGGCTAAATGAAAACTGTGCGGGGAAAATTGCAGCCTTGTGCTGGGGTCTCAGAGCACTTTTGGTTCTGCTTCAGATGAGTTAGAGTAGCTGTGGCTGGAGGCATATGCCAGAAGAGAAGAGCAGCAGAAAAGCCAAGCTTTGGCTTTGACAGGGAACAGATGACCCTCTGGGAGCAATGAAGCATACACAATTACACTGATGTGCCGAGCTAGTGACAGGTAAAACTGAGTTTCCAATATCAGAGCATTTAGAGGATCCAAGCCTTTGCAAAGTCCAAAACTTGGCATTCTACTAAGCACCAAGAAGCTGACACTTCAGGTCCCATTTTGTTTAAGAGAAGCAACGTAAACATCCACTTTCACACCTGCACACTGCACTTTTCTGATGGTGAAGGTCAGTTTGTAACTAGGGAAATGGCTATGGAGAACATGTAAACAAGCTCCACTTGCCCTGTGAGCGAAGTGATAATATTAGGCAAATATTGAGTCAGAGCCAATTGCATTTTGCACAGACAGTGAAGCCTGTTTCTTGAAAGCACTTTTGCTTGGGTCTGCACAGCATGTCAGATGAATGATCTCAAAACTACCACCTGAAGAAAAACTTGTCTGCAAAGAAATGAAATGCTGACGTACTTTTCACAGTCCATGCTATAAGGTGAACTGTAAAGAGTTCAGAGCTCTGAACATAAATTACATATTCAGACTTCTCAGGGAATTGTTCGCAATACAAACCTGAGAATTATTGAACTGAATTCAGGTTTAGAAATGTAAACAAAGTATTTTTCAGGTCATCAGATTTTTGGATACTAGTTAGAACATACAGTTTTTATGTGCAAATTTTACACTAGAAAGCAATAAGCGAGATGTAAAGAGAGAACAGTGTCTGCAGTGTTTGCTACTGACAAGCCCCCTAAGTCACTAGCAGGAAACAAAACCTACACACAGTTTCCGAGATTTATTCTAAAACCAAATGCTTGTGATGTTGTGCAGTGTTGTATAAACTCTTCCATTTATTTACCTGAAGGAGTGAGTAAGTGTATGCAGTCTGTAGGAATTACAAAGTTATTTTGTAGCTGGTTTGCCTTATGCGCTCTAAAATACACTCCTTATTGAACTGTATTTCAGTGTCATCTCAGACTCTTTCATTTGTCTTAGCTTACACATAGAAAAAAAAATTAAATGTTCACATAAATAATGTCAGGCTTTTAAAAGGTATTAGAAATTTAGTCATATGAATTAAGACTTTATGTAATATTCTCTTACAAGAATAAGGACCATTACAGATTCCTGTTTAATGCAACAAACTAAATGTATGATTTTTCTGGACAACAAATGTCTGTTATATAGACAGATACTTAATTTAGGAGACCAAATTAACACATCTGAAATTAAGGTCACTTTAAAACCTAATTGAGATTACTAGCAACACAAGGAATATTTATTTCCTGTATACCATAATTCATTAATTAAGTTACACATAAGCTTAAAATGTAAGTATTTAAAGAGGCACACTCCATTTGCTAATTATGAGATTCTACTAATAACAAACTTTTTACAAAACAACAAGCTTTTAATTTGAATACAAACAAATATATTAGGGTAAGAGATTGATTTTTTGGTAAGAAATTAATCAGGGAAAATGAAAATTTAAATTAATATAGAATTAGGTGTAATTATAACATACAAATTTTGTCCAGTTACCTCTATTTTATAATTTGAAATGACAGAATCATAGAATGGCAAAGGTTAGAAGAAAACTCTGGAAATGATTTAAGCTCCTGGGCTGGAGATTCCATAACCTCTTGAGCAAACTGCTCCTGTTTCTGACCATGCTCACGGTGACAAAAAAGTTTATGTTTACATGGGATATCCTGTAATACAACTTATGTCCACTGTCTCTAGTTCTGCCATTGGGCATCACCAAGAGAAGTCTGGCTCCAGTTTCACTACACCCTCACCACCAGGTCTGATCAGATTCTCAGGACTTCCCTTCTCCAGGCTGAGCAACCCCAGCATTCTCAGTCTCTTCTTGTAGGTCAGATGCTCCAGTCCCTTCATCATCCCAATGGTTCTTTGCTGGCCTCAGTCCAGCATGCCCAGATAACAGCACTCTACACCTCTCAGATTTTATTCATTCATCCTACTGCTCAAAGCCAAGCCAATAAAATGCATAGCAATGTGATATTAATTAACAAAGTCTAATATTTAAGTATTAATTACAGTTTTCATAGCTTTTGCTTTGTATTTGTTCTCCATTTTATAAGCAAACCAAATCAAGTATACCTCTGAATAGAATACTATAAATTATAAAGTGAAAAGGTATGGGAATCCATATATTCTCCAGATTAAGAGGCAAGTACTGAACAAAGTCAGCCTAGACACACATTTTGTCATGATCAGACTACCATGTGAAATGAAGTGTCAACATTTTTTTAATTAAAACCTTTTCAGATTCAGGGTGTGTATGTGTATTGTTCAAATAAGAGGGGACAGCATCAGATAAAGTAAGTGATGGTAATCTAAGAACTGTGGGGCTTTTTGAAAGACAATCATGCTAGGGGAAGGTGCTATTTACCCAGCTGTACAACATACAATTTTTCTTGCAAGCACTGTGAAACACCCAAGTAGAGTTTTCCCTGCAAAACATCTAGCAAATATAACAGTGAACATTATGCAGGAAAATTTAAGGGGTCTTACCACCTTTATCAACCCAACAGTTTTCAGAGTAACATGCTACTCAATATTAAAAGATAAAAAGCTTTTTGGAAAAAAAAGGTCAACTATACCTGAAGGGCCATTAAAATATTATCCATTGTCTGTCAAGCTCTTTAGGTGCCATTCTGCTCAGAACTAACAACACTGACCTGTCCCTGTTTACTGTGACTGATGTGCCCTATGACTTACAATCTGCTGTGGAAGGCCGCTACTGCTACTGCCAAATCTGATTTTGCCATTACTGATTTTGGTTTAGATAGGAAGAACTTTTAAAAAAAAGTATAATTGCTGCAGGCTGAAGGATATATAGTTTATGAAATACTGCTTAGTTTTCAAGTACCAAGAAAACACATTGAAATCCATGAACCTTATCAAGTTCGACAAGGACAAGTATAGCCCAGGAGTGCAGCACAGGCTGGGATCTATCCATCTGAGGAGCACGCCTGTACAAGTGGAGCTGGGGGTCCTGGTGAACACCAAGCTCAATGAATGAACACTGCTGCTGTGGCAAAGAAGCCAACAGGATGATGGGTGGCATCACAAGGGCATTACCAGCACAGAAAATGAAGTCAAGTTCCCACTCTACTCATGACTTGCCAGGTCACACCTAGAATACAGTGTTCAGATTTGGCCCCTTCTATATTAAAAAGATGTGGGCAGGCTAGAGAGGGTCAGGAGAAAAGCCACAAATATGATCCAAGGACTGGGAAGTCTGCCATGTGAGGGAAGGCTGAGAGAACTGGTTTGTACAGCCTTGAGCAATGAAAGCTTAGGGGAGACCTCATCACTGTGTTCTAGCATATGAAGGGTGCCTTGCACAGAAGATGCAAGAATCCTCTTTAGAAGGATTCCCATGGAAAGGATAGGGCAATAAGTACGAATTAATGATGGGAAGATTTTTATTGGACACAAGAGGCAGATTTTTCACAATGCAAAAAATCAGTCATTGGAATACTTTTTCCAGAGATGTGGTAGATTCCCCAGCATTGGGCACTTTTAAGATTCAGGTGGGCAGGCTGCTGAGCCATCTTTGCCAGGAACGGTTGGATCAAATGATCCTTGAGGTCCCTCCCAAGGTACAGACCTATAATTCTATTTGTTGACTCATGTCCATACATCAGGAAATACTTGCAGTGCATTTTCCTTTGCAGGTGCCCATTTCCATTTTGAGTTCCATGGACCAGCAGACTTCACTATCTAGGTCCCTTAATATAGTACAAATTTCCCTTTTGAAAGGAAAATTTCGACTCTTGAAAGTTACTAACAATACTTTAATTCTGTTCAATTTTAAAATTACAATTCAATTTTTTCTACAGTTAAAATATTATTTGGGATATAAGGATAAAGTGGTTAAAGAGAAAAGGGCATGGCTATAAAAATGATTGCACTGAAGCTAGGAACCAAATTCAGTGTTCACTGTTAAAACAGCTTGAGTGCAATGTAATCTTTCATAAATCTTCAGAAACTGACACGAAATTGTAGGCCAGGGATCACATGTCTACAAGGGCAATAGCACAATGTATACCAAAATGTAAGTATGATTAGAGATCATTTAAAGGGATATATTTGGGAAAGAATCAAAAAGACATTCAGGTAACTGGCAAATGGCATAAGCATAGCATGTGTATATTCATGAAACATCATTTGGTCTAGCACTTCATTACAGAAAATGAATAAATAGCAGTTGTCTCACATCTGGACTTCATTTAAAACATTGCAATTTTCCGAATGAGGACTTGTTAAACTTGTGAAGATGAGCATTAATACAAGAATTAAAAGTTGGCAAGGAACTGCCTGAAGGCTAAATGAAAGGAAAGGAAGTGTTTAAAAAGCACAGCATCATCTGGAAAGGAAGTTATAAGCACAGTTCTTTGGTGTTCATTTTTAAAACTGCTTTAAAAAAAAAGGGATAATTGTATAACAGCACAGGAAAAGTGATCATAAAACCAGCCCTGCATAAAGTAAAAAATCAGAAAACAAGAGGTTTTTTTAAACACCCAGGCAAAAAGACTCTGGAGCAGTCTTCAGGGCGGAAGTTGGGACAAATTTTCCCACATTCTTTTGTTAATGAGTCTTCCTCAGTTTAAGATACTGTATCCATGAGAGAAAATATACCTTCTAGATTCTGTGAAAGTTTAAACAGATTTTGCTTTCCTTTACTCTCCTGTACTTTTGCAAAAAGGCTGATGGCAGAGACAGAAGAGTTTCCTACCAGTTCACTGAATTGACAAATTAGTTAAGCTTCCCTTGTTCTTGATCCCATGAGCATCTACAGGTCCAACCAACAAAGCATATTGGCCGACATTTGTGGTGGGATTAAGGTGAGGCAACAGAAGCAATGTAGATGAACTCATGTGGAGAAAAAAAAAATCATTATCTTGCTACCAGTGACAAAGGCAGCTAATAAAAACTTAACGCAGAAGCCTGAGGAACAACAGGGGTCCACTTAGAAGAGACTGGGGAAAACTGTCTAAAAGATTGTTGCTACATCAAGCATTCAGAGGCACGTAAACACACTGAAAAAAAATTCCTATTTGATGTTACAACAAAATCTATTAACTTCCATTTTCAAATAAGTATGAAAAGAACTCAATTTCAGTAATAAAGTAATAACCTTTTAGATATAATGAAGAGCATATTACTGGACTGAAGTAATAAGGAATACAGGAAGATGCGCTGCCCAACTCACAGCACATCTCTGACCTCTTATTATTCATCATATAAACCTGTATTACACAACTTGTACTTTTCTGATTTCAGTTCTACTTTGACTTGAAATTAATGTTTTCAGCCTTGAAGAAAGGATTGAGAATCCTCAAGCTCCAAGTTACTACCTTCTGGCCTCTTACTATAGTTTTTACTACCTGACTATTCTCAGGTGCTTATGACAACAAGGAAGAAAACTTGTCTCACATTCTCAGGTGCTTATGACAACAAGGAAGAAAACTTGTCTCACATTTTCAGTAGGAGTGATGAATACTGAATTATTTTTAGGAGTGAAACAAAGAAACAGTGTTTGCTTGACACCATGACAGTTTGCAATGCAGCTGGATTGTATTTACTGATAGAAGCCTTGGATGCCATAGTATGTGTACATGCTAACCTTTAAATGCAGAGAGCTGGAAACAGTCACAACTATAAAGCCGATTAAAGCCTTGTGCCTAGGCTTTTAAGTGGGCAATTAAGAGCCCATATATATAGAGATAAGTATATATATGTACTACTACATAATATTTAAAGTACTGCTTATAATGTAGTTTTCTTGAAACAGTTCTGCTGTTTCATATCTTAGCTAGTGTTCTTCTAGTTATTTATACAGCATTTAAAGTGATTTTGTCTGGGAAACACCATTTAATCTAATTTGCTAAATTAAATATTCTTAATTTTATTTGGGCAAAGTTCTTGCATTGTCCCAAGAAGAATAAAATGCACAATTTTTCATAATGGATGATGTATTAATAAGATATTAATTCTGATTACATCTTCTTTTTCCTCCTAGTTATTTTATATCTATGGGAAATATCTTCTTATTTTGTTATGATACAGGGATAATGTACCTGTGCCTTAGTGTAAAAATAGAGACAGATATTTCCAAAACAAAATTCAGAAGAATTTTGTAGATAAACTAGACAAGAGATCACTGAAGAAAGACACATGTCTTCTAAGAATAGCATGGTCTAATCAGAGGGACTAAACTCTTCCAACTTTTTCCTAGTTACCATAGGAGGTGCTATGTGTCAAGCTGCTAAAATGCTCTCAGATGGCTATAGTCTTCATTCATCATACACTAGAAACTGAGGGCTTCCAGAAATTGAGGAATGCACTGAATACTAAGTTTTAATCAAATATAAAAATAAAAAACCACAACAGTTATTGGCCAAATTCTGTAGTTGGTTATTGGCTTTTTTTCTTTTTAAATAATGATGTTGTTACCACATCATTACCATCAACAAAATACATATGCTCATCAACAAAACCCAACACACTGTGAAAAGTGTGTAGCTGTCATTTAGATTTGCTAGACTTTATGTCCCCAATGAAAAGCACATGGCCCAAACACTTAGAAAATAAGTTATAATTCCCATATCACTCCAATCATAAGAATCAACTTTCCTCTAATTAAGAGTCACCAGTGATATGCCAGATAAACAAACTGTCCCAAAGGAAGAGTGGAATGTTCTCAAATAGTGAAAAGAAAGAACCAAGTATTTCTTCTACCTTGCCAACCATTTTAAACATAAACTGTTTATGGAGAAAGCAATGTTTTGGAGAAAGCAATTCATTTCAATTCCTTGTAGAGCTCATTAAGTCAATAAAAACCTAAATAGCATATATATGTGCCTATATATACACTGCAAAAAAAAAACCCAAAACAGGACGCCACCCCATAAATCATCTAAATTGCTCACATTCTTAATGTGATCTGGCACCTCAATAAAATTTGCTTAAGGATCAAATGAAATTGTCTTACAGAGTCCACTTGCCAATATTGTCATCACAATCCCGTTCTTTTCTTGTTTAATAATAAACAGCATTTAAAACATCTTCCTGTTTTAAAACATAAAAACATGGTACATAGATCTGGATTTTTATTTATGAAGAATTATCCTTTCATATCAATAGGTTTCTTTGGGGTTTTTTAATTTTTTTTGTTTGCTTTGTTTTGGTTTTTTGGGGTTTTTTTTGTTTGCTTATAAAGAAAAATATATTTTGTACTTCACAGACACTTTAGCCTGTATTCATGCCACCAAGAAATGCAAGATGGCAAGCCCCTGACCTAGTTCTAGAAATGGGTTATCTTCAGGTTTAAAGGCACCATCTGCTCTTAATGATGGCAACAACAAAATTACTGTAATAAGAAAAAAAAATATCCCTAAGTGATAGTAAAATCCAAAGCCCAGGAGACATTTTTAAGTCACGACTATGCCTACAGAGAGCACAATTCAAATGCCAGCTAGCTTTTAACAAAAGGTGATCAAGTTCACGTTTGTTGTACTCCCTCCTTGACCTCCACATTGTGCAATGAACAATGAAATAACACTGTTGCAAGGAAAGGCAACAAAGGGGCCAAAATAATGAGAATGTGGATATGTTTCTTTTATTACAAGGAGTTTTTAAAAATCAGAAATAAAATGTCATTTTCAGACACTTCAGAGAAGAAATCCTTTTCCTTTCTAGTGATGCAAACTGAAGAAACTATTCTTGCTAAGTTAGTTTTCAGTTCACTGGCAAACAATTTTTTCATATTATCAAATTAAAACTTCTGCAAAGCCATCAAATCCGATATTTTGCCAAGAATTCTTTGTTCCAGGAACTAATGGAAAGGAAGTCTTTATTGGTGACCTACATAAAAACGGATAGCTTGAACTTTCTGCCAATTGATTTAGCAATCCATTATGATCATAAATTTGCAAAAAAAAAAAAAAGTTATTTCTTCTTGCTTGAAGCCAAAGGTTCAGAGTTTTTTCTTTAACATTTTACAAATTAAACTTAGGCATTAAGTAGGCATTATGTAGAAGTATGGAATTATTTCCGCATACCCTATAATGATATTGGAAATGTCTTCAGTCACTGATCTAGACAAAAAAACCTGAAATCTTTATCTCTGTACAATTAACAAACTACAGATCCTTTGACAAATAATACTTCTGTCATGTTTCATTTGACATGCAAGTTTTTTATCCAATCTTCTTATCTAAGACCTGTTCAGTCTTCCATTTTCACGTCTTCACTCAATATGACCACTTAAAGTACAAAACTGTTTGCAGACACGTATTAAGGTATTATTTTTCAAACATATTTCAGTGCAGAAGAAATTACATCAATTTCCATTTATATTTAGGACCTGTAAGAAAACATACATGTCCAGAAAGCTCAAAGGACAGCCAAAATGTGGCCCACTGATTACCAAACAAAACAATAATATGGCTTCAGCAACTATAGCATTACACATTAGATATCCATAGATAGTTATCTAAACCTAAAATGAAGTACACAAGTTCTCTTCTCTGTCACCTACTCTTTTTATTAAGAAGAATAAAATCTGCAACTGCAATGGCAAAATTCCTGAAAACTTTCACTATAGTGTCTTTCACAGGATTGTCTATTCCTACTATCAGTCACATTTCTGTAGAAAATTTGAAATTTTAGAGTCTTTCTGAAAAGTTAGTTCAAGAGTTTAAGTACTGGATATTTTCAGGGAAGGAAAGCAAGTAAGTTAGGAAAAATAAAGTAAACATAAAAGTGCAGAGGGAAAAAAAAATAACAAACTGCAGGAATTCTTCCCCTATCCCATTCAAAACCAGTTCTCCCTTGCCTAGATTAATCCAATCATTTCTTGTGCACACACCTGGAAACATCTTCTCCAGGCTTTAATCATGCTTTTTCCCCTTTCTACTGCTATGCTTATCTTTCAACTCAAGCAGCTGTTCGTGCTCTCTCACATTTTCTCTACCCTTCTTGTAACAAACCCAGCCACCCCCCCTCCTCATCAACAGAAACAGACATAATAGGACAAAATTTTAAAGTAGCAAAACTGGCTCAGCCTTCCAGCAACAGGGAGGCTCTGAAACTGGAGATGAAACCTGCCCAAGAAAGTTTGGCTTGGCTTTGCAATTTCCTCACACTTTTATAGGCTGTGTAAACTGGGTTCTGCTTAAAAAGAAAACATGGAGACTCTGAGCAAATGGCCAATAAAAAAAAATATCCCGTCCATTGTGGGGAAAGAGATTATTCAGATTAAACTGATGCTGTATCCTTCTCCCTGGTACATGATGATGCTGTCATGAGATTTTTCTCAAGATAGATTTAAAAAATAGCATAGACAACTGTTGGGTAAAGTATATTGGCGTAAACTAAAATGAAATTATTGTATATTTCTGTAGCATTCAAATATGTACCTCATTTTGAAGTTCATCGGCACTTTTGGTAGAAGCAAGGATCTCATACAAAGTGCAGCAGAGATCTTCTATTGTTGGTCCTCCAGGGTTACCTCCTTGAGATTCCTTCAGGTACTTTCCAACTTCACACCATAAAAAAGAATCATCTATTTTTTCCAAAGATTTGATATTAGATTTCTCATCACTGTAATTCTGTAAGTGATTAATCTGGTTATTCAAAAATTTGTTATAGTCTAAGCTTATATTTTTCTCCACATCAGTCTCACCATTCACAGGCAGCTCTTCAGAGTGATCCAAATCATGCATGTCAAATGAAAACACTATATTTTTACCAAACAACACTCTGTTATCACCATTTTGCTCTTCAGCCAACTGTATGAGGGCTCTAAGCTGCTCTTCAGGGAAGCGAGAAGCAATCCGAGACATGGCATTACAAGCTGCAGTTGCAGATGATGATGGAAATGGCCCAAACATCTGCTTGATCACCTTTGTCTCATCATGGCCAACACATTCTTTCCCATGAAATGTCTTAAAAAGAAAAACAGCTCCACTTTCAATTGCTTCTTGTCCATTTTCAGCTCCAACTGTTAAAAGAACCAAATATAACTTAATACACTTAATAATAAGTCTTTCATTAACTATAACATAACTGTATTCAAATTCTTGCCACAAGTCTCATCAGCAGAAATAACAATAGAAGTAAGAGGTATCACAACAAGTAAGAACTGTTGCAAGGTACTGAATTATAAAAAGTATATGATAATAAAGCATCTGTCTTCATTATCCTTCTACATACTGAAAATTTGCAGTAAGAATTACCAATGCTTTCTTATCTTTCTAAGCTAGAGAAAAAAAAACTTGCTTAAACTCACAATTGTATATTTATAAGCTATTTAACGTTAACAAATTTCTACTTTGTCTCACTATTTATTCACTGGCTAATTTGAATATTCATAACAGAATAAATATACAGAACTCAGCTGGGGATTACTGAACTCTTTTAGTAATTCCCAGCAGAATTACTTCTGAGTATGTGCTAAGTTAGAAAAACTGCTCAAAAAGTTTAAAGCAAATAAATGTATGAATCTGGATTTCTATCTACAAAATATCATGTTATGCAAATGAACAATATATTATTAGATGAAAACATGAATGCATTTCTCACACAAGTATTCACAAAGGTAGTCAAGGGGAACATAAGGAAAACTCCATGTAAAGAACCAGTATGTCACTACTACAAAATTTTTCAAGTCACCAAGCCTAACTTAAACAAAACCAGCCAGCATACTGGGGCTTTTGTTCATTTTAAATGAGGACAACTTACAAAATTTTTTTACTTGTGACTTGATTCAACTTAGATTAGGTTTAACACCAGAAAAATCAAGGGGTTTCTTCCCCACAATCTAACAGAAAAGGGCAAAACAATTTTAGCATAAGCAGATGGAACAAGGCTGAGTAGCTAGAAATGTAATTTATAAATAAATGGAGGTGGCTACAAATTCAGTCTTTAGCTTGAATCTTCCTGTGGTGCACTCTGAAAATCTGCAAAGTTCAAGGAGATATTTACAAGATAATTAGATACCTACATATGGAAGATACATGACATAAAGATACACACATATACAATACATATTTAAATAGTTCTCAGAGGAAAAAAGTGGTTCAGCCTCTCCCTTTTAGCATTAGTTGTATAGAAATCACAAAAAAAACCCCTACATCTAAAAACTTGTAGTTTGTCTGCATGAAGCTCACTCATATATTCCTAACATACAAATACATATTATTATTTAGAGTCAATTGTCTCAAAACAGAAGTAAAGATTACTAAACTAAAAGACAAATTGAAGGATTTGAGAAAAATCTCTTAGGTTTACTATGCAGTATTTCTCCTTTATTATTGACATCCCCTATTTGTGAAAGCATCTCTTGAGAAAATACTACTAGTCCTTCCATCTCAACAAAATAAACCAGACAAGATGGCAAGAGATGCACTACTAGATGCTACTCTTTTTGGTATTTTGTTTTGTTTGCCAACCAACATTTTAGTCCAGTACCACTTGTAGTACTTTAACTATACAGTAGATAGTTAAAACATCTTTCTCAATTTTATCAATACAGATTTCACCTTCTCCTACTAACTCTATGGACTGACAGCTGGCACAAACTCAGTCCCTATCTTGCATGACTTTCCCTCAAGCCTTGTGCGTTGCAAGTGCCAGCTGAAATCAGTGCACTGAAGGAGAGGTACCACATGCTTAAATTCCAGCCCTAAGAGGTTAAATGTCTACTAACAGTACTAACCAGAGTTTAAAACTTTTTGCCAGTGATTTGAGAAATAACTTAAAGATATACTTCTGATGACTGAAGAATGCAATAGCCATTTACAATCATTAACAGCTTTAATAGGCATCTTCTGCAACGGTACAGTACAACTGACTACCACCACATAGACCCACCATATGACTACCATCATATTGGACTTTAATAACTTGCCTTGCCTTTTTTGAATACCTGTGTTTAGATATTTGTTTCTTTCTCAATTTACTAGGTATTTCCAAAAAATGGTTGAGAAACAGAAATGCAAGTGGGGCAGTTTAACATTTGTACCATAATAAAAATCTCTGGTCTATAGTACCAAGACCAGGCAAATATATTTATTTTTATTAATTCTCTCTCTCTTTTTACTAATGTTTCTATTCAATATATTTGAAAAACAATCAGAAAAGGAGGATATATGCCTATGAGACTGAAAGAAAAAATCCCTAAATACATGAGAGCAAGAGCTTGAACTATGCACTCAGTTTATGAGCTGATGAAGTTAAATTCTGCTAAAAACAAAACATGTATTAGGTTTAGTCTGTCAATCAATTCTAAATTTTCAATCAAAACTAAATTTTGATTTTTGCCATAATGTATTTCAGTATTAAAAGTTTAATTCCAGATGAGTGAAATATATTTTTTATTTCCCTCCCCAACACAAAAAACTTCAAGCAGAAATATTTCTTATCTTTTTATCTGCCTGCACAGCAGTCCAATTTTTTGTGATACTAATTACATATAATTAAAGCAGACAACATCAGGATTGCTCTTAGAGTAATCCTGATGTACTAGAGTACTGCTATTCCAAAAGAAACATGTGGTTTTGCTTAAGAACTGTCAATCACAAACCATACCACACTCTAGAAAACAATACTATCAAACAAGAATATACATATAACAATGGACTCTTAAAATAAAACAGAAGATGGAATTGTGCATATGTCTATGAAATGGAGTTTCAAAGATATTACAGGGCAAAACTGGCATCAAGATAGAACCAAAATTGTACCAGTAAAGTCTGCAGGCAGAAAGCAACTTGAACTTACTCCCACCCCCAAATAAAACAATGTATTATTAGACTACTGAAGAACAAAAACATACCTATTTGTTTTGCAGCTTGTAGGATAGTTTTTAAATCACCATTTACAGTTTGGTATTCTTTTTTATCCAAATTGTCATCAACAAACTTTATTATCTTCTTCCAAGTAAGATCAGACTTCAGCAACTGGGCATGTAGTTTTGATCTTTTAGTCTGAAAATGCAAAATATTTGGGTTTTTAAACTTATTTCAAATTAATTCTTTTAAACTTAAACAACAGATAAAAACAATTCCTTTCAATTGCATTCAGTCAGTATATAGTACTGACTGCAAGCACTTTTCCTTTTACCTGATTTTTAGACTCTTTCCTGAATGTATGAAAGAAAGATATACAAAAGCACACACACCTTCTCACTAATTTACTCTTTCCAGAGCAAAATCCGCTATAAAACCAAACTCTTGCAACTTCAAGAGATTTACAGTTCCCAAGATTCCAAATTCATTTCACAGGTTCCCACAAGGCATCTATTGCTTTAATGCATTATTCCTCAGGAAGCAAAAGAAGTACCTAAATTCAGTGAACATAGTATCAGAAGGGAAAAGTTTGGCTTCCCAGCTCTACATAAGCTCAGAGCTAAAAGCAGCCTTGCCCAACTTCTACAAAGACAAATTAACACTACCAAGCAAGCTTTGCCATATGATTGTAAGAGCTAAGTATAAATCACAAAGCTACAACAAATTTGACTTTGAGTGAGGACACTATGAAGGAATGTACAGGAAATTTTACACACTCTGCCCTTCTTGCTTGCCTACTCTTATAAAATATCAATGCAAATGAAGAAAACAAATTATTCTTACTATAGCTATGCTTTGCAAATGAAAAAAAGCTTTACCGTTAAGTCAGCTAATTCTTCACTGTAATCCTCATGTTTAGTGACATTTGAAAAGGAGCGTAAAGCGCCTGTAAGACGAGGCAAGGCCATCTGTTACTCATTCAGTGATCCATAGGATGAGAAATCAAATCCCAGTTCAAGTACCTAGATGAGAACAAAACAAATAACATGGCTTTATTAATGTTATAAATACAAACATGCATCATGAACTTGAAAGACCTTTTTGAGCTAGCACCACTTAGGTGGAACTTCAATTAAGCCAGTTTAAAAAAGATGTCTTAAAATAATGATAATCAAAATTAAATAAAAGGAGGTGAAAGGCACAGAGCAGAGGCAAGAAATGGTAACATGCAGAGGTCACTCCGCAGGTGGTTCTTTTCTCTCCTCCCTAAATAAAAGTTACCAGCAATGAGGCAAAGTGGCAATTATTTCTTTAGCACCCCTAACACCGAGTATTACAGTGAAATCTGTGTAACTGAACTTTAGCTCCCAATAGCAGTAAGTGATTACAATCTACAGGAAGATTTCCTCTGAGCCAGCCCATGCTGGGAGCTTTCAGGTCATTAACAGCCTCTGGCGCTGATGCAGAGAGAGGCATCTTTCTTGACAAGTGCTTAGCCATTTTTAACCAGCAAAACAGGGAAAAGAAAACTATGACAGGAAATAAAGATTGTCAAAGGCATAGCACTGAATTATTATAAGAGATAAAGGGACTAAAAAAGGCTACCAGAAAACTGAAGACACTATGCCTTGGGATGTTTTCATCTCACAACTGGGAGTGGACACACACTCTGGACTCTCTTCAGAACTACAGCTGAAGAGAGCAGGTCTCTCTTCAGAACTACAGCTTATTTCCATGCAGTTTTATTTCCTCTGTGGAACAGGCTCATATCTAAGCACCAAAACACAGCTGTTCTCCATCTGAAACTGTTCTTCTTCCAAGCCTTTTACTGAAGTTATTCTCAAAGTTACTTAGTTTCAAAAGGTGCCCACAGTGGAATCGTTTAATGAACTGTAACACACAGCTACAGTTTCTGATGGTATTAGATAAGATACAGATTTAGATTATTTTTGAAACAATTAATGATACCACTACAAACCTAATGATCTGCATAATTCTTAGTATGCCTGAAGATCAACGTCCATCCAGAATTTAAAGAACTTGTAACAGAGTTAATAGAATTACTTCCCCCCCAGTCATACAGTACAGAACTCTCTGCTTTCATCAAATTATCCTTAACGTTTTTCCTTATTTAATGACTGCATTTGTATTTTAGCTATCAGCTTTGCAATAAAGCACAAAAGAAATCCAGATGAAGTGTTCCAGTCACAAACAGAAATGTCACTGACTTGTCAGGTCCGCTTCTTTTCCCACCTTGCCTTTTTGAGAATGATTTTACAACAGCTGATATTTTGGAGACAAATGTTATTACAATGAAGCCACAAAATTTGGAAATACAAAATCTTTAACTGTGAAGGGCAAAGAGAGTATGTGTTCAAGCCTAGAAGCAGACAGAGCCAAACACCACTGCAGCTCTTTTGATATATCCAGTGAATATATGACATGTAACTCATACCAGCATAGCTCCTAGTGAAAAGAGTCTGTAAACATAATAGCCACCATTATTAGAAGGAAAGTAATGTGTCCAGACTTTAAGGGTACATCACTCTCATAATCTTCTAATGACAGAACTGCCATTAGCTATTAGAGCTACTGGGTCTATTTTACCTGTTTATTTTATACCTACATTTTAATACCTTTTTCTAGTATTTTCTACTAGAAATACCTTTTTCTTTTTTTAGTATTATGTGCCTTTATCAAAAAATGTAACAACATAACTTTAATATTGCTTTAATTGTCCTTCCTGAAATACCATGCACGGTAATCTATGAAAGTTAGAACATACTTATAAAAAGTGCACTTTTCACACACACTTATAAATTTCAACATATCTCCAGCAGGTTCATTTATTAGGAAACTGAATTTTAAATGAATATTTCTTTCTCCTTTTTTCAGTTTCTTATCAGCAGCTCCTGAAATAGAAATCTGAAACACCAGAAAACAAGAAAGATCACACAGTCCTGACCCCAGGCATGGCCAAAGAGCAAAATCTAGCCATGCAACCCTAATCTCGTACTAGTAAATGCTGCTCCACACTTCCCTGTGTGCTTTCAGAACTTGCAGGTGTCTGATAGGGCTGGTTTGGCAGAGCACTTGCACAAGGCTTCTGCATCCCATTTACAGTCAAATACCACACATCCCCTTCGCTTCTGGTACACAATACCCACTCTCAGCAGGGCACCAGTGAAAAAAAAAAAGAGCTAGTAGAATTAATTACTCCACTGTTAACACAGAAAAATAAGGTAAAACTTAGAAACTTTGGCTATTATTCCACAACATATTAGAGCCAGCTCTGACCACTAAATCAAAAATCATGTGGTCCTATAAGATGCAGTGTACATTTATATTTGTTTTTAAAAAAATACGTTACCTGCCTTCACATAAAGCCTCATTATGTAGATATCTGCCTTTAGAGTGGATCAGCTACTCCTCATTGTTCCACAGCCATCATAAGCGTAACTAATTCCTTCTGATTTGAGAGAAATGTATTTGTTTGCTCACAAGTGGATCTGAAACATCTGAACTACCAAATGATCCTGCTAAGATCTGCCTAGTTTTGAAACAACGACCTAAAAGGTTGCAGCAGTTAAATCCTCTTTACCAGGGCCCACATACAGAAGATGAACTTTTGCCATCCTTCTGCCCATTCCCCCTAAAAAAAAAGTATGAGAAAGGTACCATCTTAAATCTAAATTTCCATAGGACAAATACAATGGGAATTTAACCCTTGTATCAGTGCAACTTTACATGGTAAAAAGATTACTTCTCCTCCCCTACCCCCAGTCAAGTAAGGACATTTTGGGTGCATTCTGCTAATGACTCCTAGAACTATCTTAGATTTCCTGCCTTTTTAAAAAAACACTTAACTTTCCACCAAGCCTGTTTGTAAATCAGAAAGAGCAATATCCACCCTTCTAAAGCTTTATGAAGAGGAGAGAAAGTATCTTTTAAAGTCTGTTTTGCTTCTTTTAAAAACAAGTGTGATTTTAACAGTGAAACTTTATAGAAAAAAGTAAAACACAAAGACAGATTATACTCGGAGTTCAGGTAAGCAACAATTCAAAGTTTATTGTTTGAAAGTAAACATGAATCATAATCTCAGCAGGTTTTTACTCATTAAAGTGAAAGATTAAAAAAAATTTCTAGCAATACCACAAAGGTAACAAAAATTACTAGAGAAATTTTCCACTTCATATTTTCAACAGCTATTTAGGTTTTCGTCCAAGTCCTGGCCTTCCTATGTTTCTAATACAAGCAAATAACAGAACCATTTCTTTCTCTTTGCTGAAATATTAAAGACATTACTGTAAAAGACATATCCTTTTGAAATTTACTGATTTCCTATGCTCTCTAACAGATCAAGTCAGCTGCACAGTAGGGCTAAGAGAAGATGAATGCTCAGATCAGGCATGTCAATGTTCAAATTGAACAGAAATCTTTCTTTCCTTACAAAGGATGGAATAACATAGCATTAACACAGCTAAAAATCACAGGTAAAATCCACAGTTACATGATCCTAAACTACCAGCTTCTATAGTCTGTAATATTTTACTTTTTATTTATCCTTTAAGACTTCACAGCAGTGATTCTGTTTAAAGTATTTAAGGAATATTAAGCCAAGTTGCCAGACTTTGCCTATATTACCTATAATTCTTCCAGCTATTAATAAGTTTCTTGTTGTCTCTGTAAGCCTGCAATTTATAAAACCTAAAGAAGTTATTACTAGTAACTAATCTAATTCAAAGAACATTACAAAGAAAAAGAGGCTTTAGACATTGGCAGTGAATAGCAGGCTGCTATTGACCACAAAGTATTTCAAACGGCATTTTCTCTTTCACTTGAAGAAGTGGAAACATTTCAAATGAAAAAGAAACTAGAAGGGCAAAAGATATCCCACCCACCAAGCTATACAAAAGCTAAAGGGACAGTGAAGTAACTTTTTTTATATTTTAGATATATAATTCAAACAGTGAGACCATTTATCAACACATACAATATTTTACTTTACACTTCTGCTTAAAAAGACTAAAAATAAACCCCCAAACATTAAATTTTACTGATATGAACACATTTTAGAATGGCTACAATTAACTTCAACAGCTTCATTAACACAAAGGTAAATTTGATACTTTATTTACAAATAAGACTCAATATTTAAAAATACAAACAACACATTATACTCAGCATATATGCTTTCTACATCATACACATCAAGGGAGAAATATTTCAAAGAAAATACTTTAAAGAAAAAATTGAAACCATTAGATAAAAAAAGCTATTTTGGACCTCTGAGAACATTTTTATTAGATTCAATAACATTTCTTATCCAAGCATGTTTAATGCCAACAGTACAAATACATACCTAACATCAAAGTGGTTAGCCAGGGATAACAGTGGTTTAATAATGTCTGGGACATTAATCAGAAATAGTAGGCAAAAGCATGGCACTAAAACAATAGTATTTTCAGACTTCATATTTTGTATCTTTACAAACAGTGCTGCCCCATGTAGTAACAACTGTATGCTTTCAGACATCCCACTTTCTACAAGAGACTCAGACATCACCCCAGAATTCTCTCAAGTTGTCTGGGTCAAATATTACTGATCTCCAGTCAAGACTGGGTCAATCTTTAAAAGGGCGACAGCAAGATTAAGGAATATGTACTCAAGAAGAAACAGTGGCTTCCTAACACACAACATTCACCTCAGCAAATACCAAAATTCAGACATGTGCCTCAGCATAACAAGGAGGCCTAACAGTGCCTCTGTGTGCCATCATTCACATAAAAGATAATTTCAGCATCTTAACTATAGAAGTCACTAAAAAAAAACAAAAGCCATAGAAAAGCAAATAATGGAATTACAAGTCATTAATTCAATACAGTATTAACCCTTTCCACATTTTTTCATAATCTTAGCCACGCACATGTGATCACCAGCTGCCTAACACTGTGCCTGCTTGCATCAGCTGGAGAACCATTTCCTGTGATTATGCCTGATACTATCCTGGGATGATGCCAAACATGTGGCTTGGCTCAATAATGTGTTCGTTTTACATGTACTTTGAGACAGTTACTGAGGATTGCTGTTGTTTAAAAAGAAAAAAATGAAAACAACCCTTTCTTCAGAATAACTCATCTTCCTTTTCCAAGAACATAAAATGTAATTCAGTTGTTAAACCAAAAAAGTCTGTAGTTCTACACCTCATTGCCTTAAGTTCCCTGCACCAAGAGATAAACTGTATCCCAAGCAACAGAAACTTTGAGACTTGCCTTACATGTGGGGATGTACTGTAAGCAAATTTCCAACTTCAACATATGTAACATGTGTGTTCATTTAAACACTAGGCATAAGCCACAAATACAAGATGGAGATGGTGGAGGTGTCATTTTGTTTAGCTTTGCTTTAAGTTTAATAGGGGGCTCTCTGTGCCCCTGCTACACTGTGCCATCAACAGAGGTTGAAAACAACCTCAGGGATTTCATCTTACTCTGTTCCACAAAGGCTTGTGACTAAAGGAAGAGATGTATGGAAGGTAAATAGGGATGTAGGTGGTCAGAGGAAGGAAATGCAGGATGAAAAAAAATAGGTGAGTGAGAGAAAGAAAAAACTTTGAGTAAATGACAGCTAAGTAACACAAATTGCATCTCACTGAGGATGGCTGTGAGGATGGGGGATGCATTTCAGCAAATATAAGTGCTATAACAATACATGTATAATACACAACTGCATAACTGCTGGTCTAAGAGCATGCTGGAGAACTTGCTCAGTATTAAAAATGTCTCTGCAACATGCTCCTGTAGTGGAACAGCAAGTGCATACAAGGATAAAGCCCCCAGTGTGAAGTACTGGCCATTACAAGGCTTTTAAGTCTCACAGAGATGAGTTCAAACAGCTCAAATCACTTACCATATTTACAAACAACTAAACAAATGCCTCAAATACTATATTATCCCCCAGTTCTAAATAACTGGATGTTTATTAGCCACTCAACACCATATTATCCTTCATAATTAATCTTGATTTCCTTCAAAATAGGGTTTCAATAAGCCTCTAGGTAGGTATTGGATCATTTTGTATCTAAAGCATTCTCCCACATGTTTTTGAAGGAAACACTAAACATCCCTTTTGGGAAAAACATAACCTATTTCGGCATTTACAAAGGATCTCAAATGCAATATAATAAAAGACTAAGCCAGGTACACTAATCCTTAAGACCCTGCCTGTACATTATTACTCAAATCAAAAAAGAGAGATGATATGAGTAGGATTGCTGTCTTACTTCTTATTAACCACTAAGTTATTCACTTTCTTTACAGCAAAGTCATTAGCAATGTTCATACTACCTGCAAAGACAGGATGTCAGTTCTGAAGTAACTGTCTTGCCAAACACTGAGATTCCTTCTAGAGGATTTCTTTAGTAATTAAATTATGGCTAATAAAGTCTTTGCATCTTGCAGACAACACACAGTAGCTGTGTAAGCACAGTGCAACTTATGCCAAGATTCACATTTAATCTTACAGAAAAATTATTCTGTGAAAGCACTGAAGCAGGATTTCTCATTTAGAGAAAAAAAATTTGGTTTTGTGTTAAACAATTTTATCAATACAAGTGGTAATAATAACGGTACTGCTGGCAATCTGAAACAGAAAACCTGCAAGTACCTACACTACAGAATTATTTTTCAGAACAGAAATATGCAGATATTTAGACCAGTTAAGAAAGAAGCTGTAGATTCTGCAGCCCTTTTAGTAATAGACAAGAAAATTAATTTAATTGTCATGTACTAAAAGTATGGAAATGGCCTTCAAAGGAAACACAGATTCCGGCCAACTTTGGCTATCACTAAATGAAATGTTTCCCAAACTATCAGCTATAAATAAAGTAATTCTATTTCCAGCAGCTTTTGAGTCAGATTTTTTACCAATGGTTGCAGTAAATAATACAGAAATATGTAGAAAATGACTCATTACATAAGTAGGAACCAGATGTCATTGTCCACACAAATGCACCAATTTAATTAAAAGAATGCAAGTGTATTGTGCAATTTTAAGTGTTTGCTATGTTTTGCAATATTTGAATTTACTGCATTAATTTAATTTTTATATAATGTTTGTAATATTTTCTAAAAGATGTCCTATCTCCTTTTTCTATCATTATATTGTTTGATACCTCTCATAATGTTTGAGCTGGGAAAGAGTAAGAAAGCCATGACAGAGTTTGCAGAAAACTCTCTAGTTAGTATCTTTCCAATAATACAAAGGAACTGGAACCTGAAAGGTGCGTATTTCATCCATAATTATTCTAAAAAGTGTTTTAATTCTGAATACACTACACTACCCCTTAGTCTTTCTAACACCCCTAAAAATCTCTGCCATCATCTATAAAAACTTTTCCAAAGGTATGTTCATATAAATGAACCACTCACTGTCGAGCAGTCCTTACTGGATACTTGTCACAGAACACTGAAAGTTCAGTCCAGCTCAGTGGTTAAAAAGTTACAGGTTTGTATTTCCTATCAGAAAAGCAGACAGAGGCACATTCATAAGGCAGCTCACTGACCTAATGTGGTCAAATACTGAAGTGTAGTGAAGATGCATAGAGAGTCCCAAAAATCAACATATCAAGACAAGCTTTTTAGTCCAAATCACGCCAGCCTTTTGGGGATGCCTTCCCCGTGACAACTTCCTCCTCCTGCCTGGAGGAAATACCACAGAGAGTTGTAAAGAAACCCAAGATTGTAACAGACACACAATAAGCTGTCCCAAGCCAGGCCACTGTCCAGTTGATTTAGCTTAAATATTACTTAACATTGGTAGGATATAGGGGTGAAAAAAGTCAAAATTTCAGCCTAAAAATTTATGCCAAAAAATTAATTCAAGGTCTGCTTTGCATTATAAGTATACCCCTACACCTGAAAACATACCTACTTCAAGGCAGAGACTCTTCTACGCAGAAAAAAACTAAGTTAATTAAAAATACATTTAAGCAAGACTCAACTATTGGATAGATACAGTCACATAAAGTAATATTATTAAAGGCAGGATCCCTTGTCTTCGCTTCAGAGCTCACATGCCACACAGGCACTTCAAACAGCACATCAGCTATTTGATGACTAGCAAGTAACAGCTTTCTAATTGATAATTTATCATTACTGCAGTTTACAATTAGAACTTAAAAAAAAAAAAAGGTAGTGTTGAAATGTTTCAAGTGCAAATTAGAACGAATTAGAACTAACGAATGCTGCTGATCCTTCCTGGGCTGTCTGTCTATAATGCTGGCCATATATATACAAGAGGATATTTTGAAAAAGACACCTGTACAATTTCCTACAGTGAGGAAATCCCAAACCATCTTTTCAAAGCTTGCAAACATGTCCACTTATCACACAAGAAAATGAGGGGAACATAAATTGAGGCTCATTATTATTCTTGGCAGATATAATAAAAAGGAAAATAGCTCCATTATGTCTCTAGTGATTTGAGGAGGTTAGAACAGGATTTTTCCAGCTATACATTTTTTTAAATGGCTGCGTTTCTTAAGTCATAGTCATATTCTGCTAGAATGTATGTAAAATTTCTTAAAACATTTTAGATAATTAGCTTATGTATGTGAGCTAATGCATAGATACATATTACACAAGAATCTCCCACTGAACAGTTAAAAGCCCTTAAACAATTATGACTATTTAGCATGGCACAAAGACTGCCTGTTCAGACCTATAGAATCAATTTTCAAAGACGCCCCAGAAACAAAAATGCCACCCTAACAAGAAAATTACATAACCAAGCATTTAATTTATATTCATGTTTTAGAAGCAACATAGATGTGTACTATATGATGTCATGCTCGGCAGTAAAAACTCTGGAAAAGGAGAAGCAAGGGGTGTGTGGAACAAAAACACACATCCACACTTACAGGGTTAATGTCTGCTACTTTCACCCCGTTTCACAGCTGAAGGGAATGAGTCAGAGGCAAGGGGAGGGCATTTGGCTACTGGCTGGCGTCAACCCACCATAAGTAAGAAATTTCTTACAAGAAATGGAAGAAACTACTTTCAGAGATCCTCTTTACTCTTCCTGAATCTTTCAAGGAGAGGACACATTAGAATAATGGAATCATTAAGGCTGGAAATACTTCCAGGATCCCCAAGTCCGACCTCTGACCAAATACCACCATGCTCACTAAACCGTGTCATGAAGTGACACATCTACTCATATTTTGAACACTTGCTCCCCCTTAGAGCAGCAGCTAAGACTAATGCCTTTCTATTTCTTGAACAAATTCATCAGAATCCAGTTTCCAAATAGAAACTCACTGAGTGACACAGTTCAGCAGTCCTCATCAGTTTCAAAGAAAGGAGCAGTTATTTAAATGGCTGTATGGTTTACAGAATATTTGAATGCAAGCAAGGAAGTCACAACTGTACAAAGTCATGTACTTATTCTTGCAACTTCTCAGAAGCCAGTTTACAACTGAAAAACTGATATTTGCTCCACAATTCACCTGGCAAATGCCTCAATCACCAACCTATCATTCCACAATCATCTATTCTTGCTGTAAGACCTATTTATGTTTAAGATTCAGGCCTGTAATATCAGATTCAGTCTGTTTTTTAGGCCAAACATCCTATGTGCCTTTGGGCAAAAAAGAGTAACAGAGTAAACTCATGCTTTAGAACAAATGACAGTAAAGTCTAGGGAAGTGCATAATTTATACCCACAAATTCCACATACAATGAAACGGGAGAGCCAGCAATTTTTCTATCCCTACAATATCAACTAGGTAAAAGATGCACTTTCCTTTTAAAGTTATTTTAAACAGGTTGGCCACCAAACTCTAGTCCACATGTTAATGTTGTAAATAGAAGACAGAGAACACCAACTGCCCTTGTAATACTCAAACAGTCCACACTGCTACTGAAGCCTCTTTCTTGGCTTTACTCGTCTCATTGATTTTCTTTGAACTATACAGTCATGTACAACTTCAAGACTATGCCTCAAATAAGCTCAAGAAACGCCCAGCATAAGGATCTTTCACAACACTGGTTATTCAGTGAGCACTATTACCACAGAACCATAGGGTGCTGCTATTGCTTCCTTCAATCACATTTTCAGGTATTTGTGCAGTGTTGGCCAGTAGCCATGCTATGCTTGCTCATCCCCCCTCAGCGGGACAGGGAAAAAAATAGGAAGAAAAGGAAAAAAACTTACAGGGTTGAGATACAGACAGTTTAACAGACGAACAAATAGCAAAACAGCCCCCAAGTGAAAGAAAGAAATGCTCAACACATCCCACAGGGCAACCAATGCTACAAGCTCCAGTTTCCTAATCTCCAAAAACCAGACATCTTGAAAGCAAAAAACACACTCTTTCTTCTTTCTCTGTTTTTATTTTTGAGCATGACAATACACAGTACAGCACATCCCACTGGCCAGTTTGGGTGTACTGTCCAAGCTGGGTCCCTACACAGCCTCTTGCCCACCCCCCCTTGCTGGGCAGGGAGGGTGGAAGAAAGCTTTGATGTTGTGCAGACCAGGAGCAGCCAAAACACTGCTGTGCTATCAACACTGTTTTAGCCACAAATCTCAAGCACTTCAACCGTGATGAAAGCTAACTCCTAAACCCGGTATGGGAATGTGCTCACATTGGCATTGCTCAAACAGAGGCGATCAAATTCCTCAGAGAGAGATGAGCATAAAGAATGCCCTGACTATGCATTTTCTTATGGGCTGTGCTTGCAATAAACACAAAATTGCTCCTTTCTGTTATGTGATGAGGTATTTAAAAAGCAAGAAGGGCTAAATACACAATGACTGACTATTGCTCATAATGTAAGAATACAGAGCTACATGACAAAACTTAATAGTTTAAGGTGAGAATAATACCAAGTAGAATGCCTTTCCTGCAAAGAACATAATTGAATTTGGGAATTCATTGCCACAAGATGCCAAAAAGACTAAAAGTTCAGGTACGCCTAGATGAATTAATGGACATCAAAGACCTTGATACTCAACAGCTTAGAAGGTGATAATCAGTCATTTAAATCATGGATTACTAAAGATAATATGAAAGTGAAGTTATAATTGGATTTGTCTTCGCTTTTTTTTTCAGTAGATCACCTAAGCACGTCCTACTGGCTGGTACAGTCAAGAGACACTAGACAAACATCTTTGAAAACAGAGCTACAGGGTGAAATGACAACAGAGATTCTGAAGATTACAATTTGGGATTTAGGAGTCTAATGTCTCTCAATTTGTTTCTGGGTCCTACCCTTGTTCCCTTCTCTTTTTTTAGTTCATACATCAGCTGTTATATTTCTAACAAACATCCAGCTACATATTATAGATCATTTGCTAAATTGCTTTTGATTAGATAAGTTTATCTGAACTAGAGAGTAGATTTCGGTCTCAGTGTTTTCTTCAAAGATTAAAGCATAATTCAGTTTAAGAAAATGTCTAGGCTAGAAAGTGCTCAACACCAACTTCTACAATTGTTACTACAAACAATTTACCAGGAAAACAGTAAGCTCTTATTTAGAGTAATGAGGACTTCAATTTTCTATGGGGAAATTTTGTAAGACAGAGAAAAGAAACCTGTTCTGCACTCAAAACACCTATACAAGCTAGAATAAATCCCACTTTTAACAGCTTTTAAATGAACTTAACTTTATAACTAACCAGCAAAAGACTGGTTAGTGTCTTTCCTTCCTCCAACCACCTCCATACCCCATTAGCAGCTCCTCTAACTACTTAACAGAAGAGGAATGAAACATGCAAGAATAGCATGGATCGGCCTGAGCTCAATTTAGTACTTATAAAGGATAGCTATTTCAGAGAAAGCACTGTAGGTAAACAGGACCTGCAGAAATATACACCAGCCTTTTATGAAGGATGAGTTTTCTATTAACTCTGTAAAAAAATATTTTTCAACTATAAACGTTCTTCCTGAAAATAGAACACTACACAATAAAACACTGAAAATTATACTGAGAAGCAAGGGACTGCAACTAGAGGCCAAATTAAAGTAATCTTTATCACATAATCACAGAATGGGTAAGGCTGAAAGGGACCACAGTGGATCATCTAGTTCAACCTCTCTGCTCATACAGGCCATCCTGGAACACATGGCACAGTGCAGACAGCTCTTGAGTATCTCCAGTGAAGGAGACTCCATAACCTCTCAGGGCAACTTGTTCCAGTGGTCAGTCATCTGCACAGCAAAGTTCTTCCTCAGGTACTGGCAGAACTTCCTGTACATAAATGTCTCCCCATTGTCTCTTGTCCTGGTGCTTCGGAGCACCAAAAAAGAGCCTAGATCCATCCTCTTGGCACCCTCTCTTCAGACAGTTTATATACATTATACACATTTATGAGGTCTCCTCTCACTTCTCTCTTCTTGATGTTGAACAGGCCCAACTCTCCCAGCCACTCTTCATGACAGATCTTTCATACCTTTAATCATCTTCATAGCCCTCCACCAGAGCTGTTCCAAGAGCTTCAGGTTTAGCTTCAAAGCAAGTTCTGTAAACACAGAACTGTCAGAATAAAATACTGCCGTTTGACAATTTCTTGTCTTCTCTCTGATCCAATGGAAGTTGTGACTTAACCTCTTCCAAAGGTGAAGCTAGCTTTTAGAGAAAACTGAGCTCTAACATGTAAACTAGTTTGTATACACAATGCATAGAGGCCCTAGCTGGGATTTGGCCCATAAAAATGTGACGCGAGTTCCTCCAATTATCTACACATATAATTCCAACATGATATAAGCTTACTCTCCTCTGGGCCAGAAGCAAGTCAGATCCAAAGGAAATCATTTTACTACAGCATTTTCATGCTGCTCAAAAGCAGCATGTGTTTAATCAGACATACCACTTCACTGTTATCATCAGTGCCATCTTTAGATGAATGACAGTTTGCATCCGACCTGACAGCTGGCTTGGTTTTCTTCCTCCTGAAAACTTAGCTCTGCAACCTACCACGTGGACATACATAACCCTTACTGCATTGTCTCTGAAACTTCCAGTATTTTTTCTAGACATTGGCTAGACTCAAGTCAAGTCTATCCTCTGGAAAGTAACTAAGTGTGACTATTAGATTTCTTCTCTACAGAAATTACATTCAATGGTTTCACGTCAACAGTACTACTTTACAGTCAATTGTTTAAAAAGCTGTAAGACTTAAAGGGTCTACACCAATGTTACTATTTTAATAACAATAACAAAACCTACATTCAGGACTCATAGGTTTTAAGCAAAGGTATTATTTGAATTCCAATATGATACACACTCCTGAAGCACCTGAGTGCAAGCCATAGGACGCTACAAAACTGTCTTGTGTTTTATAAGCAAAGATGTCAGTTTAACACTACCAAACAAAAAGAAGCAGTACCCAAAAGGGAAAAACACTCTGTGTGACCATATGCTTTTATCGTTCTTCATTTCTCATTCTCTAAATTTATTAATAGCAGTAGTAAGCATTGAAAGTACATTCGACAGCGGTGCCTTTCCCACTTGACCACTCCCAAAGCCGTTCCGAGAAGCAAAGCCCGGAAGGCAGCAGGGGAGCACACGGCACCCGGGCCTTCAGGAGCGGCCTCCCATCACCCGCCGCGATGCGCGCCGGGCTGGGCACGGCACGGCGAGCGCTCCGCCAGCCCGGCCCCGCTGCCCGCCCCGGCCCCGCTGCCGCTCCGAGCACGCTGCCAGCCCGGAGCACCCTGCCAGCCCGGAGCACGCTGCCAGCCCCGAGCACGCTGCCCGCGCTGCCCGCCGGAGGCAACGCGTGGCACCGGCCCGCGGCCCGGCTGCCCCGAACCCCGCGCCCCGCCGACAGCGCAGCGACGCCCCTGCCCCAGGGGCTGCGGGCACAGACCCGCGCAGCGCCGGCGGGACGCCCCTCCGCGCCCGGGCAGGCCGGTCCCGGCTGTCCCCCCCGCACCGGGGTGCCGGACGGCGGCTCCGCACCGGCGGGGCGCGGAGCGGCGCCGGCCGCGGGGCCTCCCCGGCGGCCCCCACGCCGCGCCCGCCCGACCCCCGCCCGCCGCGCACCTGCCTTACGGCCCGCCGGTTCCGCTGCCGCCAAGAGCCGGCGCGGCGCGACACTGCCGTACGGCGAGCGGGCGGGGCCGT